>JAWNLU010001233.1:85000-1285000 GCA_035042165.1 Drosophila kuntzei | reverse complement strand
CCTTTTGAATACCTGCAACCTTCTTGATACTTAAGTCGAAGCTCACTCTCAGTTATCCAGTTACCAGTTACCAGTTTTCAGTTTTCAGTTTCCAGTTCTAGACTGCATTATGCACATACATTCTCATACGTGCTCAATGAAATCTGTTCAAACGCCCTTTTACATAACCTACACTGAAAAAAAGTGACCAACTTCAAAAATCATAAACATTCATCTTACATATTTTGTTCTTAAATGAAGAAAATTTTTAGACCAAATTACTAATACTAATAATCAGGGATTAAAATTAAACCTTATAAATTAATCGGTTGCTATACGGTTATTTCGGTTTAAAGATTTTCGGTTTATGGATTTCGGTATAGCGGAAAAAATGGTATTCGGTTTCGGTTTCAGTTACGGCTACAAATTTCAATCGGTTTTTATTGGTTAAAGGTTATGATTTCGGTTAAGGCTTTAATCCCTGCTAATAATATTAATCTGAAAAATGGCCGTTCTTAATATTAGAAAAAAATCTGAAATTGTTAGGAAAATATGAAAATGTTATATTGTCATGTGTAACCAATTTTGGTTCCGTGGATTTCTGGTTAGAGTCGCCACTTCAATTTGAAAAAAATATAAATATATCAAAATTAAACAACAATAAATTAATAATAAATTTAAAACCTGTCTTATTATTTTTTTCTTTTTTTGTAATTGTTGTCTTGAGTATTTAAATACATTTATTCTTATAATTATATTTGTGAGCTTGAAAATATAAGAACTTTATATTCTCTGCGCATTGTTTAGACCAAAATTCTCAGTTCTGAGACCAAAATCTTGAGTTTAGAACATTTTTTTTTCAGTGTACTTCCCTCTCCCTTTCCCCAGGTACTGACTCTTCATTGCATGCTGCTCACTTCTCCGAAGAACTTTACCTAATCAGTTTCAGTTTTAGCCACAGTTTAAAAAGACATCACATGATACAGACTAAAGTGAGGAATAAATAACATAAATATCAATTAAATACCCTGTACTTATACAAAATATGTAACTTATAAAAATGAATATAGAATAATTACTCATAAAAATATGCAAATTATAAATAAAATAAACTAAAAAAACATTGTTTACATAATTTCAAGTTCTGTCTACCCTTAATAATTTTTAAAGTACAGGGTCTAAATCGCAAATTATGTTTAAAAATAACTTCTGCTTAAAGGTTGCATTTTTTCAAGGAGAGCCTTCAACCAGAGAGGTATATCTTATTTATATAAGTAGGCTCAGTTCGCAGAATCTCTTTAAAGTTCACACTCAAGGGAGAAAAATTCTTACATATGTGAAAAGAGTAGGGTAGGATGAGATATATGTATCTATATATTTCGAGGGAGGGAAATAAGATGAATAGAGCGAATAATAAATAATAGAGACAGGTCCATTTAAATAAGGCATTTGTCATTTCACCAGCATTAAAAAAAGTAATGCTAGTGAAGAAATTTTTTAATAAGCATTTACAAATTTTTTTTTTATTTTAACTTCCTTTTTTATTAATATTACAATTTTTTTTTTAATTAAAATTTTTGTTTAATTACAAATTTTTTTAATTTAAAATTTTTTAGTTTTTAATTTTAAGATTTTTTAACATAGTCTTACAGTACCAAATTTCCAAATTTAATTATTTCAAAAATTAATTTTTAATGCTAATGAAATTGCGATTTCACTAAAATTATTTAATGCCAATAAAATGTTTCATTACTTTTGATTTTCAATGCTAATTCAAAAATTTTGTACTAACATTATTATTTTCAATGCTAGTGAACTGTCCATTTTATTAGCATTACATTTTTCAATGCCAATATAATGAAATATCTTTAGCATTACTTCTTTTAATGCTTATTAAAAAAACAATACTAATGCTTATAGGCACAAATCTGAAAAATGAATAGGAATTATCGTTTGTGATTAATGATTTGGAATGAGAGAGAATTTAAATTGGTATATTATTAAATAAATATGATAAATGGTCTAATTAATTAGGGTAAATTGCACCACTGCACCACACCGATTGCCAGGGGAATGTAGAATGTGCAAAAAAGGAATGAAAACAAAACGAAACAAAGAGAGGAAGAAGCAAAATGTAATTCGTGCTGCACTTGCATCTTAAGCTTTGACACTTTGACACCCCATCTTCCTCCCCTTTGATCCCCCTTTGACCCCACTTTGATCCCCCTTTGATCCCCCTATTTCATATTCCCAAGTCCCCAGCGCGTTCATTATTTTGCACTAATTAACGTTTTGCGACAAAAGGTGCGCTTTATATACGAGTGTGTAATTCTTTATTTTCATTTTCATTTTCATTTTTTTTTTCAATTTCTATTTCAACTGCTACTCCGGTTGCAGGCACCACACTGTAAAAAATATACGTATCGAATCAAGAGTATTCTTCTTAAATATTTTACTATTTAATAATTCAAACAGGATCCAAAAATAACGAACAAATAAGGATAATAAAATATAAATAAATTTAAATGAAATAGTTAAATTAATTAAATACCATATTAGTTAATACATAAATAAATACAGAATTAAATATATTCCAATAAAAAATAGAAAATAAATAAATAAGTAAAGAAAGAAATGAAGTAATTAATTACTTAAAAAATAAATAAATACAGAATTAAATATATAAATAAATAATTACATAAATAAATAAATAAATTTATGAATAAATAAATAAATAACTAAAGAAATAAATACATAAATAAATTAATAGATAAATAGACAATTAAATAAATTTAAATGAAATAGCTTTTATTCTTTAGAAATCAGTACTTATTTTTGTCACTGCAGTTGTGCCACTCTGCATGCCGCTAAATAAATAAATTAATAACTAATTAGCATAGTGAATAAATAAATAAATAGATGCATAAATAAATATATAAATAAATAAATCAATAGATAATTAATAAAAAAAAATCGATAGATAAATAAATAAATATTTAAATTGATAAATAAATAAATTAATAAAAAAATCGATTGATAAATAAACAAATATTAAAATTGATAAATAAATCAATACAAAATTAAATAAATGATTAAATAAATAAATAAAAAATAAATAACTAAATAAATAAACACATAACTAATTTAATAGATAAATGGATTAATATATAAATAAATAATGAAACAAACAAATATGTAAATAAATTGATAACTTAGTTAAACTAGCACTTCTTTCTTTATCAGTGCAGTTGTGCCACTCTCCGTGCCGATAAATAAATCAATAAATAAATAAATAAACAAATAAATAAATAAATAAATAATTAAATAAATAAATAAACAAATAAATAATTAAATATATAAATAAATAAAGAAACAAACAAATATTGATTAATTAAATAATAAATAAATATTCCTAAGAAAGTAGTACTTCTTCTCGTACTTCTTTTTTGTCAGTGCAGTTGTGCCACTCTCCGTGGCACTCCGTGGCACTCCATGTGGCACTGGGGCACACAGCTCGCTAATTGCTGTTTATAAGCGGGCTTCGCCCAGTAATTAAAGAACTTCTTTGGCAGCCGACAAATACGAGACTATTTAGGAGCAACTGAAAACTCTCTCTGTGGCACAAGTAATAAATAGAAGTGATACTGGCAGAATCTTCAGAATGAAATCTTCACATATTTTCATTTTATAAAAATCAAAGGAAATTAAAATAATTAAAAGTAACCCAGAACAGGGTTTTATTTTTATTTGTGCAATATAAAAATGGGAAAATTAATGGCTCAATATCTGTTTAATTGAATCTATATGGAATATGGATTGTATATGATTATGGATACACCATTTAAAGAGAGACGATTGTGATACCCTCTTTTGGGGGTATAAATAAAGTATATGTATTTAAAAAAAAAAGTATAATATAATAAAAGAGTTGCTTGATTCGATATACAAAATGGAAATGTACAAAATAAATTAGCATAGTTAGTTTCTGATCCATTGAAATCTCTCTAAACGTGGATGCAACTTCTCCATTTCTTTTCTCTCCTTTTCCTTCATTTTCTCAGTTTCCAGCTGTATTTCTTTTACGCCCCCTCGGCAGCATCTCTCTCAATATAATAGGGCGCTCCATCCGATTGTTTGCACTTGTATCTCAGGAGGCAACATTCTGGGAAGGCTTTCGATGGATTGATGCGTTCTCCGCGATTGCATTTATCGATGCGCAATTTACCGCATCTATACAAAGGAAGACAAAACGAAAGAAAATCAAATGAGAGAGAGAGAGAGAGAGAAAGAACGAGAAATGATATACAACTATTAAATACCACTTATAGTTGTATCTACACTGATAAAGAAATGTTCTAAAATCAAGATTTCGGTTTCAGAACTAAGAATTTTGGTCTAAAAAATGCGACGAGAACATACAATTTTTAAATTTAGACTTAATATTTTTTAAACTTAATTTTACTTAAACTTAATATTTTTTTTATTTTTTATTTTTTTTGTATTTATTTTTTTTATAAATATTCCTTTCATATGTTTTTTTCCTTGACTAGAACGGGTTTCGATCCCTCGACTTCTTCACCAAACTGAAGCGGCGACTCTAACCAGAGCACCACTGTGATATTATTGTCTTTATATGAAATATGACATATTTATATTTTCTTATCAATTTAAAATTTTTAATTCTTATATTAAGAACTGCGAATTTTTAGATTAATAATCTTAGTTTTATTAATTTGGTCTTAAAGGAGTCTTATTTTAAGAACAAAATATTTAAGATGAATGTTCTTGATTTTAGAAGTTGGTCTTTTTTTTCAGTGTATGTGTAAATATTCAGTAAATATTCTTACAATTTATTTTTTCTTTAATTGGCATTTTATATAATAAATAACACGATTATTTGTGAACTTGAAATCTGGATTTTAATTTAGAATCAAAGATGTATTAACCCAGGGACAATAACTGCTAAAAATTTTAATATAATAATTGCAATCTAAGAATTATTTTCAAAGTTTTATACAAATTTACCAGATAAAATGCTAAATTATAATTAAATTACATTTTTTATTTTTAAGCTACGAAAATTGTTAATATTAGTGTTATTTCTAAATTATATTTTAAGATTTAAAAATAAGAGTCATTTCGTAATTTTTATTTTAAAAAACAAATATAATATTTAAATTATAAATGATAATTAAATTTCATTTTTTATTTCAGATTTTTATTTTAAGTTAAAAAATAATATAAAAGTTTAATTGAGTAAATTTCATAAATTAATTATAAATTATAAATAAATTTGTGCTATAATATATAAATGTTGTGCTTTTAAAAGAATTCTAAATAAATCTATATAGATAATTATATAAAAATCTCTTATCGAGGTATCAACACAGAAAAAATCCGGAATTCCGGGATAAAATCAATCCAATGTGATGTGATTTTCCTGGATTTTCCTAAACCAAGTACAAAATATAAAATATTTGATTCACGCACGATTTTTCGCAGCAATATTTGGATATTCCAGTCTTATAACTTTTTTAAATATAAGATCAATTATTTTCGGCTTCTCTGACTTTTTATTGTTGAGCAGTTGCCATTTTATCCGCATATTGTTAAAATTTAACAACAATATCCTAAATACATGTTTGAAAAATGCATCAAGAATTTTAAACTTGAATTTTAGAATGATCTATATAGAAAATTATATAAAATGACCTTATCGAGGTATCCATCGACTTTCAGAATTTCTGATATTAAATTTGTAGAGTAAATTGTTGAATTGAATAAAGTCTGTACAAATATTGAACTATTAATTTTGTGACGATATTTAAATTCTAAAGTCAGTGTTGAAAAATGCGCATTTAGCTACAGTTAATCTTGACCTACAAAATAATGTAATGCAGTATTGCGCAACTTTGTAAATTACACATAAAAAATAAAAAAACTCAACAATCACAAACTCTGGAATTTTACGTTGTCAGTTCTGCGTCGACGTCGACGCTAGCGTCACTGTCGCTGTCGCCGTCGGCGTCAACGCTAGCGTCGTTGCCTTATCAGTGCAAAACATTTCGAATGTTTGTGCGTTTGGTATTTTAGACCCTGTACTTAAGAAAGACAGAGGATCTATTAGTTTTGTCGAAAAAAGTAAAGAATGAACAAAAAATATATATTTATGTATTTTGCATTGTCTTCTTAGACCCTGTACTTAAAAATCAAATGATCTATTAGTTTTATCGAAAAAAATATAGGAGTAAACAACATATACATATTTATATTTATAAAAATTATTATATATTTATTGTCTTGAAGAAAATATTGATTTTTGGGAACTAAACGAAATAAGTGAAATACGAAAGTATTTTCATTTTTCTACTTCTTATTATTTACAATTTTTAAATCAATAATAAAAATATTATATATATTTTTATTTTAAAATTTGTCATTACTATTTACGGTCAAAATTTGATAAAAATGTTTTTGCTTGAGCAATAACAGAAGAAATATAACACAGAATTGATTGAGAAATATAATTTAATTTACTTGATGTGTATATTAATTATAATTATATATTTTATTTTATTTTCATTATATTAATTATTTTTCAGACAACTTTACAGTGTTCACAGAAAAAAAACCTTTCTAAAATTCAAGTTTTAAATTTTTAATTTTAGCATGCACTTTTTAAGCATGTATTCAGGATATTATTGTTAAATTAAGAAAATATGCGAATAAAGTGAAGACCACTCAATATTAAAAAGTCAAAGAAGCCTAAAATATTTGATCTAATTTTAAAAAAATGTATGGAACCCGAAAATCCAAATATTGCTGAGAAAAATCGTAATTGAATCAAGTATTTTGTTCTTGGTTTATGATTTTATCAGAAATCCCGGATTGTTTTTTCTTCTGTGTACAGGGTCTATTAAAGTCGGTTTCTCTCGAGTTTAGTATATTTTCTACCAGTTGTTTGTTTGTTAGTCTGTCTGTCTGACTGTTTGTTTTGTCCCTGGTTTGACTCACCCCTCGATAAATATGGATCCATCCTCATGGCAGGTCAATCGCTGACAGGGCGGGATTCCATTATTGATGCCCAATTCTAGCAAATCTCCGCGATAAATGCATTTGCCGGGATTCGCTAATCACGACAGAGAGGGAGAGAGAGACAGAGAGAGAGAGAGAGTGCATCAATTGAGGTTTCAATTAAAAAGTGTAGCTCTTGATCGTACCTGGATCGACGGGAATCAGGGCCCTGTAGCCACTCACCTCCTGGAACTGAATTAGTTGCAGCATTAAAATGATTCCAAAGCTGCCCAAAATAAATGCCGAAGGGGCTCGAATTCCATTTGCAATCGTTAAACGTTCCTTAAACATCGTGACGCGTTCGTGTTCAAAATGTTACTGCCAGTTGTCGATCTAGATTCGAGATTCTAGAAACTCATACTCATTCGCTTGTCCCACATCGCTTCAAGTCTCAACTCATCATCATCATCATCATCATCATCATCATCATCGACATCGACATTTGTCTTATTCCATATTTCGGTCAGATTCATCAATTGCTTTGTTTTCCATACACTGCAAATGCAGAGTACATATGATTGGTCAAGAAATATGCTCAATATCACTTCAATTCAAAACTATGAATTTAAATTAATCAAACCTGAAACAAATTATACTGGATACAGAATACAATTTTATTTGTAATTTTAATTACTCAAATTAATTTTTTTATATTTACTTATTATTTTGGAAACAGAATACAATTTTACTACAAATTATTATTAATTAAATTAATATTTCTTTTTATATTTTATTTATTTAATTTCATGTAATTCTTTTATATTGTATTTACTTATTATTTTGGAAACAGAATACAATTTTACTTCAAAAAATTATTATTAATTATATTAATATTTCTTTTTATATTTTATTTATTTATTTTCATGTATACAATTCTTAATGAAATTTTAGCTATTCAAATTAATTTTTACTTTGAATTGAAATTATATTTTAATTAAAAATCATGAAAAAACATATATTTTGAATTGTAAATAAAGAATGCAATTTTCAATTAGAGTTATGAGCTTAAAATGATAAAGTTTTTATTATTTATACTAATTTGTACGATTATTTTGAATCTATATAAAAATTTAAAAATTATGGAATAACTTTTATTTTAAATTATTAATAAAAAATTAATTTTTTTTTATTAAAGTCATCAATTTAAAATGATAAAACTTCAGAATAAATTTAAACTAATTGAGTCTAAATTAAATTTGAATTTTACTTTAAAAATAATGGAGTAACTTTTATTTTAAATTATAAATAAAAAATTGTATTTTTATAATAAAAATAAACTAGAGTTTTTTTATGGCTTACAAATGTATTATTTCAATATTTTTGTATTCAGATCAAAAAAATTATCTTATAATTTATATTTTATTTATTTGTTATTTTGGAAACAGGATAAAATTTAACTTGAATTATTTATTATTCAAATGAATTATAACTTTTATTTTGAATCTAAATTAAAAATTAAGAAAATCATGGCATAAATTTTATTTTAAATTATTAATATAAAATATATTTTTGAATAAGAGTTATAAGTTTAAGATTTTCAAAGATGAAACAAAATATCCAATAACTATGGAATTAGGATACATTTCATATAAAATTGTTAGTATTCAAATTAATTTTTACTTTTATTTTAAATCTAAATTAAATTTTAATTTAAAAAACATGAAATAACTATTATTTTAAAATAAAAAAAAATTTATTTAATAATTATTAGATGCTCCTTCAATCAATCAATCATCAGTAAAAATCATCAGTCAAACAGGCAATCAATCAGTCAATTAGCTATTCAACAACGTATTTTTTAATTTAAACTTCAATCAATCAATTACTCAATCATTTTGTAGAGCTTCGAATGTATCGAGGAACTTTTTTTAAGCAATCAATCAATTATCAGTTAACAATCAATTAATGAATAATGTATTTAATTTAGCTTTAATCAATCAATCACTTAATCATTTTGTAGATCGTCAAATGTACCGAAGAACAATCTACAACCAATTAATCAATCATCACTCAAATATCAATCAATCAACAACGTATTTATTTAAAGTTTGTTCAATCAATCACTCAATCATTTTGTGGAGCTTCGAATGTATCGAGGAACATTTTTTAATCAATCATCAGTCCAAAATCAATCAATCAACAACGTATTTATTTAAACTTCATTCCTTCAATCACTCAATCATTTAGCAGAGCATCGAATATTCGTTATTTCTAGAAGGGCATTTTCTTGGATGCTTTTTATATACATACGTATATATTTTCGTTCTCCCAATTTTCTATGTTATAAGCATTTTGTTATGTTGGTGTCTGTTGTTGAATTGTTGATTATTATGTATTACTATTTAATTGAAGGCATCGACGCATTGTCGGCATCGTCTCTTGTTGCCTCTCGGGTCACTGAGTTTATCATCGACTTCGTCGCTCGTCGCTTGTCTCTCGTCGCTGGAACTTGAGATGTCTCTCGTTGCTGCTTGTGGGATGATTCTCTCTCAAATGATCGACTCTCAAATTGAACAGCGTCAATGCCCAGTACCCAGAATGCATAAAGACTTCCAAGTTTGTGATCTAAATGAAGGGAAAAATTTTAGATTTACTTTCTTGGGATGCCGGATAAACATTTATTTTTAATTTTAGTTATAAAACTTATTTTTAACTTTTATTTTTTGTATTATAAAATAAAAATTATGAAATAATAATTAAATTTTCATTTTTATTTAGATATCATAAAATTACTTTTATTTTTAATATTAATTTAAAAAATCAAGAATAGAAGATAATTAACAATTTTTAAAATTATATTCAAATTAAATTCAAAATAAAAATTATTTTTCAATTTATTTTACAAAAATCAAAATATTATGGTTGGAATATCTTGTTTCATACAAAGAAATTTCATGACCTTTGACCTGAATTTGAGGCACTTGCAGGTGGAATTTCGCTAAACCCCGTCTTGTTGCACGATGAAATTGTCCCATCTATGAGTCAGTCAGGACAAAGAATTTTATTATATTTTTATTATTTACTAAATTTATTTTATTTTTCATATGTCAATATTTATTATTACATTATTACATTTATTAAACATTATTATTAGTATTACTTATTTTCTTTTTAACATTTTAATATTAATTTGTGCTGGGCTTTTAACAGTCGATCAGCTTGACTTTAGTGCTCTTATTTGTTTATTAGAATGCTTGCACAATTTACACTGAATAATTCAACTCGTTCAACCCATTGAATATCGAAGAATCTAGAAGGAAAAACCCGCTGTCTGGAAGGCGTCGATTTAATCAGTTGTTTTAATGCTTTCCGCTGAACTTAATGCATGTGCTTATATTAAAGTTAGTTGGTGAGCTTAAAGCTCAACAATTGAGCTTATTATAGACATTGTCTGAAAAGCTTAAAATAAGCTTTGATCTCCATTTCAAATACTGACAATAAGCTTTTGGTTACTCTATTATAAATAATAAATATACTAAATATTTAGGTTTTAAGTTAAGCTATAAGTTTAGCGACTGCGATTAAAACAATGATCTGTAAAGTAAAAAAATGTTAAAGATTACGTTATATTATCGTTTTACGATATGGGAAAATTATCCGATATCTTACAATTTTAATAATTATATTTTGCTTAAACTAATTTTGAAAAATGTGTTCAAAATTAATTTAACTGGAATATTTATTTTCTTTACATTTCATAATCGGTGCATTTAGCTAGAGCTTTAAGTTTAGTATTAATCTGTAAAGTAAAATTGCAAAAAATTATCCTTTTCTTTATAACAATATTTCTAATGGAAAAATTATCCGGTATTTTACAAGTTTAATATTTGTATTTTGCTTAAACGAATTTTGAGAAATATGTTCAAAATTATTATTTTTGGAATATTTTTAAGCCCCAAACGGCAAAAAAAAACTTTATTTATGTTTTCGTCTTAATTTTTATTTTGATTTTTATTTGTTAATTGTGTTTTTTACAGAATTAGTACAGGATAACAGGATTTTCTTCTAGTTCTAAACAAGGACCCTAAATAAAAGTTAAGAATGCAAATTTTACCTAAATAAATTAATAAATCAAATATGTCAGCGCAACATGGAATACAAAATAAATTCCCTATTTTAGTGTTAATTAGCCAAAAACTTATATTTACAATTAATAAAATATAAATCATTTTTAATTTTTATTTAAAAAATTGCAAAAATTTTTATTAAAGAATTTGTATTTAAAAATTACAAAATTTGTATTTAAAAATTACAAAATAACATTTTGTGATTTTCTTAGTAAAATTTGATTTTGTTAATGAAAATAAAAAATAAGTGTAATTTTTGATTTTTATTTTAAAAATTAAAAATCAAAGTTAAATTTAATATCTTTTGAACCAATTAGAGTATTAAAAATATTCTTAATCTATGATTATTAATCAGGTATTAAAACCTTAACCGAAACCGTAACCTTTAACCGATGAAAACCGATTAAAATTTGTAACTGTAACTGAAACCGTAACCGATAAAAATTTTTTCCGCTGCACCAAAACCCATAAACCGAAACTCTTTAAGACGAAATAACCGTTTGGTAACCGATTTATTTATAAGGGTTAATTTCGGTTGTGGCCATCGCAGCTACTGAGCAACTTTGACATCTTTGAACTGTCATAACTTTGTCAAAACTCTATCCATTTCAATGAACAATGTAAATATGATCAAGATTTTACCTCTAAATTCGTTCTGCATTTAAATTTTTTTCATTCAGAAAATTTTAAAAAATTCGAATTTTTTCGAAAAATGATAAGGGGTAACACTGTAAAATTTCTAAAATATTCAAAATTTTCGAACTTTGAAAATGAAAAAAATTTAAAAGCAGAACGAATTTAGAGGTAAAAAAAGCTCAAATTTACATGGCGCATGGAAATTGATTGAGTTTTGACAAAGTTATGGCAGTTCGAAGTTATTAAAAATGAGTAAAATCAAAATAATCGGAATTTTCAAACTAAATTTATAAGAAATCAAATTATAATAAAAGCGATATTACGCTGAGCCATTCCAGTAACAAGATAACATTATTTTCCAGGCTAAAAAGAGTATTAAGTCTATTTTTATGTCAAGCAATGAATAACGCTTCTAATTTTGGTCAACCGAAAACCTTGACTTTTATTTTTATTGTGAACCAAAGCCATAACGGTATTTTTAAACCGAAACTTATATAAAACCGATAACGGTTACCAAGATTTTTGATAATCGATAACCGAAAACCTTAATTCGAGCATAACCGAAACCGTAACTGAAACCGATATTCGTTTCGGTTTTAATCCCTGATTTTAATGATACATTACATGTTCCTTAAGAACGAATATTACGGAATTCGAAATAGTTACGAAATAACTCCTGTTTGTAGTTTTTCAATAAAAATTTGGAATTAATTCTTTGATTGCAATTTTTATTTCAAAGCCTTAATGAAACACATTTTCAAAAAAATATGAAATGAAATGTCCTTATAGATAAGCTTGTTCCTAACTATTAAATGAATAGTTCATACATTTCTAGATCTTAATCTTTAAGCTTGACATTCTTAATGAAAGAGTGAATCAATGTTTCGCATTCATTTACTCAGAGAGAGAGAGAGAGAGAGAGGGAAGAGGAAGAAGTGGAGGAAAACAAGTGCAAGCAAATGTTGTGGCAAGTTGCACAATTGAATAGACAAGTTGAACAAAGGGAGAAACGTACTCGTGAGGAAGGAGTAGGGAAAGAAGACGCGAGGAAGCAGTAGGGAAAGCAACTGGAAGCTGTTGAAATGTTTACCCTGCTGGCTATTAAATTTTTAATCAAGTTAAAGTGTTGCCAAACACTTCATTCAGATAGTTCAGCTGCAGTTCCAGAGCTCCGGCAGTCAAGGATTGAGATTGAGATTGTGACATGGGTTTGAGAAAGTAACTGAGAGGGAGAGGAGTACAGTGAAAAAAAATCAACTTCTAAAATCAAGAACATTCATCTTATATTTTGTTCTTAAAATAATACCATTTTAAGGCCAAATTAATAAAACTAAGAATATTAATCTAAAAACTCGCAGTTCTTAATATAAGAATTAAAAATCTTAAATTGATAAGAAAATATAAATATGTCATATTTACTATGAAGACAATAATATCACAGTGGCGCTCTGGTTAGAGTCGCCGCTTCAGTTTGGTGAACAAGTCGAGGGATCGAAACCCGTTCTAGTCAAGGAAAAAAAATTAAAACCTTTTTTTTTTTATATTGATACTTTTTTTTGGATTTCATTTTTTTTTATAAATATTCCGATAAATATTTACAAAAAAAATTAAATCCAAAAAGAGCATAAACATAAAAAAAATAAGTTTAAATTGGTTTATTTTTGGTTTGAGAATTTAAGACTGTTTGGTCTTAAATTAAGAACTTTTTCTTATTTGAAATGTTCTTAAAATCAAGATGTGTTTTCTAAATTTCAGAATTTTATGTTCTCGACGCATTTTTTAGACCAAAACTTTTAGTTCTGAGACCAAAATCTTAATTTTAAAACATTTTTTTTTATCAGTGTAGGGAACTATAGTTCGGGGATGGGGGGCGTGGCAGCACTCGGCATGTGGCAGTTTTCTTCATGTTAGTTATGCACTCATTCATTCATTCAGTCATTCATTCATTCATATATTCATTCAGCGACATTCATTTCGTTTCATTGCACACACACATGCATAACCATAACCGCATTGTACAAGTCAACTGACAACCCGCAACACGATATCAACTACACTGACAAAAAAACACTAGTCTAAATGCATTTTCAAACAAAATAAAATTTATAAGCAATTTATTTATATTATAATAAGCAAAAAATAATCATTTTTATTGTTTATTTAAAGACTTTAATTTTATAAATAAAATTTAATAATTCTTTTTGATTACAAAAATATATTTAAAATGTTTATTATTATTGATTTTATTTTTTCAGGATTTTCGATGATTTCTTTTATTTTCTTTATTTTAAAAGTGTTTAAAGACTATTATTTTTGAGAATTAAATTAAAAGTCTTTAAAGAATTTTATTATTTGAAAACTTTTGAATAAAGATCTTTGTAAATATCTCCGCTAATATTTAAGATAGACAATTCAAAATTAAAGCACCAATAACTCCCAAGATATTCTATGAACAATTATCCCCTACGCCCATGGGACTTTTAAATTTATTAATTATAAATAAAGGTCTTTAAATATTTTTAATTCAAAAAAATCATCAGAAACTCTTATAAAATACTGAACAAATAAAATTCAATAATAATAATTAGTTTTATTTTTTTTTAAATTATTATTAAATTTAAATTATTATTTTTTAAAAACATTACTTAAAAAATAAAAGCCTTTAAATAAGCATTAAAAGTGATTTTTAATTTACAAATTCTCCAATATAAGTTTTTTAGCAATGTGCAGAGATATTTAAAATACAACAAATTTGATATATTTAAAACAAAAATTTACCTTGTTTTTAAAGTTGATTTTTTTAGTTACAATATCTTATCAATAACGAATTTTTTCAGTCTCTCAGAAAAATACAAAATGTGTTCTTTTGTTTTTAGAAAGTAGGTTATGGTCTTAATAAAAATATTATGCATACAAAACTGGGAATTGTAGTCAATATTTTTGTTTGGCAGTGTATCCCAGTGTATCCTTATTTCCCACAACCCTATGTGCGGTAAGCTCTCCACCCTCCACCCTCTACCCTTCACCCTCTGTTCTTAACTTTTGCTTTTGGAGTGACGCGTCTTTTGGTCTCTTGTTCCATGTACTTGTTTTTCGGCTAGTTTTATTTTCATACCCTTGCAGAGGGTATCACAATTTTACCACAAAATGTGTAAGATGTTAGTATATACAGTTAGTCAACTAAGTAACTTGACAAATTACAAAATTAGCAAATAAAAGATCAGATGAGAAATATAGATAGAAAAAAACATTTTCAAGGTTTTTTAATACTTTTTTTTCTGTCCTGTTTTATTATAGTTGGAAAAAATATGATCAAAATCAATTGGACTTAATTAATTTGAAAAACAAAAATAAAAGCACATACGTTTAATTAAATTTTTTTTGATCTATCTCTATATACACTGAATATTTTTGAAAAAATTCCAAAAACTAAGAGCAATATTTTAAGAAACCAAGAAAAAGAAGGGAAAAATATAAAGCATAAATTAGGAAATTCAACATAAAAAATAGGAAATTAAAATAAGATAAATCAATATCAAATTCTTAAAAAAAAATAGGAAATTAATATAAGATAAATCATTATCATAATAAAAATATAAAGAGCGATTATATTTAAAAAAAAAAAATTCTCGATTAATAATGTCAGATAAATATTTATTGGGCAAATTAAAAATTAATAAAAAACATTTTTTTTAAGAAGTTACTTATTGCTATAATTTACAGGGTATTAAATCGTTGGCTTGCCAAAGCTGCTTTTTATTCTTTCTTGTTTTTCCCCGTTTCTTTAGGTCTGCCTTCCCCTTTTCTCCTACTTTGTCATACTGCTTTTTGTGGTAAATTAAATGCAAATAAATTGTCAACTGCAGTTAAATAAATTTTTAATTTATTACACTTTGACTAGCTGGAGATGTCAACGTCGAATCTGAATGTGAATGTGAATCACAATCCAAATTAAGTTTTACATTCATGAATGTGGCGCGTGTCGAGTATCTCCAAGAAATTCGACGACATATCCATTGTGCATATACATACATGGCTCAGTGTACGTTTTTTAAAATCTTTAAGCAGAATTCCATAAACTTTTAATTTTGTATTTGCGGGAAAGTCACAAATATCTTTTTCATAGCATTTTCCATTTTTTAATCAATTATGACAGCGATAACATGTAGATATCGCTGGTATCGATACATTGTGTTGAATTTAACAATATATTAATCGAACAGTTATCGTATAACGATTTTAATAATTTTTAATTATGAACATGAATAAATTAAGATCTTCTGATTTTTTCAATAAACATAAAAAATAACAGGTTTTTTTAATTTTTATTTTAAAAGTTACAAGTAAGAGTTATTCAGTAACTTTTATTTTAAAAAACAAAAATAAAAGATTAATTGAATATCTTTTGAAAAAATTGGTGTGCCTTACCAAATCTTAAAGATATTCTTAATCTATGATTCAATACATTCCAAATTATAATTCATATGTCCTTTAAGAATTTTATGGAAAAATACTAAAAAAATTGTCATTTTAACTTTTATTTTTGATTTTTAAAATTAAATTTACGGTTGTATTTGTTACTTTAAAAATAAAAATCAGAAATTACACCTATTTTTCAATATTATTTTTTTAATAAAAGTCAAAAATAAGTGGTATTTTGTAACTTATAAATGAAAATTGAAATTTTATTATTATTTTGCATTTTTTAAATACAAAATAAAAATAATTACCTTTAAATAAAAATTTTGAAATAATCCTTGGATTGTAATTTTTATTTTAATATTTATAACAGTTGCGGTTCCTAAATAAATTAATATAAAATAAAAAATTTCTGATTCTTAGCTTTAACTTAATGTTGATTTCTTGCCAATCGATATACACACTGTTATCGATAAACCAAGTAAGGATTTTAATAGTTTTTAATAAGGAACAAGAATAAATAAAATAAATAAAAAATAAAATAATGCTGATTCTTAAACTAAAAATTGTCAATCGATATACACATTGCTATCGATAAACCTACCAGACGAACAGTTATCGTATAACGATTACAATAATTTTTAATCATGAACATGAATAAATAAAATAGAAATAAAAAAAATTCTGATTCTTAGCGATAACTTAAATTGATTGCTTGCCAATCGATATGCATATTGTTATCCATAATCCAAATAAAGATTATAATAATTCTTAACATGAACAAGAATAAATAAAATAAATAAAAAATAAAATAATGCTGATATTTAAGCTAAAAGTCGATTACTTGTCAATCGATATACCCATTGTTATCGACAAGCTAATCAGGTGAACAATTATCGAATAAAGAGTATAATAATTTTTAGTCATGAACATGAATAAATAAAATAAAAATAATTCTAATTTTTAGCTTTAACTTAATGTTCATTGCTTGTCAATCGATATACACATTGTTATCGATAAACCAATTGGCAATCGGGAACTGGCCTTAACACAGTCCCATCTAAATTTAGATACATGAGTTACGTTGAGTGCGTTGACTGCGATTGGGGGTGAATTTGGGTATTAGGGATGGGGAGCAGCTGACCAGGGGTGGGTTGAGGGTGGGATGAGAGGTAATTCACCGTTGTTGTTGATTATTTAAATTAGCGAAATGAGTGACAGACCAAAACGGAACGAAGAACGCAACCGAAATACGAATACACTGATAAAAAAAAAGGTTCTAGTACCAAAATTTTAGTCTGAGAACTAAGAATTTTATACTTAAAAATGCGTTGAGAATTATTATTCTGAATGTTAGAAAACACATCTTGGTTTTAAGAACATTTTTAATAGGACCAATTTCTTATTAATTATTAAATTAATAATTATATTATTATTATTTATAGACCGAATAGTTTTAAATACTCAAGACAAAAAAAAATAAAAAAAAAGTACAAATTAGGCAGGTTTTAAATTCATAATATTTTTAAAGTTGTTTTATTCTGATATACTATTTACAAAAAATTTTTAAATTTTCAAGACTACATATATAAGCATAAGAATAAAATTTCTTATTTATTTATTTAAATACTCAAGACAAAAAATAACAAAATAATAATAATAAGGCAAATTTAAAATTTATAATATTTTTATAGTTGTTTGTTTTGATGCATTAATATTTTTTATAGTTGTTTTATTTTGTTATATAAAAACTCAAGACAAAAAATAAATAAATAATAAGGCAGATTTAAAATTTATAATATTTTAATAGTTGGTTTATTTTGATTTATAAATACTCTAGACAAAAAAAAAGAAACAATAATTATAATAAGACAGATTTTAAATTTATAATATATAATAGTTGTTTTATTTTATTATTATAATTTTTTTTTTGGTTTGGTTTTTTTTATAACAATTTTTTTTTAATTTTTTAAGATAAATATTCTTAGCTTCTTTTCTTTTCTTTGACTTCAAATGATCTTCTTTTAAATATGTAAGATGAATGTTCTTAATTTTAGAGCCTTTCATTTTTATCAGTGTAAAAATACGAATACGAGTACGAGTACCCGCACTCAAATTGAATAGGTTCATGAATGATGATCAAAAAAAAAAAAAAAAAAATATGTATATAAAAAATAAAAATAAATAATAATATATATAAAAAAAAGGAGGAATTTGAAAGAGCGAACAACACGAAGTACACGAAATTCGTATTTGATTTTGATTTGTATTATTTTGTCGAGCACGAACTGCGAACAACGGGAACATAAAAGAGAAGCAAACTTGAAGCAAAACAAATTCACTTTTTCAGAAAATGTATTCAGTGCAGGGGCGACATTCGCAGCGGCAACGAAAGCGACAGCGATAGCACACACACACACACACACACACACACACACACAGGTGTAGAAAAGAAAAGAAGTAGAAAAGAAGAAGGAAGAAAAAAAGACAGCAAAAGTGAAAAGTGTGTGTAAAGTGTAAAGTGCAAAGTGCATTTCAAAAGGCGACCGCTGAGAAAACGAAACCAAAAACGAAGACGACCCCCCACACTAGAAAGAGATAGACATACAGAAACAGAGACAGAGAGAGAGAGTGAGAGAGAGTACAAAAGAGAGAGGGAGAGAGAAGTACAAACGACAACGGAAATGGCCAAATTAGTGACTTACATCTTCATCGTTAGCTCGCTGATACTTTGGTATCTGCTGCTCTTTGGCGGCTCCAGAGCCGGCAGAAGCCTCCTCCTCGGCGTGGAGGCAACCAATGGCCATGGCAGCCAACTGGAAGGACGAGACTTTCATCATCATGGCGGCAGTCATCACATACGACGTAACGTTACTTTCTGATTAAAAAACCAAAATCAAACCCACTTTAACAAAAAACAACCCAGTCGGTCTTGCTCGCATGTGGTGTACAAAATCTGTACAGTTTTCATAGGGAAATTTTCATGTGGTGGGAATCTTTATCTTCCCATTGCTGCATATTATTCGGCATACTTTATTTCGAATTCATGTTCATGGTGTGAATTCCCTGCTGCCAGAATGTTATGGGCTAAAATACCTAAAGTGACAAAAAAAAGAGTGCTGGAAATAGCTAAGAGGAAATTAAAAAGTGATTAACAAATTGATAATTTTATAACTGATTTAGATTGAGGATATAATACATAAATTAAACACAAAATGTTTCTTAATTCCAGCAACAAATTTTGCAAACTACTAAATAATTTGTAAAAACCACGTCTTTTAAGTTCAAATCTGTAAATTTGCCATAAACTTTACGGGTTCTCAATTGTTCAACCATTTGACAAAATGGATTTTTTCATAGAATATATTCATTTTTACAATTTGCTAGATTTCTAGCTCATAGCGTTTGCAATTATAAAATTTCTAAATCTAGTAAAATCAATCGGAACCAAAAAAATTGCTAAAAGGAGCTAAATAATTTTTTTAAATTGTTAGATTTATAGCTAATAGCATTTCAACAATGTTTCTATCTCTTAAAACTAAAAAAAAAGCTAAATCTAGCTAAAATGGCAACACTATTCCGCAGCACCGCAGAAATCGTCATTGCTCTATTCTGCATGTTATTCAAGTTTGTGGGAAATTCTTAACATATTTTTTCCACTGCCGGGAAGAGTACGAATTAAATGCAGCATCAAGCAGGAATTAGTAGCTGACTCTGCTGCAGGAAATTCAGTACCTAATGGGAATGAAGTATTGTATTGTTTTCTGTACAAAAGTTCCGACAGGGCAACCAGGAATTTTTCTACACTAAGAAAAATGACCAACTTCTAAAATCAAGAACATTCATCTTAAGTATTTTGTTCTTAAAATAAGACCATGTTAAGACAAAATTAATAAAAATAAGAATATTAATCTAAAAATTCGCAGTTCTTAATATAAGAATTGAAAATCTTAAATTGATAAGAAAATATAAATATGTCATATTTAATAAGATGACAATAATATCACAGTGGTGCTCTGGTTAGAGTCGCCGCTTCAGTTTAGTAACAAGTCGAGGGATCGAAACCCGCTCTAGCCAAGGAAAAAACATATAATCGGAATTATTAATAAAAAAAAATAAGTCCAAGAAAAGTATAAATATCAAAAAAAAAAAGTTTAAAGTTTAAAATACCTGCCTTATTTTTTATTTTTGATTAGAGAATTTAAGACTGTTTGGTTTTAAATTAAAAACTTATCCTTATTTTAAATGTTCTTAAAATCAAGATGTGTTTTCTAAATTCAAGAATTCTTAGTTCTGAGACCAAAATCTTGATTTTAGAACATTTTTTTTTATCAGTGTTTACCTGCCTTTCACACAATTTTCATCTTTCTCACTCCCTATCTCTCTCTCCATCTCCATCTACATCTCCATCTCTCACTCTCGCTTATTCACAGGCAACATCAATCACTGCTGGCGACGCTACGATGGCTACAATCTACAGAACACCATTGTCAACAAGAAGGAGCAGCTAAAGAAACCTTACGGCATATTGTGTAACTTCAAGTGCACTTGGTTCTTTACAATAAGGTAAATAAATCCCAGCCAAAATCTATAATCATCTTTTATATTTTATTCTTTTTTGTATTTGGTAAAATCGATTCCCTTTAAGAAAACCGACAAATAAACTCGCACCAAAAATTTTAATACAATACAAATTATTCATTAAAATTTTAGACTTCACTTAAATCAGAAAAAAAAATTAGAACGAATAAAAAATATTTTATTAAAAATCGTGCTATTTTTCTTTAATATGTAACCAGGTAATTTTCAGTATTGTTAAAAAAATCCAACTAACAAAATCAATATTAAGAACAAATTCAATTTTTCTTTCAAATAAACCAAATTTTTGTTATTTTCAAAATGGGTAATAATCTTATATTTGAAAATTTTATAACTAAAAATCATTTTTAATGGTTATTATTTTATAAATCCTTTTTAATAATTATTTGTGATTAAAACCAAAATTTTAATTTAATTATTATTATTGATTTTAAGTTTTTCAGTTATTTTTAAAAGTTATTGATGATTTTTTTTTTGAATAATAGTCCTTAAAGACTTTTATTTTTGTTTAACAAATTTAAAAGTCCCATCGGCATAAAAAAGGCGTGGTTAGTTAGTAACTTATTAACGTTTTAATTAGTTTTCGATAAGTTACAATATTATATATTATAACAAAAAATGGATTACAAATATTTTGCTTAAATTTAAACATTAAAAAAATTTTGTTTGTTTTTCAATGAAATTGTGTCATTTAAAATATGATATATATTTACATATATGCGTATATAAGAAAAATTAAAAATAAAACAAAAATGACAAAAAAGTCCAAACTACTAAAAATATTAATTAACCATTAAAAATTATTTTTTTTTGCTTAATCTTCATAACAATTATAGAAAATCTATTTTCGTAATTAAAAATATTTTATTAAAAATCGCGACATTTCTTTTTGTTTATGGTTTTGAATGTTATATATTAAGCAATTTAAACAACAATTTTAATGAATTTAAAAATTATGTTTATTATAATATATATACAAATTTTAATGAATTTTAAAATTATGTTTATTGTAATATATATAACAATTTAAATAAAACTTTTAATGAATTTTATAATTTTGTTTATTATAACATATATAACAATTTAATTAACACTTTTAATGAAATTTGAAATTATGTTTACTATAAAATATATAGCAATTTAAATAACACTTTTAATGAATTTTAAAATTAAGTTTATCATAATATACAAAAACAATTTAAAAACCACTTTTAATGAATTTAAGAATTATGTTTATTATAATATATATAACAATTTAAATAACACTTTTTATTAATTTGGAAGATATGTTTATTATAATAGATATAACAATTTAAATATCACTTTTAATGAATTTTGAAATTATGTTTATTATAATATATATAACAATTGAAATAACACTTTTAATGAATTTTTAAATTATGTTTATTGTTTCAGCTATCCCACTTGTGAATACATTCACGACTACAAGTTATCCTGTGTTCTGTTCACTTCACTGCCCGATTGCACCAATGTCAAGTGCACGCTCTTAAATTACTTTAGCTAGATATTAAGTAGAGTTATCGATAACCGATTGACAATCGTTGTTCACTATTGTACTCAATTTCTATTTACATTTGATTAAGTTTCAGTATTTTTTTTCGAGTGCTCTCTTTTAAGTTATTTTAATGCTTATCTTTAAATTATATATGAATAATTTTCTATAATCATTAAGGCCAACTTCTGACTTGTGTTCTGATTTCTTCTCTTATAAAGCTATGAATTAATAACTATAACTTCAACTAGAGAATTTCGTAAAAATGGAAGAATAAATAAATTAGTTAAATAAAATATAAAATAACTAAATATGTATTCAAAAAGGAAATACGTTGAAGATACTCATTTTTGTATGAAATGGTGTTGAAAATGAAATATGAATTAAATAAAATAAACTTTGAAATCGAAAACAATAAAATTTGTTTCGTATTTATTGAA
Organism: Drosophila kuntzei; assembly: GCA_035042165.1. NCBI lineage: Eukaryota > Metazoa > Arthropoda > Insecta > Diptera > Drosophilidae > Drosophila > Drosophila kuntzei. The sequence continues at coordinate 1,262,273 of JAWNLU010001233.1, read as the reverse complement.
TAAAAATAATAAAAGTTATCAGTTGACTTACTTAATAAAAGTAAAAGAAATAATGCAAACACGAAATAAAAAAAAACTTGTATTTTGAAATTGAGTAGAAATCGTAAATAAATAAATTATTATTTTTTTAATAATTAAAATGAAGTATGAACTAAATAAAATTCATTTTGAACATAATGTTTTTTTGTGGAGTAATTGAATAATAATCGTTAAAATAAATAATTTTTTTTCGCATTTATTTAATTAAAATAAATAAAAATAAAAGTTGTAAAATAAACTTTTATTTTTTGGAGCAATTGTATGTAAATTGAAAATAAATAAATTTGTTTCGTATTTATTGAATAAAAATAATTAAAAATAAATAACAATAAAACGAAATTTGAATTAAATAAATTTAATTTTAAAATAATTGTATTTTATGGAGTAATTGATTAGATCGTAAGTAAATAATTTTTTTTTTTGCATTTATTGAATAAAAATATTTAAAACTTGAAACTGTGAACTTATTTATTGAAAGTAATAAATAAAAAAAATATTTTTTTTCCACATTTATTGAATAAAACTAATTAATTGTTTTTTATGAACATTTTTATGAAGTAAAAAATAAAATTAAATAATAAAATAAATAATTTTTTTTCCACATTTATTAAATAAATTTAATTAATTGTTTTTTGTGAACCTATTTAATAAAAGTAAAAAATAAAATAAAATAATAAAATAAATAATTTTTTTCCACATTTATTGAACAAAACTAATTAAACTAATAATTTTTTTGCACATTTTTTGAATAAAATTAATTAAATGTTTTTTGTGAACTTATTTAATAAAATTAAAAAAAAAACAAAATAATAAAATAAATAATTTTCTTGCACATTTTTTGAATAAAACTAATCAATGGTATTTCTGAACTTATTTAATAAAAGTAAAAAATAAAATAATAAAAGAAATCATTTTTTTCCACACTTATTGAATAAAATTTATTAATTGTTTTTTGTAAACTTATTTAATAAAAGTAAAAAATAAAATAAAATAATGAAATAAATAATTTTTTTGTACATTTTTTGAATAAAACTAATTAAATATTTTTTGCGAATTTATTTAAAAAAAGTAAAAAAAATAGCTGCCTTAGATTGATTTTTGAAATACTACTTGACTGGACTCACTTGCATTCTATTATTTACACAGTCCGAGTTCGAGTTGCACGTTTAACAGCAACAACAGCAACAATAACAAAAGCAACAACAATAACAACAATGGCGTCTAAGACGTGCCTCGCATTGCATCGGACATTGAGGAATGCGGATTGAGGATTGAAGATTGCGTATACGCAGAGTGTGCTGCATGCATTCACTTATTCATTCATTTTGCAGTCGAGTGGTCCATTAAAGTGCCACTCGAAAGTCACACACACTCTCCCTCTCTCTCTCTCTTTCTCTCTCTCTCTCTCTCTCTGTACTGCTGTCTCTGTTGCTCTAACTGATTCACACTTCATCTGATGTTACCAAAAGTGGCCAGAGAAGCTATCAATGATTGTAGCATGTGCAAGTGGCATTGCCACGCCCAATTACCTTTAAGCACACTACGCCCACTACGCCCACTAAGCCCACCTGCCCATCCAATGCCAACCGACCTGACCTGGCCAAAAGCAATTCAAAGTTTTTTTTTTGTATTCCCTCCCTCCCCCACCCACTCTTCTACCAGTTTTGCGGTAAACAAATTTGAAACACTTTGTTAGCTACGTCAGCGCGGGAATCTCCTATATACTAAACTCTATATACATACATATATACTTATATATACACCACGAGAAAAATTATATGCATTTTTTAATATTTATATATTTTGATTTAGCGTCAAATATTTAATTCTTTAAAGTCTTAAAATGTGTTTCCACTTTAATTATGCTTTTTATCCACGGATCGCAAATAAGAGTTAAAATTGAAGTTGAAAAATATGATCTAGATGAATGGGGAAATGTTAAATATACTTTTTCGGGATGCACTATCCTGGAAACAGGATAAATTATTATTTTGAATTTTAATTATAGAAAGAAATTTTAACTCTTTTTTTAAATCAAAAAATAAAAATTCTAAATTAAATAATATTTAAATTTAAATTTTTATTAAAAAATAATAAAATAACTTTTAATGTTAATTTTTACTATACACATCAAAAATAAATAATAAAAATCAAAAATAAATTTTTTTTTAATTTTTAAAATTAAAATTGAAAATAAAAATTATTTTACAACATTTAAAATAAAATTTTTTTCCAATTTTTTTTTAAATGAACATATAATTTTTATTTAAAAAATTATAACCGAAGCGGTCCCTGATTATACCTGAATATAGTTTATTTACATTTTATGTAAAAAATTTCAGCATAAATTAATAAAAAAAATTAAATTGTAAATTTTAATTTAATTTTTTTTTAATAATAATAATAATTATCGGGATTAACTGCAAATTTTTGGTATAAGAAAAAAATGTTTATTTTAAATTCTAATCATATACATTTATTTAATTCTTTTTTAAAATAATTAAAGTAATCTGGATAAATTAGAAAATTTTACTAAAAGTAAAAGTGTTATTTTAAATTGTAATTATAAAATTTTATTTAATTTCTTTTTTTTTTAACCCTTTCGACCCCGACGTTGCCTGTGGGCAACTTGGCAAGTTTGACAGATAACTGTGAGCGAATCCGATTTTTTTGTCAGATGATTCATTATATAATTGGAAGATATATATGTTTACTGAAAGTGTGAGCAAAAAAAATAATTTTTGGAAGTTATTTAACAAAGTTATTTTCAAAAGACTGCACCTGCCTCGTAGAAAAAATTCTTTTTTTAATTCGGAAGACATTTTAAAATGATTAATTTTTTTTTGTTATCGTTAAAAAATTCAAAATGTAAATTTGAAATTGTATTGAGAATAGATTAAGCTTATAAGTGTAAAAGCTGAAATTGATAATATTTGAATAGTTTTCATGTAACGGATTTTTAAAGTCATCAAGTTGCTTGTGGGCAACGTTGGTCCATAGTGGTAATAAAATCATAATTTTTTTGACTTTGCTGGATTTTCTTACACAACTCAGACAGGTCCAAATTTATTACTTGAAAAAAGGATTTAGCCTAAAATAGTGTTTCCAATTGATGGTTTTATTAGTTGTTTTGGTTTTACCCCAAAAAATAGTGCAACAGGTAGTATTTAACCCCAATTTTTACGATTGGAATACCCAAGTTTACTGCAAATTTCATTTTTATTGCATTATTGCATTTTATTGCAGAATGTTTACAGGTCATAAATAAAGGGTGTTTTGAAACCAGAATAATAGGATCATTAGCCTTGCCCAATTTTTAACTTGTAACATAGGTACCGACATGGATCGCTCTCGTCCCCAATTCTCAATAATTTAATCTCATATATAGAAGAGCAAATATTTTTATTTCGAGTGCGAAAAGTGACGTGGTTTTTTATAAAGTGACGGAACACTTCGAGCAGTCGTCTATTGTCGGTTGTATTTGATAAGTACAATTGTCTAAGCCGTGCTTATTTTATATTTGCTTAGATAAATTACCGCTAGAGAAAGGTTTGTCGATATAAGCCATTGAGCGATTTTAATCTTCGACTGGGATGTTGAACGGAGATAGTGTGGATGAGGACAATGACATTTCTCAATGTCGCAGAAAAACTTGGAACGGATCGTGAAGAGAGGTCAGACTATAGAGATCGGCCTTCTTGACAATATAGTTGCAGAAGAATACCAGCAAGGACCTAAGAGTATTGCTGATAATTGCTTTAAAAATTTTATTTCGAAGACACTGAAAAGGAGATCAAGTCAATTTGAAGTTCCATAGTCCATATGGGACGAAGACAATACTTTAAAAGTTTATGTCGCGATAACTCCAATGGAGTCGGTGAATCCCAATAAAAGAGCTTATAATGATGTTTTAAGGCATGCGATTGTTTCTTCTTACAATAAGGAAAGGGGAGAAGGGGATTCGGACGATATGCTTTTGGACCTCTGCAGAGTCAACCATCGTTCACGAAAGTTTATTAACAGAATCTTTTATTGATAACATTTAATTTATTCGATGCAAAAGCATATTCCTCTTATAAAATTTCCGATGGAAGTTGTAGATGGCCACCTACAATGTAATTCTTCAATCCAAAGGAAAAGAGGCCGACCATCTAATATAGAGGGGGATAGCCCCACAAAACTCGTTGGATCCCAATCGAGGAGTGTGTCTTAGCTACAGTCAAAGAAATACTGAGTTTAGCCGAATCCTAGCGACTTACAACGTTTCGATAGAGTGGAGCATTGAGTAGTAATTAGTGAAAAAGGTCGCTGCAAATTGTGTAAAACAAAAGCTCCAACGTCTAAATGCCTTAAGTGCAAGGTCCACCTGTGTTGCAATAATAATAAAAACAGTTTTTTGTCATTTCATACCTAATATTTCATAATAAATATATAAAATTGTAAGCGATTTTCAAAAAAAAAAATTATTTTGTATACCACCATGGCCCGACGTTGCCCACAGGCAACTTCCGGTAGCGCCCTAACCAATGGGCGTGGCGACTTCAAATTTTGGCAAAATACTTCTTTAATTTATACAAAATAATACAGAGCACAAAAAAATTTTTCACACCACAGGGAAAAAGTCGGGGTCGAAAGGGTTAATAATAATATTATTTATATGTTTATTTTCAATTCTAAACATAAGAAATATTTTAATTTCTTTTTTAATAATAATAATAGTTATCTGAAAAAATGTAGTAAAAGTGCTTATTTTAAATTGTAATCATAAAATTTAATTTAATTTATTTTTTAGTTATAATAATATTTATCTGGATAAATTGGAAAATTGTAGCACAAATACAAATTTTTATTTTTAATTCGTATTACATAAATGCTTTTCATTTCCTTTTATCTTTCTTTTTTAAAACCAACTCTTTTTTCACTATTTTTACCATGTGTTTATTTCTCTAGATGTATCTATATATATAAATATACATATATGTATATACCTGTAGTATCTGCTCCCTCCACTTCTTAATAGGAGGTCGCGTACCTGTGCAAACAGCCGCAAATAAATCGTTCGACATTTATAAGCCAAGTCAAAGTTATGCTGAAATTTCTATAGCTATGAAGTTGAATGGGAAAGAGGGGAAAAAGGGCATGGAGGGGGAGAGGGACCCAAAGTTTGGCCCGGGCTAAAAATAAGATAAATTATGTGGCTGTAGTCAATGGAGCTGTTAACTTACGCACCTGCTACTCAACTCAACTCAACTTGACTCGATTCAACTCGAACTCGAACTCGACTGAAAGACGTGATGTGGCTAAAGGGTTTTTTGCGATTGATTCCATCTACAGCCACAGCCACAGACCGACCACATCCATTTCCATCCTCATTTCCACCCCGTCGAACCATTTGTACAGAAAACTGTACAGATTTGCCGTGGAAAAACTTCATTCGCTTTCGGTAGTGAATTCCCTGCAGCAGAGTCAGCTTCTAATTCCTGCTCGATGCTGCATTTAATTCACACCATTCAATATTCAATATTCACTGTTCACTATTCACTATTCACTATTCAATATTCACTATTCACTGTTCATTATTCACAATTCACAATTCACAAATCACAATTCACTATTCACTATTCACTATTAACTATTAACTATTAACTATTAACTATTCACTATTCACTATTCACTATTCACTATTCAATATTCACTATTCACTATTAACTATTAACTATTAACTATTAACTATTCACTATTCACTATTCACTATTCACTATTCACTATTCACTATTCACTATTCACTATTCACTATTCACTATTCACTATTCACTATTCACTATTCACTATTCACTATTCACTATTCACTATTCACTATTCACTATTCACTATTCACTATTCACTATTCACTATTCACTATTCACTATTCACTATTCACTATTCACTATTCACTATTCACTATTCACTATTCACTATTCACTATTCACTATTCACTATTCACTATTCACTATTCACTATTCACTATTCACTATTCACTATTCACTATTCACTATTCACTATTCACTATTCACTATTCACTATTCACTATTCACTGTTCACTATTCACCATTCACTATTCACTTTCACTGTTCACTATTCACTATTCACTATTCACTATTCACTATTCACTATTCACTATCTCTATCTCTATTTGTTTCTCTATCCGTTTCTCTATTGTTTTCATGTCTCCCTCGTTGCGAACATTTTTTGAGTTCTCAGTTCTTTTTTGGGGTCGCACTTTAATGGAATCAAACGAAATGACATTGATCGCTGAAGGCCACTGGACCATCTCCCCCTCCATCCCCCTCCTTCTGCCTTCTCTCTTCCCTTCACCGCTTTATCACGTTCTGCCCTCCTCTTCACACTTCACCTCTCTTTTCCACTCTTGTCCTACTCTGGTTATCAAAAACGGTGTCAACAGATCAACACGACGCTTTTGAGCTGCAAATGTATCTGAAAAGTATCGTCATATTAAAATGTATCTGTATTTGTGAACATATGTATACATATTATTATTATTATTATTATTATTATTATTATTATTATTATTATTATTATTATTATTATTATTATTATTATTATTATTATTATTATTATTATTATTATTATTATTATTATTATTATTATTATTATTATTATTATTATTATTATTATTATTATTATTATTATTATTATTATTATTATTATTATTATTATTATTATTATTATTATTATTATTATTATTATTATTATTATTATTATTATTATTATTATTATTATTATTATTATTATTATTATTATTATTATTATTATTATTATTATTATTATTATTATTATTATTATTATTATTATTATTATTATTATTATTATTATTATTATTATTATTATTATTATTATTATTATTATTATTATTATTATTATTATTATTATTATTATTATTATTATTATTATTATTATTATTATTATTATTATTATTATTATTATTATTATTATTATTATTATTATTATTATTATTATTATTATTATTATTATTATTATTATTATTATTATTATTATTATTATTATTATTATTATTATTATTATTATTATTATTATTATTATTATTATTATTATTATTATTATTATTATTATTATTATTATTATTATTATTATTATTATTATTATTATTATTATTATTATTATTATTATTATTATTATTATTATTATTATTATTATTATTATTATTATTATTATTATTATTATTATTATTATTATTATTATTATTATTATTATTATTATTATTATTATTATTATTATTATTATTATTATTATTATTATTATTATTATTATTATTATTATTATTATTATTATTATTATTATTATTATTATTATTATTATTATTATTATTATTATTATTATTATTATTATTATTATTATTATTATTATTATTATTATTATTATTATTATTATTATTATTATTATTATTATTATTATTATTATTATTATTATTATTATTATTATTATTATTATTATTATTATTATTATTATTATTATTATTATTATTATTATTATTATTATTATTATTATTATTATTATTATTATTATTATTATTATTATTATTATTATTATTATTATTATTATTATTATTATTATTATTATTATTATTATTATTATTATTATTATTATTATTATTATTATTATTATTATTATTATTATTATTATTATTATTATTATTATTATTATTATTATTATTATTATTATTATTATTATTATTATTATTATTATTATTATTATTATTATTATTATTATTATTATTATTATTATTATTATTATTATTATTATTATTATTATTATTATTATTATTATTATTATTATTATTATTATTATTATTATTATTATTATTATTATTATTATTATTATTATTATTATTATTATTATTATTATTATTATTATTATTATTATTATTATTATTATTATTATTATTATTATTATTATTATTATTATTATTATTATTATTATTATTATTATTATTATTATTATTATTATTATTATTATTATTATTATTATTATTATTATTATTATTATTATTATTATTATTATTATTATTATTATTATTATTATTATTATTATTATTATTATTATTATTATTATTATTATTATTATTATTATTATTATTATTATTATTATTATTATTATTATTATTATTATTATTATTATTATTATTATTATTATTATTATTTTTATTATTATTTTAAAAACTTTCTGAATTTATTACTATTTGCATTTAAATCATTCATCCAAATAAATGTATCTGTAACTGTGTCTGTACATATATGTAAAAATGTATCTGTATCTGAATCTAAATACATTTATTTTAATCTTTATGAAATTATTAATATTTGCATTTATAAATGTATCTTTATCTTAATGTACAAATGTATCTTTATATTGATAAATGTAGCTGTGTTTGTATCCATGTATACGTATCTAAATTAATGTATCTGTAATTGTATCTGCATCTTTAAATGTATCTGTAACTGTATCTATTGCTATAAATGTATCTATATCGGAATGCGTGTATCTCTAACTGTGTCTATCTGTCCGTCTATCTGTCAGTCTGTCTGTCCGTCCGTATGCGGCTCTATTTGGATTCGGATTTGGATTTGGGTCGTGGTCGTTGTGCGTTGTGCGTTGATTGGTTCGTTAGAATTGAGAATTCCGAATTCAGATGATGCGTTTATTGTGCGGCTTCTGTTTCAATGCTGATTGGCAAATTACAGCAATTTTTGCATGAAATTAGATTATTTCAAAATAGTTATAAACAAATTAATTGCGCATTACACTCGCTTTTATTCGTTTGTTTGTTTGTTTACATGTTTTCATGTTTATTATGAATATGAGTACTTTAAAGTGAATAATTCGCGATATGACACGTGAGTAAATACGTTTATATCAAATGTATCTAAGAGAGTTATTCAAGTGAATAAAAGCCCATAACAGAAATACAATTGTTAATTTTATTTTATTATATTATGGTGATTCCTTTAATGCAGATAAATCTAAGAAATACATATAGAATTGAGAATTCATTTAGAGTAAAATAATAATAAAAAAATGAAATAAATATAATTAAGAGTACAAAATGCTTTCTAAAAGTATTTCAAAATTTAAACAAATTATTAAATATTAGCTGGAATAAGTGCAAAATTGAAAATACAAAATAATTGATATTTTTACTTTTTAATTAGTATTTTCTTATATACTTTTTTATTTCCAAATTAGATACAATAAATATATATTATTTACAATACGTCACACGAATTCGGATAATTTTTATAAAATTAATTAACATAAAGAAAATAAATCCAAGCATAAAATGTAGAGAAACCAAAATAAAAGTAGAATATAGATTGCATAAATTGAAAAATTCAACTCAGAGAAGCATTTAGAGTAAAATAAAAAATATTAATTTTCAATAAAAATAAACAACATCTGATAAAATCTATTTTATCTATCTAAGAGAGTTATTTAAGTGAATAAAAACCCATAATAGAAATACAATTGTTAACTTTATTACGTATATTTTATGGTTATTCCTTTAATGCAGATAAAACTTTTTCACAGACGTGCTGGAAAACTAAATGTAAACTGAATAAATCTCAATTTTATAACTCACAACTTTGAATACTTTAAAGCAATGTATGTGTGTGTGTACAAATTTGAGTAACTGTGAGTCAATTTATCCCGAAATTCACATTGAGACTGGCGAAGCGCAAAATGCTTTTTATAAATAGCACAACAAAAGTGACTACAAATTATGACAAAAGGAGCCCAGGCAACTATTTCATTGTCCCACTGACAGACAGACAGACAGACAGTGAGCTCACAAAGTGACTGACTGACAAACTGACTGACTGACAGACTGACTGATTGAGGAGCACTACAAAAGGTGTCAACATTTCATCAATATGACGAGTCTCTGAAATGCTTGAAGCAAATTGTGCAGACGTTTGAGATGAAGATAAATAAATATGCAGAATTAAAGATACATAAGTAATAGAGAGACAGCAGATTTAAATAAGTGTTATTTATTTATCTTATTTAAATAAAAGATTAATCATGCAATATAAAAAATTTATATTTTGCTTAATTTTTATTAAAATTAGTTGTTTATCAACAAATTATTTTAATATGAAACAAAATTAATAAGTAAACAATTTTATTAAATTATATAACATATTTTAATTTGTATATGAAGTAAATTTGAATAATACAGCTTAGATAGAAAGATACAATCTCAAATGAAATTAAGAAAAGTAAAAAATTTATCTTTATGTTTAGCATTTAAAATTAGTTGTTTACAAATAAATTAAATTAAGTTGTTTACAAATAAATATATTTATTAAATATATTATTTAAATTTTGGACGTTAATAAATAAATAAATTAGTTAAAGAAACAAAATTAATAAGTAAACATTTTAATTTAATTATATAACATTTTTAAATTTGTTTCTGAAGTTTATATGAATAATACTGCAGATAGAAAGATACAATCCAATAAAACATCTGAAATTGAAAAATATAAAAAATGTATCTTTATATTTAGCATTTATTTATTTAATGTCGATTGAATAATATTATTTTAATATTAATAACAAAATTACAAAACAAACAATTTAAATAAATTATATGAATTTTCCAAATTTGAATCTAAAATAAATATGAATAATACTGTATAGATAGAAAGATACAATCTAGTTGAACATCTGAAATCGAATTAAGAAATGTAAAAAATTTATCTTTATATTTAGCTTTTATTTATTTAATGTCGATTAAAAACAAACCAATTATTTGAATATTAATAACAAAATTAAAAAGTAAACAATTTAAATAAATTATATGAATTTTCTAAATTTGTATCTGAAATAAATATGAATAATAATGCATATACGTATAGAAAGATACAATATAGTTGAACATCTGAAATCAAATTAAGAAATGTAAAAAATTTATCTATATGTTTAGCTTTTATTTATTTAATGTCGATTAAAAACAAACCAATTTTTTTAATATTAATACCAAATTTAAAAAGTAAACAATTTAAGTAAATTATATATAATTTTTAAATTTAAGTCTTAAATAAATATGAATAATAACGCATATATAGAAAGATACAATCTAGTTGAACATCTGAAATCAAATTAAGAAATGTAAATTATTTATTTTCATATTTAAAAAGTAAACAATTTAAGTAAATTATATATTATATAATTTTTAAATTTGCGTTTAAAATAAATGTGAATAATACAGCAGAGATAAAAAGATACAATCAAGTTGAGCTTGGCTTTGGCTTAGTCTGTTTGTCATGAGATTTGAGTACTCATGATGAGTACTCACAAAAACACCCAGTGTGCACTCACCCATTCACTCATACTAACGAGTGCGATAATTTATCAATTGTTATCAATTTAGAGGCGCGCAATTTCTTTGCTGTTTTTTTTTTGTCGTTATTCGTTTTCATTTTTTGATTTTGGTTTTGATTTTTGTCTTGACTTTAGTACATAAATGTATGTGTGTGTGTGTGAGTGTGTGTGTGTGTGTGTGTGTGTGTGGATTGTCATAGGCTTCGTTGGAGATTGCGAGAGTCAAACTGATGACAGTTAAAAACGCGTCGTAGTTGAATGCGAAATAAAAACTGGAAAATGCTCAACGACAACGGTTCTTTCGATGATTGTTGTGCAATGGCCAAATCAATAACAACAACAACAGCAACAACAACAACAACAGCAGCAGCAACAACAACAACAATAGCAACAACAATAAATACACGCAAAAGTAGCACAAGAATCGCAATTGTTTTGCTTTTAATTTTATGCTGTTTATGTGATTACAATTATGCAAGTACGTAACGTAACGCATTACGTTACGTAATGTTACATTGCCCACTCTGTGATTTATTGTGGCTCCATTTTCTTTTTTTTTTTTTACAATTTTTTTTATGGTTTTTCTTTCGTTTGTGTGCACTAATTTATGGCGTGATGAAAATTTCGAAAAATATTTTTTTGACCTGCGGTTGCATGCGGCGTATGCGTAATATTTGTGTGTGTGCGTGTGTGTGTGTGTGTTAATGAGTGTCGCAAATTTAATTGATGCATATTCGATGCATCGCTCATAATACGCATACGCCGCATACGCCGACCCTTTATCAATATATTTTTATTTTTATTTTTGTTTGTGTGTGCTGAAAAATCGCAAAGAGCGCATGTGAAATGCATATTTTGTGGTCTTGTAAATTGCCTTTTCCAAACAAATATCATTCATATATTTAATGCATATTTTTGTAAAATTAACAAACATAAACAAAATAAATCTAACAATCAAATAAAAAGATACCAAAATAAATATAGATATAAGATTGCATAATTTCGAAAATTTAACTAAGAAAAATATTAAGAATCCAACAATTATTTAATGGAATTTAGAATATATTTAAAGTAAAATAATTAAAAAATGAAGAAGACATTCAGAGTGCAAAAATCAGAAAAAAAATCTAGTGCTTTTTAAAAGTATTTCAAAAACTTAAACAAATTATTAAATATATTTATTTCTGTATAGGAAATAAATTTAGAGTCAAAATAATTCCTTAATGGAATTGAGAATTCATTTAGAGTAAAAAAAAAAAAAAAATTAAATAAATATTATTAAGAGTACAAAATGCTTTCTAAAAGTATTTCAAAAACTTAAACAAATTATTAAATATTAGCTGGAATAAGTGCAAATTTTAAAATACAAAAAAATTGATATTTTTATTTTTTAATTAGTATTTTCTTATATATTAATTTATTTCCAAATTACACACAATAAATATATATTATTTACAATATTTTTGTAAAATTGATTAAGATAAAGAAAATAAATCTAATCAGGAAATGTGGAGAAACCAAAATAAAAGTAGAATATAGATTGCATAAATTGAAAAATTCAACTCAGAAAAGCATTTGGAGTAAAATAAAAATATTGAATTTAAATAAAAATAAACAAAATCTCAAAAAATCTATTCCTTTTTAAGAGTATTTCAAAAACTTAAACAAATTTGAAATATTAGCTCAAAATTGAATATACATAGTTTCTTTTGCTGATTTTATTTTCATTATAAGTTTCTATTAAATTAAGTACATGCTTCCTAGTTTTGTTTTGGTTTCCCAATTTTGGTATTTCTTTTAGTATTATGTGTATATACTTTTTTTAGGCTGGGCCTCGCAATGCTGGAAGAAACACAACTCGGGTTCGATACAAACGCCAGATGGGGAATTTAAGCGCCCGTTTGGCATACTCTGCACATATCGCTGTTTCCTCTGGTTTCCGCCAATGTAAGTTAAGCAATCAACAATCCACACTCACACACACACACCTACACACACACATACACCTACACACACCCCTCAAGTTAACCACAAGCACATACAATTCACAATTTATGTTATTTTCTAAACATGTGAATTGCATTTTAAAACTTAAAAGAAGAGTTACCTATGACAAGCCGAATATTTAATACCCTTTCACTCCAATATAGAAGCTATGAAATATTTTACCCATTTATTTATTTATTCTTATGTTACTTTATTAAGTTTATTTAGATACATTTGAAAAAAATTTAATTCATAATAAAATTAAAATTTAAAACAAAAAATAAAAATTATCTGTGACAAGCCGAATACCCTTTCAAAGCAGAAGTTACAACATATTTAATTTAATTAAAATATTATTAAATTTAATTAAAATATATTTGAAAACAATTCAGTTTTTCAAACAAAAATAACATTTTAAAACAAGAAATAAGAGTTATCTATGACATGACGAATATTAAATATCCTTGCACACCAATGTAAAAGTTAAATAATATTTTTACTCATTTATTAATTCGTATATTACTTTATTAAATATATCTAAATAAATTTATATTTTATTATTATTATTATTATTAAATTGTATACCTGCTATAAATGTATTTTTTTCATTTTTATATTTTAACTAAAAAGAGTCGACAGAGAAAAAAAATAACTAATTCAATTTTAAATGCAAAAATAAAAGTAAAATGTAAAATTAAATTATGATTCTATTAATAAAATTCTATAAATATTTCTGCTCCTTCTACTTTAAATTTATTAGAATAGATTTCTTCATTAAATAAAATTATTTTTTGATCATGAGTTTAATAATAAATAAAGATAATATCTTCATTTAATTTTTTAACAATTATTAGAGCTGCGTATACTTTATATTTGTATTAATTTAGACAACATTTTTTCAATATTGTTTGTCCAACTGATCAGGAATATATATGTATATAAGTTATGTGCTCAACACACTTCTTGACAAAATTATAATACCTTCTGTAAGGGCATAACAAAAGAGATGCCAAGTTTTTGTATTATATACTCAAGAAGGGGAAGTTTAGTGTTAGCATTTGAATTGCATAACAATTAAAATAGCTGGCAGCACTATTACATTGCTCTTGCAAGCGTTGCCACCCTTTAGATAAATATTTCAACGGCTTTTCACCAAAATTCACTGAGTTGAGTGTCAGACAGAGACAGAGAGCATAAAGTTTACATTATAGGGAGTTCAGTTAAGTAGTTAAGTCATATGTACTTCCAACACCTGAGGGAAATCGCGGAAAGCAGCTCAACTATTTCCAATAACATTTGTTTTTCGCCCAGTACCCAAAGAATACACAGGCTTATGGGTTTGTGGAAATGTCTGTCTGTTCATTTAAACTTAAATATCTTTTATTTTGAATTTTTTTTTTAAAAATGTATGTTTTTTAATGTGGATATATTAATATATCTATATATATAAATGTAGACTGTAGAGTTCGAACAACCAAATTTGGTAAAAATACTTGGAATTTTTCCACACGTCCCTTCGACCTCGCAAATGAGAAAAAATCAAATAATACGGGAAACTTTAAATTTTTATCCATGAAATTTGGTTCACAAAATTTTTAATATATTGCGGACGTTTGTTGAAAATTTCATTGCATTTTTAATGCTGCATTTAAAAAAAATCTATTTTGGCGCGATATTTGCTCTAGTATCTTTTTGATTTAATTTTGTTCGACTTTTTAAACTAACTAACTTACAAAATAATTTTTTTTTAAGATTTCAATATGAATTATTTGTATTCGAAGTGTGCAACTATTTAGCACAATGTTTAAAAACCATAAATTTGTTTAAATTATCTGAATTGAACATTTGACACTTTATATTTTTTTAATATTGCTTTTTATATTTTTTCCGTACTTCTTTATGTGTTTTTCATTTTGATTTAATTTTTTTTCGACTTTTTTAGCTATTGTTTTGTTAAAATAATTCAAATTTACAAAATAATATGATTTTATTTAAATATTTCATTATGAATTATTTTTATTCGAAATCTTAAATAGTTGCGCAATATTTAAAAACCATAAATTTTTTTAAATTATCATTTTTTGAACCAAACAGTTGACACTTCATAATTTTTTAATATTTTTTCCGTATTGATTTGTGTGTTTTTCAATTATTATTTAACTCATAGGGATTGGGTACTGAGTATTTAACAGTCGAGCATCTCATATGGAATCATGCATCAATTAGTTATTAGATTTAAACTTAATTTAACTTAGACAGTACATGACTAATTGTTTTCTTCTTCTTCTTCTTTATTTTATTTTTATTATTGTCTTTATTTCATGTTTGCTTTTCAGTTATCCGTATTGCGAGTTCATATTCGATTTGCGCTTATCGAGACACTTTACGTCGTTTCCGGATTGTTACGAGATACGCTGTAATGAGACCTTCACATTCTTTGGCACTGAGCAGAATTTCTGAATACGATATGTGCTCGGGAGAGGCAAAACTATCGGTAATACTATCGTGCAAGTGTAAAGAAATGTATAATTCTAAAATCATCTAAGACTCAACTCGAATGAGATTAAACTATCGTCATTACGATAAATTGAACATAAATCTGTTATTAATACTAATAAGTCTCTTATCGATAATATCAGCGTAAAATACGTAAAACTATCGATTGCCAAAAATGAATAAATAAATAAATAAATAACATACCTAAAACATTTTCTCAAATGTGATTAACAATATTTTGACACTCCAAATTATCGACAAAATTGAATCAAATATATAAGAAAATATTTTATGTATGTATACTCGATATTACTATCGATTATTTTGCATTTCGAATTTGTCAAACTAACGAAAATACTATCGCAAAAATACAAAGTAATTCTTTAATAACTATATTTTATTTAAGTCTTTTCTGTACTTCTAGAAATATTAGTTATATTTTAGCTCCTTCCTTATGGATCAACAATTGTTCTACTGCTTTTGATAATACCATCGTAAAACAAATATACAATACATATTTATTAAGTATCGCAGTGGAAGAAAACTCAAATAAATATATAAATATTAATCATAAATAATCACTAATACGATAGTATCAGCAAAGTATCCGATAGTATCGTAATTATGACTAATACAAAAATGTTCACTGAAAAAAACGGACGAATTCTGAAATCAAGAATATTCGTCTTCACTAGTTAACTTTTAAAATGACACAATTTTAAGAGACTAAAAATAAAAAAAATAATAAAACTAAAATTTAAATTTTATTTAAAAAATCTAAGAATAACTTTTTTTTGATATTCAAATTGAAATTTTAAATTAAAAGTAATTTTATTATTTTTAAATACAAATTTAAATTTAATTGTAATTTCATCATTTTTATTATTTGCTCAAAAAATTAGAGTTAAAATTAATTTGTATAATTAAAAATAAAATGTAATGCTTTTAATGGAAAAACAATAAAATAAAACTGAGATACGGTTTTAATTTTTAAAATAAAAATTGTTAAGTAAAAGTTATTTTTGGTTTTTATAAAAAAATTCAAAAATAATTTTTATTTTTGATTTTTATTATAAAAATGAATATTAAAAGTTATTGCATGATTTTTAAATACAAATTTAAACTTCATTATAATTTCGTCATTTTTATTATTTGATCAAGAAATAGGAGTTCAAATTTATTTTTATAATTAAATTTAAAAATAGAAGTTAATGCTGTTTTCAGGATACTGCATCCCTAAAAAGTATATCCAACATTTTCCCTTTCACCTACCTTCTACTAATTTTTTTTTTGTCTAAATGTATATTATATGAATTAATTAATATTTACAGAAACTAAACGATAATTGTTGATTTAAAATATTATGGAAATAAAGTAGGGGAAACTCTCTTGTGGTCTTAATTATGAACCACCTTCTACACAACCTTCTATTCATTTTTCTTGTATAATTGTATATTATTTGAATTAAATAAATATATTAATTTTTCTTGTCTAATTGTATATTATTTGAATTAAATAAATATTTATATAATATAATCGGTAAATCTTGATTTAAAATATTATGGAAATAAAGTGGGGGAAATTCTGTAATGGTCTCAATTATGAACCACCTTCTACACAACCTTCTATTCATTTTCCTTGTCTAATTGTATATAATTTGAATTAAATAAATATTTACAGAAATTAATCGATAATTGTTGATTTAAATTATTATGGAAATAAAGTGGGGGAAACTCTGTAATGGTCTTAATTATAAACCACCTTCTATTAATTTTTATTTGTCTAATTATATATAATTTGAATTAAATAAATATATACAGAAATTAATCGATAATTGTTGATTTAAATTATTATGAAAATGAAGTAAGGGAAATTTTCCTTTGGTCTGCTGGTCGTTTACTGTGAGATGAACTCCTTGAAGAGGCATTGAAGCTTACTGCCTATTCAGGGGGTGCTCAGGGGAAGAGTGTCCATTAATTTGTGCCAACCTGGTGGCAATTTCCTTTCGGTGTGTGCCTTTAGTTTATTTCCGCCAACTGCTTGTGTCCATAATAAAGAACAGGCTGGCGCCAAAACAAGCAAATAAACAAAGCGCCAGACACCAGGAAAAACAAACAAACAAACAGAGAAACAAACAAACAGACAACAACAACAACAACAGAAATAGAAATAGAGATAGAAAGATAAATAGAAAGAGAAACAACAACAATGGAAACCTTAACTCAACCCTAAATGAAGCCAAGTCCTAAAAACTGAAACCTATCCGCAAAAATTTGCATAAAAATTAGCATTCTAATTGACATGAGACCCAAAATGAACTAACCTGAGACAGAGAGAGAGAGAGAGAGTTAATTTCTATCTGTATCTATCTCATTTTAGCCTTCTACTAACGATTTGTCCATTGTCTTGGCCACGTTGCTTAGGCGTCGAGTTAATTGTTTGTTTAGTGTCATAAAAATACAGTTTACGCCTTTCGAAACAACACGTGCAGACGCGGCCACAATTAAACACAATACGTATACGTATTACGTATTACGTATACGCACAGTATGCCTAAATGGGTATTCACAACAGAAGTATGACTTCTCTTTTAGGAATTCATGAATAATCGACTCTGAGTTGCCCTATAATTTGGAACTGCCTAAACCAAAAATAAATTGTAAGTTATTTTTTATTTTAAATATTGAAAAATAGTTTGTATTTTTATAATATTTAAAAGATAATTTTTATTTTCCATTTTTATCATAAAAATTCAAATTAAAAGTTTAAACCATAAAAAAATTTTTGTTTACTTTTTTTTAAATATTGAAAAATAGTTTGTATTTTTATAATATTTAAAAGATAATTTTTTATTTTTGGATAAAATAAAATAATTAAATTAAAAATAAAAGTTTATCCCGCTTTTAAAATATAACATCCCGAAAATCTATACATCTACTATTTTCCGATTCATATAGATCTTTTTTTTAGTTAAATTATTTTTTATTCATGACTCTTATTTTCGGTCCTTGATCTAAAGTGTGTGCACTCGAATTACAAATTGAATATTCATATTGTACTTCTTATTCATTTCAAATTATTTCAAACTTAACATTATCCTTTTTATCTCTTTAGTTATAAATAAAAAATTGTATTAAGTATAATACAGTTAATTTAATTTAATTTAATTTGTTTATTTGCGATTTTATTTTAATAATTCAATTTATATTATTCAATTTATATCATTAAAGTGGAACTTAAAGAATGAACGCAAATGATTTTCGAAAGTGTAGTTCTAAAGTAAATATAAAATATATTTAATTTCTATACTTTCACAGAATTTTTAATAATGTGATTATATTGTAATCACCAATTAATCTGCAAGCAGCTGACACAACAATAAACATTAAAATTAAAAAAAGGTAATTAATAAAATAAATTATATAAATATATTTAAATATATTATAAATTTGAAATTAATTCAATTTATTTAAATCAGGGATTAATAGCTTAACCGAAACCGTAACCTTTAACCGGTGAAAATCGATTGAAATTTGTAACCGTAACTGAAACCGTAACCGAAAATAATTTTTTCCGCTGTACCGAAACCCATAAACCGAAACTCTTTAAGCCGGAATAACCGTTTAGTAACCGATTCACTTATAAAGTTTAATTTCGGTTCTGGTCGTCGCAGCTACTGAGCAACTTTGATAAATTTATACTGCCATAACTTTGTCAAAACTCAATCAATTATCATGCGCAATGTAAATTTGAGCATGATTTTTACATTAAATTCGTTCTGCATTTAAATTTTGTTCATTTTCAAAAATTTTTGAAAATCTAATTTTTTGAAAATTTACAGTGTTACCCCTTTGTCTTTTTTGATTTTTTCGAAAAAATTCGAATTTTGAAAATCAACAAAATATAAATGCAGAACGAAGGTATAGGTAAAATCATGATCAAATTTACATTACGCATGAAAATTGATTGAGTTTTGACAAAGTTATGGCAAGTCGAAGTTATTAAAAACCGAAACTATACCGGTACTTTTAAACCGAAACTCATAAAAAACCGATAACCGTTACGAAACCGATACTCCAAGATTTTGCATAACCGATTACCGAAAACCTTAATTCGAGTATAACCGAAACCGTAACTGAAACCGATATTCGTTTCGGTTTTAATCCCTGATTTAAATGTAAATGTTAAAATACAAGTCATATGTAATTTGAATATAATTTTAATTTAATTCAAAATTCAATTTTAAATTGTGTATAATTTATTTATTTCATTTTGTAATTTGTAGTAAGCTCAATATATATTATATTTAGCTTAAAATTAAAAATTATAAATAACCCAATAATTTATATTTAAATGTAAATGTTAATATGTTTTGCATACAATAATAAAAAAATATGTCATATTTAATTTGAATATAATTTTAATTTAATTCAAAATTCAATTTTAAATTTGATTTATTTTATTTATTAAATTTTGTAATTTGTGGTGACAACAATATATGTATATTTAGCTTAAAATTAAAAATTATAAATAACCAAATAATTGATATTTAAATGTAAATGTTAATATGTTTTGCATACAATAATAAAAAAATATGTCATATTTAATTTGAATATAATTTCAATTTAATTCAAAATTCAATTTTAAATTGTATATAATTTATTAATTTCATTTTGTAATTTGTAGTAAGCACAATATATATTTAGCTTAAAATTACTAATTATAAATAACCCAATAATTGATATTTAAATATAAATGTTAATATGTTTTGCATACAATAATAAATATATGTCATATTTAATTTCAATTTAATTCAAAATTCAATTTTAAATTGTATATAATTTATTTATTTAATTTTGTAACTTGTAGTGGAATATACCCGTCGAGTGGGACTCCCACTTACAGGGTATGCACAATGACTACGGATTGGGCCACGTGCAAACAAAACAAAGGGTCGCACCAGACAAACAGACAAACAGACAAAACAATGTTGTCGCTGGGAAAACTTTAAACTTTAACAAACTTAATTGCTGGCTGGGTTGCGAATATGCTCTAAATATAAATATAAGTATGGATACCCCCAAGGGCGTAGGCAGCTTTGAGCGAAGGGGGGGCCAAATCATTTTATTTTTTTTCAGAGTATATCACATACCTCAAATCTCAAGAGATTTCGAAATTCTTTAATATACTTAATTATTTTTTTGTGTATATTTTCGAAATCATTTTAGTCGACTCCTAGAAACTCATTTTCAATTTCAACAAAATTATTAATTTTCGGTTGGTTTCGATTTCTGTGGCACCCCTGATAATAGATAAATTCATTCAAAATTTATTTTATGATGTTTTTTTTAAGGTTTTTGAAAAATAATTTAATTTAATTCCAGAAATGTAAAATTTGATTAAAGCTCTCTCCAATTTTTTTGGCATTTGAAAAATTGGTTGATATTTTCAGGAACACCTACTTTTGGGTTGCTTTTAGAGATTTATATAGCACACGTGAATATTCGCATTACCAATACATCCTCGTAGTCTTATTAGCCTTAGAGGATTTTTCTGAAACTTATTAAAGTATTTTTTTTGTTTGAACACAGAATGAAAATCATTATATAAGCATGTTCTACAAATTTTGTACAATCAAAGAGTAAAAAAATATTAATTGTCCATACACGAGAAACCAACAAAATGTCAAAATTATTGATTATTAATTTTTAATAGTAATAAAATGGCATAAGATTCATTTAAAATTTTAATATTTGAAATAAATTTTTCGAAATTGATTTTGATGTATCCGCAAATATGTCTGAAAATTAAAGCATTGACATTTCTGTGTCTTTTATATACTTGAATACAACTCTGGGTAGATTTTGGAAGTTAAAAATGTAATTTTAGCTGAGTCTAGGGGGGGGCGGCGACGGCCCCCACTGACCCCCCTACGCCTACGCCCTTGGATACCATAGGCAGCTCAGAAAGCGGGAAGTTCAGCTGGTGGCTGACCAGAAAAAGGGGAGTGGATACCAAATGGAAGCAGAGGGGAGGTGGATGGGAATGGAGATGGAGATGGAGGGGAAGGGGAAGGAAAAGCGACTGGAAAATGGGAAATGCTTGTTTTAAGCACTCGCTTTGCTCTTGAGGCGTCATTTCATTTACTGTTTCTGCTGTTGTAAATTTAAACTAATTTCATTTCATTTAACTTAAATTCATTTAATTTAAGGCAAGAAAATACAACCCCTGTTTTCCACTTGCTGGGGGAAAATTGCCCAGGTTGGTAATGCAAAACATTTGTTAAGCAGTTGTGTGGAAATACAAAAGGATTTTAAAAAACATATTCCAAATTAACTCCCTAAAATAAGCTATTTTCCCCCACAGGGGTATTTTTTTTTTTTTTTTTTTTTTGTGTCATTTTTAATATTTAAAAACATCTCCAATGAGAAAGTAAAAAGTTTCCTTGAATAGCTTTCCATTCATTTTCCACCCAAGGGTGTAAGTTTTCAGAAATCGTAAAATTTTCTGTAATTTTACGGTTAAGATATATTTAAATCCATTTTATAAGATAATCATAAAAATTTCCCAATTATTTTCATCCATGGGAGTAACATTTTTAGAAATCGTGAAAAGTATTGGAAATACTTGGATGTCTTTTGATTTTTATTTATATCCTGGGCCCATTAAAAAAACAGAACAACGCCAACAACTATTTAACTATATGTAAACAAATACTATATATTCTTTTTATAAAATTTAAATAATGGTTTTCCAAATTTAATATTTCTTAAACATTCTACTCAGTCTTTTGTTTAATTTAAAATAGGCACTATATTATGATTTTTTTTAAATTTATAAACTTTGAATATTTAATGAACTTTTATGTTTTTTTCTTTTATTTTTTGTTTTTTTTTTTATTTTAATTTTAATTTATTTTAATTTCTAAACTTTGAATATTTAATGAGCTTTTAAGTTCTGTTCTTTTATTTTTTGATACATTATTTATGAGCTTTTTCAGTGTCATATGAAGATCTTTACAAGACAGATATTTTATTAAGTTTATTTGTGCAATTTTCCATTACTCCTTTCCTCCATTGGGGGAATTTTCACTCGACTAACTGAGTAGATAAGACATTTTGTATGAAGTTGTCAATGACAGAGTTAAGCCTATTAATCAATTAAGTTTTCGAATGAATTGTGGTTAAACTTTGACAAGTTTCATTTGTTGAGGAAATTGAAATACTCGTGTTTGTTTCCTCTTTAAGCCGTTTAGTCATTGACCGTGAATACCACTGCCTTCCATAAGTATACGCCTTAAATGTAAATTCCCCAAGTATAATATATATATGTATATACATATATCTAATTATCAGAAGAATAATGTACAACATTGCGTATACGTAACGTGCAGTTTAAAGACTGTGCCATGGAATTATGATTTGCTGCCACAAGTTGGCCATAGATATTAATAAATAGAGAGGTGACTTGAGGGGGGTTAAGGGAAAGGAGTGTGTGAGGGGGTAAACACTTCAACTTGAACTGCAAATAAATATTCAGAATGCAATTACGCATGGAATTCGCCTGCACTTATCATGCCGTTTTACTCCCTCATTCGTCTTCATTTTATACCCGTTACTAAACAAATAAATCATTGGGTATATTGTATTCGTTGAAAAGCAGGAAACATGGACAAGGAAGCATCTTGGATCCTAAAAAATATATATATTCTTGATTGACATTAAGAGCTAGAACAACAAAAATTCATCAAACCTATAGTTTTTAAAATAGATCTTTCTTCTTAATGTTTAATATAATATTTTATTATAATCTATTACCTTACTTCAAACAAATTACTTAATAAGATTGCATAAATAAAGCGCTTTCTATGTCTTTTTTAAGTTTTAAAGCCTAAAAGTATGCAGTAAATTTTAGAAACTTAATATTCAATAATAATATTAATATATCGGGCGCTTTCAAAAAATCTCTAGTGATTAAAAAAAATTGCTTTTACAAACAAAAAATGCCGTTCTTTAAAAATCATAGTTTTAATTTCCAATTTAAAATATATTTCCACCTTCAATAGAATCTGCTTGTAAATAAATAAATAAATATTTCCAGCTTCGACAAAACAATTATTTTTAGGTTTCATATATTTTCTAAATATATTTCATGGATATTTATTTCATTAAAAAAAATAGAAATCGACTGTCACAAATATATTTCCAGTTTCAACAGAAATATTAATTTTATATATTATATTATATAATTAAATAAAATAATTAAAATATATTTCATGCTGATTTATTCAATTTAAAAACGTACAAATTGACTGACACAAATATTTGATTTGGTTAGATTTAAAATACATTTTGTGCATATTTATTCCATTTATAAAAATATAAATCGACTCACACAAATATATTTAATCAATTATATAATCAATTAAAATATTTAAAATATATTTCATGCATATTTATTAAATTTACAAAATATAAATATATATAACATATTTAAATTTTCAACAAAATTACTTATTTAAGGTTTTATTCTATATTATTAATAAATGTATGGACAAGTATTGAGAAATACTTGAACGTTCTCCGCTTCTAAGTCCCTAAGAGCTAGGCCAGAATTACCGTGGGTCGGGTTCAAGCGCTAGCTGTAGTGAGTAATGAAAAGAGTTACCGTGGGTCGGGTTCTAAATCAAGACTAATTTCTTTATTCTCGTATATCGGTTTATATAGCCGGCAGAGGATCGACCCCTTGCCGACTTTGAGTTACAATACAATGTTTCTTATTCGAGATAAATATTATTTTCAGTTTGAGTGACATTATTTGAGTTTCTTAACATAGTTTTGAGTATTTGTAAGATTAGAAATGCTACAATTGCATCGCCACCAATCACATGTGTAAGGACTCGCTTATCTCCTTCAACCCTAACTCGCGGCCGACCTTTCTATTTTTAGTTCAGGTTGGACCACAAGCCGAGTATTTCGTATCTTGTTTCTAGCGAGGGCTGCTCACACATTTCTAAGACTCGCACTCTAAAAAACATATGTTTATTTATAAACATTTTGCGGCGGGAAATATTATTAATTCTAAGCCGCACGGAAATGTACATGTTTATTTATAAACATTTTGCGGCGGGGAATATTTCTTGAATTCCTTCTGATATTGTAATGGACTGTATTTTTAAATTTATATATTAGGGATATTAGGAGCTGCAAAGTTATTGCTCTATTTTGTGTTTTACCGATTTTCCCCCCTCCAGTTTTCCTCCAAAGTGAGGATTTGCCGGGGGAATAAAATGCCCAAACGTCGTTTGAGCTGCTGATTAGAAGTGAGTCATCCCTCCTTCAAGGTTGCCAGACCGTTTGTTGTTGTTCAGCTGTTTGTTGCCAGATCGCCTGTTGTGGATGATCTGTATACCCAGCTGTTGATGTCAGCCGAGACTTTTTCTTCTTCCTTCTACGTTGCCCAGATGTTGTCGATTAACTGGGTTGAACACCTTCTTCCTTCTGCGATGCTGATGTTGTATTGCCGTTGCTGCTTGCTGTTTGTCGTCACCTACTAGCTCTCCGGATTTTTTCGTCTCTTATTTCTCTTCTGTGGCAACCAGATGTTGTAAGGATCTGGTTGCTGCGCTGTTCTATGGTATGAACATTGCCGTTGCTGCTGATTGTCGGTTTCTATACTTAGCCGCTGCCACAACAATAGGTTATTCCTCTTTTTGGAACATTGCCGTTGATGCTGATTGTCGGATTTTAAAGTATGCCGCTGCCACAACGCACGGTTGTTCTCTTAAAATTTTGCCGGCACTATAAGTTAACCGGACTTCTTCTAACTTTTCCGTTGCTGCTAGCTAGCCGGTCTCTTTTTATGCCGCTGCTAACAACACACGGTTGTTCTCTTCAAATTTTGCCGGCACTATCAGTTAACCGGGCTTCTTCTAACTTCGCCGTTGCTGCTAGCTAGTCGGTCTCTTCTTATGCCGCTGCTAACAACACACGGTTATTCAGTTCTTCAATCTTTTTTTTTTACTTCTCTCTATTCGGATTTTTTGAGAGATGATGTTCTCAAGCTAGATTTCCTGATAATCCTAGGAAGGCGTGAAACCAACTTCAAGCAAATTATCTGAGCGTGGATACGTGTATCTCGTATGCCAATCGCTCGATAAACCAAGATTTGAGAAAACTCGGTCATGGCTGCATCTATTTCCCTAAGAGCTAGGCAAGAGTTACCGTGGGTCGGGCTCAAGCGCTAGCTCTGGCGAGCAATGAACAGAATTACCGTGGGTCGGGTTCCGTTCAAGACTAATTTCTTTATTCTCGTATATCGGTTTATATAGCCGGCAGAGGATCGACCCCTTGCCGACTTTGAGTTACAATACAATGTTTCTTATTCGAGATAAATATTATTTTCAGTTTGAGTGACATTATTTGAGTTTCTTAACATAGTTTTGAGTATTTGTAAGATTAGAAATGCTACAATTGCATCGCCACCAATCACATGTGTAAGGACTCGCTTATCTCCTTCAACCCTAACTCGCGGCCGACCTTTCTATTTTTAGTTCAGGTTGGACCACAAGCCGAGTATTTCGTATCTTGTTTCTAGCGAGGGCTGCTCACACATTTCTAAGACTCGCACTCTAAAAAACATATATTTATTTATAAACAATGTATTTAAAATGTATTTAATGCATTTTCTTTAAATTTGAAAAAATTTTATATTTATATTTCCAGTTTCAAAAAATATTATTTACTTTAAATTTTATGTTATATTAATAATAAATATACTTAAAATGTATTTCAAGCATATATACTTAATTTAAAACAATAATCTAAATTTATTTTAATAAATTATAGAACAAAATCTGTATATCTAAATTGTGTAACGGGTATATCATAGTTGGAATAGCGACTAGAGATTTGTACGCTTGTTTTTGCTGTTGTTGTTGTTGCCTAAAGTTATTTAAGTTTTTACGATGTCATTTGGAAAAAAGTTTGTAATCATTTTCGTTAGTGCAGTACTTGAAAACTGCGATGAGAGGCGAAGCGAAATGAAAGAAAGCAATTGCAAGAAATTATTTATACGATTTTTTGCAGACAGTTGCAAGTTGCCCAACTCTGCGCTGCCACGCCCCCTCTTCTTTCTATATATATATATATATATATATAAATATATAAATATAACGCTTAAGCCACAACAGCCAACTCACATTCCCAACTGGCAAGTCAAAGTTTTTGGATTTCTCAGTTCAGTTCTTCGAAACTTTCTTTCATTCTCGGTTTACTTTTCTTGTTTTCTTTCGTTTTCGAAATACTCTCGTATTAGCGCGATTCGAGTGGAATGAAACTTGTACTTTCGATGGCGAAATTATGGAGGATGCTGCTCCTGGTTATAGCTCTAGTTCTGGCTCTGGTCCTGGCCAATGATGCAAGTTAGAGACCAACAATTAAATCAATCAATCAATCAACATCCATTGCAATTCCTGCAACTCCTATTCGATTTTTATTCCATTTACTTCTAGCACCTAAATCCCGACCCTACTCCAGGTACTGCAACCGTTTTGCAGAGGAAGGTGAGTATCCAAACTTATTCACATTCACATTCATATTTAAAATATAAATTTAAGCTAACAATTAATTTTAAATTTTTAAATTAAATTAAAATTAAATTAAAAATTAATAAATATAAAAGTTAACTTCAATTTTTATCAGGGATTAAAACCGAAACGAAAATCGGTTTCAGTTACGGTTTCGGTTATGATCGAATTAAGGTTTTCGGTTATCGGTTATGCAAAATCTTGGAGTATCGGTTTCGTAACGGTTATCGGTTTTTTTTAAGTTTCGGTTTAAAAAACAACGGTATGATTTCGGTTCACAAAAAAAAAGGAATTAAGGTTTTCGGTTGACCAAAATAAGACGCTTTATTCATTGTTTAACATGAAAAAAGACTTAATGCTTTTTTTATCCTGGAAAATAATGTTATCTGGTGACTGGAATGATCCAGTGTAATGTTGATTTTATTATAATTTGATCTCAATTTATAATTTGATATATTTGGTTTGAAAATTTGGATTATTTTGATTTTACTATAATTTGATAACTTTGAACCGCTATAACTTTGTCAAAAGTCAGTCAATTTTTATGCGAAATGTAAATTTGCGCATGATTTTACCTCCAAATTCGATCTGCATTTACATTTTTTTCATTTTAGAAAATTTTTGAAAATCGAATTTTTTCGAAAAAAATAAAAATTGATTGACTTTTGACAAAGCTATGGCAGTTCAAAGTTATCAGTACCTGCGACGGCCAGTTCCGAAATTAACCCTTATAAATCAATCGGTTACTGAACGGTTATTTCGGTTTGAAGAGATTCGGTTTATGAGTTTCGGTAGAGCGGAAAAATATTTTTTCGGTTACGGTTTCAGTTACGATTACATATTTCAATCGGTTATTACCGGTTAAAGGTTACGGTTTCGGTTAAGGTTTCAATCCCTGATTTTTATTATAAAAATTAAAAAAAAATTTAATTCAATTTAATAAATATCTTTTCAAGCAAAAAGTGTATTTCCAAATTCTAAAAACATTCATGATACAAAATATTGTTCCTCAAATCAAATAAGAAAATAAATAATTTAAATTTTTTGATTAAATAGGCTTAAGATATTGGATTAATTATATTAATTTTTCGCAACTTAATACTAATACTTAAAGTATGTATATTATAAAAGTTATTATCATGTATAATTTTAGATTTTTGAAATACACTACTTGGTTGAAAAGATATTTGCATTCAGTTTTTATATTAGTAATTGAGAGATAATATTTAATTTTATAATTGAAAAATAATTTGTATTTTAAAAATTTAAAAATATTTTTTTTAAATTGAAAAACACCTTATTTTTGTATTATTATATTCAAATTATTCAAACTAAACGCTATTTTATGATTTTTAAATCAAAAGTTCGAATTTAATTATTATTTTATAATTTTTATTTTTTTTCAACAAATAAGAGTTAAAACTAATTTTAATAATTTAAATTAAAAATAAAAGTTTATCCAGGATATTGCATTCAGTAAAAGTATATATCACATTTTTCGTCATTCATCCATATAATTTGTTCAAGTTCAATTTTTTTAAACTCATTTCCCATCCTTAAATAATTTAATTGTTATTTGTGACCTTCAAATCTGAGTAAAGAAAATTATAAAAAAGAAAATTATTTTAATCATTTATTTTAATGATTTATTTTGTTTCCGATTGTAGCTTTCCTAATTGTTTTCTTTGTTAAATATAATTATATATTTATAATCCTTTACCGATTGCAGTGAATGCCTCCAGACCTCTATGCGAAAAAGTTTCCTATGTCCTGGTCGTGAAGAAGTGCCGCTTTTTCTGTAACTCTTCACATGAACTGAGGTAAAATATTCTAAAATCAAGATTTTGAAACTAAGAATTTTTGTTTAAAAATGCGTCGCGAATATAATTTTATTTTAAGTTAGAATTTTTTAAGAACACTTTAAATAACACGAAGTTTTTAACAAAAAGATAAATAATTATTATATATTCAAGAGCACAAATATAAGTATAAGAAAACATTTTATTATGTACTGCTCAAGACAAAAAAAAAATGGTAGGTTATAAAATTTGTAACATTTTTATTGTTGTTTTTTTTTTTGATATACAGATATACATTTTATTTTTTGATTAGTATTTTTATAAATATCCCTTTATATGTTTTTTCCTTGGATTATATAAATATAAATATTTTCATATTTTCCTAACAATATTCGATTTGTATTCTTATATAAAATAATATAAAATATTCATATTTTCCCAACAATATTTGATTTGTATTCTTATTTAAAAAACTTCGATTATTTAGATTATTATTCTTATAATAAGTGATTTGGTTTTAAAATGGTCTTTTTTTAAGAGCATAAATATGTAAGATGAATGTTCGTGATTTTAGAAGTTGATCTTTTTTTTTCTGTGTATCACTTTATTACTAATTCCTGCTTGTCTCCAGTCTTACGGATTGCAGCACCAAGTTTGCGGAGAAGATTGAGTATCCCAAGTGCAAGGATCTCTACTGCCAAGCAGCACCCGTCGGTTCAGGTACATCATCCATTCCGACAGCCAGACCTCCACTTACGACTCTGACTCCGACCACACGCGTCACATCCGAACCGACAGAAACCACCACCACCTCATCACTACAGACCTCAAGGATCCCGGAGAATCCTGAAAATTCATTCGAATCAACTTCGACTAATCCTGGAATTGATTCATCTGAATCATCAACTCAAACTTCAAATGACTCATCTACAATAACTACCACTGGAGACTCAGGATATTCAAAGAGACCAGATTCTACAGTATCTACAGATTTATCTTCATTCGGAACTAGTTCATCTGAATCAACAACACCATATACAATTGATTCGTCTTCAACACAAGCTACCGAAGACACAGAACCTACAGAAATCACAGATTCCTGGGAAACTACAGATTCATCTAAGGAATCAGCATCTTCCGGAACTAGTTCATCTGAATCAACAACACCATCTACAATTGATCCATCTTCAACACAAGCTACTGAAGAAACAGAACCAACAGATATCACAGATTCCTGGGAAACTACAGATTCATCTAAGGAGTCAGCATCTTCCGGAACTAGTTCATCTGAATCAACAACGCCATCTTCAATTGATTCGTCTTCAACACAAGCTACCGAAGACACAGAACCTACAGAAATCACAGATTCCTGGGAAACTACAGATTCATCTAAGGAATCAGCATCTTCCGGAACTAGTTCATCTGAATCAACAACACCATCTACAATTGATCCATCTTCAACACAAGCTACTGAAGGGACAGAACCAACAGATATCACAGATTCCTGGGAAACTACAGATTCATCTAAGGAATCAGCATCTTCCGGAACTAGTTCCTCTGAATCAACAACACCATCTACAATTGATCCATCTTCAACACAAGCTACTGAAGAAACAGAACCAACACATATCACAGATTCCTGGGAAACTACAGATTCATCTAAGGAATTAGCATCTTCCGGAACTAGTTCATCTGAATCAACAACACCATCTTCAATTGATTCGTCTTCAACACAAGCTACTGAAGAAACAGAACCTACAGAAATCACAGATTCCTGGGAAAATACAGATTCATCTAAGGAATCAACCTCTTCCGGATCTAGTTCATCTGAATCAACAACCTCCTCTTTAATTGATCCATCTTCAACACAAGCTACAGAAGACACAGAACCAACAGAAATCATAGATTCCTGGGAAAATACAGATTCATCTAAGGAATCAACATCTTTCGGAACTAGTTCATCTGAATCAACAACCTCTTCTATAATTGATCCATCTTCAACACAAGCTACTGAAGAAACAGAACCAACAGGAATCACAGATTACTGGGAAACTACAGATGCATCTAAGGAATCAGCATCTTCCGGAACTAGTTCACCTGAATCAACAACACCCTATATCATTGATTCGTCTTCAACACAAGCTACTGAAGAAACAGAACCAACAGATATCATAAATTCCTGGGAAACTACAGATTCATCTAAGGAATCAGCATCTTCCGGAACTAGTTCATCTGAATCAACAACACCATCTTCAATTGATTCGTCTTCAACACAAGCTACCGAAGACACAGAACCTACAGAAATCACAGATTCCTGGGAAACTACAGATTCATCTAAGGAATCAGCATCTTCCGGAACTAGTTCATCTGAATCAACAACACCATCTTCAATTGATTCGTCTTCAACACAAGCTACTGAAGAAACAGAACCTACAGAAATCACAGATTCCTGGGAAAATACAGATTCATCTAAGGAATCAACATCTTTCGGAACTAGTTCATCTGAATCAACAATCTCTTCTATAATTGATCCATCTTCAACACAAGCTACTGAAGAAACAGAACCAACAGGAATCACAGATTCCTGGGAAACTACAGATGCATCTAAGGAATCAGCATCTTCCGGAACTAGTTCATCTGAATCAACAACACCCTATACAATTGATTCGTCTTCAACACAAGCTACTGAAGAAACAGAACCAACAGATATCATAAATTCCTGGGAAACTACAGATTCATCTAAGGAATCAGCATCTTCCGGAACTAGTTCATCTGAATCAACAACACCATCTTCAATTGATTCGTCTTCAACACAAGCTACCGAAGACACAGAACCTACAGAAATCACAGATTCCTGGGAAACTACAGATTCATCTAAGGAATCAGCATCTTCCGGAACTAGTTCATCTGAATCAACAACACCATCTTCAATTGATTCGTCTTCAACACAAGCTACCGAAGACACAGAACCTACAGAAATCACAGATTCCTGGGAAACTACAGATTCATCTAAGGAATCAGCACCTTCCGAAACTAGTTCATTTGAATCAACAACACCATCTACAATTGATCCATCTTCAACACAAGCTACTGAAGAAACAGAACCAACAGATATAATAGATTCCTGGGAAACTACAGATTCATCTAAGGAATCAACATCTTCCGGATCTAGTTCATCTGAATCAACAACACCCTATATAATTGATTCGTCTTCAACACAAGACACAGAACCAACAGATATCACAGATTCCTGGGAAACTACAGATTCATCTAAGGAATCAACATCTTCCGGATCTAGTTCATCTGAATCAACAACACCATCTACAATTGATTTGTCTTCAACACAAGACACAGAACCAACAGATATCACAGATTCCTGGGAAACTACAGATTCATCTAAGGAATCAGCATCTTCCGAAACTAGTTCATTTGAATCAACAACACCATCTACAATTGATCCATCTTCAACACAAGCTACTGAAGAAACAGAACCAACAGATATAATAGATTCCTGGGAAACTACAGATTCATCTAAGGAATCAGCATCTTCCGGAACTAGTTCATCTGAATCAACAACGCCATCTTCAATTGATTCATCTTCAACACAAGCTTCTGAAGAAACAGAACCAACAGACATCACAGATTCCTGGGAAACTACCGATTCATCTAAGGAATCAGCATCTTCCGGAACTAGTTCATCTGAATCAACAACACCCTATATAATTGATTCGACTTCAACACAAGCTTCTGAAGACACAGAATCAACAGATATCATAGATTCCTTGGAAACTACAGATTCATCTAAGGAATCAGCATCTTCCGGAACTAGTTCATCTGAATCAACAACGCCATCTTCAATTGATTCATCTTCAACACAAGCTTCTGAAGACACAGAACCAACAGACATCACAGATTCCTGGGAAACTACAGATTCATCTAAGGAATCAGCATCTTCCGGAACTAGTTCATCTGAATCAACAACACCATCTTCAATTGATTCGACTTCAACACAAGCTTCTGAAGACACAGAACCAACAGACATCACAGATTCCTGGGAAACTACAGATTCATCTAAGGAATCAGCATCTTCCGGAACTAGTTCATCTGAATCAACAACACAATCTACAATTGATTCGTCTTCAACACAAGCTACCGAAGACACAGAACCAACAGAAATCACAGATTTCTGGGAAACTACAGATTCATCTAAGGAATCAGCATCTTCAGGAAATAGTTCATCTGAATCAACAACGCCATCTACAATTGATCCATCTTCAACACAAGCCATTGAAGGGACAGAACCAGCAGATATCACAGATTCCTGGGAAACTACAGACTCATCTAAGGAATCAGCATCTTCCGGAACTAGTTCATCTGAATCAACAACACAATCTACAATTGATTCGTCTTCAACACAAGCTACCGAAGACACAGAACCTACAGAAATCACAGATTCTTTGGAAACTACAGATTCACCTAAGGAATCAGCATCTTCCGGAACTAGTTCATCTGAATCAACAACGCCATCTTCAATTGATTCATCTTCAACACAAGCTTCTGAAGACACAGAACCAACAGACATCACAGATTCCTGGGAAACTACAGATTCATCTAAGGAATCAGCATCTTCCGGAACTAGTTCATCTGAATCAACAACACCATCTTCAATTGATTCGACTTCAACACAAGCTTCTGAAGACACAGAATCAACAGATATCATAGATTCCTGGGAAACTACAGATTCATCTGAAGAATCATCTTCTTCCGGAACTAGTTCATTTGAATCAACAGATTCCACTAGAATTGACACATCTATAAGCTGGGAAACTACAGCTTCTGTAGGAACTACAGACTCGGAAATCAGTTTAGGAAATAATTCTGCATCTGCGGAGTCTACGCAGGATGTTACCAATTCTCCCGCTGAAGAATCGACGGAAGACTCTGGGGATATTACAATTTTGACCACAATTATTGATCTTCTTCGGATCCCCCGGACAGCACGACGTCACCTTGGACAACAACTGATTCGGGCTCTACGCCATATTGTAGAATTGTCTGCGACTGAAATGCGATTTTGACTTTGATTATTTTCAGATTCCGAAAAGAGCTACGAAGATGACGTCTATCCATAATCTTAACTACTTATTCACTATATACATATGTATACTTTACCAGGTGATGGGCCCCAAATAAATGTTATAACAAAAAAAATATTTCAATTCTAAAACCTTAATTTTTCTAAATTTTTTTTTTTTTTAATTTGAAATCTGTGTTATATTTCTTGACGTTTAATTTTGAATCGAAATAATTAAGCAGATTTGAGATTCAACTATTTAGGTGATTAAGTAATATGATTTTAAGAAATCTATATAAATTCAAAAAATTATTGAGTTGATTGATTGATTGACTAATTTAATATTCCATAATATTGATCTGGAATCAAAGTATGTACTAAAATGATTGTAATGAAACGTCAGTGAAGTGATTGATAGACATATATTGATAAACTGACTGATTGATTGACTGATTGATTGACATTTCTTTAAATTAACTTGATCTGAATTAAATAAAAACTAAAGTTATTGATCTAATTAGTTAGTTTTCTGACTGGTCGACTGACTGATTGATTAATTTGCACTTACCTAAATATACATCACAGTGATTGACAGATCAACTAATTAATTGACTGACTAATGCAATGATTCACTGATTGACTGGCTGATTGAATGCCTTATTGAATGATTGAGCTGACTTTATATAAATTGTATCTATACTTAATTAAAGTATATATATTTCTGCTGATTAAATGGTGATCAATTGAACTGATTGATTAATTGTGAGACCGCCTGATTGACTGACTGACTGAATCAGTGAATGACAATCAACCTAGATATGTTTAAAATTCTTATTGATAAAAAAATGTGTCACTCTTTGTTTAGAAACATAATTATGAAATAATTCCATCTCCTATGGGGGAAAATTGATGAAAATTTGGGTTGTTTATTCATTGAGTCATACACATGTGCCCGAATACTCGTATGACACGGGCAATGCCGCGTACTATTCATTAAAATATGCTCGTGAAAATATTTGTGTTATCCGTTTCTGTGTCACAAGTTGCACTTGACATTTTATGGAATCGTTTGCGACAATTATGACAAACAGTTTGTGCACAATTTGGAGGCTCATGGAGGGTGTAATATTTATGAGTGCGAATACATATTCGCTTATTCATAGTACGAGTATGAGTATGAGTATGAGTATGAGAACTAGTACGAGTACGAGTACGAGTACGAGTACTCAAATGGGGTATTAATCATTGGGCGCATGGAAAACACAAAAATTTGCAATTGCAAGAATTGTTTATCTACTTTTTATACCCTTCCAGCAGGTATTATAATTTTGTCACGATATCTGTAACTCATAAATTATTCTCATAAAATATATATATTCTTGATCAGGATGATGAGTCGATATTGCCATCTGTTTGTATACAACTAGTCTATCAATTGGGAAGCTTTCTTGATGAATTTTGGTATAAGTTTCAGGGATCGTAATCATTATAAGTTATATTATAAAAAATACTTTATATGTTAATTTTACAAGCATCCTTTACAAGGGTATACAATAATATTAGTAAAAAGTCTAATACCGAAGCCATAAAGTAATCTTGAGTTTTATTTTTATCGAAAAAAATAAAAATCATAAAGGATCATCATCTTTGATTTTTATTTAGTTATTTTCAAAAATAATGAAAATGGTCTAAGTTTCTTTAAATAACTTTCGGATTAAAACCGAAACGAAGATCGGTTTCAGTTGCGGTTTCGGTAAATCTTGGAGTATCGGTTTCGTAATGGTTATCGGTTTTTATAAGTTTCGGTTTAAAAATACCGGTGTGGTTTCGGTTCACAAAAAAAAATAAGTTTTTCGGTTGACCAAAATAATTCATTGCTTTATATTAAAAAAGACTTAATGCTCTTCTTAGCCTGGAAAATAATGTTATCTGGTTACTGGAATGGAATGAAAATTTCGATTTTACCGATTTTTAATAACTTCGAAGTTCGAACTGCCATAACTTTGTCAAAACTCAATCAATTTCCATGCGCAATGTAAATTTTATCATCATTTTTCCGCTAAATTCGTTCTGCATTTAAATTTTGTTCGTTTTCAAAATTCGAAAATTTCGAATTTTTTTAGAAATTTTACAGTGTTACCCCTTATCATTTTTCAAAAAATTTCGAAAATTTTTAATTTTGAAAATGAACAAAATTTAAATGCAGAACGAATTAAGCGGAAAAATTATGCTCAAAATAACATTCCCCATGGAAATTGATTAGGATTTTACAAAGTTATGGCAGTTCAAAGTTATTAAAAATCAGAAAAATCAAAATAATCGAAATTTTCAAACCAAATTTATATGAGATCAAATTATAATAAAATCGACATTACACTGGACCATTCCAGTAACCAGATAACAATATTTTTCAGGCTAAAAAAAGCATTAAGTCTTTTTTTATATAAAACAATGAATAACGCGTCTTATTTTGGTCAACCGTACCAAAATAAACCATACCAGTATTTGTCAAACGAAACTTATAAAATACCGATAACCGATAGTCGAAACCGATACTCCAAGTTTTTGCATAACCGATAACCGAAAACCTTAATTCGAGCAAAACCGAAACCGTAACTGAAACCGAGATTTGTTTCGGTTTTTATCCCTGATTTATACACAATTAAAGATTTTTAATACACAGCAATATTAAAATGTTAAGAAGAAAACGGTTTAAATTAAAGTACGAACGTAACTAATTTTAGGATGACAAATTTTTCTGAGTATACGAACAACTTGTGTATATATTCAAATTGCTGGACTATATCATATATCATAGAAAGGATCAGCTTTTAATTGAATATACGGTTCGGCAAGGGTATCAAATTGTCGGTGTATTGTAGATAATCAATCTTTCTTGTTTTGTTTTGTTTTGTTGATTTAATCAAGTGCCGCAGTCAATTGAGAAACACACAGAAAAACAACACACAAAACAAATGAATGCTGAATTACATTGCGTATACGTAATGTTGAACATGATTTTGTTGTGCCTGAGAACGTGGTGTGAGATTTTATTCGTAGTTGCCACACATCAGTCGCCACAAACGGAATAAAAGAGACGATATATTAAGATATTAAGATATATAGATAAATAGATATATAGTTATATGATGCATCAGTTATCGCTGTGGTTATGTGTGTGTTTTTTTGGATTAAGTTGGTTGAGTTATTCCGAGGGATTTGGCCAATTCCATATGAAGCATTATCAATTGCAACGTGGCTACAATAATCCCGATGATTCCAGTGAGAATGATAATGGCGTCTTGCGTAAGTTGGATTCACTTGTGATATTATCGAGTACTCATTATTCACTCATCATTCACTCATTGCAGGCACCTATCGACGTTGCATGTGGGAGCAATCGAAGTTCCTGCCCCGTCGCCTCGTCCTCCTGAGTCTCTGCTCGAATCTCTTCTGCGAGAATAATCAGATAATGCCGCGCTCCAGGTCTATTTTCGTAGTGGAAAAAGTGTCTAGACCAAACGAGTAGTGACCCTTAAAATGTTATCTAGTTGCATGCAACACACACAACACACACACACTGAGAGAAAAATCTTGTACCAATATGAAATTTTATTCCGAATTAAGAATTTGCGGTATTTAAAAATTATACTTGATTTAAGCGCAAATTACTCAAAATGAGCTTAAATTCATAATTCTTTAACCAAGTATTAACAATCTTGATCTAAGAACAAAAAATCTTTAATCAAGTAAAACTCTAAAAATCTACACTTAAAAATAATACTTGATACAAGCACAAATTACTTAAATTGAGTATAAATTCATAATTCTTTAACCAAGTACTAACAATCTTGTTATTAGAACAAAAAATCTTTAATCAAGTTAAATTCTAAAATAAGATACTTCAAAATAATACTTGATATAAGTACGAATTTCTTAAAATTAGCTTAAAAATTCCTTAACTAAGTACTAACAATCTTAATATAAGAACAAAATGTCTTGAATCAAGTAAAACTCTAAAAATATACACTTAAAAATAACACTTGATATAAGCACAAATTACTCAAAATGAGTATAAATTCACAATTCTTTAACCGAGTACTAACAATCTTGATAAAAGAACAAAATGTCTTGAATCAAGTAAAACTCTAAAATTACTAGGAATGAGTACTCAAATTCTTTATATAAGTTCGAGACTCAAATTCGACTCACAAATCAAGTTTGTAAAATCTTAAATCAAGTACTTTAATCCTTATGTATTTTTAGCGTTCGCTTGATTAAAATTCCCAAATGGTTCTTGCTTTTCTGAGAACTTAAGACATATTTAATATAATAATTTCTTTAGTTTTGATCAGTATAATAATTTTATCACTTGTTTCAAAAACATTCTATACAAACAAATTGAATTTACACGATTTTTCAGTGTGCTTAAATCAAGTATCATGTTCACATTTTAATATTATCAGTTGTAGAAATAAAAGGACTTGATTTAAATTTGAAATTGTACATAAATCAAATACTTTTGTAAAGTAAAATTGTGTTTGAAAATACTGAAATATTCAAATTTCACACTTACGAAATACTAGATTTTTTCTCTCTGTGCACTGCATGTTGTGCTTGCCACACCAAAATTCCATGATAATTCACTTTACACACTGATAAAAAAAGAGGTTCTAAAACCAAGAACTAAGAATTTTGGTCTAAAAAATGCATCGAGAACATGAAATTCTTAAAGTTAGAAAGACATCTTGATTTTAAGAACATTTCAAATAAGAGTTCTTATTTATAGACCAAAAGTTTGACTTTAATTTATAATATTTTTTTATATTTTATATTTTATTTCGTATTTTTAAAATACTAATTTTAATATGTTTTTCCTTGTAATAAGTGGGATTCGAACCCGCGTTTACTTTCAAGATTGAAGCAGCGACTCTAACCAAAGCACTACGGTATTACAATTGTGTACACATGAAAATATTACATATTCCGATATTCCTAACAATTTAAGATTTGTAATTCTTATATTAAGAACTGCGATTTTTTTGATGAAAATTTCTAGTCTTAGTAATTTGGTTCTAAATTGCTCTTATTTCAGAAACAAAATATGTAAGAAAAATGTTCTTGATTTTAGAAGTTTGTTTTTTTTCTCTCTGTGTACTAATGCAACATTCTCAATATTTATTCCGTTTCCATTTCCATTTCCATACCGTCAGCTGCCTGGATATTCTACCGGAACAGTGTGAACAAGGGGATGAGGAGGATCTAATGTATAAACCCTTCCCCGATTGCTGCCCCGTCTATTGCAATCTGAAGCGACGCATGAACCGTTTGAGGACAATGCACCTAAGGCATCGTGTCCTTCGTAATATGCAGGACCAAAGCGCCTCCTCCTCCTCCTCGGATGGCAACACTCTTCTCAGCGAGATGGGCTACAACTACAACAACTATTGAACATTGTTAACTTGGCCATTAACTCCAAATATACCAGGCTCATCGAATATCAATTATTTCATTTACTCGTACAAATTATTTATTGATTTTTATCAACAAAACTATAATATAAATATCTATTTTGTATTTGAATAAATAAGTTATTAATCTGTAATTGAATTTCAATTTTTAATTAATAATCATGATAAAATTTGAATGCTTAAAATTTTAAAATAATTATTTGTATCATTATTCAATATCAATAAGAATTGTAACTACTATTAGTATAAGCATCAGTATTATTATTGATACATATGATTAGGGATTTCTCGAAAGGTATAGGAAAATAAAGGATTATATGGAATTGAATGCACATACCAAAAACTAAAAAAAAAATACCAAAAAAATTAAATTTTATTAATTTTTGTTTGCTTTTAATTTTTATTTTTCATTTCAATTATAAATAAAACTGTATTAAAAAAATAATTTTTTTTTAAAAATCATCTTATAACTCTTTTATTAAACAAATTTAAAATAAAGATTGTATTCTGATATGATAAAAATTATTACAGAATGCACATACCAAAAACTAACAAAAAAATTAGTTGTAGTATTTTTGGTATGCTTTTTAATTTTATCTTCCATTCCTATTGTAAAATCTTTAAGAAAAAATTAAATTTTATTAATATTTAATTTGTTCTTATTTAAATCTCAAATAAGAGTTAAAATTAATTCTTATGGAAATAATAGGCAAACAACTTTGAATATATTGAGATTTGTTAACTTGGCCAAAACGCCAATTATATTTGGCCACATAAACAACAGCCAATAAATTGACAACTGCGATTTTCTCTCAGTTTCTGATTGGCATTGCGAATGGAGGACTTTAGATTGGGTTTGTCGTCTAGACAAACCACTTGACGGATAGGCAAAAAATTTAGGAGCAACTGTCAAACTTGAGATACCCTAGAAAATGCATCTAGATACAAGAACAAGATACAACGGTAAGAACGCTACACGACTTTTTGATTTAATCATGAATAAATTTAATCTAAAAATAAAATTAAAATGTTAGATTTAAATAAAAAATTTAAGGAAATGAAAAACAAATTTCAAAATACAAATAAAAAATGTTCGAATACACAGAAATTAAATACTTAAAATTTTAAAGTTGAAAAAAATATTTAAATAAAGTATGATATTTGAATAATTACGAATTAATGAAATTTTAGCATAAACTCGAATTTGAGCTGAACAATTTTGGAGCAAAAATTGTAAGAATAAATAGAAATGTAATATTAAAAATGTAAATGGAAAAAAATTATATTTGATATCAAATCAAACATTTTTAAAATTAAAAAAAAATATATTTGAATAAAATATGATATTTGAATATTTACAAACTAATGAAATTTCAGCATAAACTCGAAAATGGAACAAACAATTTTGGATCAAAAAAATTTTAAGATAAACAAAATTAAAAGTTAATTTAAATAAATTATGATTTTTGTTTGGTTACAAATTAATGAAATTTCTGCATAATTTCAAATATGAACTGAGCAATAAAATTTTAGAATAAACAGAAATTTAATATTTATAGTTTTAAAGTTACAAAAAATATTTGAATAAAATATGATGTTTAAATAATTATAAATTAATTAAATTACTGCATAATCTCAAAAAAGAAGCAAACCATTTTGGAGCAAGTTTTGAATTAGTCCGATCAAAAGTTACCAAAAGCAGCACGTTGTTTGGTATACCCTTTTGCTAGGGTA
Organism: Drosophila kuntzei; assembly: GCA_035042165.1. Lineage (NCBI taxonomy): Eukaryota > Metazoa > Arthropoda > Insecta > Diptera > Drosophilidae > Drosophila > Drosophila kuntzei. Next base: position 1,220,684 of record JAWNLU010001233.1, on the reverse strand, counting down.
TGCATGGCAGAAAACGTGGCAAATAGCCTGAACACTCGAGACACTCGGCGACAGTTGCCGACTGCTCTTGTGAGTGCCATTGTCAAGTGGCAAGTGGCAGGAGGCAAGAAGAGAGGGGCAAGAGGAGAGGGGGCAAGAGACAAGAGGGGGGGAGAGAGACAGAGCAGCGAGGCATGTCCAAGTAGCTCTGTTCCCGACTGCAAGTAGCGGCCAGTTGTACAGTGGGGCAAAAAGCTAATCCTTGCAAAAAATGTTGAATCAATTATTATATTTTTGAAAACCCCAGCTTAAACTTTATTCTAAAATTTGTATTTTTCCAGTTATGAATTAAAAATTATTTTTCATTTTAATTTAATTTATTTTGATTTTTCTGATATTTAATAACTTCGAACTGCCATAACTTTGTCAAAACTCAATCAATTTCCATGCGCAATGTAATTTTGAGCATAATTTTACCTCTTAATTCGTTCTGCATTTGAATTTTGTTCATTTTGAAAATTCGAAAATTTCGAATATTTTAGAAATTTTACAGTGTTACCCCTTATCCTTTTTCGAAAAATTTCGAAAATTTCGATTTTTCAAAATGAACAAAATTTAAATGCAGAACGAATTAAGAGGTTAAATCGTGATCAAATTTACATTGCGCATGAAAATTGATTGAGTTTTGACAAAGTTATGGCAGTTCGAAGTTATTAAAAATCAGTAAAATCAAAATTATCGATGAATATCGCTTCTTATTTTGGTCAACCGAAAACCATAGTTTTAATTTTTTTTGTGAACCGAAACCATACCGGGATTTTTAAACCGAAACTTAAAAAAAACCGATAACCGTTACGAAACCGATTCTCCAAAATTTTGCATAACCGATAACCTGAATTCGAGAAACCGTAACTGAAACCGATATTCGTTTCGAATTTAATCCCTGGCTATAAGTAAATCTAGAATTCTTGTTCCACTGTAAGCTGATAGCGGGGAGGATAATAGAAAGTGGGCAGTCAGGATATAAAGAATGTAGGATGCAGGATGCGGATTGTAAAGTTTAGAGCGAGGTAGGCTCATTAAGCTGGCCGCTTATTTGCATTCCTTTCCACACCTTTAATTGCATTATGGCTTTTGTCTAGTAAGTTCTCTCTCTCTCTCTCTCTCCCTCTCCCTCTCTCTCTGCCTCTCTTTCTTCTTCTTCTTTGGTCTCTCTCTGTCTCGGGTTGTGTGTCCTTATGGCTTTATGGTCCTGCATTTCCTGTTGCAGCAATATTCTTTATGTTTCTTGCCGCTTATCGTTTTAACACTTTTACGTGCCACACACAGATGCAGCAGCAGCAGCGCCCCCTGGCGTCCAGTTAGGGCATAACATAAGGTTGGAGAGTAGGGTATTGGGAAGGGTATAGACGATAGACGGCAGCGTCTGTCTTCATTTTTATCAGCAAACAAGCAATAAATTTTATTTTAATAAGCAACACTTTTGATAGCCAGGAACAGGCAAGGAACAACTTCTCTCTTCTTCTCTCTTCTTCTCTTCTCTCCTTATCTCTTCTTCCTCTTTCGTTGCTTCCACAGGAGCGGGAACAATGTCGCATTGGGACACCGCTGCTTTGGTCCTGCTCCTGGCGTTATCCTTGGCGTTATCCTTTGCTTGCCGCATGTTGCATGTGGCACACAAGTAAATACAAAAGATACTCGGCATCATGAGCTCCTCTTATTTTACTCCTGACTACTCCAGCCCCCCTCTCAGTGGGGTGTCCAGTGCCGTCGGCCTAGAGGGATTCTCAATTTTCAGGACTGATTTACTGACTCACTTTTATTTCTGATTAATAAATTGCAACTAAATTTAAAAGAAACGTAATTTGTTGGTAGAAAAAAATGTCTTGGGTGTTGTTATTTTAAAAGTCTATCTTAAATATTAGCAAAGATATTTACAAAGACTTTTATGCAAAAGCTTTCAAGTCATAAAAGTTTTTATTTCTCAAAAAAAGACTTTTATTCCAAAAAAATCATCATAAGCTCTTATAATAGACTGAAAAAATAAAAATCAATCATAATAATTATTTAAAATTTTATTTTTAAGCCACAAATGATGATAAAATTTTATTTATAAAATAAAAGTCTTTAAATAACAATTAAAAATTATATTTTTTGCTTATTCCACATAATAGTTATGGTCCCTGATGTTAATACCAATATTACCACATGATATAATTAAAAGCGGTCAAGACACCGACTATGGGATACCCTATACACAAGTCAGATAAATATTCATTGAATTTATGAATGTCAATCTTTTGTGGCATATGAATTACTGCATACTTTTAGGCGCTTGCATTGCTTCAAAACTTAAAACAGTCATAAATATTTTTATATTTAATCGATCTTGATGCGATTTAAAAAATCTGAATACTAATAAAAAAAAATTAATCCAAAAAAAAGTATGAAAATTAAAAAAAAAATAAGTTTAAAGTTTAAGACATCTGCCTTATTTTTATATTTTTGGTTTGAGAATTAAAATAAGAACTTATTCTTATTTGAAATGTTCTTAAAATCAAGATGTATTTTCTAACCTTAAGAATTTTATGTTCTCGACGCATTTTTTAGACCAAAATTCTTAGTTCTGAGACCAAAATCTTGATTTTAGAACATTTTTTTATCAGTGTATTCCCTTTGGGTACTTACTGTGCTGGGCTGAAAGTGAGAGTCATCCCCTTTAGATGCCACGTCCATGGTCTTAGCTTTGGCCCATCAAGCAGGCAGCTTTCCGTTGCACCTTCCCGTCGCACGTTGCACGTTGCACGTTGCAAGAACTCGACGCCAGAACTTGCCTCAGTTGCCGTGCAGTTGCCTCACGTTAGGCAATGTGGCTGCCTCGTTTACTGGCTGCTTGCTGCGGTTACATCCTGACGTCGGCGTCACACTATGGATCGGATGGCTACAGTTGGTGGCAAAAATCTATAACTTTTAAGCTGGGTGTTATATATGTACACAGGAAAAAAAAGACCAACTTCTAAAATCAAGAACATTCATCTTAAATACTTTATTCTTAAAATAAGACCATTTTAGGACAAAATTACTAATACTAAGAATATTAATCTAAAGATTCGCAGATCTTAATATAAGAATTTAAATTTTTTAATTTGTTAAGAAAATATAAATATGTCATATTTAATATGAAGACAATAATATCACAGTGGCAGTCTGGTTAGAGTCGCCGCTTCATTTTGTAAACAAGTCGAGGGATCGAGCCAAGGAAAAAACATATAATCGCAATATTTATAAAAAAAAATAAATCCAAAAAAAAGTATGTTTATCAAACAAAAAAAAAAGTTTCAGAAAAAACCTGACTTATTTTTTTTATTTAGGTTGAGACCTTAAGACTGTTTGGTCCAAAAATAAGAACTTATTCCTAAATATTTGAAATGTTCTTAAAATCAAGATGTGTTTTCTAACTTAAAGAAATTCTTAGTTCTGAGACCAAAATCTTGATTTTAGAACATTTTTTTATCAGTATCGATATGTTTAAAATTTACGCTCTAAAAATCTTGATGGATTTACTCAAAAAATTCGGAAAAAAGTAAAAATCTTTAAAAAAAAATTGTATATGATAATTTCAAGCCGGGCTCGGGTTGGGCCGGGCTTTTAAAAATTTGTCCGGCCGTGCTGGTCTCGGGCTTAAAAAATTAGTTTCGGGCCCGGGCCGGGTTGGTCCTCAGGTTCCTGATTCTAAGTTATGGATTTTTTTTATTTCAAAAATATCAATAATTAGAATTTAAGAGCCTGCTAAAAATATTAAGCCTTCTCCATAAATTACTTTAATCAATTTTTAATTAAAATCACTAACCGTAACAATTATAGTTTGTATTCAAAAAATTAAAAAATTAGATTTAATTTTTTATTTTGTTAAAATAATTATTTTTAGTTATTAAAATTAATTTAAATCATAAAAATAAACAATATTTATGATTTTTCAATAACATTTATTTTTAATTTTTATAACAAAAATTTTGAATAAAAATTGAATTCAAATATCTTTTGAACTAAAGGTGCCAGATCATATATATATGACTATATAGTTCAAAAGATATTTGAATTCAATTTTTATTTTCAATTTTCAAAATTAAAGGAAATTAAAGTTTATCCTGTTTTTGAATTTGCTGTAAAAAAATAACATTTGTCTTTTTTTTTCATTCTTCTTGGAGACTTTTTTGTGCCTCATTTTTTTTAAACTCATAACTCTTATTTACGTTCCCTGATTAAAATATAAATATAAAAAAAATATTTATGCAACTCGAATTGGAATTTGCCACCTTTTTTTTGGATATTGAACCACAGTGTCACTGCTGTTATCGTTGTTCTTGTTCTTGTTCTTCTTCTTCTTGCTGTTGTTGTTTTTGTAATAGTTGTTGTTGTTGTTGTGGCTGCACTTCCTCTGGTTGCTCTGGCGTCGTCTTATAATATTATTTTTTATGCGGTTTCCATGCAGCAAGATTCAGATTCGCATTGTATTTTTGTTGTTGTTGTTGCTGTTGTTGTTGTCGTTGTTGTTGTTGTCGTTGTTGTCGTTGTCATCATTGTCGTTGTTGTTTTTACGTTGTTGCACTTTGAAGATTATTGCACAATGCAATTTATATTTATCGTACACTTTTAGTTGTTGCCGCTTCTTGTTTTTCTTTCATTTATGCCTTTGTGGATCTCTCACCTATACTCAAAACACACACACACACACACACACACACACACAGACACATCCCAGTGGGACTCGAGAGCAGAAGTGTATTTCCTCCTGGGTTTCGTTTTTCCCCATTTCCATGTGGAATCCGTTCTCGGCTTTTTTTTACAATCTCTCTAATGAAGAGCTTAGGGAAACTGCAAAAATTATGTGCCTGTCTCTCTCTCTCTCTCTCTCTGTCTCTTTTTACACTGATAAAAAGAGACAAAATTAAACATCGTAACTATTTTATTTTCAAAAAAATTAAACAACTTTAAAATAAATATCAAATCTGGTTACAAAAATGCAGAAAAAATAACTTTAAAAATTACAAAAATAAAATGTTTGAAAATCATGATGATAATACACTGGAAAAAAGATCAACTAAAATCTAGAACACAAAAAAGACCATTTTAAGATGAGATTCGAATACTATGAATATTAATCTAAATAATCGCAGTTCGTTATATAAGAATATGTTATATTTTCATCTGTAATCAATTGTGATTCCTTGGTGATCTGGTTAGACTCGTCGCATCAGTTTGAAAACACGATTTTTCTCCTGATGTTTCCAGTAACTTTTCATAAGTGGCGCCAGAGAGTCGCACATGCACTCGAGTTTACAAAAACAACAAAATACACGCTGATGGCGACTTTTTTGTTTTCGATTTTGATTTAAAATTATTTAAATTTCTTTTTATATTAATATTTATTTGAATGCATTAATGTGTTTCTAATTTTTGTGTAAGCTACATTAATTTTGTTTTTTGACATCGTTTTTTTTATGTGTCTAGCTCATAGAGTCTTTCAAAAGATTAGAGATATATATGTCGACTAGCTTATTGATACTGATCCAGAATAAATATATTTTATTAGATCCGAAATGCTTCCTTTTTCCCTCTAACTCACATTTCGTTAATGAGAAAATTAATAGAATACAAAAAGTTCCAACTTTAAAAAATTTTTGTTTATTTTATTTCCATTTTTCATATTTAATTTAGCTCTTGATTTAATATTGTTATTTCTTTTATTATTATTAATAAATTAATACATTTTTTAAGCAGTCTTAACTCTAGAATTTGTTTAAAGCAAACTCATAAACTCATAAACAAATTGCACTCTGTTTCAACTTTGACCCCATTTTGTAGTCAGTGAATTCTCAGCAGTTCTTTTCCAACTGGGTATTCCCATGTCTACCTCCCTCTCCGCCAACCACCCTGTGACACCCTGTGGCGCTTAAATTGCCGACTGACACTTGTGACTGTGTCGAATGTGCATCTGCATCTTCATCTCAACTCAACTTTCAACTCAACAGTAAATGTATCTGTATCTTTGTATGTATCTCTATCTGTATCTGTATCTGTATTTGTTTCTGTATCTGTATCTGTATCTGCAAGTGGATCTTGTGTGAGATTATATATGGTTATTACTGTTATTGTTGTTCTTATTCTTATTCCATTTTCTTTTCCTTGCACACAGTGTGATTATGAAATAAAGAAATTCAATGCATTCTTAATAATGTTTCCCATACACTGAAAAAAAGACCAACTTCTCAAATCATGAACATTCATCATAAATATTTTGTTCTTAAAATAAGACCATTTTAAGACCATATTAATAAAACTAAGAATATTAATCAAAAAATTCGCAGTTCTTAAATCAAGAATTAAAATTCTTAAATTGTTAAGAAAATATAAATATGTCATATTTAATATGAAGATAATAATATCACAGTGGTGCTCTGGTTAGAGTCGCCGCTTCAGTTTGGTAAACAAAAGTCGAGGGATCGAAACCCGCTCCTAGCCAAGGAATAAACATATAATCGGAATATTTATAAAAAAAAATAAATAAAAAAATATACATAAAAAAAAATAAGTTTAAAGTTTAAAACAGCTGCCTTATTTTTATATTCTTGGTTTGAGAATTTAAGACAGTTTGGACTAAAAATAAGAACTTATTCTTATTTGAAATATTCTTAAAATCAAGATGTGTTTTCTAAATTTAAGAATTTTATGTTCTCGACGCATTTTTTAGACCAAAATTCTTAGCTCTGAGACCAAAATCTTGATTTTAGAACATTTTTTTATCAGTGTAGTTGTTACAACCATATGCTCCCAGTATGTTGTCGGATAAATCCGAGTAGACTGAGGAGTCGAAGAAGTTTGAATGGAAGTTAAGGGAATCCATTGGGTTATTCAGCTTAAAGCTGTTTGGTTACATTTAAAATGTGCACTTGTTGTTACCATTATAATTTTAAATTGCATAAAAGAAAGCTCAAAGGTGTGAAACTTGTTACAGATTGATTTCTGAATTCACAACCAAAAATAAAAGGTATGAATTCAAATTTCAACTAAATAAATCAATGTGAATTAAATATGTTACGGTAATATGGAATACATTAAAATTCCTATTTAAGTCTTAATTAGCGGCATCTGCCAAAAACTTATATATTTACAATTTATATGTATAATAATAATCCTTTTTATTTCTTATTTAAAAATTGTATTTAAAAATTTCGAAATAATTCAAAAGGATCAAATTTTATTTAAAAGTTACAAAATAAGAGATATTTCTGATTTTTCTAATTTTTCTAATTTTACATAAAAAATCAATGAATCTGAATAATATTGCCGATAAGCAAAAAATAATTTTTACTAGTTATTAAAAGACTTTTCTTTAATAAATCCAATTTAATAAACTTTTATGATTAAAAAAAAAAAATTAAAAATAATTATTGCAATTGATTTTAATTTTTTCAGTCTCTTATAAGAATTTTAGATGTTTTATTTAAAAATAAAGTCTTTAAAGACTATTATTTTTTTAATCTTTGGCATGAAGTTTTTAATTTAATTTTTATTCAATTTGTTTTTCAATTTTTTTTACATAAATAAATAAATAAATAATTAAATAAATACGTAAATAAATAAGTAATTAAATAAATAAATAGATAAATAATTAAGTAAATGAATATATAAATAAATAAATAAATAAATAAATAAATAAATAAATAAATAAATAAATAAATAAATAAATAAATAAATAAATAAATAAATAAATAAATAAATAAATAAATAAATAAATAAATAAATAAATAAATAAATAAATAAATAAATAAATAAATAAATAAATAAATAAATAAATAAATAAATAAATAAATAAATAAATAAATAAATAAATAAATAAATAAATAAATAAATAAATAAATAAATAAATAAATAAATAAATAAATAAATAAATAAATAAATAAATAAATAAATAAATAAATAAATAAATAAATAAATAAATAAATAAATAAATAAATAAATAAATAAATAAATAAATAAATAAATAAATAAATAAATAAATAAATAAATAAATAAATAAATAAATAAATAAATAAATAAATAAATAAATAAATAAATGTATAAATTAATAAATAAATAAATAATTATGTATATAAATAAATAATTAAGTAAATAAATAAATAAATGAAAAAAATAAATAAAATAAATAAAATAAATAAAATAAATAAAATAAATAAAATAAATAAAATAAATAAAATAAATAAAATAAATAAAATAAATAAAATAAATAAAATAAATAAAATAAATAAAATAAATAAAATAAATAAAATAAATAAAATAAATAAAATAAATAAAATAAATAAAATAAATAAAATAAATAAAATAAATAAAATAAATAAAATAAATAAAATAAATAAAATAAATAAAATAAATAAAATAAATAAAATAAATAAAATAAATAAAATAAATAAAATAAATAAAATAAATAAAATAAATAAAATAAATAAAATAAATAAAATAAATAAAATAAATAAAATAAATAAAATAAATAAAATAAATAAAATAAATAAAATAAATAAAATAAATAAAATAAATAAAATAAATAAAATAAATAAAATAAATAAAATAAATAAAATAAATAAAATAAATAAAATAAATAAAATAAATAAAATAAATAAAATAAATAAAATAAATAAAATAAATAAAATAAATAAAATAAATAAAATAAATAAAATAAATAAAATAAATAAAATAAATAAAATAAATAAAATAAATAAAATAAATAAAATAAATAAAATAAATAAAATAAATAAAATAAATAAAATAAATAAAATAAATAAAATAAATAAAATAAATAAAATAAATAAAATAAATAAAATAAATAAAATAAATAAAATAAATAAAATAAATAAAATAAATAAAATAAATAAAATAAATAAAATAAATAAAATAAATAAAATAAATAAATAAATTATGAAGTAAATAAATAAATAAATAAATCGATGTTTTCATGGGCAATGCTTACAATATATATTTTAAGCTCGATGTTTAGTTTAATTTGATATCATTAGTCAGTCCTCAATTCCGGTTACTATGGAGTTAAGAACAGACTGCCAATGGGGGTAAAGGTTAATGCTACACTTAACAAGCTAATGAGAACCCGTTAACAAGTGACAACATTGCGACACAATTCAGTTGAGATTTCGGTAGGGAGTTGGGAGGTTGTGAGATTGGGAGGTTGTGAGTTTGGGAGGTTTGGGAGGTTTGGGGCGTTTGTGAGGCGTTGCCAGGCAAACGGAAAGTTGTGTGTTGCCATCAAGCATTAATTAACATTGTGATAAAAGTTCAATTTGCTGTCAACTATCAATGTGAGGGGACTGAGGAGTTGGAGATGGAGATTGAAATGGAGATGGAGATGGAACCATTTCAACATTCGAGTTGAGTCCTGAGCTTTGTTTCCGTTTCCGTTTCCGTTTGGCAGCGCAATTAGTTTAGCAAGTCGTCTTCTTTCTTTTTTTTTTGTCCAAGGATTTCTCTGGACTTGTAGACAAAACTGAGAGTTTTCTATGTGTTTTGCCTTTATCGGGTTTTTATTACATTCTTCATGCTTCTTTCATAAAAACGAGCAAAACAAAAGAAATGCAAAAGAGACAACGACAAAGAAATGGAGACAAAAATCGAGTAAAAACACTATATTCGAAATGCTCGACTGTTAGGTGCCCAGTAAATTCTTTAATCATCATAAATGATTTACTAATTTATAAAAACTATATACTGAATAATAAAAATATTAAACAATAGAAGAAGTCTGGAAAAATCATCAAAAATCAAATATAAAATAATAGATAAAAATAAAAAAAAATAAACTATTTATGTATTGATTAAAAAAAATAGTAAACGATAATAAGTAAATAAATGTATCACTTTTAATAAATATTTAAAAAAAAAAACGACAAAGGTATATTGCAAATTAAAAGATTACAGCTAAGATACAATTTTAATTTTTGGAAAATCATCATAAATCATATAATAATTTAAAATAAATTTATAAATATGAAAAAAGAAACAATATGATGATAAATATAATAAATTTAAATAAATATTAAAAACTAAAAGATTACAGCTAAAATACAATTTTTGTGTGTTGTATTTGTGATCTTTTAAATATTTCAATATTTGTAGCCAAATAAACAAAAATAAATATATATATATTGATAAGTAATATTATTTAATAATACAAAAAGAATCACCAATTTATAAGCCTGCCAAATTCTTTGGGTACTGGGCTTAAAAAGTACAAAGTGCGACTGAGATTTCAGTTTTATCATTTCGATTTGCCTTGACTACATTGTGTTCGACGGAGCAATACCAAAATGTTGACTAATTAAAAATTGTTGCCCCTTGAAAGTCCTTCTCCCCTTTTTCCTCCTCTCCTCCTCTCCTTCTCTCCTCCTCAGCTGTCTCTTTCCTTTCCCATTATTGTCATTCTCAGCTTTTCAATGCGATTCAAGTGTAAGATTTTCAGCTCCTAATGCGCTTCTTACAACTATCGATTGGAGTTGGGAAGTAAGTCTGTGAGATCTGCCTCAAAGTTGCACCCAGTTTCTTTACTTGCCTCTAAGGGCGGTCCTTGAAAATATACTTTCCACCCAGGGGGATGGTTTTGAATAAGTCACTAAAATAAACTTTTAATATTTATCACTTCAGATTTCAATTTGTGCTTTAATAGTTAAATTAAAGTCGATACTTTATTCATTACAACTTGCTTTACATGTTTCCCACCTAGAGGGATGATTTTTACGAAAATAGGAATAATACAAATCTTATAAAAAATATAAATCAATAATAATAATTATTTTAAATTTTTTTCAAATCCCAAAAAATTATTAATCTTTAATTGTAAAATAAATGTTTTTAAATAATTGTTAAAAGTGATTTTTAATTTAAAAATTGTTTAATATATTTGTTTGAGATATAAAAAGTACCAAAAATTTGATATATTTGAAACAAAAATTACATTTGTTCTTAAAGTTGATTATTATAGTTGAGTTTTTGATAAATAACGATTATTTTCAGTCCCTGATATTTATAAATATTGATAATTGAAATCTAGCCTCGCATTTTGCTCAGTGCATCGGCGGCGGCAATTCCCATTTCGTGTTCACTGGAACCGGGTGGTTCCATTTGCAGGATATGTGAGCTGTCCTGGAGTAGCTTAAGGACCTCCTTGATGCTTCGCTGAAACTCCTGTCTCGTCATCTGTCCTGACTGCATGCCCAGCTGGGCTAGGACCATAATCGGGGCATGCAGCTCATACATGATGAGTCCTAGGTGACAAATGTGGGAATATTACATAAAAATAAATAATTTCCTATACGAAGTTCGACAAATTATTCTAAGAATTGCAAAATTCGATATTAAAAATAGGGAAAACAAAATTAGGAATAATGTTATTGGGAAATTCAAATATGGAACAACAAAATTGGGAAGCCAAAAATTAGGAAAGTTGGAACTAAAAATATAAATAATATGCGAGAACATTTTTTTCTCCTAATTTTTGTAAATTAATGTTTTTTTGTTCGGGTTTTTCTGGTATTTTTTGGTTTTCCCCAATTCTTGCAACAAATCTTGTATGAATTATAATTTTTGTATACCCCAGACTTTACCTTATTTTCGTTGCACTTTTTAATTTAAATATAATATTAATTTAATAGTTAATTTTTAATACATATTTTTGTATAATTTTTATTTTAATTTTTTTATTACTTATTTTTTCTTTTTCCATCTTTTGTCGTATATAAGTAAATTAAATAAAATAAATATTTGAATTTCCCAATTTTGGAACTCAACATTCTTGCCTTAGTTGAATTTCGAAATTTATGCATATTTTCATTAAATATTATTTATGATTTATTTTTCATTGTTTTTTGTAATATTCGAAATTCGTTTAATATACATACTTGAGTTTAGTTCATTGTCTTACCTCTGAGACGGGTTAGACCCGGTTCAAGTATATCGATAATCTTGAGGAACTCACGGCAGTATCGCTCCTTGCGTGCTATATCCTCTGGGGACATTTCGGGCAGTAGATAACCCTCAATGCGTCCATAGATCTGGCACAGCGAGTACTTGGCCGAGAGCAGGAGATAATGATTAGGTCGCAGCACCTCGCGGTACCTGTAATTATTGAAATGGTTTACAACAAATACAGCTTGGGGTTCAACTAAAAGATATGCCGATTATTGAGAGAGCGAAAGATACTGACCGTACAGTGGTTTAAATAAATCTGTGACCCTTAACAATAAGTAAGAATGCTTTTGGGTTAGTTTTGAAATTGAAAATGATCTTGCAATTGAAATAGAAATTGAAATGAAAGCCAATTGCCTTCTGCTCACCGTGTGAGAAAGTTCTCCAGTCCGGGAATGTTGTGCACATCGATGGCCTCGAGATCGTCGTTGATGCGATCGAGGAGTCGCTCCAGATTCACAGCGCTCAGTCGATGATCACAGCGATCGCAGCTGCAGAAAGAAATGCGCTTTAGTTATTGGGATTTTCAGGGGTACCTCATACGAATTCGAAGTATTTATTTTTTTGAGAATTCCTAAGACAACTAAACGAATAGGAATTTCATTTCAATGCAACCACAAAAGTCAAAAATAAATTGGGATCAACTAAGCAAAATATATATAATAATTTTTTAGAAGTTCTGTTTTATTAATATTAGGAAATGCAGCTTTAATTGGATAGTATAAATGTATTTTTCTATTGTCAAATTTTAGATATACTTCATATTATTTGTCGAAATTCGTAGAGAAAATCCATTGAGGGAAGGAAGTTCGCTCGAGTGCTTGTGCGTCTCTCTGGCGCCATTTTATTAATTTTGACGATTTTTTAATATTTGCCTTCTCAATTAATTTTTTTCTGTTTTAAATATCTTAATACACTCTAAATTAAGTTTTCCTGATTATTATTTGCAATAATTTCTATTGTCAAATTTTAGATATACTTCATATTATTTGTCGAAATTTGTAGATCAAATTAATTGAGAAAAGGAAGTTCGCTCGAGTGCTTGTGCGTCTATCTGGCGCCATTTTATTTTTGCTTTTTATTAATATTTGCCTTCCCTATTAATTCATTTCTGTTTTTAAATTTCTTATTAGACTATAAATTAAAATTTCCTAGTTATTCATTTCAATCATTTCAACTTTCCAATTTATGATATTCTTAGTATTACTTGTCGTAATTCGTGAAGGGAATCTATTGAGGGAAGGAAGTTCGCTCAAGTGCTTGTGCGTCTCTCTGGCGCCATTTTAAAAATGTTGAATTCTTTCTGCCTTGCCAATTTATTCAATCTATTGATGGATGGATAGAGAATGTGGGAATACTTACGCCCAATCGGCGGTCTGTTCGAGTGGAGCTGTGGCTCGGATGGATCCCTGTTGGCAGGACTGGCAGACGAGGGCACTGCAGTCGCTACCGAGCTCTCGGGGATCGGCACAGCGCTGGCATTGGCACCAGAACAGCTTGCCGCCCTGGATGAAGGTGCGACGCTTTAAGGTGCCCTGCAGCGTGTACGCATAGCTGAGTGTTAATGCTTCCTGCTCACGCACGATGCGTGAGGTCCTTAATATGATGGCAAAGGACTCGGGATCATCCGTATGCGATGTATTCGGACTGCAATCGTGCGCGAGCAGAAATGCGCTCGGATATAGCGTACGCGCCTTCGCGCCTCTCTGTCCGATCTCAAAACAGTTGACATCCAGTATGCCACAGATCTCATGCAATTCCTCCGCCTCCACAATCAATTGCCACTCCTCTTTCAATCGGCGCACAACTTTCTGCTCGTAGTGTTGCCACAGTGTGACATTCTCCCTTCGCAGTTCCGTATGCGATTCCATCCGTCGGATGATCTCGTACTTTTCCGGCTCCAGATCCCGAAGCAACACAATTCTCACAATCAACACCAGCTCATAGAGATCCCTCACCTAATTACACATTTTAACAAAAGTTAAATTAATTTTAAGTTAAGTTTAACTTGTATACATTTAAATAAAAATATATAATAATTAACTTTTTTTAATAAAACATATCAGGAATTAAATAAATATATATTAGTATTTTTCAGTAAGGTTTAATTTGTAAATTTTTGTATTTTAATAAAATCTAATAATAAAGCAAACAATTCAAGACTTAATAAAAAGACATTAATATGGAAATATATTTATATTTAAGTGAAATTAATAGTAATGCACACAATAAATAAAATTGAACGTTGAAAATTGGTAAATGAATGTTAAAAAAATGGATGTATTAATTTTTAAGAAATTCAAATAATAAAATAAACAAATCAAGATTTAAATAAATAGACATTACAATTTATCAAGACTCTTAACAAAGGTAATTTATGTAAAGTCAAATTAATAGTATTGCAAACAATATATAAATTTGAATTAATTCTAAAAATGAATGAAATTGCATTTAATATAAAAATATACAAATAAATAAAAGTGAGAAAAACACATAATGAAATTATATAAATTAATAGCAAAATATATAAGTAAAATTAAATTTAAGATTAAAGGAATTGATATGCCCAATAAAACATATAAATAAAAGAGCAAGAGACAACGAAAATGTAAATAAATTAAAAATTGAAATTGACAAAAATAGTGAACTTAATAACGCAACAAAAAAACATATTAAGTTAAGAGAGAAACAAACTAATTGAAAAAGTATATAAATAAATACAAATGTAAATAACAAATGAGAGTCATTTAGAATCGCAAAAAAAAAATATATGAATAAAAATTCTTTAGGTGAGAAAAGCTAATCAAAGAAATTTAAAAAAAATATAAAAAAAATTGTATGACAAACTGAAAATATTTGCAAGCCCAATAAAACGAACTTAATGGAGTAAAAAAACTCATCAAAATATTCTTTATATAAATACTAGACTACGTGATACGAGTGCATGAATAAAATTGCATTCAAAAATAAACATTTGTGAATGTATATGAATATAAAATAAATAAATAAAATAGAAATTGATTTGGAGAAATCGATAAGCATCATCGAATATTATTAAGCACGATAAAAATATTATTATAGTATTATTGTAACCAGGGATTAAAACCTTAACCGAAACAGTAACCTTTAACCGTTAAAAACCGATTAAAATTTGTAACCTTAACTGAAACCGTAACCGAAAATATTTTTTTTTCTGTACCGAAACATATAAACCGAAATAACCGTTTAGCAACCGATTCATTTATAGGGGTTAATTTCGGTTCTGGCCGTCGCAGTTACTGAGCAACTTTGTTAATTTTGAACTGCCATAACTTTGTCAAAACTCAATCAATTTCCATGCGCAATGTAAATTTGAGCATAATTTTATTTCTGAATTCGTTCTGCATTTAAATTTTTTTCATTCTGAACATTCGAAATTTTCGAAATTTTTCGAAAAATGATAAGGGGTAACACTGTAAAATTTCTAAAAAATTCGAAAATTTTCGAATTTTGAAAATGAACAAAATTTAAATGCAAAACGAATTTAGAGGTAAAATCATGCTCAAATTTACATTGCGCATGGAAATTGATTGAGTTTTGACAAAGTTATGACAGTTCGAAATTATTAAAAATTATTACATTACACTGGACCATTCCAATAACCAGATAACATTATTTTCCAGACTAAAAAGTGCAATTAATATTTTTTAAAGTAAAACAATGAATAAAACTTCATATTTTGGTCAACCGAAAACCTTAATTTTTTTTTTTGTGAGCCAAAACCATACCGATTTTTTGAAACCATACTTACAAAAAGCCGGTAACCGTTACGAAACCGATACTCCAAGATATTGCATAACCGATAACCGAAAACCTTAATTCGAGCATAACCGATATTCGAATCGGTTTTAATCCCTGATTGTAACAACTAATACGAGTACATAAACAATATTGCATTCAAAATAAATGTTTTGCAAATGAAAAATAAATAAATAAAATTGAAATTAGTTTGGATTGATCGATAAGCCTCATAGAGATGTCTCACCTGGTCGGGTGAGACCCCAACCGAAGTAAATCCGCCGCCTTTGAACGTTGCCTCCCATAAATCTCGCATTCCTTGGCGCCGTGTCCATTTTTCCCATTGATTCCTCGACACTTTTCACCGCAGAGTGGAAAACCGCAGCCAGGACAACGGAATTGTTTCTCCTCGAGCTGAACGGGATGATAACAGCCCAGGCAGACGGGATCACAGCTCACACAGGGACCAATGGCCAATGGTTGCTCAGTGATTAGCAATTCTCCAGCGTCTAGCTCTCGATTAGCCACCAAATACCTGCCATAGATCTCCGAGTGCTCCACTCGATATGCAGCTTTCTCTTTGCATTCGATACCCTGTACTTGTTTCTCTTGTTTTTGTGGTTGCTGCCTCTGATGCTTGTTGTTGTTGTTGTTGTTGTGGTGACGTCTCTGCTGAAAATGTGGCATAAAACAAAAGTGCTCATTAGCGCCAATGCCCAAAACAGTGACGTTGCACAGTGGTATACTGATAAACAAAAATGAACTAAAATCAAAATTTTGGTCTCAGAACTAAGAATTATGGTCTAAAAAATGCGTCGAGAACATAAAATTCTTAAATTTAGAAAACACATCTTGATTTTAAGAACATTTCAAATAAGCATAAGTTCTTAATTTAAGACCAAACAGTCTTAAATTCTCAAACCAAAAATTAAAAAAGAAGCCAGGTGTTTTAAACTTGCAACTTATTTTTTTGATATACATATATGAATTTTTTGGATTTATTTTTTTATAAATATTCCGATTATATGTTTTTTCCTTGGCTAGAGCGGGTTTCGAACCCTCGACTTGTTACCAAACTGTCTTCATATTAAATATGAAATATTTATATTTTCTTAACAATTTTTAATTTTTCATTCTTATATTAAGAACAGCGAATTTTTAGACTATTCTTAGTTTTATTAATTTGGTCTTAAAATGGTCTTATTTTAAGAACAAAATATTTAAGATTAATGTTCTTAATTTTAGAAATTGGTCTTTTTTTCAGGGTACATTTGGTCAATCTGGCTCGCATTTACTTTAAGCCAGTGTTGTCCCAAAGTAGTCTGTAGAATACTTTTCCTATCCCCTGTTTTAAATGTAACCATGTCGATAATTCTCTGATTCTTTTATTTTATTTTAATGTTTCCAATAATTTTTCTAATTTGTTGTATTTAATATTTTTAATTTATTTTTTCAACTATTTTTTATTAAATTTAAGTAATTGGTCAGTGTCAATAGCTGTTATGAGAATTAAGCATTATAAGAATTATTCGAAGCACAAATTACACTTGTTCCTATAGTTAATTATTTTGGTAGAATTTTTGATCAATAATAATTATTTTCAGTAACCGATTTTTATATAAATGTGTACCAAGTACTTTTAAAATATTTCACTTTAAAATAAAAACATATGGTAACTTTAAGAGCTTAAATATTATATAAAAAAAAACAGAAGTTCCAAAGTCCGAAATATATTCGAATATTGGGTATTATTTTAGGATGCAACTCGAGTTAAATAGTCTAAAATGCCCACTGTGCGATGGGAAATGCGATGGCGATGGCTCTGCCCACATTCCCTGCTAATTGTATTCTAATTGCTCTGCCATGTTCGTGTTCGGCTCATTAATCACATGGCCCAATATCCCAATCCTGCATCATCTCCATTCCCATCCTCATCCCTCCTTCCCTTGCAACTCCTCTTCCCAATTGCTTCACAGAGAGAGAAAAAACATTGTAAGTCTCAATATATTGTATTCAACAAATTTTACCTCCAGTTTTCAGGTTGATTTAAATCTCAGTTTTAATATGAAATCATTGTTTATCAAACTGTCGAATCATATTAAATATAAATACTCTTCATATTAATTAAATAAATAATTTATTATGTTTCATATTGATATCAAATATTATAAATTCATCATTCAAATTATGAATTGTCAAATAAATATGAATAATATTTAATTTAAATAGTCTTACCGTTTATTTAAATAAAATATAAGAATCCCCAATTTCGAGTTGAATAAAATAATAAAAAGCATAAATTTGTAAGTTTTGGCAAACTTTCTAATATTATAAATTTTATTTACTTCAAGTATTTTTCACTTTTCTTATTAACTTTGACATTTAATTATGTTTTGAGTTAAATTCCTGTGTTTTTTAGTTGACTAACAAATGTTAAATTAGTATTATAAATTTATTTAATATGTTAATGATGTGTTATAAAAATTATCTCTCATTTCCACATTACCAATTTATTGTTAGAGGTCAGCACAAAATAAAAGTTCACAAAATTGTATTTTTATTTTTGAAAATAGTACAATTCGATGAAAATTTGTTATCTTTTATTTAAATTTTTTTAAGAGAAAAATAAAAGAAATAAAATTAGAATCTATAAAAATGTTTTGACAAGAGAAATGTGTCAATTTTATGAATTTGTCAAAACACTTTCTTGACTTGCTGTTAGAATTTTTGTGTATGCTCTGTCTTTGTCTAATTCTTCTCTCTATCTCTCACTTTCTCAATTGTTTTGCGAATATAAAACAATAAGTATTTTATTATCAATTGAATTTTCATAATTAATATACAAACATTTTCTTTTTCTCAGTGTATTTGGATCAGCTTTGTTATTGAGAAGGCTGCCAGGGGCGTAGAGGGTGCACAAGGTGGAGAGGGGTAGAGGGGTGGGGGAAGGCGGGGGGCGGGGGGCGGGTCTCTTGTCAACAGCTGGCAATTAAAAGACACTCACGTCGAGGCAACAGGTGAAAACGTCACATTGCCACACATTTGTCTGTTTGTGCCACTTGCCACTTGCTGCACGAAAAGAAAACAGTAATTTAACCCTCAACTTCCCCCCTTTTTTTTTGAAGCAGATGGACATCCATATTCCCTCCGTAGAGAGGATTAGTTAATCGTTTATATAAAAAAACTTCCTTACAAAGTAAAAGTCTAATGATGAAACCCTTTCCGGTCCACAAAATTTCTGATATTAAACTTTCTGACGAAAGATATTTAATTTAATATATCAAATAATATTTAGCTAATAATGTTAATAAAGTTTAGTCAAAGTAACCTTTAGTATGAGTTTGGTTGAGTTTTCTTAAGAAAGAAAAACAATTTTCATATTAAACGATAATTTGCTTTAGATTGTTCCTATGGCAGCTATATGATATAGTAATCCGACTTTGACCAAATTTTGTCAGAGTGTCAGAGACAGTCCCAAACATAAAATCTGTAAGTTTGGTAAGGATATCATAAGAAACAAAAAAGTTTTTCATACAAAGCAATTCCACGACCTCTGACCTCAGGTAAACACACTTGCAGGTGGAATTTTGCAAAACGCCGGATGAACTAATTATAAGAACAATTGTAAAATTTGATCCTTACTTTTTTTCTTTTATTTTATGCTGCATATGATATTTTAATATGATCTGAATCTGTCCTGAAAATTTCATCGCGATCGCATAATAGATTTGGTAGTAATTGAAAAATTAATTTAATAATTAATTTTTAATGATATTTAAAGACTTTTATTTTATAAATCAAATTTTATGTTTATTTTTAATTTAAAAAATAAATAAAAAATAACTATTATTATTGATTTTTATTTGTTCAGTCTTTTATCAGAGTTTTTGATAATATTTTTAAATAAATGTCTTTAATAACTATTATTTTTGAGGAATTACATAAAAGTCTTTAAAGACTATTATGTTTTGAAAACTTTTGTATAAAAGTCTGTGGAAATATCTTCGATAATATTTTATATAGACATTTTAAGTTATAGTTCCAGTTTATATATGTTTTTTCGACCAAAAAAAAAGGGATTTATTTTTCAATGGAATGTAATATCAATTTGAAAGGAAAGTTGATCGATCTTTGCAATTGATTGAAGGGTGATTGAGATGAGTGAGTGAGAAATGGGGAGGAGAAAGCGCGCAGAGGGGTGGGACGAAGAGTATTATTTATAGATCTATTGAAAATTGTTGTTCACAGATTGTGTCAGCTATAAATAGAAACGGAAGACGCTAAAATGGCGTGTGGCCGGGCCACAGTGGTGCGGATGATGATGATGATGATGATGATGATGACTGTGGTGCACAGTGGGTCAACTGAGGGAAATCTTCTAAATTTCTCGAGTTCTCTAGCTGTTTCTCTCGTCTGCACTGAATGGAATTTTTATGCATTTCAATTAACGACAAGAAAATTGAAAATTTAATCAAAACAAATTGAATGGAATTAATAGTTCAAGTAGAATTTATAAACAAAAATAAGTAATATATTAAATTTTACCAAGAGATTTAATGTTGTTTAATTTTTAGTTAAATAAAATAAAAACCAAGAAATGCATAAAACAAATAATAAATAATTACGACTTTTCACTCCATAATATTTTATTAAAAATTTAAAAAATCGATAAGCTCATAAAAATAATTAAATACAAATAACTTAAGTGAAGAAAACTCATTAAATCAATAAAATTTATCATTAAATGCAAAAATAATTATTAAAATAAATAAATATCAATTTTTATTGGAATTGTATTTATTTATTTTACTAATTATTTTTGATATAATAATAATATAATAATTAGCTTAAGTGAAAAAAATAGAATACAAATTCAAATTATTGACTTTTATAAATATCGCTAAATAAATAAAATAAAAATAAAAACAATTCAATTAAACTAAAATACCAAAAAAAGGCGACAGGCCCAATAAAGCAAATAAGTAAAATAAACATAAATGAATCATAAACTTATAAAAATATAGATCATTAAAAATAAAAAATAATATAAATTATTATCCTAATAAAACAAATAAATAAAATAAGCTAAAGTGAGAAACAAAGTTGCTAAAACCAATCTATAAAAAAAATACATAAATAAAATACACATTCCAAAAATCGACATATTCACTAAAACAATTAAAAAAAATTAACTTAAGTGAGAAATAAACTTAAAACAATAACTCAAATATAAAAAATAATTTTAAGTGAGAAACAAAGCTAAAATAAAATTCTATAAATAAATACAAAAATTAATATCAAATTTAAATTGTCAATTTCTAAAAATATCGATAAATAAAAAGAAACAAAAAACAAATCAATTGAATTAAAAAAATAATACATATTATTGGTATATTAATACAAATAAATAAAATTTACTTAAGTGAGAAACAAAGCTAAAATAAAAATCTATAAATAAATACAAAAATTAATAAAATAATTGCCAAAAATCGACATGTTCAATAAAACAAATAAATAAAATTAACTTAAGTGAATAATAAACTTATAAAAATATCGATAAATAAATAAAAACCAAAAACCAAAAAAAAACAAGAAACAAATCAATTAAATTAAAATACTAATAAAAAGCGTTTCGTGTTTCTGTTTGCATTTATATTTGGCATTTTCATTTGCCATGCCATTAAAATGTTAACACACACAGAGCGAAAGAGTGAGAGAGAAAGATAAAAAAAGAGAGAGAGAGAGAAAAAGAGATGCGCACAGTGGGCATTTAATATGTATATTTATTGTGTGGTAAATTAATTTTTAATTATGCTGCAAGCTCAGACATGTCACTCCCCTTCCATTCCCCTCCCTTGACACGCCCCCCTTGGCCCATAGGCCTCCCCGTAAACTCTATAAATGTTTACATTTTTTCTTGCAGGCATTTTCCTCGACGCGTCGCGATTTAATTGATTTTAATTGATAATTTTTCGCGCGCTCTCAGCATGGGAAAATCAAATGTAGAACAAGGGAAAATGCGCGGAAAATTCAGAGATACGTTTAATAGTTGTGTTTAACAAGTTGTCATTTAATTACGATACGAACTGATTACACAAACTTAATAATCAACATCAACAAAAATGAAAAATTAAAATCAAAATAAAAACAATGAGACGAATTTTCTCGACAATTTTCCACGCGTTGTTCGAATCGCCGCGACGCACAAATTGCAACTGTCGAGTTGTCGTCTCCGTCTCCGGTATTTGGCACAGTTTCAACACACACACACACACACACACGCACACACACATACAGAGTGAGAAAGACAGAGTAGCGGAGATACACTGATAAAAAATATGGTACGAAAATCAAAATTTTGGTCTCAAAACTAAGAATTTTGGTCTAAAAAATAAAATAAAATATAATTAATTCTTAAAGTTTTAAAACACTCATCTTGGTTTTAAAATCATTTCAAAAAAGATCAAATTTTTATTAACTACATCAGAAATTCCTATATTTTCAAGATCACAAATATAAGTAGTAGAATAAATGTTCTTATTTATAGAACAAATAGTTTTAAATACTCAAGACAACAAAAAAAAGCTGGTTATAAATTTAAAATATTTATATTGTTGTTTTATTTTGATATATATACATTTAGAAACAAAAAAGTTTTTCATACTAAAGGTTAATTTGCATTAGATTGTCCGTATGGCAGCTATATGATATAGTCATCCGAATTTGACCAAACTTGGTCAGAATGTAAGAGACGCAAACATCTAATCTGTAAGTTTGGTTAAGATATCTTAAGAAACAAAAAAGTTGTTCATACAAAGCAATTTCATGACCTCTGACCTCAATTTGACCCACTTACAGGTGGAATTTTGCAAAACGCCGCTTTATTGCACGATTAAATTTACTTTTTAGCTTTTAGCCGTTTGGCCTACACGTTGATGTGTCAGTCAGTGAGTCAGGACATAGAATTTTATATATATTGTTGATTAAGAACAGCGACTTTTTAAATTAAAATTCTTTGTATTAGTAATTTTGTCATGAAATGGTTTTATTTAAAAAAAATAAATATATAAGATGAATGTTCTTTATTTTAAATTTGTTCTTTTTTTTCAGTGTAGAGAGAAGAAATAAAAAGTAAAAAGTAAGAAAATTCAATGATGATATTTATAAATTTATGATATTCACATACTTGGCTCTTGCCTCACGATCAGCTTGCCACACATTCCCTGTTGCACTGTCTGTCTGTCAATGCCACTGCCACGTGGCACTTACAGGGTGAGGGGCTGCAATACGGGGAGGGGGTCAAAGAGGGGGTGTAGGGGGTGTGTGTAAGACAGAACAGCTGCCAACAGTTGCAACCAGATACATTAGATGGTCAATTTGTATATGAGTATACCCTGTAAGTGTGCCATGAAGTGGGGTATACCGTTGAAAAGAATTATTAACTCTTACTATATTTTAAAAAATTATAAAATAAATAACTAATAAAAATTGTTATTTAAATTAAATTTATCATAGAATAACCCTCACTTAAAATTTGAATAATAAACTTAGAAAATTAAAATGAACAAAGTGTATTTAAGTATTTTTGGTATTTTTAATAGATTTTGGTATGTGCAAACAATTTCTGTCAGTGTGCCAAGAAGTGGGGTATAAATAAAAACTGATATTTAAATATTATTCAAATAATTTTTTAATTTAGATCAAAAGAAATACAAGATTTTGTAAGTTTTTATAATAAATATTGAAAGTATAGATTTGTAACGAAATAACTTATAAAAAATTGTATATTTAACCATTACTAAACATACTTTTTGTCAGGTTTGATTTTAGATTCTTAAATTGTAGTACTCTATAATCGTCAGGAAAAGTCAAAATTGGTTTTTCTTTCTAAAAAATATATAATTGAATATTAATTTGGCATAAATAAATTTAAATAAAATTTATGTTTAGTATCATTTAATTAATTTTTTAATATAATAATATAAGCTTCTATAGTAAATATTGAATCTATAGATTTATATAGTATATCTATAAATATAATATAGTATATCTAAGATAAATTCATATCTCCAGAAATTTAATAAATTTGTTAATTTAGAACAAAATAAATACGAGATAGTTTTAGTTATAATAATAGATATTGAAAGATCTATCTATCAAATCTTGCCTGAGGTATACAAACAGGAAAAGTCAAGGTTAATTTTTCAAAATAAGAACATAATTGGAATTTAATTTGATTATAATGTTAATGTTTTTAAATTTAAATAAAATGTATATTTAGATATTATTTAAATTTTTTTTTTAATTTAGAACAAAAATAATACAATTTAGTTTTAATAATAAATATTGAAAGTAAGGATTTGTACCCATCCAAAAATATCCAAGATTTTTCCATTCCTCCAGATAATTTTTGACAGTTTTGATTTTTGCTTTATAAATTGCAGAGAGCAAATAATGCATTTTTCTAATAAAGAAAATTGCTTTTCCAAGCAGACTTGCATTGATTGCTTTAACTAAGCTCAGACTTAGACATAGACTTAGTATATGAAAAGAATTGAGTAAAAGCATTTGATGTGATTCCATTTTGTAGACTTTTGAACAAAGCGTTTTCTCTCCCTCTCTTCCTTACTCCCTCACTCGCTCTCTGTCTCTGTCGCTCAGGAGTGTGGACAAAACGAGGGCATTTCAATTAGTTTGCCAAATAGCAGCCGCTGGGCAATTGTTGTTGCTGTTGTTATTGTTGTTGTTTCAGAGTTGCGTTCAATTGTTGCTTTTGCCGCTGGCGAAAAGAAGAAGAAAATGAGTGAACATAAATAACAAGTGCCGCCTAAAAGTATGCAAAACATCGCAGTTGACATGTGTGGAACGTATGTGTATAACGTATGTGTGGAACGTGTGTGTGGAACGTGTGTGTGGAGCGTATGTGTGGAACGTGAGTGTGGAACTTGTGTGTGGAACGTGTGTGTGGAACGTATGTGTGGAACGTGAGTGTGGAACGTATGTGTGGAACGTGAGTGTGGAACGTGAGTGTGGAACGTGAGTGTGGAACGTGAGTGTGGAACGTGAGTGTGGAACGTGAGTGTGGAACGTGAGTGTGGAACGTGAGTGTGGAACGTGAGTGTGGAACGTGAGTGTGGAACGTGAGTGTGGAACGTGAGTAAGAACCCTCTAGTATTGCTGGTAGCAGTCGAAAAATCTTGTTGCTGATTTTCCCATGCAAAAGGTAAGCAGTAAATTCACCAATGAAAAGTATTCACTGCTTACTGGTAATGTTGTGTATGTTTTCATGGATGAATTCAGTGGTGAATTGGTAATGCAGAAGGTGTCGAGTGCCAATGACATTTCACCAATGAGGTAATTTGACAGGTAAGCTATGGTGCTGAAGGGAACCCAGTGAGCAGTTCCACACACATTTCAAGAGCATTGAAAAAATAACTGGTGAGGAAGTGAATTTTAATTCCAATTACAAAATCGTAATATATAAATAAATAAAAACAAAATATTAAATGAAAAGTATTTAAAAATACTGGTTAAGTTTCAAATATACACAGGTTTGTAAACCAAATGATTAAAACTTAAAGGATATTGTAGGAATAATTAATAATAATAAATAAATAAAATCAAAAATAATAAATAAATAAAAAAAACACAATCCATTTTTTAAAAAACTAAAAAATTAGTATTAGAATAATTTTTCGGTACGCTTTGACTGCAGGCATTACATGTGTGTGGAACGTATGTGTGGATCCTATGTGGAACGTATGTGTGAAACACATAATGCACATGCATAACTCGGTCCGCTCTTCTTGATGATTTGGAGCGGAAAATTCGACGCATACACAAAACTTGCAACGATACCCAAACACCCTGCAGTCCACCTTCCTCTCACCATCCACCTTTAGTTGCGTTCCCCCTCTGAACCCTTCACCCCCCGCAGTGCCAACAAGCTGTCAATCTGCCCGGGGGCAATAGAACAAGTTTGCCTAGCCGGCAAATATTTGCGAGTCAAGTTGCCCTCAGGGGCGAGAGAGAGGAAGAGACAGAGAGAAAGAGAGAGGGAGGGAGGGGGAATCTGCACAGTGGATAATTCTGACAATATGGCAGGCAATTTATGTAAATCCCATTTATATTTTTTCTTCCCAACAATTTAAGTTCAAATTTTTGATACTTTTTCCTATCCCATTTTTCCTAAAAAAATGAATAATCTATTTAAAAGCGTAAAATTAAAAAAAATTAAATTGATCTTACAAACAAAAACTTTAAGAAAATTTAAAATTTTTCTGCTTTAAATAAAAGTTTTTTTTAATAAAATTTACATCCCAACAATTTTAAGAATAAAAAATTAAATATATTACTTTATTCAATTTAAAGCAGGGATCGCGAATAAGAGTTATGAGTTAAAAAAAATTGAACTTGAAATAAATGATTTAGATGAATGGGAAAAAGTTAGATATACTTTTTTGGAATGCAGTATACTGCAAACAGTATAAACTTTTAATTTGAATTTTAATTTTATAAACTTATTTTAATTCTTATTGTTGGATCAAAAAATAAAAATTATGAAATAATAATTAAATTAAATTAAATTAAATACAAATATTTTTATAAAAATCAGCATATAATTTTAATAATTTTTATTTTAAAAATTATAACCGTTACGTTGCCTTATTTAAAGTAATTCATTATTGTCTGCCAAATTGTGAGCATAAACCACTGTGCGCTGTGGGCGTGGTGGCAGAGGGGGAGTGGAGAGGGAGGGGAGTGACCGTGTCGCCTGCTTCTATTGTTGTTGATGATGATTTTTGGTGTCAGCATAAATGTCACTCGCTTCCTTCTCTCTTCTCTTCTCTCCTCTCAGTTTTTTTTCCTCTCCTCTCTCCTCTCTCTTCTCTCTCTTCTCTCTCTAGTCTCCCTTTTCATCTTCCTCTTGCACGTTCTCGATGCTAAATCTATGGAACTGTGTCAACTTAACTCATTGTCTGGCCATTGCCAGACTGAGACACCGAGACACCGAGAAATGTTGCATGCACCAGGTTGCAACTTGCAACAGTTTCAGTTTCAGCCAAATACTGTGCCAAGTGCAAATGGGAAGCCCCCTGTCAAGAGGGTAGTTCAATAGGTTTGATTAACAGACATAAAGAAAAGAAATAATTCTTCATTTCAGGAACCACAACTGTTATGAGGAATAAGCAAAAATAGAGTTTTTTATAGTTATTTAAAGTTTAATATTTATTTGTGATTTAAAAAAATTATAAGTTATTTTTCTAATTTTTTTTTATATTTTTAATTTTTTTATTATATTTTAAGAGTTTTTGATTCATTTTTTGAACAAAAGTCTTTAAAGACTATTATTTTTGAGGAATAAAATTTAAGTCTTTAAAGACTTTTATTTTTGATTAATAAATATAAAAGTCCCAAACGACTATTATTTTTGAGATATAAAATAAAAGTCTTTAAAAACTAGAAATCGTCTTTAATCGCTACCTTAGTAATAATTATTTTTAATTATTTTTTTTATTGTACAAATTTTTTAAATAAGATTTATAAATTAAAAAACCTTAAATAACCATTAAAAATAATTTTTAATTTAAGAGTTCTCAAATATAAGTTTATAAGCTGTTTGCAGAGATATTGTAAATACAAAAAAATTTGGTATATTTAAAACAAAAGTTGCACTTGTTCTAAAAGTTCTTTTTAATAAATTTCTGATCAATAACGATTATTTTCAGTCCCTGCTTTATTTAGAGACAGAAATATTAATTTGAAAACCTTTTGTTTAAATCAGCGTCTCAATTATCTCACATATCTTATACTTTTATGTTTTGGCGGCACAATGTCGCCTTCCTCAAAGTTGCATGCCTCCAATATTCGTAAAAAAATCAATTAGTCAATATATTTATTATGCAATACAAATTTATTTAAATTTTTTTGTTTGTTAAATAAATAAATAATTTTTGTACATATACAGGGTGGCTGATAAATATTGCTACATAAAGAAATTTATTTTCAGTGTATGGAACTTACTTTAATTCATGTTAAAACACATTCCATTTAAAAAAAAATTAAGTATCTAGTTTGTTTGACTAGAAAAATTTGTTAAGCTGTCTTTATAGTTGCTTTCATCAGACACCCTGTATATATTTTCCATGTCTCCGATTCAAAAACTCTTTGAACTCCCCACATGTAAGCTCAGTGGGTTCGCTTGAAGAATTACCCCATTGGGAGCTGTCCAAACCCAGAATTTCAGAGTAGACCGAAGAGGTTGTCACATTAATATAAATGTATATTATGTTAAGCATATATTTCAAACGATTGACAAGTGTAGCAAATGATAAGTGTAGAATGAGTCAGTAACGATTTCAAGAACGCAAATTCCTCGGGCCGTCCGAGTCGGGAGTAGGAAATCGGGTATCGGGAATCCGAGATGAGAAAGGGAATTTAAACGGGGGGAAGACTCGGAAAGGGGGCGGCTCGGTACCGTAGGCTTCAAATCGCACTGCTCAACAAACTATAAAATATTATAAAATATAATTAAAAATATTATAAAATAAATAAATGATTTAAATATATATTCAATACCTCGATAGGCGTCTGTGCTTAAGATATTTTAGTAACCAGTGTGATGTGTGGATGATTCCTTTGCTTCAAGTTAATAGGGTTTTTGAGTTTCAGACTGTAGCTGCGCAACCGTATCGTATTCATATATTCTAGAATTCGTTGAATTGAAATGTGTAATTAAGTTTCCGCTCCGTTGTGTTTCTAAAAAAAAAAAAATTCCCATTAAGTAATATAAATATTAATATTAAATATTAGTGTTGTCCAAAATTGTTAGAAAAAATTTGTATATACCTTTAAAATTATATATTATTTCTATTTTATTTAAACTTACCAAAGTATTTTCAATTTTAATGTTTAAAGTGTTTTTCAGTCGCCAACTAAACTCCAAATTTCGATTTTAGTTTATTTCACGTTTTGTAATTTTTCTATTTTTCCTACACTTGAAATTTTTGAAGCTTGTTGCTTATATGAGATGAATATTCAGACTGAACTCTGAGAAGCTCTCACATTGGGAAATCAGTTTTCAAGGCTAACTAGTTGAAAATGTTTCCTATAAAATCTACTAATTTACTAATCTATTTAAAAATCTACTTAGATGTTAAACTAAAAATGGGAAAGGAAATTTGTAGTATTTAACTGTGTAGTGGGAAAGCAAAATAAAGAGAAGAGAGTGAAGAGAATATGTGCTGTAAATGAGATAAAATCTTTTTTAAATTATTTGGTCTAATTTTGAGAGAGAAAGCTCAACTGGAGTCCAGCTGAAAGCTAAGTTCCTGAGAGAGACTGAGAGAGAATAAAGATCAAATTGAGTGCACATGAAATATATATATAAAATTTTATAATTTTATAAATAAGAACTTGCTCTTACTTGAAATGTTCCTAATATCGAAATTAAAGAATTTTATGTTCTCAGCGCATATTTTAGATCAAAATTCTTATTTCTTAAACCAAACTATTGATATTAGAACCCTTTTTTTATCAGTGCAAAATCACTTTAAAATGCTCGTATCTGAGCCTGAGAGAGATATAGAGCGAGAGATTAGAATGATTAAAGTCTTACGAAATATACATATATATATTATATTTATATGTATATAATCGAATATCTACATATACATAAATATATGTTTATTGCTTAGGCCTTAGGATATTACAAGCAATTATCACAAATAAAGCAATTTCGATTCCTTGTCATGTTATTTGTATAGCAAGGATTTTCTATCAAATATCGAAACAAGAAAGTCTGCGACTGCAAGATACCCTGGAAAAAGAAGTCAAAGTCAGAAAACGAGCTTCAAATAATTCCTCAATTTTGTTTAAGCATTACAAGAGAAAAGAAAAAGAAATAGGAATACATTTTATTGAATCCAATAAAAGTATGGATTAAACTGGAAGACTTTTCCTTACTCTGGATAATTCAAAATAAATGAATCGACAAAATATTGTATATTTGATTGTTCCTTTTTTCGAGCTTTTGTGAAACTTAATAGCAAATTATTTTCTATTTTCCTACACCTTTTGAGAAATCCCTAATCCTACTAATAATGATATTTACAATAAATATATCCGTATTACAACTAACACTACTACTTCTACTAATACTAATTAATAATTATTGATCTGATTGGGTTTTTCTGGGTTTTTCCCCACATTCTAGTGACCAATTCTAGTGACTATTTAGCTGTTTATTTAAAATTGTTACTTGAAATATTATTTTAATTTTAGTGGACGCTAATTAAAATAAAATAAAGTGGTAGGAAAAGGAGCAAAAGGGAAAATCAAATATTTTTGATTTAATTTGTAACTTTCAAAATAAAAATTTAGAATAACTCTTTTTTTTTTTTTTTAATCAAAAATAAGTGTCATTTCGTAAAATTTAAATTAAAATTTATCTTTAATAATTATTTGGAATTTTTGTAATAAAATTTAAAATTACGAATTAAATACTACGATTTATATAATATGTTATAAATTGAAATTAAAAAATTATTTTTGATATCGCTAATTAAGAATAAAATATGAATTTTAATGTATTCCATGTTTAATTCACATTGATTTATTTAGTTCAAATTTGCATTCATCACACTTATTTGGGATCCTTGATAAAAAACATGTCATGATCGAGTCGTTTGATCATTTAAATAGGGCATGGATCTAGATACCCCTTTGTGGGGGGTGCAGGGTATCTGGTAGCACAAAGCTCAGCTCTTTGAGGCACAAACTAGGCCCGACGGGCTTCGGTTGCTGTCAGATGGTGATAACATTGTATTAACAACTCTATGTAGATGCCTTTTAAACTTAATGTTGCCATTGTCAGTAGGCTGCAGGGCATTAAAACTCACCACAGACTGTTTATACCCGTTACTCGTTTAGTGCAGGGGTATATTAGACTCGTTGCAATGTATTTAACGAGAAGGCATCCCTAAAAAGTATACACTAATATTAAACTGACTTGGTTTATTAAATCAGGATATTTTGACAAAGTTTAATTAACAATTTCACAATTCAATTCTTATCATTTCAGTTTTCAAAATTAAATTAATTAATTCATTCCTATAAATTATACTCTAATAAAATACATACTGTTTTATTAAATCATATTATATGTCTTAAATATTTAATTTGACAATGTTTAATTAACTATTCCACATTTCAACATATTCTTTTCTTTTTAATTTTGAAAATAAATATTTTTATTTTATAATTTTTAATTAATTTAATCCTATAAAGCATACACTATTAAAAAAATGACTGGTTTATTCAATTAGGAATATACACACAATTTAAATTTGTATAAAATATATTTTTTACTTAATTTATTGTTAATATTAATTTCTTATTTTATTTTGAAATGAAATTTGAGAAATTTTGCAAGTTTAATATTTGTGTAAACAAAATTGATATTAGAAGTATTGAGATTTGAATATAGTGATTTTTAACATAAATCTTTTAATATTTTCAGTTTTTATTTTAAATTGTATTTATTATTATTTAATTGCTAATTTATTTATATAATAAATATTACTATAGATAGTGTAAGCTTTATCCTCGAATTTGACCTCATCGATTAATTTGTCTCAGAAATATATATGTATATAAATATAATAGAAATAATATATACGTACATATACACTGATAAAAAAAACAGATTATAAAATCAGGACCAAAAATTTTGGTCTGAAAAATGCGTCGAGCACATAAAATTCTTAGAGTTACTAAGCACATTGTGATTTTATGAACATTTCAAAAAAGACCAAATTTTTATTAAAAATATTCGAATTTCTTATATTTTCAGGATCGTAAATATAAGTATAAGAGTAATTGTTCTTATTAATAGACCAAATAGTTTTAAATATTCATAACAAAAAAAAGAGATTTATTTTTATATATTTTTATATAAATAATTTTTTTTGTTTTGGTTTGATATTTTTAAAAATATTCCCTTAATATGTTTTCCCTTATTATTATTTTCCTAACAATTTAAGATTTTTATTCTTATATTAAGAACTGCGATTTTTAATAGTAATTAGTAATACGGTCTTTAATTTATGAAAATAAATATGTAAGATGAAGGTTCCTGGTTGTAGAAATTCTGAATTTTTTTCAGTGTATATTTTGGAATTTCCTAACAAGCTGGTTAAGTTAAGTAACGGGTATTTTATAGTCGGTAACTCGACTCAATCGTTTCGACATGTTTTTTGTGTGGCCTGAGAATGCAAGTGTCATTCCATAGCCGGCTTTTGTTCGAGTGCGTCAAGGAGAGATAGAAAAAGGGGGTAAGCGGTAAGGAGGGGTAGTGAGGAAAGTGTGAGGAAAGGGAAGGTAAAAGGGTGGAGGGAAAGGGGGGGGGGTTAACCCACTCAAAACAAACAAATCAAAGCGGAATGCACGTGTCACACTGTGTTGGGAGACTGAGACTCCAATTCAGACTGTGACTCAGACAACAACGAACGAACGAGACACGAACGAACGAACGAACGAACGAGACACGAACGAACGAACGAACGAACGAGACACGAACGAACGAACGAACGAAGGAGACATGACGGCTGCACGAAGTGTTGTGTATATAATTCACCACACGAACTGTTTCCTTTCACAGTCGTCGACCGGCTTTCAAAGTGTTCGCAACGTGAAACGCGAAACGGAAACGCGAAACGCGAAACGGAAACAAAACAGAAAACGAAAATTTAACGATAATAAAAAAAGCGTAAGCAAGAATTTTGTCAACACACACGTGTGGAGTCAAATAAAGCAAAAGAAACAAAAGTTTTTAATAAATAAATAATAAATATTTAATGCATTTATGAAAACAAGAAATAAAGTTTCACACTATATTAAAAACAAATTACATAAAAATTAATTTAATTTTTTATGTGAAACTATGAAAGTGATACTACTTAAAAATAGTTTTTTTTTATTTTAATTTAAATTTATGAAAACAAAAAATCATATCAAAAAATGAAGAAAGGAAAATTAAATAAAAAAGAAATTAACTCAAAATAAATTTCTTGAATTTAAGAAAAATTAAATGCATTTATGAAAACAATAAGTTAAATTTTAACATTTCAACTTAAAAATATATTAAATAAAAGTTAATTTCTTTTTATCTGAAACTATGAAAGTAATAATATTTAGTAATCGTTTTGAAATATTGTTATACTAAAAAATTAAGTAAAAGGGTCAATATTTAAATTTGAATTTATCAAAAAAAAAAATTAATCAAAATAGAAAGAAACTGTCATTTTTGTTCTTTGCTTTAAAAATAAATAAATAAAAAAAGAAATTAACTCAATGTAATATAATATGAAAGTGTCAATATTTAGGATCAGTTTTTAACTAACGTTTTTATTTAAATTTAAATAAAAACAAACAATTAAATCAAAAAAGAAGAATTTGGCAAAATATTAAAATATTAAATAAAAATATTAAAATCAATTTATTAAAATTGTTTTCAATACATAAATGCTTAAATTCGTGTAAATAAATACTCCTTTTATTCCTTAAATTTTACAATACAATTGAAGTGTGCGTGAATATGTGAAGTTAATAATAATTTGAATTACCAAATACAATTTAAATTAAATAAAAATTAGCTAAACCTACAAAAATTGAGCATTTTTGAAAATAACTCAACGAATATAAAATGTACCATTTTTGATAAAAAAATGTACCAAATGTGCTTTGTTGTTGTTTTTTTTTGTTTTTGTTTCTGTTGATAAGTGAAAACTGAAAGCGCGGCAAACAAAATAAAATTTGTGCCATTCGCGTGTGTGCGCAAAAATGGAGTGAAAAGTGTTATTAATCATTAAAAAAGAACATTTATATCGCGTGCTGTCACACACACAAACACACACACACAAAGAGAGAGAGAGAGAGAGAATATGTGTTGTGCCTAAAGCGGAAATTTAGTTTGCTTTTGTTTACTTTGTGTCATCTTCCTCTTTTTATTTTTTTCTTTTTTTTTTGTTATTTTTGATGGCCTTCTTTAAACTTGTGTCCCGCTTTTTGTACCCTGGACAACGGGTATATTAGATTTGAGCATAATGTAACATACATAGATATACATATATACATAGATATATATATTTATTTAATTTTTATTTTTGGGTACAAATTGCCTTTCATTCTTTTATTATATAATATATTTCTTTTAGATATATTTTTAATTTTTTTATATTCAGGACTGTTCTCTTTTTGAATCGGGAATCGAATTAATTATATTATATTAATTGTTTTGACAAAATAAAACATTCACATACAGTAAGTCAAGTAATTGCTGTGTCAAATTTAAATTTCAAATATTTGAATTTTTAATTTTAAAAATATTTTGTTAAACCAAATGAATCTCATAAAATATAATCTCATATAATAAAGAAAATACGAAATAACTCCTTTTTGTAACTTTTAAATTAAAAATCAGAAATAACTCTTTTTTTATTTTAATTTAAAAATCAAATCAAATAAACAAGTGTTATTTCGTAACTTATAAATAAAAATTAAAAATAAGAGTCGATTCGTAACTTTTATATAAAAATTTGGAAATAATTCTAAGATTGCAATTTTGTAATTTAAAACTTATAACAGTTATGGTCCTTGGAATTTAAGAAACAATTGACAAAGAATAGGATATCTCTTAGTCGAGCACTCTCGGATACAATATACATATATTGTAAAAATTAAAAAAATAAAATAAATTATTTAAAATTTAAGAGAAACTCAAAAATGTGCTATTGATGCTTTGTAATTTAATAAACAATTGACAAAAAGAAGGATATCTCTTAGACAAGCACTCTCGGATACAATATACACATATTGTAAAAATTAAAAAAATACCAATATAATCTTAAAAGTTATATAAGATTTTTAAATTAAAAAGAAACTCAAAAATGTGCTTTTGATGCTTTGCAATTTAAGAAACAATTGCCAAAAAAAAGGATATCTCTTAGTCGAGCACTCTCAATTACCATTTTTTTTTATGGCATTCTTTCAACTTGTGTCCTGACGCTGACGTCGCAGTCGACGTCGCAGTCACAGTCGGCGTCGCAGTCGCCGTTTACGTGTTCGTTTATGTCCACGTTTATTCTTTATGCTTTTATCGCCTCAAATATTTCATGTGCCAAAAAAATATCGAAATTCGAATTTGAATTTTGCATTTGCATTTGTTGATGGCGACAGCTGTCAAAGGTTACAAGTTTTCCATCTCCGTTTTCCATTTTCCATCTACAATTTTTCATTTTCCATTTGCCACGTGATTCGATTCTATTCGGTTCGAGTGTTTATGAGTGCTTCCCATGAATGCAGTAATACTCATACGAACTCATGTGAGTGCATTAAATTAAACGAGAGATATTAGAGGTACTCACATATAATCAGACTATAATTCAGAGTAATAACAAAACTTAATTAAATGAAAATTCATGAGTACTGAAATTAATTGTTATTTAAACTGTTTATTCGATTTGAACATTAAAATCTTTAATATATTTTAAAATTATTAAAAATTAATTAATTTCATAGCACTTAATATTTTAGTGTCCATAGTTTACACTTATATTCACTATTTTTCAAAACAAACAATCAATTAAAAACTTAATTGCGTTGATTTAATCAAATTTAGTTTAGAAATTGATTGAAAATCAAACTTTTACTAAATGGTGAGTTCCATAAATTTTAATTAACAAATTAACGTTCGACTACAATTGCAAAAAAAATCATTTTCCGAAAAATATCAGGAATATACCAACTACTAAATAATTTTATGGGATTCCCCTCACATTAAATTTTTAATAAGAATTTTTATCTTTACTATTGACAAGTTTTAATTTGAAATTTTAAAGCACCACCAAATATTTAGTGTAGAATAATCACATTATAATGAATTATAATATGAGTGGTATTCAATAAAATAAATCCACCAATCTTAGGAAAACTATTTGATGGGATTCCCCCAGTATTGAATTTTTAATAGAAATTTTTATATCTACTTTTCGTAAGCTTAAATTGTCAACTTCTCTAACTTTTTAGTGTAGAATATTCACATTATAATGAATTCACATTATTAAAATAAATAATAAAATTTGCATAATTATACGAGGGGTATTCACAATAAATATGCGCTCTTTTTTCAAATCAATTGCAATTAATTTGATTTATTCAAAAAAAAAAGTTTACAGATAGAATAAAAATACAAATTTTTCCAAATTGTGGATTCCAAAAATATTTATTTAGAAATAAACCTAATACTTAAATTTTAAATAAGACTTTTCCGGGAATATAAGGAACATCCCAACTATTAATTATTTTATGGGATTCCTCCCCCCAATAAATTTTGAATAGTAATTTTCATCTCTACTATTTGTAAGTTTTAAGTGGGAATTTTTTAATTGAACTAAATATTATGAGTAGAGTATTCACATTATAATGAATAATTATATGAGTGGTATTCACAAATTGTTGTCTCATGGTTTTGACTTGAAGATCTTTTGTAAATTGAATAGCTATTCACATTTTGTCGAAATGACACAAGTGACACTTTGAAGAAGCGACACTGAATGAATGAGTCCACTCATTGTGGTATTCACTTCCAGCTCATTGATTCAGTCAGCCCTTTTCTTCTCTTTTCCCTTCCCTTCTCCTTCTCTTTCATCTCTTTTATATTCTCCTTCTTCGTGTTGTTTGCCACAAGCTGTTAATATAAATTCTGAATGTCTTACGATTCGTTTCGCAACGATTTATGAAAATTGAAGTCTTTGTTTTATTATCACTGGGAAAAGCGGAAAATGCCGTCGAATGCCATCGAATCTTGTCCTTGTATTCTCTGTCTCTTTCTCCTACACTGAAAAAAAAGAACAACTTCAAAAATCAATAATATTCATCTTAAATATTTTGTTGTTCAAATAAGATCATTTAAAGACCAAATTAATAATACTAAGAATATTAATCTTAAAATCGCAGCTTTTAATGTAAGCATAAAAATCTTAAATTGTTAGGAATATCAAAATATGTTATATTTTTATATAATATTTAATGTCCCGTGGCACTTTGGTTAGAGTCACCGCTTCATTATGAAAACAAACGCGGGTTCGAATCCCATCAAAAAAAATCTTCAAATCCAATCAAAAAAAAAAAAAATTATGTATATTAAAATTAAATAATAATAAAAAAATTTATAAGTTTAAAACACCTGCCTTATTTTTATTTATTGTCTTGAGTATTTAAGAATTATTATTATTATTCTACTTACATATATTTGTGGTCTTATTTAAAATGATCTTAAAATAAAGATGTATTTTTCTAACTTTAAGAATTTCATGTTCTTAGTTATGAGAGCAATATATTGTTTCTAGAACCTTCTTTTTTATCAGTGTACCCTCCATACTATGCCTTTGACTTCACCTTCGCCATTTTTGGCCACTTGCTCAATATTTTATGCAAAACATCTCGAGCCCCTTTCCTTCATCTCTTTACCAGTTAATTCCTCCCAATGCCCAATCTTCCCTCTCTCCACTCCTCTCCTCAACTGTCTCCTCCACTTGATTTAGCATCTGGACTCGTTCTCCATGTTCAGTTTCGACCTACTTCGATTCCGCTTGCCGTGTTTTCAGTTCATATTTGTGCGTTCTCCACCTGCTCCTAATGTGGCTAATACGAGTATCGACTGCCTCAACATTTTGGCCACTTACACTGCAAAAAAATTCCACACCTTAACAAAAATTCATAAAGTTAAAAGGTCTGGGGATATTCAAAAAATAGAAATTTAAATGATCCAACATTTGTCACTAGAAAACGCATAATAACCCAATCCGATCAATATTTATTAATATTTTATTAGTATAAGTAGAAGTATTAATGTTAGTTGTAATACGGATATATTTACTGTGAGTATCATTATTAATATGATAAGGGATTTCTTAAATGATATAGGAAAATAAAGGCTTTTATTTTTAGGAATTATAAATATTATATTTTTAATATTAGATTAAATTATTACAATTTTTTTTATTATTTACAAATTGAATATTGACACTTTAATCTCTTATACATATAAATATAAAATATTTTTAAATAGATACATTAATTCCATATATTTTATTTTATAATTTATTCATTAATGAAAAATGCATTGAAACGAATATAGACTTCGTTAACGATTTGTGCTGCTACACTGCCAAAAAACAAGTAGAAACAATATTAGAATATTAAAGCATTAAGCATATTAAACTACATCGACTTTTACATTGTTTTTAAGTTTAATAAAAATTAATGAAGAAGTAATTGACACTATAAATAAGTTTTCGCCTGTTACACTGCAACAAAAATTGGACACACAGTTAGAAAAAATAAGTATTAATTATATTTTAAGCTAGACAGATTTATTACAATTATTTTTTAATTAAATCGATTCTCCATATACACTCAATATGCCAGAAATAAACGTTTATAATCTACACTATTAAAAAAAACGATCTTTTCTCTCAAAACTAAAAAATTTCTGGAGATTTAAAAGTTCTAAGAAGCAGACAAAGTAACTTGATTTTAAAATCATTTGTTTTTTATACCCAGTGCCCATTAAAAATTGGGCAAAAAAGGGTATAATGTGTTTTTGAATTGTTTTTACTTTTAAATTAAATTTATAACACGAATATTTTTAGTTTTGGAAACCATTATTTTTTAACGATTGCATTGAAATAAGTGTTGCATTTTTCATGTTGATCTATTTAAAACCTATATTTTAGTTTATATAAATTTATATAGTTCGCTCTTTTTTTATAATCGTACTTTATTTTTAATTTTCTCTCTTTTCCCGTTTATAAATAATATTATTCCCGAACTTATATTCAATAAAAGAAATTAAATTTGCCGGGTGTTTGCCAGTCGAGCACACTTGACTTTTGCCATTTCTTTTTCGATATTTATTTATTTCTTTTTTGATTTGCACTTTTTTTCTTTACAGTGTAGTTTTTTGAGCTTGCGTGTCGTTTTTATGCCCAGTTAACCCCCCAACACCCAACCCCGCCCCCTCTCTTCATTTTCACCAGGTGGTGGGTATATATATCCAGTTAATACTCCTGAAGTCTCATTCCTCCCCTCGATAGTCGGGCACACAATTGCCATAATTCAATTTTAGTTTTAATTTCCGCTTTTCGGCGTAAATTGCATTTGCATATATAGTTAGAGTGTGTGTGTGTGTGAATTAGTGTGTGTGTGTGTGAATCGCCTTTACACTATATATATATCTATCTATATAGAGTGAGAATATATCGATTATCGAATCGCATCGAATCGAATTCGCATCACCAAAATTGCAATGGCTCTAAAGATGATGATGTGGTTGGGATTGTGGTTGGGATTGTGGTTACCACTGGCATCGGGTGGTTCGTGTCGTGAGGCACAACTCTGTTGCAATGGCCGCGATTCATCCTGTGTGGTGCAAAAGGCTCCCATCAATGCCATCATCGAGGATCTCAGTGATAAGCCGTGTTATTGCGATCACGCCTGTCTCAAGCTCGGCGATTGCTGTGACGATTTCAAGGATCATTGCGGTGGTAAGTAACCCATTAATTATTTATAATAATCAATAATAATTGATAATAATTAATACTAATTAATACTAATTAATAATAATTAATTATAATTAATGATAATTAATAATAATTAATAATAATTAATATCAATTAATAATAATTAATAACAATTAATAATATTTGATAATATTTAATAATAATTAATAATAATTAATATTAATTAAT
Organism: Drosophila kuntzei; assembly: GCA_035042165.1. Taxonomy (NCBI): domain Eukaryota; kingdom Metazoa; phylum Arthropoda; class Insecta; order Diptera; family Drosophilidae; genus Drosophila; species Drosophila kuntzei. The sequence continues at coordinate 1,181,091 of JAWNLU010001233.1, read as the reverse complement.
AATAATTAATAATAATTAATATTAATTAATAATAATTAATAATAATTAATATTAATTAATAATAATTAATAATAATTAATATTAATTAATAATAATTAAAATTAATTAATAATAATTAATAACTAACGATATTTATTATGGTCATCATAAGTAAATAAACGAAAATTAATTTGTGTTGATCCTATTGAAAGATCATCTCGTTATGAAATATAATGAGAGAATTTTTAATTTGTTTTAATGTATTATACTTATTATATCTTCATAATACATTTTACTGAGTCTTAAACAATTTGACTACCAAATTTAATTAGCCCAAAAATAATTAATTATTATAGTCAGCAGAAGTCAATATACATATACGAATATACATTTTTGAAAGGTCCTCCAGTTATAATCAAATTTTGATTAGAAAATGTTTAATTTGATTAGTGGAAATAATATATTATACATAAGTATTTCATATTTTTTTATTTTTAACTCATCTTTAAATTATTCGACTAACCAATTTAAGTAATCAAAAAAATCCATTCACTTTAACAATGCAGAATTTATTTGTTACTTAAATTGGATTGTGGAATATTTTAAAGCTCAGTTAAAAATAAATTAAAGATGAAATAAATATAATAATTTTCATAAGTAAATATAAAATAATGAATAATTGTTGATCCTATTGAAAGGTCATCTCGTTATAATTGAAATATGATGAGAAAATGATTTATCTAGTTAAAGAAAGTTGGTTTAATATTATATATTTATACTTAAGACTTAAGCGATTCCATGGGAAGTTTTTACGTCAAATTAAACCAAATAATTTTGAAAACTCTGTCAAAGAAAATCAAAATCAAATCAATTATAATTAAAGTCGAGAGAATGTTGACAAAACATTTATTGAAAATAACATGAGGTTTCTGAATCACATTATAGTATTAAAAATTAAACTTGGAGAACCACAAATCAGATACATGTGTTGTTGTAGAAGCTTTTTGATTTTTTCCGCATTTAATACAATAAAAAAAAATAGGTGGCCATAATATCATTTTATCAACATTCATTTACCATAACGTATATTCCACTAAAAGAGAGTTTAATGGAAACTAATGAAATTCGATTAATGAATTAATTTAATTAATAACTTCGATGTGATAAATATTTGAGCAAATATAAATTATAAATTTTGTGTAGAAAAGTTAAAAAAAGGAATTTGTTATGATACAAAATACAAGACTACAACTAGAGTTCATTACCAAATGACTTGAAATATACTTCCATAAATTAGTTGAAGTTGTAGAACAAGACGGAATCTGAAATTCTCAATATGTTTCAGTTCAGAGACAGTTGAAAACCTCGTTCCTTCCTCTCAGTGGATTTTCTTCCCGCCCTTGTGATTGCGGCTCAGAAACATGTACATAACTAGGACTATAAAAAGGCCAACTTAATGGCCACATCCACAACTAAGAGCAACATTCATGGCTCGTTGCTTCTTCTTCTTCGCCTTCTGCTTCTTCTTCGTCTTCCTGCCCCTTCCTCTGCCTCTCTCCAAAATTCCCTTCTCTTCTCTCACTTCGCGTGTGAGCGACTACAATTTGTTCTCCTCTAACCCAGTACCCAAAAAAGTATACAGGCTTTTTAGTTTGTGATAATATTTTGTAGGACAGAGCCAGGAACTGTAACTTTTATGAGTTTTAAATTAAAAAATTGCGATCTAAGAACTATTTCCAAATTTGTATTTTAAGGCTACGAAATAACTTATATTTTTAATCTTTTTTTAAAAAATGCATAAATGAATTTAAATTTTTATTTATTTATTTCAATAAAAATAACATAATAGTTATTTCTGATTTAAATTTTAAAAATTAAAAGTTTAAAAAATCAAATACAACAGTTTAATTGATTATTTAGTATTATTTGGAGCATTAATATTTGTCCTTTAAAAACATCTTATATAACATTTGAAAGGCATTGAATCATAGATGTAGAATATTTTTGGTAATATACCAATTGGTTCAAAACATATTCAATTTAACATTTAAAAACATTTTTAAAAACCTTTGTTACTATAAAAAAAAAAAAAATAACTCTTAATTTTAATTTTTATTGTTAAAATCCAAAATAAGTGTTATTTTTCTGAATTTTTAAATAAAAATTGATCTTTAATTATAATTTTGAATTTTTGTAATACAAATTGAACCCAGTTTTCAAATTGAAAAATAATAAATGAAATATTAAATAAATATTTTTCTATTGCATAAAATTTTTTTTTAAAATTAATTTAATTTTATTTATGTTTTTATGGGTACTGGGCATCTAACAGTCGAGCAGTTTGACTGTAGTGATTTTAGTTGTAATTTTTTTTTTTGGTTTTCCTTTTGTCGAAAGTACAATAGCTAAAGGGCTTTAATTTTATTACACACAACAAATAAAGTCAACGAACATGCGGCGGCATTTTCTTTTTCCCTTCGCCTTCCCCTTCGGCTTTCCCATCCCTCCCCTCCCCTGCCCTTCCTCTCACATCACAGTTAGCCAAATTAAATAAGATACAGACAGAGACACTGACACGACACAAGGGCGGAGTCAGAGGGGGAAACGGATTCAAAGGGGGGTGTAAAGAGGGAGACTTGGCCAAAAGTTGAAATTTTTCGTGCCATCTGCGGCTACAACTTTCCACATACTACCACAAAAATGAAAGAGAGAATGCTAAAAAAAACCACTTCAATTTCAATGTTCTGATGGACTCAGAGATACCTTGTAAACAGTGACTAACAAATTCACTTACATGACTTTTTACTTCGGTATTATACTCCCTTGAAGCTCCAGGATATTAAAAAATTACAGAGATACTGGTGGAAGCCTCTTAAAATACCCTGTAAGGAAGTAAAGCTTTTGTTACGCAACCTTCCACTCAACTATAATACTCCCTTGAAGCTGCAGGGTATCTTTAACTACAAAAAAACTGGTGGAAGTTTCTTAGAATACCCTGTAAATAAGTAGAGCTCCTACAAACTATTGTTACATAACCTTTCACTCAACTATGCTACTCCCTTGAAGCTGCAGGGTGTCTTTAACTATAGAGAAACTGGTGGAATCCTCTTAAAATACCCTGTAAATAAGTAGAGCACCTACAAACTTTTGTTACATAACCTTACACTCAACTATAATACTCTGCTAAGCCTGCAGGGCGTCAAAAACAGGTACAACTCAGTTTCAGCAACTGAGGGAAGCATATTAAAGACCCTGTTAATATATGCAGCTCATACAAACCGTTGTTACATACACCATCACTGAAACATCATACCCATTTAAGAGTGCAGGGTATCGAAAAACTACAAAACATTCGCATGGCGGCACAACAGCTGAGAAAAGCGCAAGTTTATTTAATTTTTAATCAAATTTGATTTGATTTTTATTGTTCTTGTTGCTGTTGTTGTTGTTGTTTTCATTGTTGTTGCTGCTGTTGTTCTTGTTGTTCTTGTTGTTGTTGTTGTTGTTGAGAACAAGTGAGATTTATGATTTACACAACAGGGACCATCAATTAAACAGCCGCCGCAAAGAAATGCTATAAATACACAATATCTAATACACAAAGAGAAAGAGAGAGAAACTGAGAGAAAAGAAAGAGACAGATATTGAAAGAAAAAGAGGAAACATTAAAAAAACATTGACAATCATTTGCCTGCCTCGAAACTAGCCAAGTAGTATCCACAAACAGGAGCGGTTCAACAAAGAAAAGAGTTACACTCCAAAAATGGGGCCCAATGATTTCTTATGATATATAATAATCAATTATAATAATAATCAATTATTAGATTCAATTAGATTCAATCAGCATAAATTAAAATTTAAATGATATAAACATTCAAAATGTTGATGTTATTGAAAACGACATTTCACTAACATTGAAAAATAGTAGTTCTAATAAAAATCTAATTGCACTAACATTTAAAAATTCTAGAGCTAATGAAAATATTTTGAATTGTAATTTAAAAGTAAAAGTCATTTAAAATATTTTCATTAACACTACTATTTTTCAATGCTAGTGAAATTTGATTTACATTAGCACTACTATTTTTCCATGCTTCTGAAATGTCGTTTTCATTAGCTTTACTGTTTTTAATGCTAATGAAATGACAAGTTCATTAAAAGAGTTGTTAATTGGGCCAGTCTTCGAATATAAATAAATAAAAAAAACTTTGGAAAGGATATAATATAATTGAAATTAAATTAGTTTTATCTTATTTTTACTCATAATTATAACTCTTCATTGAATAAATTATAAAATATACTTGTATCTCCAACTTTCATCTATTTTTCTAATTAAAAATAAATTAGTTTTCATGAACACTTCTTTTCTCATTCATTTAATCATATTTATAGTTATCACATTTCGTTGAATAAATAAAAAAATAAACATGTATAGCCTTTCATCTATTTTTCCAATTAAAAATAATTTATCATCTATTTTTCTAATTTAAAATAAATTAGTTTTAATGAACACTCCTTTTCTCATTCATTTAATCATAGTTATAGCTATCACTTTTCATTGAATAAATACCTTTACCTTTTATCTAAGTTTTTCCCCTTCTCTTTGACTGATAAACATCCTGAGTATTCAGTTGCATTCTCGACCCTTACTTTAAGCTGAACCGCTCCTGTGCGAGTCGCTTTTGGGGCTCATTCATTTTTCTGACGCAGACTTTTATTTGAACATCTATAACTACCAATTAAGTTGGTAAATATATCGTCCTATAAACATAACAAACATGTCAAACTAACGGGCAGACGGGCAGACAGACAGACAGAAAAGAAGGCAGGGAAAATGGATGGTATGGGTTGGAAATGGGGCTGGTGGCGAGGGGAAACTTGGTGATGGGGAGGACTACAAACTGAGTGACAGGACAGGCAAAGGAAAACCGTATAAAGCGATAAATGTCAAGTTAAAAAGAAAAAAAAGGAAGAAGAAAAATAAGCGGCAAGAACAACGCTAAATTTGTTGCTTAAGTAAACGGATCGAGAAAGTTGACCAGTGTGTACACCCAAAGAAAAATTCATGATATAATAAAAATATATTTTAGCATATTAGATTGAAACACATATTTAAATGTGAAATTAAATATGAATATAATAAAACCCAAGTGAAAAAACAACTAATGATTAAAAACATTAAGTAAAATATAATACATGTATATTTTAGAATGTTGAAAGAGTTTATTAAAATTTAATCAAATTATGTGTGTCTCCAATTATATATTGAAATTAATATCAAAGATTGATTTTAATTTATAATTGAAAAGTTACGTTAAATACGCTACAAATATTTTTAAAAATTCGCTACAATTTAATCAATTTATATGTGGGACATATAAAACTATTTAAATTAAAATCAAAGATTTGTATAGATTATTTGAATATTCTGTAATAAAATTCAAGTTAAATATTTTTCATATTTTTTTTTTTTGAATTCTCAATCGGTAAATATCCAAATTTTAAAACATTTTCTCTAAGTGTACAAGAGTACACTGTAAGGGGAGATGGAGTTGTATGATATGCCATCGTCTCATCCATTCGACTTAACTGGGGATAAGTAGCTGCAGCTGTGTATGTGTGTTGCTTCAATCAATCAATCAGTCAATCAATCAGTCAATCAATCAGTCAATCAATCAGTCAATCAATCAGTCAATGTCGCCTTTTGTGTAACCAAAAACATATATCGATAACACGCCGAAAATTAAATTCCGATTGATTTGGCCAAACAATGACAAACTGTGGCAACTCTGGCAGCTGTCATTAAAGCTGCAATCAATTGAGAAATATTTTCTCTCTCTCTCTCTTTCTTCAATTCAACTAATTTAATTTACGCTAATTAGTCTCAAGAAATCGCAGCAGGAAGAGGAAGACCAGATAGCAAAGAGGGAAAAGGAAAGACAGAAAGAGAGGAAAAGCAGTGGACAATTTTATATGTTTTTTTTTTAATTTTTCACGTTAGTTAGCCAAAAAAAAAAAAAAAAAAAATGAGTGTTTAATTCAATTGAAAACTACATACGAATATAGCTAATTTAATTACCCAAATTTGAAAAAGAAAATTTAAATGCAGAACGAATTAAGAGGTAAAATTATGCTCAAATTTACATGGCGGATGATAATTGATTGAGTTTTAATAACCGAAAACCTTAATTTGAGCATAACCGAAACCGTAAATGAAACCGATATTCCTTTCGGTTTTAGTCCGTGATTTTAAATATATATATTTAAAACATCTTGAAATATTTCAAAGCTAATATTTAATAGTTTATTATTAAATTAAAAGACTATAAATATCTGGAATTTAGGTTGAATAAATAATAAAAAATAAAATGAAACAAATTTAATTAATTAACTTTTGGGAAAATAATTAATAAACTTAATTGAATACTTAATAAAATATGAAACTTTTAAATGAGTATCTTTAGTTTAATTAGTCATATTAGCTTAAATCAAAGTATGTTGTAAATAATATTCAATTTAAATGGAATATGAAAATATCAAATATGATTGTATTTATTTTAAATATCCTTTTTTACTGGCTGTAGGAATATAAGTGTGGAATATTAAGGCGATGAACATTTGTTAAGCGCATTTCGAATGACCCCAAAATGTTATTTTTGTCTGTCCTTTTCCATTTTGCTGGTTCTGTTTTTGACCCTTTCAGTCAGATTCAAATTGTTTGCGACAAGTGAATGAAAAGGCCAAGAACACAGACAGACAAGGACTCGGACAAGGACTCGGTTTTCGGACACGGACTCCACTTCGGACTTGAAATTGCACCTCTATTTATTGGGACTTGAATGTGAGAGGGTCGGGTCGGAAAATCAGTTGAGTTGGTAAATGAAACACATTTGCGTCAAGACTTATTAAATCAAATAAATCAGTTGGCAAATAAAAGGGAAACAACTAACGATGCTGTGTGCTTACATACCCTGTAAATAGTGTTGAATCAGGAATCACAAATAAGAGTTATGGGCTTCGAAAATTTGAACTTGAAAATAATATTATAGAAAATGGAAACAGGATAAAGATTTATCTTTAATTTTAATTTAAAAAAAAATTAAATTTAACTCTTATTTTGTGATCAAAAAATACAAATTATGAAATAACAATTCCATTTTTTTTTAAATCACAAAATAAACTTTAATTTTTGTTATAAAAATAAATTAAATTATTATTTTATTTATTTTATTTATTTTATTTATTTTATTTATTTTATTTATTTTATTTATTTTATTTATTTTATTTATTTTATTTATTTTATTTATTTTATTTATTTTATTTATTTTATTTATTTTATTTATTTTATTTTATTTATTTTATTTATTTTATTTATTTTATTTATTTTATTTATTTTATTTATTTTATTTATTTTATTTATTTTATTTATTTTATTTATTTTATTTATTTTATTTATTTTATTTATTTTATTTATTTTATTTATTTTATTTATTTTATTTATTTTATTTATTTTATTTATTTTATTTATTTTATTTATTTTATTTATTTTATTTATTTTATTTATTTTATTTATTTTATTTATTTTATTTATTTTATTTATTTTATTTATTTTATTTATTTTATTTATTTTATTTATTTTATTTATTTTATTTATTTTATTTATTTTATTTATTTTATTTATTTTATTTATTTTATTTATTTTATTTATTTTATTTATTTTATTTATTTTATTTATTTTATTTATTTTATTTATTTTATTTATTTTATTTATTTTATTTATTTTATTTATTTTATTTATTTTATTTATTTTATTTTTTTATTTATTTTATTTATTTTATTTATTTTATTTATTTTATTTATTTTATTTATTTTATTTATTTTATTTATTTTATTTATTTTATTTATTTTATTTATTTTATTTATTTTATTTATTTTATTTATTTTATTTATTTTATTTATTTTATTTATTTTATTTATTTTATTTATTTTATTTATTTTATTTATTTTATTTATTTTATTTATTTTATTTATTTTATTTATTTTATTTATTTTATTTATTTTATTTATTTTATTTATTTTATTTATTTTATTTATTTTATTTATTTTATTTATTTTATTTATTTTATTTATTTTATTTATTTTATTTATTTTATTTATTTTATTTATTTTATTTATTTTATTTATTTTATTTATTTTATTTATTTTATTTATTTTATTTATTTTATTTATTTTATTTATTTTATTTATTTTATTTATTTTATTTATTTTATTTATTTTATTTATTTTATTTATTTTATTTATTTTATTTATTTTATTTATTTTATTTATTTTATTTATTTTATTTATTTTATTTATTTTATTTATTTTATTTATTTTATTTATTTTATTTATTTTATTTATTTTATTTATTTTATATATTTTATTTATTTTATTTATTTTATTTATTTTATTTATTTTATTTATTTTATTTATTTTATTTATCATACATTTTTGATATTTTCGATAGATGCGTAGATAGTTGGTTAGAACTTTTGGGCATTTCCTGCATTACAGGGTATTGCAAAAAAGGACACAGAATGGATTTGGACTTTGTTATTGTTACAGGCATTTAATGAGCGCTGATTTGGACTTGCCACACTCCATTTGACTGGGACAAGTTCTCTTCTCTCTCATTTCTCTACTCTCCTCTCTCTCTTCTCTCTCCTCTGTCGCTTAACTCCTAACAGGGCTCAGCTGACTGTGAATCTAATTGAATGTCCCTTCGGGTTGAGATGAATGCCGTGTGCCAGTTGATGCGCAACTTTCGAGTGCCTTTTGAGATTTCAAAAGCTCAACAGTTATGGGAGAGAATGAAGCTGAAAGTTGTTGCCAACTTTGAATAAGTTTTCGGCCAATTTCCCGAGAAACAAACAACCTCAATCCTCAACATAATCCACGACTAATGCCTACGCACTAAAATGGCTTTTAAATCAGATTTAAATATTAATTATTATTATCAAAATAGCCAACACTCAAAAAAAGGGAGGGAAAGAGTTTCAAATACACTGATAAAAAACAAAGTTCTAAAATCGAGAAAACATAAAATAATTAAAGCTAGAAAATACATACTAGTTTTAAGAACATTTCAAATATGATCAAGTTCTTATTAATTAGATTACAAATTCTTATATCTTCAAGAACACAAATTTAAGTAAAAGAATAAATATTCTTAAATACTTAAAAAAAATAAATAAATGAAATAATAAAGCAGGTTTTAAAATATAATTTTTTTATTGTTTTTTTATTTTGAAAAATACAAATTTTTATTATTTATAAATACTTCATTAATAAATTTTTTTAATTCTAAGAGTCGGATTCGAAACCGCGTTTGTTTTCCAACTTAAACGTCGACTTTATAAGAGCACCATAATTGGTGACACATTAAAATATAACATATACATATTTTCCTTATAATTTAAGGAAATTTATTCTTATATTAAGAGCTGCGATTATTTAGATGAATATTCTTAGTATTATTAATTTGGTCTTAAAAAGTACTTATTTAAAAAAAAAAAAAAAAATGTGTAAGTTGAATGTTCTTGATTTTATAAGTTAATCTTTTTTTCAGTGTAAGGGATTTTCCTTTCCCTTAAATGTCTCCTAGCTAAATGTCTATGTGTGTGTGTGTGTGTGTGTGTGTGTGTGTGTGTGGATGTCTGCTCCCAGTGATAATAATATTGTTATTATAATGAAAATGTTTATAAATGCCTGACACGCCCACATTCACGCCCCCTTTTGCAACGCCTACAAAAACACACGCCTATAAAAATAATTGACATGCATATTGTTCGAGTGCGTGTGTGTGTATTTATTTGTGTGTGTGTGTGTGTGATGAACAATGATGAACGGAGCAAATTGTGGGCGTAGTTTTTTTTTCCTTTATTCTTAATCTTGTCTAATACTTTAGAAAGTTATTTGGGCTCCAACTTTTAGCTCTTTATTAATTTGATTTTAGCGTATTTAACACGTTTTCATTCAACGCCCACATTAACAATTTGTGTGTGGGCGTGGCATTTCTGTTAGTTTGTCAAATTACCCATCAATTGATTTAAAACAAATGTCGAACTTGGAGAATAGCCAATTTAATAGCCACATTTATCTGCTTATTGACATTATTTATATTTTTGTTTTTTACCTCTACTTGAAGCATTTGACAAAGTTATTATTATAATTTAAAAAAAAATTCGAAAATTGGATTATAATCAATAATTAAAATCAGGGATTAAAACCGAAACGAATATCAGTTTCAGTTACGGTTTCGGTTATACTCGAATTAAGGTTTTCGGTTATCGGTTATGCAAAATCTTGGAGTATCGGTTTCGTAACGGTTATCGGTTTTTTTTATAAGTTTCGGTTTAAAAATACCGGTTTGGTTTCGGTTCACAATAAAAATAAAAATAAAGGTTTTTGGTTGACCAAAATAAGAAGCATTATTTATTGATTTACATGAAAAAAGATATAATGCTCTTTTTAGCCTAGAAAATAAAGTTATCTGGTTACTGGAATGGCCCAGAATGTCGATTTTATTATAATTTGATATCATATAAATTTGGTTGATTTGGTTTGAAAATTTCGATTATTTTGATTTTACTGATTTTTAATAACTTGGAACTGTCATAACTTTGTCAAAAGTCAATCAATTTCCATGCGCAATGTAAATTTGAGCATAATTTTTCCTCTAAATTCGATCTGCATTTAAATTTTATTCATTTTCAAAATTCGAAAATTTCGAATTTTTTTGAAATTTTACAGTGTTACCCCTTATCATTTTTCGAAAAATTTCGAAAATTTTGAATTTTCAAAATGAACAAAATTTAAATGCAGATCGAATTTAGAGGTAATATCATGCTCAAATTTACATTGCACATGGAAATTGATTGAATTTTGATAAAGTTATGGTAGTTCAAAGTTATCAAAGTTGCTCAGTAGCTGCGACGAACAGAACCGAAATTAATCGGTACAGCGGAAAAAAATATTTTTGGTTGTAGTTTCATCGGTTAAAGGTTACGGTTTCGGTTAAGGTTTTAATACCTGATCAGAAATAAAAGTCTTTAAAGACTTTTTAAAAAAGCCTGTTCAAATAAAAATCCATAATAATAATTATTTATATATTCTTTTTTAAAATTAAAAATAATTATTAAATATGATTTATAAAATAAAAGTCTTTTAAGTAACCACTAAAAGTGATTTTTAATTTAAAATTCATAAATATATATAAGTTTATAAGCTGTTTGCAGAGATATTGTAAATACAAAAATAAAAGTAATAAGATTAATTACATTAATTAATCAGAAAGTCTTTTCGACACATATCTCTTAAGAGTAGGCTGTGCTTTGGATCGATGAAAGTCAGTTTCTGTGTTGAGAGATTCAGTTGTAGAGAACAAAGTCGAATAATGAACGAAAATAATAAAAATGTTACCACTGTGCGGGGGAGGAGGGAGTATCAGGTCAGGGGTCAGATGTCGGACGATCAGTTGGATCGCGAATTTCTCCAGCAAGTGGATGTGATTAAGGAGCTATTGAAAACACACAAAAGAACCAAAGATCTAACCTTGTGTCCCAAGTGGATGGGAATTCTCTTGAGGACCACAAAGGAGGAGAAATACGCTCGGAATTGTCTTCTAAAACTGATGCATCGTCAGCTGAAGAATGGAGGCATTTCCTATCCATTTACGGACTTGAAGAATTGTAATCGGGATGTTTGTTGTGTGCTCAGAGATTACGAGAAGCGTAGAAAGCGAAAGGAGGCAGAAATCGAAGGAAAAGTGACGAGTCCGTTGGAACTTCGGGTGCCGGAACCTTCGAGTGTCAGTCTGGAGAATGTGAAGAGTCGGGAAGACAGTAAATTAAAGACTCGACCTTGGCGGGATGTGCTTGCCAAGTGGCGACCTGTCAACCCCCAATTCTCCAAGCAAAAGAAACCAGTTCCCGAGGTTCTTCAGCTCTATATGAAGAAGAACTACAAGGAACGTGAAAGTGAACTGGATGTAGAACAATCCGACTATCCAAAAATCGACAGAAGAACGATTCTTCCAAAAACTTCTAGCCACTCTTCAACGACTTCCATTGTCTTCCCGGATCGAGCTGAGCGTGATCTCAAAGAGCGAAAGCGAAAGCTGCGCGAGATCGAGAGAAGAAAGGAGCAGGAGCAAGTGGAGAGAGAGAAGCGCGAGCGACAGAGAGAGCAAGAGAAGGTGAGAGAAGCGGAGCAGAGAATTCTTCAGGAGCAGCAGCTGGAGAGAGAGCGAATTGAGAAGGCGAAAGAGTACAAGGAGAAGCTCTTCAAGGTACATCAGCGACGAGAAGACGAGAGAATTCGCCGGGAGAGTCGCAAGTGTGAGCAGCGAATTCTCCAAGATCAAAGATCCAAGAAGAAAGAGGAAGAGCCGAAAAAGGAGACTGAGAAATGTGAAGACTCGGAGAAACAAGAAAGATATCGAAAGAAAATGCAGTTGAGACAAAAGCAAATAGAAGAACTCGATGAAAGAGAGCGAGAACTGTCAAAGCAATTGAAAATCGCACAAAGAGAGGCCCGAAGAATAAGGAATAAAGCAAAAGAGCAAATGTTGATAAAAAAGACTGAAGAATCGGAGCAAGAAAAGCCAGAAGAAAGAGAACAAGAGAACAACAAGGAAAGGCTACAAAAAATAGATAAACAACTGGAGATTTTGGAGAGAAAGCAAGTGGAAGACAGAGAGTTTGAACTAAAAGAAAGGGAAGAAAAGCTGCGAAAAATAGATCAACAGCTGGATGTGATAGAAAGTGAAGAAAGCGAGCAGAAAAATGTAGAAAAACTAGAAAAGAAGGAAAGAAAAACAGTTGAAGAAAGAGAAAAGAAAATAGATCAACAGCTGGATGTAATAGAAAGTGAAGAAAGCGAGCACAAAAATAAGGAAACGGAGGGAAGTAATGTTGTAGAAAGTGAAAGAAATCAGAAGAAACGTAATAAGAAAATACTGCAAAAAAGAAATCAACAGCTGGATGTAATAGAAAGTGAAGAAAGTGAGCACAAAAATTTAGAAAATTTAGAAAAGAAGGAAACTAAACGAAGAAAAGTTGCAGAAAGTGAACGAGAAAAGAAATTACTGCAAAAAATCGAGGAACAATTGAAGATTAAAGAAAATGAAGAAAAATATCTGCAAAAAATCGATAAAGAAATGCAAGAGAAAAACATTGAAGAAAATCAAAAGAAAGTCGAGCAAAAAAGGAGCCAGAAAACCGTTTTCCTCGACTTTGCCAAATCAAAAAGTGAACCCGCTTTCCGAGTCATTGTCTCGGATTATGATACAGAGATTGGCCTTGAGTTTGAGAACATTGAGGGAGAATTTAAGGTGGATGAGGAAACAAATGATAACAAACTGTGCTTCAAATTCCACATTGATAAGCAACGTAGTCGATTGCAGCTCGCTGAGGAGATGATAAAAAGATAGACAATGAGAAGAAGCAGCTAGAGAAGGAGATTAAAACACGCTGTGAATTACTGGAATGGCTCAAAGTTCCCGCAAATCAAAATCAAATACTTGACGAGCCACGCCTCAAGGCCGGAAATGATAATAATGATACAAATAATGATGATAATAATGATAACTCCGTTCCCGAGTTAATGAACTTTGCCTGGCAATCTGAGAAGAAACCCGAGCAACAGCTGAAAAGCGCTTTAAAAAGGGATGTAGATAAATCTTCCGATGCCGAGTTGAGACTTCAGCTCAATCTCTATTTCAATCGTCAGTTGCAGAAGAAAGAAGACTCCAGCGATGAGTATTTCCAGGTTCTTCCCGTGCCCTCGAAGCGTCAACGTTACGTACGCTTCATGGAGGATAAACCAGGACAGGAAATCGATTTGAGCAGCGGCAGTCAAACGCATTTCCCGGAAAAGTCCAGCTCGGAATTCGTTCCGAGTCATCGAAAGCCGTTGAAAAGAAAACAAGCGAGAAAAGAAGTGCAGAAACTGAATACCGAATCCCAATTTACCAAAAGTAATCCGACTTCGAACAAGTCTCCAGTTTCTAGTGACTCCATCAATAAGCGAACTTCCTCGACTCTGGAAAAACATGAAAATTTTAGGGAGGAGCAGCGAGAGAAATTCGATTTGAACCAAGTGCGTCAGTATTTGGAAAAACATCAGCTATCAATTGATAAGATTGTAGACCCTTCTTTGGAAAAATCGACAGAAGAACTGCATGAAAAGTGCGATAACTTCAAGACTCTAGCTCAGAAAGCTTCTATTGAATGCCAACTAGTTGAGAATTGTACTAAAAAGCCGTGTCTCCATCATCAGGAAGGAGTACCAGAGTACCCACCATACTCGGTGGTCAACAGGGATTTTAAAGAAAACCAGCGGATGCCTGAGGTCAAGGGAAACTCCAAGACTTCTACTGACTGCCAACTGGTTGAGAACTGCACTAAAAAGCCGTGTTTTCATCATCAGGAAGGAGTACCAGAGTACCCACCCTACTCGGAGGTCAACAGGGATTTTAAAGAAAGTCAGCGTTTAATTCCTGAGGTCAAGGGAAACTCCAAGACTTCTACTGACTGCCAACTGGTTGAGAACTGCACTAAAAAGCAGTGTTTTCATCATCAGGAAGGAGTACCAGAGTACCCACCCTACTCGGAGGCTAACAGGGATTTTAAAGAAAGTCAGCGGATGCCTGAGGTCAAGAGAAACTCTAAGACTTCAATTGACTGCCAACTGGTTGAGAACTGTACTAAAAAGCCGTGTATCCATCATCAGGAAGGAGTACCAGAGTACCCACCCTACTCGGAGGTTAACAGGGATTTTAAAGAAAGTCAGCGGATGCCTGAGGTCAAGAGAAACTCTAAGACTTCAATTGACTGCCAACTGGTTGAGAACTGTACTAAAAAGCCGTGTATCCATCATCAGGAAGGAGTACCAGAGTACCCACCCTACTCGGAGGTTAACAGGGATTTTAAAGAAAGTCAGCGGATGCCTGAGGTCAAGAGAAACTCTAAGACTTCAATTGACTGCCAACTGGTTAAGAACTGTACTAAAAAGCCGTGTCTCCATCATCCGGAAGGAGTACCAGAGTACCCACCCTACTCGGAGGTCACCAAGGTCAAGAGGAACTCCACGACTTCTACTGACTGCCAACTGGTTGAAAACTCCACTAAAAAGCCGTGTTTCTATCGACAGAAAACACAGTACCCACCCTACTCTGAGATCAAGAATGTTTCCAGTCTATGGGATGGTTCAAAAAAGCGAGGTAAGAAAGAAAGGCAACAGTTAAGATTGTGGGGTGAACATATCTGTGATCTCTTTCTTCGGAAGGAGGTGAAGAATCTTTTCAAGCAGATCATAAATGACACCAAATCTGCGTCGAATTCCTCGAAGCAACTGCAGTTGGCCATAAAGATCATGAAGCTGAAATTGCGCAAGCTGCAAAAGAAACTAAATAAAGGATCGCGGAAAAGAATTGGCCTTCAATGTTTCCGGATTCCTCTTAAAAGGGAGAGAGCAAAGGAAAAACCCAAAGTAGTTTATATGAAAAAACAATCTTCTGGAATACCAAATTTCGAGGCAGAGTTGAAACAGCTGAACAGAAATCTAAAAGCACAGTTGAAACACATCTGCATCTGTCGGTCTGATCATCATCAGAATTCTTGTAAATTGAGCATAAGAAGAGAATTGGCAACTCGTTGTTTCAGCTTGCTTAACCGAATCTTCCAGGAGAACATCAACTGTGATAAAATCTGGCTGAATGCTCTACAAACCATCGAGCGATTGTATTTCCAACAGCTTCGCGAGCCAGAAATCGGAATTACCACATCTCCGAAATCAAAATGTTCAAAAGTTCTGTAAATGACATTCCAAATTCAGATTCAATTGGAATTTAACATTTTTTATATAATATTGTTGTATCGCATTTCTTTTATCTTTATTTTCGTATTACTTCGTGTCTGTAGAAATAAATAGAAATAATAAAAAAAAAACACAACTTCAAAAACAAAATAAAGATGGGAATTTATTGTCACATTTAGAAACTGTCGGAATCAATAGAATTATAAATTGATAATTTGCAAAAAAAATAAATATAAATAAATATATATTCACGCAAATTTATGCCTATGCATTTTGCCTGTTATAAGTTTTAAAATAAAATTTGAAATCTAAAAATTATTTCCAAGTTTTTTATTTAGAAGTTACAAAGTAACTCTTTTTTTTTAATTTGTATTGAAAAATTCAAAATAAAAATTAATTTTCAATTTTTATTTATAAGTTACGAGATAATACTTTTTTTAATTTTTCCAATTTAATTTTTTTTAATTTCCAATAATTTAAAATTTTAAATTAAAAGTTAAATTGACTATTTTTATTATGGATACTTAAAGAACATGTGATGCAATTTTACTTTTATTTTTGGTATTTAAAATATAAGTTAATTATTATTTAAAACTTTTAAAATAAAAATAATAAAATAAAAATTCGAAATTTTTAAATAAAAATTGATATTTTATTATTATTCTGCACTTTTTAAATAAATATGAATAAAGTATAAATTGTAAATAGAAGTTTTTGGATGATATCGCTAATTAAGACTAAAATAGGAATTTTAGTAAATTCCATGTTGTCCCAAAATATTTACTTCACATTGATTTATTTAGTTCAACTTTTCATTCATATTTCTTATTTGCGGTCCTTGGCATGCATACATAATGTCCTCCATGGTCACATTATTTGAAGTTAAACGCACATAAATTATGGGAACGCATTATCAGGGGAAACAACTCCCAAAAGATATGAACATTTTAAGGAATATAACATGATTGCAGAGTATATTTGATTGTTGTTTATTATGCTGGGCTGATCACAAGTTGGCAACGGATTGGAATGGAATGAAAATGCGAATTGGAATTGGGAATGTGGAAAGGGGAAAGTGGAAAGTGAAAAGCTTTTGGCTATTTCAATCGGATATGCATTTTAAGTTTAGCTCGTTTGCACAATCTGAATTTTCCTCAAGCTCTATGTGTCTGTCTGCATTTTCTTATTCTTGTTCTCTTCTCCTCTTTGCATCCTATTTGTTTTTTGGTTACGCTTTGCTGATGACACTAAATTCCCCACTTTCCACCTCCTCAATTCTCATCCTAACCGAAGTACGAGTATTCCCCATTTGTGTCTCTGTCAATGTTGATTTTTGCTACTTTGCCATCGTTATTAGCCCAGTATTCAAGCATACACAGCTTTATGAGTTTGTGACATTAAAGATCAATTAATCAATTTATATATAATTTTTGTTTAAATAATATATTTATATTTTTCTATTTGTTGTTAATTTGTCTGTTAATATTTAAAAATATAAAGTAAACAAAAATTTAAGATTTTCTTATTGTCTAGAGGCAGAAATCCGAGCAACCCGAGCTCGCATTTCGGATAAGGATGTCTTCATTTCAGGGGCCGTAAAGGTTTCAAGATTGTTTTTTTTTTAAGAAAATAAAAATTATATATTTTTTTTTTTTAAATTGAAAAATAAATTTTGTTTCTAATTTTTATTTTAAAAATTATAAAATATATCTTTGAATTTTATAATTAAATTTAATTTCTATTCTAAAAATTTTAAAATAACATATTTTTAATTTTTTATAATAAAGATTGACAATGATAAAAATTGAAATTTAATTATTATTTCATAATTTGTATGCTTTGATAAAAGAGGAGCTAAAAATAATTTTTAAATTTTTATAAAATAAAAGTTATGTCCAACATTTTCTCATTCATCTATATAATTTTTTTAAGTTAAATTTTTATAAATCCTTTATTTTCTTTATTTAGGTACAATATTTTAAAATATATTTAAAAACGTATTATAATTATTTTTGTTTCACGTATACTGGGCATCTAACAGTTGAGCACCTTGACTGTATTCATTTTACTTGTTGTTGTTGTTGTCATTGTGGTAACGACAGCCAAAGTCAAACTCAATTTAACAAAAAATCAACGCAAATGTAAATTGAAACCCGTGTGCGAGCCGTGATTCAGAAATTTTGCAATCCTTTTGCGTGTGCTCTCTTGCCCTCTCTCCCTCTCTCTCTCTCTCTCTCTCCGTCTTACTCTCCGCTCTCCCGAATGAGGAGGAGGAGAAACATCAACATCATCGCTGAGACACAATTTTCATCTTTGACCCGCACTTTGTACCTTAACTTCACATGGCGTCATTCCCACTTTTAAAGCTCTCATCTCTCTCTCTCTCTCACACACACACACTCTCTCCTGCTCTCTCTCACTCTCTTTTCCTCTCTGTGTGTTTAATAGCAATTTCTTTACTCCCTGTCGTTGTGATATCCTTGCAAAGAGTATCGTTATTTTAATACGAATTATGTCCCATAAATTATATATATGAAGATCATATGAATCGAATTTCTATATCACAATTATTTCAAATAAATAATGTTATTTTATGAATGCATTATATTAAATTAAATTACTTTTTAAGCTGATTGACATATAAAATAATTAAATTAATAAAATAACTGAATTGTTTTATATAACATACAAAAAATTAGTAAATTGGTTGAGCTTGGAATTAAATTTTTTGCCGTGACTTGTGACTTTGGAAATATGTTCAAAAAATTGATAGTATCTCTGACATTTAAAGAACACAAAGACTTCGTTTTATTTGTATACTTTTTTCTTTAAATAAAAATTTTAATTAATGCCACTTTTAAATAAAATTGAAATATTGAAAATATAGTGTCACATAGATTATACATAGTATATAAATATCGCACGAATCTTATTTTTATATCACTTAGCTACCATAGAAGTGATAATTTTAAATAAAATAAATAATTGATTTATATTTATATTTATATTATTTAATGCTAATTTTAAGAGATCGCAACTAAGAGTTAAAAAAAAAAAATTAAACTGAAAAAATTATCTAACTAATCTAATTTTAGATACACTTTTTCGGGATGCTGTATTCTGGAGACAGAATAAATTTTAATTTTCAATTTTAATTAAGAAAATTAATTTTAACTCTAATTTTTTGATTAAAAAATAAAAATATTAAAATAGTATTTAAATTTTAATTTTTATTTAAAAATCACAAAATAACTTTAAATGTAAGTTTGTATTTTTAAATAACAAATATTTTTTAATTTTTTTATAAAAATCAACATAAATTTTTGATTTTACAATTTTAATTTGCAATAAAATTTAAAGGGTATTAAATGATCGGCGTGCTGAGAATGAACTTTAGTCTGTTGTTATTTGCAGTTACTGCAACAACTGCTGACATTTGTGCCGCCATCATCAGCAGTCAGCACTTTTCTCGCTTTTATCATTTTCCCCCGTCGCGTCGCTTTTCCCACTGTGCGATGCACAATTCTCTTCTTTTATTTTTTGTCATAATAAATGATGACAAATTAATTAAATCGACAAGAGAGTCACTATCGCTGACTGCAAAGGCAGCTCCTTTGATGATTCTTATTAACATTGCGTATACGTAACGACATGTCATGATATCACGTATACGACATGTTGTGCCTTCTTCACCTGCTGCTGATTAAATGCAAATTTTCCTTTACTCTCTCTGTGTGTGTGTGTGTGTGTGAGGTTGTCCAATTAATAATAGGCGTGGCAACGCCTCTCACCACCCACCACCCAAATGCAATCTCATTAGCTTAAGTTGCGACTCTGATAAGCCGCTGTGCTATTGCAAGTGGCAAGCGGCAAGTGTCTTGTGGCAACTTGGCTCCGATTTTTCACCTGCTAGCCTAATTGGCAGATCTTTATCCTGTGAGATTTGAAGCCAAATAGCACAAGTTGCTGGAAAAATAAAAAATAAGTCTTTAAATAACAGGGATTAAACCGTAACCTTTAACCGTTAATAACCGATTGAAATTTGTAACCGTAACTGAAACCGTAATCGATCCTAGTTTTATCCGCTGTACCGAAACCCATAAACCGAAAATCTTTAGACCGAAATAACCGTTTAGTAACCGATTCATTTATAAGGGTTAATTTCGGTTACTGAGCAACTTTGATAACTTTGATCTGCCATAACTTTGGTAAAACTCAATCAATTTCCATGCGCAATGTAAATTTGAGCATGATATTACCTCCTAATTCGATCTGCATTTAAATTTTGTTCATTTTGAAAAATCGAAATTTTCGAAATTTTTCGAAAAATGATAAGGGGTAACACTGTAAAATTTCTAAAAAATTCGAAATTTTCGAATTTTGAAAATGAACAAAATTTAAATGCAGATCGAATTTAGAGGAAAAATTATGCTCAAATTTACACTGCGCATGGAAATTGATTGAGTTTTGACAAAAGCTATGGCAGTTCAAAGTTATTAAAAATTACATTACACAGGATCATTCCAGTAACCAGATAACATTATTTTCCAGGCTCAAAAGAGCATTAAGTCTTTTTTCATGTAAAACAATGAATAATGCTTCTTATTTTGGTCAACCGAAAACCTTAATTTCTTTTTTTAGTGAACCGAAACCAAACTGATATTTTTAAGCCGAAACTTATAAAAAACCGATAACCGTTACGAAACCGATACTCCAACATTTTGCATAACCGATAACCGAAATACTTAATTCGAGCATAACCGAAACCGTAACTGAAACCGATTTTCGTTTCGGTTTTAATCCCTGTTTATAAGTGAATTTTAATTTAAAAATTCTTGCATATAAGTTTATAAGCTGTTTCAAGAGATTTTATATATATATGAAACAAAAATTCCATTTGTTCATATAGTTGCATTTTTTATCAATAACGATTATTTTCAGAATTTCTTCAATTCAAAATAAAAGTAGGAGTGGCATAAGAAAGAACGTTATATTTAATTGTCCACCGCATACTTTTGTTAAATTCATCACAAAAAACCATTATAAAAAAATGAGTTTATGTTTATATAAAAATTCATCACAAAATACCATAATAAAAAAATAAATTTATATTAATAGAAAATTAAAATTTATTTTTATATTTTTTGTTTTTATTTAAAAATAAATGTTCAGTAAATGAAACATTTTATTAAGCAAAAGCTGAGATTTCCAAGTAGCTTTTAATTTTTTTTTTAATTTATTTTGTTTTCCAAAAATTTTTAGAAAATTATTTAAAATTACAAAAATGAAACAATAACAATTGTATACCTTCTAAATTATTTTAACTGAAAAAAATATAAAATATAAATATATAATATATAATATATTATTTTAATCAATTCTTAACTGAAAAAAATATAAACACTTTTGTCATCTGTTTTTGAGTGTTGATTACTTATGTATGTATGCATGTATGTGTGTGTTTATGTGTTTATGTGTTTATGTGTGTGTGTGTGGTTAGTATGTAAACAAAGCTAAAATACAAACTGCACAGCAATTACAAAGGAAACATCGACGAAAGTTACTATGTAATGACCTTGACAAAACAAACACACACACACACACACATACATCTATACATACACATAGTCATATAAACACTTTCATACACTGGAAAAAAGACCATCATTACATTTATCTAACATATTTTATTCTTAAAATAAGACCATTTCAAGAAAATTTTCTAATTTACTAAGAATATTAATATTAAAAAAATTTTAAATTATTAGGAAAATATGAATGTGTTATATTTTCAAGTGTAGAGGTTAGAGTCGCCAAGACAAACGCGGGTTCGAATCCCACACTCTTCCAATGAAAAACATATGTTAAAGGAATATTTATAAAAGTACCAAACCAATCAAAAAATGTCTATAAATGAGAACTTGGTCTTTATCTATTATTATTATTATTATTTATGCAATTATTTGTATGATCTTGGGAATTATTAAGACTATTTAAACTAAGTTTATTTTTTTCAAACTCATATTGTTGTTATTGTGTAGATTGTTGTAGTTGTAATTAGTGCATGTAACATTTGAAGGGATATTAATTACTTTGATGCATGTATACCACGCTCTCTCTGTGTGTGTGTGTGTGTGTGTGTGCGTGTGTGTGTGTGTGTAGGTTGGTGGGGTGTTTACCTGACGTGTTTGACATGTTGCCAACATGACCCACTTCCCGGCTGGTGGCCTTTTTACACTCACAGAAAAGACCTATACTATAAATAAATACAATAGCATATAATTAATTTTTATTTTTATATTTTTGTAATTTAAAAACATATTAGATTTAAACGAATACATATTAAAAAGTAATATATCTAAATTTCAAAGCTTAAATAAATATGGTTAAACCAAAGTGAAAAACTTAAAATGAAAAATGGCATATTTACTGAAAAAATAAGTTAAGGCTTTTTCCTTTAAAAATTCTAGAACCTTATTTAAATTTATTGGTTTTATTGGTTGTTCATTTTATTTTAATTTGTTCATCTTGAAATTAACAATAAAATAAAATATTGGTGAAATATTTTAAAACAAGAAAGCTTATTTTTATTATTGAAATATGCTAAAATGTAATTATAATGAAATCTAGTTAAAAATACAACTTTTGAATTTAGTTTAGTTTTTAAGTTAACTATTTCCATTATATGTGAAGTTTTTTAAGTCAACGTTTTAAAAAATAAAATAAATAAAAATAATTTCATAACGTGTAAATAATTTAGATTCCATAACATTTTTCTCCGAGTGTACAGTTGCTCGTTTATCAGGCCATGCCACGCCTCACCTCCTTTTTATGCGGGCTTCAATTTCTATTTTTTTTAACAATTTTGTTGGGCCCACAGTTTTAGTTTTAGATTTGTTTTGCCTAGGGATTAAATGGGTATATCAACTGCGACCCAGAATTAAAATTCTAATGAGCATACTCTACGGAAGTGCAGGGTATTCTGTCGTCTATCAGCTGAATAAAGTTGCATTTAGTTTTAGCACGCTTTTCATTAGTTACTTTTCCAGCCTGCCATTTGTTATTTTCACTTGTGACCCTTTTCCTTTTACAAATTTTATACTTGTGACTTTTTATTTATTTTTTTTTTTTTTTTGCGACAAGTTGTTGGCGATTCGCCAGAGAACCGTCTGCAGGTAACGAGTAACGAGTAAAGAGTAAAGAGGAACCGAGAAACACGGATTGTATAGCCTAACCCTAATTAGTTACGAGAATTGTAAAAGACCTGTCTGACCTGTCGAAGATTAAATGGAATCTCTCAATTACTCGTACCATCGCTTAAATGGAAATTCCCCAAGTTAATGCCACAGAAATTTGTTTAAAAAAGAAACCAATATTTAAGTCATACGACAAAATTGGATAGAACATTAGAAAAATGAAAAAATAGAAAAAATAAATTAACAATTATTAAAAGCAGTTGACAAAAAGTTGTCAAAAAATATTACAAATTACAATTTTAAGTAAACAGCTAAATTAAATATTAA
The DNA here is from genome assembly GCA_035042165.1 of Drosophila kuntzei. NCBI lineage: Eukaryota > Metazoa > Arthropoda > Insecta > Diptera > Drosophilidae > Drosophila > Drosophila kuntzei. The sequence continues at coordinate 1,157,731 of JAWNLU010001233.1, read as the reverse complement.
AAAATGAAGGAAAATAAAACAAATTTATAAAGTTATAAGAGGATTATATAGAGGATTTTATTTACTATATTTATCGATTTATTTTCCCTTTTTAAATTAGAATTTAATTTTGGGAAATTTATAAATCCTTTTTTTTTATTTTATAGAAAACACTAAAAATAAATATTGAAAGTTGGAATCATTATAATGATATTTTAAACTGGATTGGACAGAAAATAAAATTAGATTGAAACCATTTAAATTTATAAATAATCTTTGCTGTGTAAATTAATCAAGTCTTTACAAAATATTATAATTAAAAAAAAAATGTATTAAAATATTTGTTAATTTGCTAAAATATATGTCAATTTATTTTTAACGACAGTTTTTCTCTTTTTCTTGAATTAGAATTGCATTTTTTACTTTTAATAAATCACTTAAAATATAAATTGAATTTTTATTATGATATTTTGAAGATAAGATTGACAGAAAATAAAATTAGACCTTTTGAATTTATACTATGTTGATTTTTAAATTAATTAAATTAAATTAAATTAAATTAAATTAAATTAATTTTAATTAAATTAATTAAAGTAAATAAATTCATTAATATATTTGTTAAGTTATAATTCAGGCCCTAATGGGAGAGTAAATTATAAATTATAATTACACTTATAAATGAAATTTAAAATTACCAAGGAAAAGGAATGACTTTATTATATTTTAAAGATAAGATTGGATAGAAATTTAGACTTTACCAATTAATACTATTAAAAAAAAGCTTTGCTGTGTTAATTTTTCAATACTATGTATAGCTAGAAAATATAAATATATTTGTTAAGTTATAATTCAGGCCACAAAGGGACAGTAGAATAAGTTTTATTCACACTTGTAAGAAACTTTAAAAGTGCCAAGGGAAAAGAATGACTTTATTATTAATGCGGGGGTATCAATTAATTATTTTGTCGCCACGCTCGCCAAGAAGTGTATTTGCATCGCACTTGTCATAACACGCGATATTTAAAATTAAAAATCCACACGACAAGGAATACCGAGTGGGGTTAAAAAGGGAAACGGAAAAGAGAAAGGAGAATGGAGAAAATGAACGAATGCAAATGCAATGAGTGCAAAGTGAAAACATACGAAAAATTGTTGTTGCTGCTCAATGGGAATCGGAGTAAACAATATGGCGCTTGAAACGGAAGTGCTACGTTTTATTTACACTCGTTGAACAATTGAGCAAACAAAAATGGCCAAAGAACAACCCAAATAGTTGTTGCCGCACTGCAAATGGAAAGACAAGTGAATTATTAAAATGTTCACCACAGACAGACGGACAGACAGACAGACAGACGGACACTGAATTTCTCATATTCGTTTCTCAGCTCTCTCAATTGCCGTTGTCACTCGCTATAAATCACTGAACTCTTCCATTCTCCAGTATAACTCGCTAAAATTGTAATTCGTTATTACTACTCGTTTTATTCGGAGCGAGCGAGCGAGTTTGGTCATACTACTCGTCACAAATACCTATTTCTAGCATTCGCTGCTATTACTCGCAACTGCAACTCAGTCCGGTCAAACATTACTATTACTCGCTATTATTATTTACTAATTAATTAATTATTATTATTTAATTTTACTCGCTATTACTAATCGCTCCTTTTACTCGTTACTATTATTTTCTACTATTACTGATAGTACCCTATTCAGTTATTAGGGAGTATTAATCACTAAAAATATACATTAATTTGACTCGTCTCTACAACTCACTCCTTCAACTCGTTACTATTACTCGCTACTTCTACTTTCTATAGCCCTCTATACATTTCTTAGGTAATATTAATCTCTTACACTATTAGTTAATTTTACTCGCTACTACAAATCGCTTCTTCTACTCGTTACTATTACTCGCTACTACGAATATCTTCTTCTATTCGTTACTGTTACTCGCTACTAAGAATCACTCCCTTTACTTGTTACAACTACTCTATCCTTGTACTCGTTACTATTACTCGCTACTATTGCTAACTTATAGCACTCCATACAGGTAGTATTATGTAGCATTAATCTCTACTATTATAAAATTCTCTTACTCGCTACTACCAATAGCTCCTTCTACTCGTTACTATTACTCGCTACTATTATTTACTAATAGCACTCCATATAGGTAGTAGTATTAATGTGTACTATTATAAAATTCTCTTACTCGCTACTACTAATAGCTCCTTCTACTCGTTACTATTACTCGCTACTATTATTTACTAATAGCACTCCACACGTAGTGTTATGTAGTATTATAAAATTCTCTTACTCGCTGCTACTAACTGCTACTCGTTAGTCTATTTCAATATTATTAAATTCTACTCGCTCATGCATTTTTTGAAGGCAACTCGCTAGTTTGTTCAACTTTCTATCGCAGTTGCAATCGCAATTTTCACAGCTCCTTTTTTGACATATCTTTGTCAGGTAGCACTGTCTCGTTCGTTTAAGTGAACAACAAGCACAACAACAACAACAACAACAACGAGAAGAGCGACCAAAAATCAAATGAGTGCATTCGCTTTTGCACTGGCTTTTGTTTGAGTCCACCGATGCGTGGCTGTTGTGATAAAAGTATCTCAAGTGAAAAGTATCTGACAGGCGCTAGCCACAGGCGTTGATGAACTGCACCGGAGTTGCTTCTTCCTCTTCCTCCCACTTCAGTTTCCTCCTCCTACCTCCTGCAACTATCCCACAGTGGGTGAAAATGATGAAATACTTAGAGCACCACTCGAGAATGTTTACTAAATAATAATTAATTTTAACATAATAATTTAATAATAATTTTTACAATAGAAAAGTGCAATAACAATCTAGTAACTATTTGACAATAAAAAAATATAATCGTATATATTTTTAAATTATAGAATAGTTTAGCCTAATAGATTTTGTAAATATCTTTTGAGCTTGATCTAAGTCAACTATAATCATAGTCAACTATAATATAATATGTACAAAAATTAGGAAACCCAAGAAAATACATTTTTATTTCACAAAAAATTACATTTAATATATTAACCCCTTTACTACATTTTTAATATAATTTAATTCATTAAAACTTTTAATTTAAAAAATAGTAAGCTTCAATAGATCTTGTAAATATTCAAATATTCATAGTCAACTAAAATGAAAACAAAAAATAGGAAAACCAGCAAAAGGCTTTTTTCTTTAAATAAATAAAGTATAATATTATCCCTTTTACCCAATTATTTCATTAAAATGTGCTTAAAGTTTTTAATAATAAAATATCAATTTGCAAAAATAATATGCTTATAAAAAAGATACGATATAAATAATATGTAAATTGGAAAATGCAGACTTTTTAAGATACTGTACGCAATTGTTATAAGCTAAGCTAGCATTTTATCCCACTGTGCAGCTGCTCAGTGGTTGACAGGCCCTTATTGATTGGTAATGGAACGAGAACACATATGAATCATAAAGGCATTGGAAGCAAGTGCAGATTGCAGTTTGTTACCACACTGAGCTGATTGGGAACTTGGCAACTTGGCAGCTTGGTGGGATTGCGATATTGACAGATGGATCTTCGTTCTGTGTGGCATGTAAATTTTGGTGCTGACTCGTTGTTTGTTTGTGTTGGCCAAATAAATAATTGAAGCGCACGAAAGCCACGCGCGACGGCATTGATAACAATCTTAGGATCCAACTTTTGCCCCATGCGAAGCAAACAAACAATAAAATTGCGTATACGCCCACGTGGTTTTTTGGGCCTCCTCGACAAGGGCACAATAACAACATCGGGTACCAGGAAGAAGCCCCAAAAACCCAGAAACTTAAACCACATTAATCATTCGCATGTGGTGTGCAGTTAACAAAAGTTGCGACAAGTGTGGAATATCAGCTGGAGATACCCTGTAATCCAGGGACAATAAATCATTTTAAATTACAATTTCAAGACTTTTATTTTATAAATCAAATTTAGAATAATTATTATAATTGATATTTAGTTTTTCATTCTTTTTTAAGAACTTTGATGATTTTTTTGAATAAAAGTTTTTAAAGACTATTATTTAAAAAAAATAAAATAAAGGTCTTTGAAGACTTTTATTTTATTTTTTAAATATTTGGATAAATGTCTTTTTAGACATTTCAAAATTACAATACCAATAACACCCTAGACATTCTATTAACAGCCCAACTAAATAACTACGCTCTTTTTATGCCGATGTGACTTTTAAATTTATTAATCAGAAATAAAAGTCTTTAAATAAAAAAAACTCATTTCAAGCTCGAAACTTTTTCTAAATAACTCACTTATCTATTTAGTTTAGTAATTGAATTGAGATACAATTTTCTGTGTGTGCAATACAGGGTATCGGTTAGTCGAACATGCTGACGCGTACTTGATGTTCTTTTATTAGTTTGTGGTTTGACAAACAAACACCAACTGAGATGCGACATTAAATTAATTGAAATCGTTGAAAACAAACTCAAGTTCGTTTTGCTTGACGTATGACATTTGCTTAAAAAAAAGAAATGTGAAGGAAGAAAGTGAGGAAAGAAAGTGAGAGCAAGTATGATCCGCTTTAAAAATGGAACAGATAAACATCTCAACTCGGCAAATGGATCAATGAGTAATTTCGCCAATGAGATGCAAAAATCTCTCAGCCGGAGAAAGTTATAGAAATACTTTCCAACGGATGACAGGCAATAAATATATTTAGTCCTTGGATACCGAGAATTAAACAGCTGGCTGAGCAGTGCCTAATGACCCCCAAATGGGTTACATCCAATAACCCTTGCACTGAACTCAAGAAAAAATAGAAAAAGAAAAATAGGACAAGTCCCTTTTTACTGCCCATCTCCATCTAATGGGCAACCCAATGAGTTGTCAGAATCTTAAAGCTAACCGACTGCGCATAATTACAAATGCCGCCACAAAATATTGAAATGAGCGAATGAAAATTGATAAGAAAATGAAAAAACGAGTACTCGCCAAACTGCAGAGTCAGCGAAGCAACCAAAAATTAGTTTGACGCCGTCACAGGGTCTAATAAGTTGTCCATTCTCCTCTTAAATATTTCTTTATCCCTTTACAAATGTATCCAACCCTTACAGTAAATTCACGTATTCATAATAATGTCAAACTGCTAATTAATGTGAGGAAAACCGATAAAAAATCAACTCGTTACTCGCTACTTATCGCCAACTAGCTAATTTATAGTTTGTCTCACCCACTGGAAAGTAATTAATGCTTTTCGGATTCGTTGGTTATACCTTTTAAATCTCGTTTGTTATTACTCGTTACTTTACGCAGACAATTCGCTACTTGAATAACTAGTCGATTTTTAATGTAGGAAATACAAAACATAACTTTTACTAGTTACCTGCTACTCGTTGTTTCTAACTTATTTAACTCGTTAGTCAATACTCGTTACTTTACGTTTAAAATTCGCTATTTGAATGACTAATCGAATTTTTATTTAGAAGATACAGAATTGAAAATAATAACAAAATCTAAACTTGTCAGGCGCTACTCGTTACTTGTCGTACCGATTCAGTATTCGTTACTACAGATCTGTATGTTGATTTGGATCGTGAATAGAAAATTAATTAATGAAGTCCACTCGTTAGTTATCTGTAACTATCAATTTGCTACTCGCCACTCGCTACTGTTAACGTTCATCGGTATGTTTGCATTCAGTTCGTGAACAGAAAATACATTCGTGTTCAGTCTGTCGTTGCAGGCTATCACTCGTTACTTCCTAGACACTCGTTACTTTGCTTTTCGCTACTGTCATGGCTCATCGATATGCTAGAATTCAGTTCGTGAATAGAAAATACATTTGTGTTCAGTCTGTCGTTGCAGGCTATTACTCGTTACTTCGATACTCGACACTCGTTACTTTGATTTTCGCTACTGTTAAGGCTCATCGATCAGTCTGAATCAAGTTTATGAATAGAAAATACATTTGTGTTCAGTCTGTCGTTGCAGGCTATTACTCGTTACTTCGATACTCGACACTCGTTACTTTGATTTTCGCTACTGTTAAGGCTCATCGATCAGTCTGAATCAAGTTTATGAATAGAAAATACATTTGTGTTCAGTCTGTCGTTGCAGACTATTACTCGTTACTTCGATACTCGACACTCGTTACTTTGATTTTCGCTACTGTTAACGCTTATCGGTATGTTTGAATTCAGTTCGTAAACAGAAAATACATTTGTGTTCAGTCTGTCGTTACAGACTATTACTCGTTACTTCAATACTCGACACTCGTTAAGGCTCATCGATCAGTTTGAATCAAGTTTATGAATAGAAAATACATTTGTGTTCAGTCTGTCGTTGCAGACTATTACTCGTTACTCGTTACTAATCAATTACTAGCATTTCACAACTCGCTATTGTTAAGACTCATCGCTCTATGCTTGAATTGAGGTCATGAAAAAAAGAACTTCTTCTCTAATGGAAGCTACCACTCACATAATCATCATATTTTACTCGCCACTCGCTGCTCATGTGGATTTCAGTAAAGTTTTTTACATACAACTTTCAGCTGGACACACAGATGCATACATATTTATTGCGTGTTTACAGGCAAATTTAAAAAATGCAACACACCAGAACTTGTTCTCTATTTTTCCCTTTCTCCCTGTCTCTCGCTCTCTCTCTCTCGCACTCGTTGTGTCTTTTTTTCTCGTTCTTTTTGTGGATCTATGTTATCTGCTTCCCTTTCTTTCGCTTGACTGCAGCTGCAATGGCATTTTTATGCAAAACAACTGTTTGCTGTCAACAACACAGCGGGTAACAAAAGGCAGAAAGGGAGACCGAGAGAGAGAGAGAGAGAGAGACAGAGAGAGAGAGAGAGAGAGAGAGACAGAGAGAGAGAGAGGGATGCCGGTCAGCATCACGTTATTTGGCACTCATCTCTGCGTGTTTCCAGCATGCTGAAAAATCCCTTTAAAATGGCTTTAAATTTATGGTCAGCACATGACTCAATGAACTGATTGAAATGCCCGAATACTGCAGAGTAATCATGATTAACCCCATCATAGCGTAAAATGTTCCAGAATATAATCCATGGGGACATGGGGAGGATAAGAAGTTTAGCACTTGAGCTGTTAAACCGCAACAAATCATGGAAAATGCTGCAAAAGTTATTAAATCTGTCACCAAACTGATTTTCAATGACTTCAAAACAAGAAAAGAGCGAGCCAAGTGTGCTCAACTGCAAGATACTCTGTAATACAGATTTATTAATTATTATTTATTTATAAAATCTCTTTAAGAACTTCCACTGGTTAAAGTAAATTAATATTAGAAAATACAGATCATAAAATTAAAATATTTTGTTAAATATTAAATGGAGGAAAAAAACTTTTTTAAATAATATCAATTCTTATACACTAATAAAAAATAAATATATTATTTAAATCAAGAATATTTGCACAAAATATTTAGTTTTTTAAAATAAGATACCTTTCAGGATATAAAAATACCAAAATTAGTAGTAATTTTTAAAAATATACGGTTATTGTTTTATTTAAAAAATAAAATTTCAAGACATGACTTATTTTTTAAACTGTTTTTCTTTATCAGTGTAAAGGATTTAGGAATTTAAAATAATTTTATTTCTTGAGTATTTAACTCTGTACATATTTATGTGAAAAAGCAAGTTATAAATTAAATTAAAATAAAAATAATTCAAATATCCAATTAAATTCCTTTTAAATATATCAATTAATTCAAGAGATATTCGAAAAAATTTACAAAGTCTGAGTATCTTAATAAATATGATATGCAGCCTTTTATTATTTCAGTGTATTTATCAGTTATTGTCTGGGGAAATGTGAATATATCTTATATCTTATTTATATGCACAGACAGAGATACATTTGCATATGTATATGTGTATAGATGTGTGTGAGTATTTAACGAGTAGATAAATTATGAATTTTGCCATTTGACTTCAAAGGTCAAAGGTTAGTTAAATAAAATAAACTCAAATGAGTAGCAAGCAAAATTCAATTTTCGAATTTATATCAAATTTTTCACTTTGTGTGTGTGTGTGTGTTTGTGTATGTGTGTAAACTCATATATTTAAATACACTTGATATTTGTTATTGAGTTTACCCAGCATGATTATTAAATAATTCTCCAGTTGCATTTTGCAATTTTTGAATTTAATTCGGTTTATGCATTTGTTTTCCAACGTTTATCACTCAATCTCTTTGTGGGTACACTGAAAAAAAAGAACAACTTCGAAAATCGAAAACAATAATCTTGTATATTTTGTTCATAAAATAAAAATATTTTAAGACCAAATTACTAATACTAAGAATATAAATCTAAAAATCACAATTTTTAATATTAGATTAAAAATCTTAAAATGTTAGAAAAATATAAACAATTTTATATTTTCATGTGTAACAAATTGTGGTTTAAAAACAAGCGCGGATTCGAATCCCACTCTTGACAAGGAAAAACATATGTTAATGGAATATTTATAAAAATATTAAAACGGAAAAAATAAAAAAAAACAATTTGAAAATTATTAATTTGTGGCCTTGAGTATTTAAGAATCTTTGTTCTTATACTTTTATTTGTGGTCCTGAAAATACAAGAATTTCTAATCTTATTAAAAATGTTCTTAAAATCGAGATGTGTTTTCTAAATTTAAGGCCTTAATTAGAATCTCTTTTTTTGAGCAGTGTATGCAAATATAAATACACAACACACACCACATACACACACAAATACACACACACATACAGTTACAGTAAACCGTGTGTTTTGTAATTTGCATAATGCATCTCGTTTATTTCAGTTCAGTTTTGCACTCGCATTTGATTATCGTGATGAATATTTTTATTCCTACTCGTATTTTGATATTTCTATTGCAATTATTCCGATTATTATGCACTATTATCATAATCATTATTATAAATATAATTATGAATATTGCTCCGTGAATCGGAATTTAAATACCAAAATATTTTCATTACCAGTTCATTTCACCTAATGCTCGTTATACCCTGTACTCATTGAAATTCAAATAAAGCGGGTATTTTAATTTTGTGCAAGGGAGATTTTTTATTAATGAATTATGCTACGTAAAATGTTGAGCCTTTTAGTTCTTAATGATTAATATGTCTGGCCCAAATGTTTTGTATATATAGATATATATTCTTGAACAGCTTAATTAGAAAAGTTGATTCAGGTGAAAATTTATGTTTGTCCCTGAGATTACGCGTTGTTCAATACAATTAATTCAATTTTTAAATTTGCCTAAAGTATTTGATACACTTTAGTATAAATATATATAAATCTTTAAAATTGCATTTAAATAATATTCATAAACAAACCCAAGAATTAAAAAAAAATAATAAAAAATCACATGCTACTTTTTTCCATATTTGATAATTTGCACTTTTTAATATTTTTATATTGTCTGATTGCAATAAATGTTGGATTAACTATACTTTTTTATAACCCAGACTTAGCCTTTGTTCCGTTTCAGTTTTTAAATTAAATTAAGTATAAATTTAATTGTTCATTTTGAATTAAATTTTTAGTATAATTTATATTTTAATATTTTATTATATATTTTTATGTCTGTTTTTAGTCGTGTAAAAATAAATAAGTAAATAAATAAATAAATAAATAAATAAATAAATAAATAAATAAATAAATAAATAAATAAATAAATAAATAAATAAATAAATAAATAAATAAATAAATAAATAAATAAATAAATAAATAAATAAATAAATAAATAAATAAATAAATAAATAAATAAATAAATAAATAAATAAATAAATAAATAAATAAATAAATAAATAAATAAATAAATAAATAAATAAATAAATAAATAAATAAATAAATAAATAAACAAATAAATCAATAAATAAACAAATAAATCAATAAATAAGTAATTAAATAGATAAATAAAGAAATAAAGAAATAATTAAATAATTAAATGAATAAATAAATAAATAAATATATAATCAAATAAACTGAATATTTTCTGACCTAATTTTTCACATTGGCGAGTATAAAAAAACCAATTTTAAGGTCGATGAAAAATGTTTTGTATATGTATTTGTGCAAGTGATTAAATTGCTATGCAATAAAGGGTATTCAATATTCGAGCAGAACATATATATTTATTTTGTAATTCAAATAATCAAAACTTGGGTATTTACCTCATTAGGCTGTGAATACGATTAGTGCAAGAGGGGCATACATATGTTTATATATGAATACATACATACATATATGTAAAATCTACATAAGCAAAGGCTTTTTTAATTGCCTTATGTGCAAGTTAAATACACACACACACACGCACATACACACACACTTACACTCGTTAAGGCCATGAAAGCAAAGGAAATACATTAAAGAGCTTATGCTAACAATTAAATTATTTTTAAGCACTGTGAAAAGCAAAGCACAAAGCTAGCACACACACTTACACACACACACACACGCACACACACACACACACACACACACGCAACGAACTGTGGAAAATTTTTCCACTGCGCTAATTTTAAATAATGCTCATACGCAACGTGGTGCAGCATTTGAAAATGATGCCAACCTCAAAGGCAAATGGCTCAAGTGTTCTTTGGACATACACTACCAAAGAGTACAACAGTTCACTTGACCAATATGTAACATATCATATTTATTTTATAAAAGTTAAAGCAGTGAAATAAAGCTGAAATGAATAATCTGGTTTAAAAAAGTGATGAAATAAATATCAATTTCCCTATATTTTATTTAAAAATCATTGAATAACTAGTTATCAAGTCTTAGGCAATTTTAATAACGCAAATAAATTATTTTTTTTCAAATTTTAACATATTTTTCATTTTTATATGATTTCTAAATTAAAATTTAATTGTTATATCATATTTTTTTATTCCGATAAAAATGTTAGTGTTATTTTAAAATTTTCATTTATAAAATACACATCGAATTCAAAATTTATTTTTTGAAAATCATAATATAATTAATAAACAAGTTTTATTTTCTTTTGATTATAAAAATAAATTCTTTTTTACATTTTTATCATATTTTCTAAAATTGGATTGATAGGCGACCTTTCTAGTTATATATGATTTCTAAATTACAATTAAAATTAAATTGTTAATTAAAAATTAGCTTAAATATTTTTATTTTTTTTGCTATGAATTAAAAAAAAAATTTTAAATTTTGCATTTTAATTGTATAATTGTATTTAAGATTCAATAAAGTCGGTGTTAAATCAATAAATAAATAAGTGAACAATCTTAGTGTTATTTTTTTTTTAATTGTCATTTCCTGTCATGAAAATAAAAGGGTATAATGTGTTTGTTTTTGATATAAATTATTTCAAATTTTTTAAATTTTATTTCATACTTTTTTTAAAAAAAATTATAATCCTTACGATCAATTCGAATTGTTTCTAAAGTTTTCTGCTTGTCTTGTTGCCGAAATATACAAGACAATCAGCTGCTAAGAGTATTAAGTCTTCGGTCTGCTGTCAGTTACTTTTCGTAACTGCCAGCTGGCAGCTGGCAAATGTTTAACTCGCAAATTAAAGTAAAACACACGCACACTTATGCACTCTCACATATATACTATATATCTATATCTATATTTATATATATATATGTGTGTGTGTGTTTGTGTAGGTGTGTGTGTGTGTGTCTAATCAATTTACTCGGCGGACATTTACATCTCGAGGCGCTCCAAAAAAGTATGCTACACTTTTTTTCCATTCGCATTTTCCTTCCCACTTTTTCCGCAACAGGATGAAGGGGGGGAAATGGAAAACAACACCAAGAACAAACAGTCAACACCTTTTGACATTTATCGCTAACTTGTCCACGCCCCCATCGCCTCCTCCCCTCCCCCTCAAATTAAATGTCTTGCTCAGTTTTAAGCTGATTTTCAGCGTTAATGATAAAAGTTTCAGCGTTGACTTGACTTCAATGTTGAATGTTGCACTATGGGGAATTTGCCCGATTTTTTGAAATAAATTCAGTTTTTGAAAGTTGTTAAAATACGTTATTAATAACAGCAATCGATCAGGAAATGTCCAAACTGTAATGTTACATAACAGAAATCTTAACAGAGTTCGCCTCGAAGCAAGCTCTAGCCAAGGAAAAAACATATAATCGGAATATTTATAAAAAAAATAAATAAACCCGAAAAAAAGTATAAAAACCAACAAAAAAAAAATAAGTTTAAAGTTGAAAACTCCTGCCTTACTTTTTGATTTTTGGTTTGAGAATTTAAGACTGTTTGGTCTTAAATTAAAAACCTATTCTTATTTGAAATGTTCTTAAAATCAAGATGTGTTTTCTAAATTCAAGAATTGTATGTTCTCGACGCATTTTTTAGACCAAAATTCTTAGTTCTGAGACCAAAATCTTGATTTTAGAACCATTTTTTTTCAGTGTATAATCCTAATGTAGAGTTCGTTTTTCACATGGAAGTCTGGGAAGGTAAAAAGCGCAAAATATGATGCAATTTTGAGCTGATTTAAAACGGTTATTACCGTCAACTATTTTGAGGACATTTAGCAAATTTTATGAGATAAAATTGAAGGATTTTCTATGTGTTCTGAGAGTAAGAATTAACTAGAGTAAAATGAAAATGTTAATTTCACTATAAAAAAGGCGTTTTAAAACCGATTTCTCTATATGATTTAGTAGTCAAAAGTTGACCAAATTGTCAAAAACTTAAAATCTCTCAAATCTGGCGAGTTTGGCCTGAAAGTATTGAAAAATAACAAGGTTTTCAGAAAAATAAGTGTTTTTCAACCGATAATTCCTTTTATTTATATATGATAAAGTTTTCCGATTTGGATCATATTTTAGCAACAAGCCAGTATCATAGGAACACACCAAACCTGAAAGTTCGGTTCGGATAGCTTAAAAAAAACAAAAAGTTTTAATATCGCGAAATCAAGAATTAAGGTGGTACCACGCCCACTTTTCTAGACCTGTTGTATATGGATATTATATGCCTAATGCAAAAAACAAGACTAAAATATCTTGTTTCGTTCTCGAGTTATTAATTTATTCCAAGAAATAGGGCAAATTCCCCATAGTGGAATGGCACACACACACACACACACACACACACATACACACACACACACACACACAACCTCGCACACAGACAGACAGAGCGTATTTTGTTTTCAATTAATTGTCTACCCTTGTCAGTCACATTTCCCATCACGCAAAGTCTTTCAGTCGTTTTCCTCCCGCCTTCCTGCCTGATTCCTTCTGTCTCCTTGCCACAACATGAATCATGTGTCATCACATCAACATGTCCAATGTCCCAAGTCCAAAGTCCAAAGTCCACCACAATACAAAAGTTATATGTGTTTGTGTATTTGGCAGCACTATTTTCTATCTGTATCTTGTATCTGTATCTTGTATCTGTATCTTGTATCTGTATCTTGTATCTTGTATCTGTATCTCGTTGTGGTTATTTTTTTCTGTGGTTCCTATTCCTTCAGCTGCAAAACATGAATCGCAAATTAATATCATTATATCTAACAAAAAAATAGAAAAACTTAAAAATATTATTTGAATTAATGCAAAATTTCAGCTATACTTTTATTATAATGAAATTTAGATATAAAAGTGAATTTTCCACTCTTATAATTATAATAAAAACTGAAGCTTAATAAAGTAAATTTATTATATAAGTAAATAAAATTTCAGAACTACTTTTATTATAATAAAATTGAAAAGTTAAAATAAATTTTATTCTATAACTAATTATAATTAAAACTCAAACTAAGTAAATTTATTATAAAATTTAAATAATTAAATAATTTTATATCTAAAAATAAATGCAAACCTTAAAAATTGTATCTGAATGAATGGAAAATTTCAGCTATAGTTTTATTATAATGAAATTTAAATATAAAAGTAAATTTTCCACTCTTATAATTATAATTAAAACTGAAGCTAAACAAAGTAAATTTATTAAATATATAAATAAAATTTGACATCAAATTTTAGTATAATAAAGTTTACAAAATAAAATTAAATTTTCCATTCTTATGACTAATTATAATTAATAATCAAACGGAATTAAGAAAAATGTATTAAATAAGTAAATAAAATTATTAAATATTATTATTTCTAGAAATATTGGAAAATTTAAGATACACTTTTATTATAATCAAATTTAAAAATAAAAGTCAATTTTTACTTATTACAAATTTAATTAAAACTAAAGCTGAAAAAAATAAATTTATTATATAATTAGATAAAACTTTACATATAACTTTATTATAATGAAATTAAAAAATAAACTCAAACTAAGTTAATTTATTATAAAATTAAAATTATTAAATATTATTATTTCTAAAAAAAATGCAAATCTTAACTGAAATATTGGAAAATTTAAAAAAATATAAGTCAATTTTCACTTATTAAAAATGAATTAAAACTAAAGCTAAACAAATTAAATTTATTAAACAATTAAAATTCCGACAAAATTACTTTCAAATTAAATTGTAATATTTTTAAATATAATATTACTATAATATTTGAGTGCTATGCGATTGATAATTAAATAGATTATTTAAGCTTGGAAAGTTAAATATTAAGTTTCACTTTCTGTTTATTCTCAATCTTTAGTTTTAATAATCCTTGGATATTTCAATTGTTGCTGAATGGACTGCTGAAATTTTCAATTAGTTGGCCTGGCCATTTGGCTAATAGTCGAATGGAGTTAGACCACAATCCTCTGACTTTGCTTCTAGTTACACCCTGTACACGGCAAGTATAAAGGGTATATTGAGTTTATCAAAAGCAATGCTGAGAATTGTTTTGCAATCCAATAATAATCATCTAAAATAAAAGCGAGACTGAAATTTAAACATAAAGCACTTTATTTATATGTAAATAGCTGACATGGTGAAAAATTTTAGGATCTGAACAAATTCGTTATTGATCAAAAATTTTAACTAAAATACAATTTTAATAACAAGTTCAATTTTTGTTTTAAATATACAAATTTTTTAATATTTTCAATATCTCTGCAAACAGCTAATAAAATTATACTTGAGAATTTTTAAATTTTCAATCACTTTTAATGGATATTTAAAGACTTTTATTTTAGAAATCATATTTAATAATTATTTGTGAACTAACAAAAATATACATAAATAATTATTATTGTTGATTTTTAATTTTTCAGTCTTTTATTAAAATTTTTGATGATATTTTTAAATAAAAGTCTGAGTATATATTTTTATAAATTTTCTTATTTTATAGATTAATTACAGTGTCACTCACAGCTGAGTCTTTATATTAACTTGTGTTTTATTTATTATTTTATATTTAATTATTTTATGCCTGATATTTTCGTATTTTTTTTTTTTTTTGTTATTTCGATTTTTATTGTACAGATGAAGTGCAGGGTATTTCGCAGTTGAGTTCGCTCTAGATGTTTTTGTGAGTCAACTCATCCACTCATCGCCTTGTCCATTTGCTTCGTGAGTTGCCTACAAATGAAATTACCACAATTGCCGTTGCCTGAGGAGATACGAGTACACTGAGAGAAAAAAATCAACATTTCAGACTTGATTTCTCACTAAGATTGAAATTACTCAAGTCAAGTATATTGATCTTTTTTCAAGTACAACATTTTGAGTAAGAAATTTAAGTATTTTTGTATTATCAAAATATAGTTTAAAACGCACTTTATTTAAGTACTATTCAGACTTTATCCAAGTCCTTTCAATTCTGGAAAGCTAAAAAGGTATTGAATTAAAAAAGTTGATTTAACATCCCAAAATTGTATAAAGATTTTTCGTACTCATTTCTAACAATTTTAGAGTTTTACATGCTTTAGGATTCATTGTTCTTATTTTAAGATTGTTAGTACTTGGTTAAAAAATTTAAGTGCTGATTTTAATAAATTCATACTTATATCAAGTATTATTTTTAAATATTTATCTTAAGAGTTTTATTTGATTCAGGATTTTTGGTTCTTATAACAAGATTGTTCGTACTTGGTCATAGAACTTTAATGCTCATTTTAATTAATTCGTTATTAATTTATTATATATTTAAAAATTTATTATTGTAATCAAATTTGAAAATAAAATTCAGTTTATTTAATTTTAATCCTCATTTCAATTATCAAGTATACATTTTAAGAAGGGAATTTAGGTTTCAGTTACGGTTTCGGTTATGCTCGAAATCAGGTTTTCGGTTATGCAAAATCTTGGAGTATCGGTTTCGTAACAGTTATCGGTTTTTTGTAAGTTTCGGTTTAGAAATACCAATATGGTTTCGGTTCACAAAAAATAATAAAAATTGAGGTTTTCGGTTGACCTAAATAAGAAGCGTTATTCATTGTTTTACATGAAAAAAGACTTAATGCTCTTTTTATCCTGGAAAATAATGTCATCTAGTTACTGGAATCGTTCAGTGTAATGTCGATTTTATAATAATTTGATCTCATATAAACTTGGTTCATTTGGTTTGAGAATTTCGAATATTTTGATTTTACTGATTTTAAATAAATTCGAATTGCCATAACTTTTTCAAGACTCAAATAATTTCGATGCGCAATGTAAATTTGATCATGATTTTACCTCGAAATTCGTTCTGCATTAAAATTTTGTTCATTTTGAAAAATTAAAAATTTCGAATTTTTTAGAAATTTTACAGTGTTACCCCTTATCACTTTTCGAAAAAATTCGATATTCAAAAATTTTTGAAAATGAAAAAAATTTAAATTATATTAAAATTAAGAGGTAAAATTATGCTCAAATTTACATTGCGCATGGAAATTGATTGACTTTGGACAAAGTTATGGTGGTTCAAAGTTATCAAAGTTGCTCAGGAACCGAAATTAACCCTTATAAATGAATCGGTTACCAAACGGTTATTTCGGTTTAAAGAGTTTAAAGAAAAACATTTTTTCGGTAACGGTTTTACTTACGGTCATAAATTTCCATCGGTTTTCATCGGTTAAGGGTTACGGTTTCGGTTAAGGTTTCAATCCGTGATTTTAAGTTATGAAAATACTTAATACCTTAAGTTAATTTTAGCTTGACATTTTTCTCTCAGTGTATTTACGAGTATATCTACCATAAGCAGGAGCACATGTGCCTGCAGCTGAAATTGAAACTGGCCAAGAGAAATTTCCTCTCTCCCTTCACTCTCTATATATATTTCTAACTCTTTCTCTGTCTGTTTCTCTGGTTTTGGCAGAGCTCCTCATTTGATTTCATTTCGGTTTCGCTTTTGTGGTTTGTGGCCATCTTTTTGGCTCTTCTCTATTTTTTGGCCAGCTTTTTCGCACAGCATTTGTGGTTCGAACTCGTGGCCGAAAAAGGAAGGGAAAATTGGGAAAAATGGGGAGGCAACATGTGTAAATTTGACAGTTAAATAAACGCCAGCACTTTTTGTGTGTTTCTATGTGTGTGTCCCTCGGTGTGTTATAAATTTGCGGTCAAAAGATTAAGCTGTTTGATCGCAAAATCAACAGCCACATAAAATGGATTAAAATGAAATGTACAATGTTTATTTTTCTTATTTTTCTTATATTATTTTTTTACTGTGTGTATCGATGTATCGATGCTGTAGTGCCACGCCCCCCTCCCCTTTCATGGCAGTTGGCCAATATCGCAGCCAGACTTCTGTTCACATTGCACTCTGATTGCTTTCTGTGGTCCGCAATTAATGTTTGGTTGTTGACTCCAATGGACCAGCGACTGGATGTGGCATGTGGCATGTAGAATCCAGCAGCCCAGTCGGAAAAAATCTATACACTCTTCAAAAAAAAAAAAAAAAAATAGATTCTATATTCGGTCTAAAAAATTCGAATTTTGATCTAAGAAGTGTGTGAAAAGTTAGAAAACACATTTTTTAAGCACATTTCAAATTTAAGAAATTCATCAGAAATTCTCATATTTTTAAAACCACAAATTTATTAGCATAAGAATAAATGTTTTTAAATACTCAAGTCAACAAATAAAAAATAAAATGAAGCAGGATTTAAATTTATAACTATAATATTTTTATTTGTAAATATATACACTGTCTTTTTGGTTTGGTATTTTTAAAAATATTTCTTTAATATGTTTTTGCTTGGAAATAGTGGGATTCGAACCCGCGTTCGTTTTTTAAACTGAAGTGGCGACTCTAACCAGAAATCCACCGGACTACAATTGGTATCATAATTCATAATTTCCTAACAATTTAAGAATTTTATTCCTATGAATATAAAGTTTAGTCAAAGTAACCTTTAGAATGAAGGTTTTCCTCACTGTTTTTTGTTGGCTATGCTGAAAAGTCTGCATAGTTTTCTGTACAAAATGTCCGACGGGGATGTAGAGCAGAATGTAGAAAGGACACAGGACACAGGGAGACACGGAGACAGGACACAGGGAGACAGTGTTGAAATATGCGTCGTATTTGTAACAGTTGTCAATGTGCACAACTGACTTTCAACAGATCCAGCGACAAGTCAATTGAATCGCTGAGATTCATTCATTGATTCATTGTCGATTCACAGCTGCAAGCGATACGAGTGCGAATATAAACTTTGAATATATTTATGACTAGGTATTATTTGTGAATTTCCTGTGTTTTTCACGAAGATGGCGACATTGTGATGCCAATTTTATGCTAACTTAACTTAACATAAAGTTATGAATACTAATTTTAACTAAATAAATCAATGTGAAGGAAATTATGTTACTTCAACATGGAATACAAAATAAAATTCCCATTTTAGTCTTAATTAGCGAAATTCAGTCAAAGAGCGAAAAATTACCATTGATATTATATAAATCATTTTAAAATCTTATTTTTAACTTGTATTTAAACAATGCAAAATAATTATTAAATACCAATTTTTATTTAAAAATTATAAAATAAAATAAATTGTTATATTTTAACTTTATTTTCATAGTTATAAATAAGAATAAAAATAAATAAATAAAATAAAAGTTAAATTTAGTATCTTGCTGTATTCAATTTTTTTAAATATTCTTGATCTATGATTTAATACCTTTCAAATAATATTGTTATTCTTTTATGGATATTATGGATCCAAAATAAAATATGAACTACAGTCAATTTAAATTTTATTTTAAAATAATAGTTACGGAATAATTTTAATTTTTAGCTTTGAAAGTAAAAATCAGAAATAACTTTTATTTTTTAAATTTATTGAAAAAATCAAAAGTAAGTTGTGTCATAAATAAAAAAGGATCTTGAATAATTATATTGCATTTTATAAAAAATTAAAAATTAATAATATTTCGTAACTTTTAAATTAAGAAATTTGGAAATAATTTTTCGACTGCAATTTTTTTTTTTTTAAGCTTATAACAGTTACTTTCTTATTTTAATATCTTTCCCCTATTATCGATGGGAAAAAAATTGAAAAAAATTTTAAAAATTTAAGAAAAATGTTAAAAATCCAAAGAGTTAAAAATATGTAGAGAAATTTTAAACAAATTGTTCATTATCTTCTTAAATTTGTAGTATTTATAATTATTCTATTTTATTTCATTTTATTCTATTTCTGCTTTCTTATTTTATAATTTTGAAGTATTTTTTTTTATATACATATGTGAGATATTTAATTAAAAGTTTCGAAATCAATACTATCACTTAAGTCTCCCAAGTCTTCAATCAATTCTTTAGATTTATTAATGTCCAAATTAAGCTGTATGCTATTTTAATAATGTATCTATCGAAATATTTAGAGGGTGTTCATATAGCAAACAAACATAAACTATAATATTACAAGTTCATAAGAAGAAAACAACTTTGTGAGTTTTGCATTTCGCTTAAATTGTGCAAATATGTAAACAAATTATTAATAAACAATGTACATAAATCACTGGGCACAATGTACACATTGGACCAATGCACTGTGGGCAAAAAATTAAAAAAGTTGGCATTAATACATTTATTTTGTTGTTCCGTATTGTAAAAATTACTTTATATTGTAAATTACAATACTTCAATAAGCCCAAAAAGTATTTTTAAAAAATTGTTCTTATTATTTTTTGGTATTTTATCACTTATCAAAGTCAACAGATTGAAATCTGGTCGCTCCTTAAAAAAAAGCCCGAAAAAATATGAAGTTTTTGCAGCGTGATTAAACTGCGAAGTGGAAATAAAATGAAAAAGTTTTAATTTGGAATCAAAGAGTCAAGGTTTTTAAATTAAATTATTAACACAGAATGTTTATTACATGTGTTGTATTGTCCAATTGTTCAATATGTTGTTGCTGCGTTTTAAGATACCAACTAATAAATGTATTTGTACTTTCTGTGGGGTGTACCTTTGAAGATAAGAAAGGATTAGAAAAGATAAAAGCGGAATGTTATTAAAAAAACTATTCTTAATCAAATAATATTAAAATTGTTGGCTCGTTTTTGTTCCATTTACGGTAAAACTCCATGTTGCAGATGTTTAATTTTGCTAAAAAAGCGGATTTTTTGTAGAACCATATGGGGAGTGGGGTGAAGACAAGGTCAAATTAAAAATCAAAAAATATTATAAATTCTACTTAAGTCTGACTAGCAAATATTCAAAATTTGAAGGGTGTAGTTTTATATTTTTAGCAGGGATTAAAACCTTAACCGAAACCGTAACCTTTAACCGGTGAAAACCGATTGAAATTTGTAACCGTAACTGAAACCGTAACCGAAAATAATTTTTACCGCTGTATCGAAACCCACAAACCGAAACTCTTTAAACCGCAATAACCGTTTAGTAACCGATTCATTTATATGGGTTAATTTCGGTTACTGAGCAACTTTGATAACTTTGAACTACCATAACTTTGTCAAAAGTCAATCAATTTCCATGCGCAATGTAAATTTGAGCATGATTTTTACATTAAATTCGTTCTGCATTTAAATTTTGTTCATTTTCAAAAATTTTTTAAAATCGAATTTTTTTGAAAATTTACAGTGTTTGTCTTTTTTGATTTTTTCGAAAAATTTTGAATTTTCAAAATCAACAAAATTTAAATGCAGAACAAATTTAGAGGCACAATCAAACTGAAATTTACATTGCGCATTAAAATTGATTGACTTTTGACAAAGTTATGACAGTTCGAAGTTATTAATAATCAGTAAAATCAAAATAGTCAAAATATTTAAACCAAATGATCCAAATTTATATGAGATTAAATTATAATAAAATCGAGTTTTTGCATAACCGATAACCGAAAACCTTAATTCGAGCATAACCAAAACCGTAACTGAAACCGATATTCGTTTCGGTTTTAATCCCTGGTTTCAAGTCTCAATCTTGAAAATTAGAATTGATGCCAAAATATTCGACTTTTTGCCCATAGTGCAATGTGGAAAAGTCATTTCTGAGAAAAGACCCCCCCCCTTTGTTTTTATTGTTTAGCAACACCTACTGACTTCTTCCCTTCCCTGGCAGCTGACACAGAAGTTGCACAGGTTTTTTGGCTTTTGGTTATCATTATATTCAAATTTATATAATTTGTATTTATATTTTTGGACGACTTTTCGGAGGAGTAGAAAAGTGAACAGTGGATAAATATTAAGATAAACATAATCAAAGCGCAAAGCGAAAATAACAAGCAAAATTGTGGCGCAACTTTCGCTTTCCCTTTGTTCTTCTTCTTCTTCTTCTCATTTCCTTTTTCCCCAGTGAAAACTTTCCATCGAATTAAAATCAAAACAGGAAAACAGAAAATAAAAAAAAAAAAACTACAAACAAGGAGACAGAAAATGTTGTAGTCAAAGTTAAAAGACATAAAACAAAGCAACATGGAAAATATGTTTACTATTACGCCTGATGAGCTTTTCCGAGGGAAAATGAAAATGAGGGACAATGACAATATGAAGACCATAGAATGAAAGAATCGAGAATGCAGAATGCAGAGCGAAAAATGTTGAAAACAAAAATATTTTTGGTATGGGAAAAATGTCAACAAAAAACGAAACTTTCGACGTTGTCAATTTGATTGCATTTCAGCGAGTTTTCCCTGTGTTTTTCCAGGGAATGAAAATGAAGGGAGCAGCGTTGATTATGATGGACCGAGGTGTCGAGAGATAACACAATTTTAGGCGACACTGTAAAATCGATTGGCCCCTTTTTCGAGGATGGGTTTAGAAATGTTCCTTCATTTTCTATAAATATACGAGTACTCGAAAAAAAACAGAGCTGACAATACTGAATACTCTTTAATAAAACAAGAAAATACTCTGTTTATTTATTAAAGTCATTTTAGCACTGCACAATTATTTGATTTAATTAAGTTTTTTTACAAGCAAATCAATTAAAAATTAGTTGATTCTTTTCATCATTTTATTTTTAAATCTAATGATTTATTTACTTATGTTTGGGATTTTTGTTTTTCTCTTATTTGAATTGTATTCAAAGAGTGTTAGCTAAAATAATTATTTAATTTAATTTGTTAAGTATCTCCACAAACACATCAATTGTAATTAAGTTGATTTATTTAATACATTAATGTTTATTTTTAAATTATATTTTATTTTTATTTGAGATTGTTGTTTCCACTTTCTTTTATTTTTAAATCAATTTCATTTAATTAGTTAAGTATTTCTAAATACACTAAATTTATTATAATTTAAAATCGACTATGTTACTAATCAATTGAAATTTACTTGATTTATTAACGACATAAATCTTTATTTTTAAATCACTATATTTTTATTTGCGAATTTTATTTTTACTACCTGTTATCTTAAATCTATTCAAAAGGTATTGGCTATAAAAATTTTATGATTTAATTTGTTAAGTCTTTGTTTAAATTTTATCTCCGCTATTTTTTAAATCAATTTAAATTTAATTGATTTATTCACTACATTGACGCTTTCTCTTATTTTATATCTATGTATTTAAATAGTATTTGATAAAATAATTAATTGATTTAATAATCAATAGACACTTACTTTATTTTTTTTATTAGATAAATGTTTGTTTTTAAAACACTATAATTTAATTTCCATTTTCTCTTATTTTAAATCTATTCAAAGAGTATTAGTTATTATAATTATTTGATTTAATTAGTTAAGTATTTAAGTATCTCCACTGTTTTTTAAATCAATATAAATTTAATTAATTTTTCAACAACATAAATGTTTATTTTTATTTCCACCATCTCTTATTTTACATTTATTCAATAAGTATTAGGTTTTATAATAATATTTTTAATTAATTGTATTTGAATATTATTATCTTGTTTTTATTTTTATTTCTATTTTATATCACGCTGTTTTTTTAACTTATTCTTTATTATTCCATTATATTGCTTTCTATTTTTTCTATTCTCAAATCACATACAAGCATAACCTATTAAATACTTATTTTATTATTTATATTTTGTCTACTCTAGAGCGTCTATATTTATTGTATTTATCTTTAAGTTAAAGAATTTCAAGCAAAATGACAGATTTAAGAACTTGAGAACAGCTGAGATTTGACAACATTTCAACTGGATGAAACTAGTTTACAGGCTTTTCTTTTAGTATTTCTTTTCTTTTGTTTTTTGTTTTTTTGTTTTTGATATTTTAGACAACAAAATCCATTTGGCAAATCTGGCTCATGTGTGTGTGTGTGTGTGTGTTGTATGCTGTGTATTGTGATATGAATGGATATTGTGAGCATTACGCATACGCAACGTGTGCCAGACTTTTTTGGGATTTACTGAGAATTCAATATGGATTTTAAATTTAATGCCGACGACAAGGAAAGAACATTGTGGTAAATACACTGGCACAAAAGACCTGTTACTCAAATATTTAAGCTATTTTTTGGAATATAATCATAATAATAAGTAACGCAATTTTATAAGAAAATTGTTGTGCCAAAAATCATAATATTAAATTTATGTTTTTACACTGGTAATTAAATTTTTTTGGAATAAAATAATAATAAGAATAATAATTAACCCAATTTTATTTGAAAATTGTTGTGACAAATATCTGATAAACAAAAATCTTAACATTAAATTCATGCAAAATATTTTAGATATTTTTTGGAATAAAATTATAATATAATTAATAAATAAACCAATTTTATTAGAAAATATATATAAATAAATCAATATGGTAACTACACTGGTAAAAAAGACCTGTTGCTAAAAATAATATTGATTTTGTAAAATATTTGAGCTGTTTTTGAGAATATATTAATAATAATAACTAATACAATTTTATAGTAAAATTGTTATGACAAAAATCTGATAAACAAATATCTTAATACTAAATTTGTGCAAAATATTTTAGCTATTATTGTGAACATAATAATAATAATAATAATCCAATTTTATAAGAAAATTGTTGTGACAAAAATCTTTTAAAGAAAAATCTTAATATTAAATTTATATTTTTACCCTGGTAATTACACTGGTAAAAAAGACACGTTACTAAAATACAATAACATAAAATATTTTAGCTTTTTCTTTTTTTTTTGTATAAAATACAATAAGAATAATAATAACTCAACTTTATATAAATAAAGTTATGACAAAAATCTTATAAGCAATAATCTTAATATTAAATTTATGCAAAATTTAATAATGTTAATTCAATTTTATAAGAAAATTGTTGTGGGAAAAATCTTAATATTAAATTAATGCAAAATATTTGAGCTGTTTTTTGGAATATAATAATTATAATAATAAAAAAAGCCAATTATATTAGAAAATTGTTGTGACAAAAATCGTAATATTAAATTGATGTTATTTTTGTCGTATTAGTTGAAGTATTGAGTTGAAAAGCTG
The DNA here is from genome assembly GCA_035042165.1 of Drosophila kuntzei. Taxonomy (NCBI): domain Eukaryota; kingdom Metazoa; phylum Arthropoda; class Insecta; order Diptera; family Drosophilidae; genus Drosophila; species Drosophila kuntzei. Next base: position 1,132,956 of record JAWNLU010001233.1, on the reverse strand, counting down.
TAAGTGCAAGTGGCACACGCGGCGTATGCGCAACAAAATGCAGAATGGATAATGCACAAAGTTGACAGCCAATTTGAAGCTAAAGTCCAGCCGAATAAAAAAAATACTTGCAAACTGAAGTGGGCAAACAAGTCAAGTAGATGGCGATAATAATGATGATGATGATGATGATGATGATGATGATGAAGAGAATGATGATAAAAAGAAAAATATATGAAAGAAAACTGCAGATGAGCACAAAGTCGGACTCTGGACATTGCTATAAACTGTTATAAACTGTGGCCAAAGAGCTTAATCAAAATTTATGATGTCACATGCGGGTGCAGGACACTGAAAATGACACAAAGGGAGGAGGGAGAGGGGGAGGAAGAAAACAGGGGGTGAAACTGCAATGGGGAAAAAAGTTAAAATGAAATTTACTTACTTGCGGACTGACTTTCAAGGTAAACAAACGATGCACATAGGTAGACAAAGTGATAGAGATAAAGAGCAAAAAGAGAAGAAGACGAAGAAGAAGAAGAAGATGAGGAAGGCGAAGGATGGATACAAAGTTTTCTTTTTTATACCCTTTCCAAAGGTATTACCAATTGTCATTAAGTGTCATCTTCTCAAACTCTTACTTTTCCAGGTATTATTTATTTGGAATTATTTAATAATTAATTTCTGTATTAATTACATTTTTGGTTGCTTCTGAAAAAAGTTAAAAATAAACTATTTTTGTTTTTCTGTCTGTCTTACTTTTCTTGTGAAGTAATTTTTATTTTTTGTATTATTTATATATATTTAACACTCGACAAAAAATTTTGGAATTAAGATCTCTCTCAAAATTATGGAAAACAATTTTCTATTCCATACAATTTAAAATAAAACAAAAATTTAAAAAATAAATAACAGCAAGATAAATAACAATTATTTTAAAATTAAAACTGAATGGAATATGCTTTTATTTTACAGATGTTCAATATTTTAAATTAGTTAATAATTCATTTTAATACTAATTTTATATTCAGTTTTTTTAATTTTTTATTAAGATTTCAAGAATCTCTCAAAATTAAAGAGAACAATCTTTACTTTTCTGTCTGTTTTATTATTTATATATTTAACGTCAGCTTTAAAACACTCCACATAAAATTGTGAAGAATTTAAAATAGAAACAAATGTTTGAAAAATGGCAATTAAGATAAATTTCTAATATTTAAAAATTACAATTGAATGGAATAAACTTTAATTTTTAAAATTTGGAGTACTTTTAAAGGGTATCAAATCTTTGGTGTGACAAAGAAAACTTTACTATCTTGATTTTCTGTTTTTTTTTTATAACTCTTTATAGCAGTTTTTCTGCTCAATTGACAGCCGACAGTTTTTGAAAGTGAACTAAACTCGATTCGATATCGAAAGATGAAAGAAAAAGAAGAAAAATAGGAAGAAGAAGAAGCATGCAATTGAATTTATTGCTTTTCAAATGTTCACTTAAATTTTCAACATTTAAAATAAAACATTTTTTAAACTCCAAGCACTTTTCATTCATTTTCTCTCGCTTTTCCCTTTATGACTCAAAAGCTGCGTTATTTATGACATGTTTCTCCACAGATTTTCTACTTATTTCTCTTCCGTCCCCACATGTGATTTGTGTTATAGTTAAAGTTATATAGATGTAGTATTATATACTTATATATATTATATATATATATTAATAATATAAGTAGAAGCATCTCCAGGTATTTTGGGATTTCACTTCCTGTTCCTTTTCCATCACTTTGACTGCGAATGCGAATGCGACTTTCACTTCCGCATTCACTTCCGCATCCGTGTCTCCTTGCTTGTTTCTTGAATACCCTGCAGTCACAAAGTACCAATTGGGGTAGCTTAACGTATCAAAAATTTACAGATAAAACACTTATATATTTTTATCTGCTATTTTTCATAATAAATATTTAAGTATAAAATTTATTTCCAATGTGTTTATAATAGCAATACAAATTAAAAGTTATTGTTATCAAAATTTAATGTAAATATGAACATATTAGAATAATACCAAATATTACCAAAATACAATATTTGTAATTAAGTATTTTTGGTATAATTGGATATTTCGTTCTTTGCCTTAACTATTTATTTTTAATTTATACTTTTAACATGGAAATATGTTTTGTATTCTTATCATAAAAATAAGAATAACAGTATTAATAACAGAATAACAGATTTTAAAAAAAATATGTACATATTAATAAAGAAAACAACAATTACCAATATTAAATTTATTTTAGTATTTTTAGTAACTTATGATATTTTTGAATATTTTGGAAAAATGTTTTGAATTTTTTACTATTAATATGTTTAAAATAATAACATTGTAAATTAATAAATAAAATAAAACATACAAATTATTTAATAACTTTTTTTATTTACGCTGATTCTTTCCATTAAAAATTTAAAATAAAAGTTCATTCCCTTTACAGAATATATTTTTTCAGGATTAACTTAATCTTATATCTATTAAAATGCTAGATTTTTAAATATATCTTTCTATATCTTCCTCGACTTAATTTTAAACTAAAATGCAGGGTATCTGTCGGTGCAGCAATGCCCACTCAAAATATCATGACTTTTTTGGTACTTTTTTTACTTGGGTCTTTTTTACAGCTTCTTAGCAGCCACAACATTTTTGGCCATAATGTAAAAAGCAACGTGTTTCATTTTTAGGGAACTGTTCGGGATTCAGTCGCCACGCACGAACAACTCTTTTTCAGGGAGGAAAGAGGCAGGGAATGGGGAATGGTGAATGGGGAATGGAGGAAGTGAATGTGGATGTGAAAGAAGTGAAAGAAATGCCTGTAATATCATCAGCACACAGATTCTAACTCTGAAGCTCGAAAAAGAAGAGAAAAAACCAAAACACAGGGATAAAGGGTTAAGGTGGCCAAGGGAGGGTATGAAGGGGTTAAGGCAGAAGGCAGTTGCATGTAGGGAAGTACACTGATAAAAAAATGTTCTATAATTAAGATTTTAGTCTCAGAACTAAGAATTATGGTCTAAAAAATGCATCGAGAACATAAAATTCTTAAATTTAGAAAACACATCTTGATTTTAAGAACATTTCAAATAAGAATAAGTTCTTAATTTAAGACCAAACAGTCTTAAATTCTCAAACCAAAAATAAAAAAAAAGGAAGGTGCTTGAAACTTTAAACTTATTTTTATTTTTTTGATATTTATACTTTTTTTGGATTTATTTTTTTTATAAATATTCCGATTATATGTTTTTTCCTTGATATTAAATAAGACATATTTATATTTTCTTAACAATTTAATATGTTGAATTCTTATATCAAGAGCTGCGAATTTTTAGATTAATATTCTTAGTTTTATTAATTTGGTCTTAAAAAGGTTTTATTTTAAGAACAAAATATTTAAGATGAATTTTCTTGATTTTAGAGTTGGTCTTTTTTTCTCAGTGTAGGGAAAGGGGAAGGAAATGCTGCTGTTGTCCTGTCGTGTTTTATTGTGCTGCTTTTCACTGGCTTTATGATTATTGCACCCCAGTCTCATTCACATGCGTAGTGTAAAGCTGTCTCCCCTTTTCCACTTTTCCTCTTCTTCTACCCCTTTTCCCACCACTTTTTCCACTTTTCCCATCTTTAAGAAACAACACACTTGGATGCTACATGATTTTTTAATGAGTTGTTTTGCTGTACACAAAAAACAAGCATTAAAACTACTGAATTGGAAATCTGTTCAACAAAGTTGCCGCATTTTGTGGCACTTGACAACAAGGAGGAGAATTTCAGGGCTGGAAAATGAGAAACGGGTAAAATAGGAAACGCAAATCTTTGAATTGTACCAGGGACCAAAACTTTTATAAGTTTTAAAATAAAAATTGCAATCCAAGAACTATTTACAAATGTTTGTTTAAATGTTACGAAATAACATTTATTTTGAATCTTAATAATTTTAATCATTTTGAATTTATAAGCTACGAAATAACACTTATTATTGATAATTTATAAATTAACCTTTAAATTCGTTCTGCATTATTTTGAATAAAATAAAATAGATTTAGAATTTCTTAAATAAACGTTACAAATCATTTATATTATATAAATTGAAAATATAAGTTTTTGGCTGATATCGCTAAATATGACTAAAATAGGAATTTTCATGTACTCCATATTTCCGTAACATATTTCCATCAGATTGATTTATTTAGTTAAAATTCGAATTCATAACTCTTTTTTACGGTTCTTTATTCTTTCCTTTTAACTTATTTTTTGAGCTGCAACAAATCCATTTCACATTCTAAATTCTAGCGGAAAAGTTTCAATATTTTCCGCATATTTAATTTTTTCTTTGCTCGCTTTGCACATCAAATCTCATTGTGACACTTATGAAAGTATTTAATACTTGACAGCGCAAAATGAAATGAAAAATTAAAAAACAAAACGCAAATAATGAAAACAAAAAAATGAGAAATAAATAAAATTTAAAAGTTCAATATTTCCACGGCATTTGGAGGAGTATTAAAAAATGTTCGTCAAAGCCCAAAAAATATTCAAAGGAAAAATCGTATACAGAATACATTTCAACAGCAGAAACGAGCGAACAACAAAAACAATAACAACAACAACAACAACTAGGAAAATTTAAACAAAAGCTATGGCAATTGTAAAATTGTAGAATTGGAACTGTAATATTCGTACTGTAACATGGGTCAGTTCCAAATAGAACAGGTAAAACAACAGTAACGAGTAACTAAATTCGAAAAACCGAAGTTAAAATACCCTTTCTCATAAATACTCTACGATATACAGGGATTAAAAATAAGAGACATGAGTCTTAAGAAATTTAAATTAAAACAAAATGATCTAAGTGAATGGGAAAATGTTAGATATACTTTTTCGCTAAACAATATCCTTTAAACAGGATAAACTATTATTTTATAAGAGTTTAAAAATTAATTTTAACTCTTATTTTTGATCAATAAATAAATATGATCAAAAATTAAAAACTGAAAGTTAGGATCACAAATAAGAGACATGATTTAAAAAAGAATAAAAACTTGAAAAGTGATCTTAATGAATGGGAAAATGTTAGATATACTTTTTCGGTTAGCAGTATCCTTAAAACAAAATAAACTTTTATTTTAAATTTTATTTATACAAATTAATTTTTACGTAATCTTATTTTTTGATCAAAAAATAAAAATTATGAAATAATAATAAAATTTAATTTTTTATTTAAAAATTATAAAGTTATATTATATTTTTAGTTTGTAACTTTATAATGAAGATGAAAATCAAAAATTATTTTTGAGATTTTCAAATACAAATTAAAAATAAAAATAAATTTTTCAATTGTTTTATATATTTTTCGATCTAAATATAAAAGCGAATTATTAATTTTTTAATGTTATATAAAAGTTACTAAATTTTCAATTAATAAAAAATAAAAAATTTTAATATAATTTTATTATATAAATTGAATCAGTTTCTCTGTTTTCATATTTTATTTTCATTGCATTACAAACTTCATCAACAAGTTAAACGACCCACTGTAAGGGTATAAAATTGCACAAAAAATTGAATTACAGTGTTCGAAAAAAAGTGAAATAATAATACTGTAATTGGACGTCAAACAATGCGGCGAGCATTTAATTTAATCAAGTTTCGCTTTTGCATAAATCAAATATTCCAATCTGAGAACGAATATGAATATGAACATGGACATGAACATGATCATGAATGCGAATATGAACATGAATGCGAATATGAATATGAGTGCTGCCCAATAGATTCGTAGATTTCCTCGGATTGTTTTCCCAAAAATGAAAAAATAATCCTGTTGATTTTTAGAATTGAAAATAAAAATATAAAAAATGTATTAACATAAATATATAAATAAAATTTAATGCAAATATCTTTGTTAGGGATTGTTCGATTAAGACATATTTGATTAAATAAATATTAAATATAAATGTTGTAAAACAGATTAAATAACATAAATATGAAATAATTATACAAAAATAAATTTCTATAATTTAATTATTAAATGAAAACTACTTTACTGGATATTTAGATGGACTGTCGTATGATACCCTTCTATTTAGACTACAGGGTATGCACGAATACTAATGTCCATTAATTCAGTTGTTCTTTAAGTTTTTAGGCTCAGGATTTGTTGCCATTTTGTGCCTCATTCTTAGGACTTTGCTCTCCTCTCTATTTTTTTTTTATCGATTACACAATGCATGCACTTTACCATTTATCAGGTGTGTGTGTCAGTGTGTGTGTGTGTGTGTGTGTAAGTGTGTGTGTGGCCAACACGCTAGCTACCACAATTTATGCTGTAATCCAAAAAAGGACATAAATGGCAGCGATAAATTGAGGTTAACGCGCCAAAGTCACGAAAAGGTAAAGTCGAAATGTGACCCATACACACACACACACACACACACACACACACACACACACACACACACACACACACACACACACACAGACACACACACCTGGACATCATCAGGCCTAAAGTTCTCAGTTTAAGTGAAATTATATTAAGTGTGCGGACGCTTAAATTTGCATGCGATACACCTGCCACCAGTGATGGCAAATTTAGCTATTTTATAGCTAGATTTTATGAGTATAGTGCAAAAGCTAGAAAATTTATAGAAACCAGAGCACATTATTTCTATGCGGAATAAGCAAAAAAAAATCATTTTTAATAGTAATTTAAAAAATTTAAAAATCCAATTTAATTCTTATTTGTGATTTAAAAAAATTAACAATAATTAATTTTATTGATTTATTTTTTTCAGTCTTTTATAAGAGTTTTTGTTGAATAAAAGTCTTTAAAGACTATTATTTTTGCGGAATAAAATAAGGGTCTTTAAATAAACATTGAAAGTTACTCTTAATTTAAAAATTCTTAAAAATGCAAAAATATTTTAAATACAACAAATTTTTTATATTTAACACAAAAATTGCATTTGTTCTTAAAGATGATTTTTTAGTGCAATTTTTAATCAATATCGATTATTATCAGTCCCTGATAAAAACTCTATGAGCTATGGGGCTAATAAATAAAATTAATTATCTACCCTGTTGTATAAAAAGTTAACAATCTTAAAGTCCTAAAAATCCTAAAAAAGTAACTCAAATTTGTAATTTAATTTTTTTTAAATCGGTTCCCTGAATAGACTTAAGAAGCCAAAAGTTTGTGAATAAATATAATTTATTTCATTTTTAATATCGATCTATTTTTCTAGCATGAAAAAGATAATAGGAGATTTATTTCTTTTTAAAAATCGGAATCGGAAAGAACTATTAAAAAAATTAACCTATAAGCATATTTGATAATTTTTTAATTAATTGTAGCTAATAATTTATATTAAATTAGTTTTATAAGCCCTTGAAACTCTGGCAACACTATCTGAAACTTTTCGGAATCTCTTTGGGCTGCCTTCTTTTTTTCCCCCCATGTGTTTTTTCTCTCTTTTCTCTGCTTCTTTCTTTTTGCTGTGGTTTTTCTCACTGTGAATTTTCTGTGAGAAATATGCATTAAAGCAATTGCTTTGGTTTTCATTTTCAGACATTCGCAGTTCGAATTTTTCTCATTTATTTGGATATATTATTTATTGCAGAAAACTTGAGCTTGTAATATTAAAAAAATAAAATTAATATAATTTTAAAGTTTTATTTTGGCTTAAAAATATGTTATTTTAAAAATCAATTATATAATATATTTTTAAGCTTAAATAAGCTTTTGTGTAAAGTATAGAAAATTTGAAATTTATTACAATTTTTATAATTGCAGTTATTAATTTTTAATTTTCTTAACACCGTAAGTTATGATAAAATTATATTATATAAATTAATTGGTAATGATTATATTTCAATTTAATTGACTATAGTCTCTAATAATATTGGCAAAAAGTCAAACAGAAAAGGCGTAAAAATAATAAAAGCCATTATTGACCATCATTTTAGATTTTTATTTATTTTCATCAAAAATAAAGATTGTAGTCTGAGTTTTATTATTATTATTATTAAAAAAAAAAAAAATAAAAATCATTGATAAAAAAACGTAAAGAATCAGAAATTTAAAAATGCAGAGTTTGTAAATTAATAAAGATATTGGTGTTAATTATTTTTTTCTAGGCCCATTATAAGTTGGTAGTTTTCTTTTAATAAAAAAAGTATTAATCATTATTTACAGTCCCTGTTTAGTACTCTTTTAATTTTGTTTAAGAAATTAAGTTAAGTTAAATTATAAAAATTACTTGGGAGTGATTATAATTTAATTTTCTTGAATATATTTCAATTATTACATTATTATATTGGGAGAAGTTAAACACAGAAGCCGTAAATTGTTATTTAGTTTTGCTATAAACGAATTAAATAAAAATCATTAATGATCATAATTTTGGTTTTTTATTCAAATATTCATTAAAATCATTAATGATTTTTTTATTTTATTTATGGTCAAAAATTTATTAAATTAGTCAAAACTAATGATTATCATTGAATAAGAAATTGCAAAAAATTAAAAGAGATTTTAAAATATTAAATATATATGGTTTTATTGGCCCATTAAAAGTTGGCATTTTTTTAATAATTAAAAAATATATTAATGATTATTTATAGTATCTGCTTAACACTCTTTTGTAGTGCATACACGTAGTCGGTGTCTGTCTAGTGAGAGAGTTGGTTTTGTTGCCATAACACATTGGATTACTTGTATTTACATAGCATATTTGTTCATTTGCAGTGCAGACACACACACACACACACGCACACACATACACTCACACACACACACACTCAATGACGCATTCACATGCATTCATTTATATGCCTTTAACCACTCAAATCGTTCAATAAATAATCTCTGCAAACGCGACAAACAGACGCGAAAAGCATTGCCTACTTTTAAGGGAAAACAACCCAAACACCCACACACTCCCCCCTCCCTCTCACACACACACACACACTCACACACATTTGTAGACTATTTGTCTGTGTGTATGTGTGTGTGTTTGTGTGTGTATTTCCTGATGTGCGTTGGCGCATTATTGAGTGGATTTTGCGGTTTTTGGGCAAAAGACGCAGCGCACATAAAAAATAAAAATAAATACAAATAAAACAGAGCAGAAAATGAAAAGCCAGACAACATAGAAAGAGAGACAGAGAAAGAAAAAGAGAGAGAGAGATAGAGGCAGACTGAGAGAGAGAGAGAGCAGCATCGACAAAGAGTTCCTTAAATTGTTATTTATAAATCGCACAGCAAACAAATTCATTTAGTCATGTTATCAATTTTTGCCACGCTACCCAACACTTTTTTGTACTCAAATAATTCGAGTACACTGAAAAAAAGACCAACTTCTAAAATCAAGAAAATGCATCTTAAATATTTTGTTCTTAAAATAAAACCATTTTAAGACCAAATTAATAAAAATTAAAAATATTTATCTAAAAATTCGCAGTTCTTAATATAAGAATTGAAAATCTTAAATTGATAAGAAAATATAAATATGTCATATTTAATATCGGAATATTTAACAAAAAATACATATATTAAAAAAAAAAAGTTTAAAGTTTAAAACACCTTCTCTTATTTTCTTATTTTTTTTGAGAATTTAAGACCGTTTGGTCTTAAATTAAGAACTTATTCTTATTTGAAATGTTCTTAAAATCAAGATGTGTTTTCTAAATTTAAGAATTTAATGTTCTCGACGCATTTGTTAGACCAAAATTCTTAGTTCTGAGACCAAAATCTTGATTTTAGAAAATTTTTTTTCAGTGTACATATAAATGAATACTATGTACTTTAAATACATCAGCTGGTCGATTATAATTCTTAAAAAAATTCTTAAATTAAAATTCCAATTTCTTTAGTTTTAATAATAATACCAAAGTATTAAAAAAAACTATAAAAGAGATAACAAATATTTTATTTTAATATTTCTTGATTTTGGAAAATATAAATATTACAAATATAACTGATTTTATTCATTTAATTATTAAATTATTTATAATAATAATAATAATAATAATAATAATAATAATAATAATAATAATAATAATAATAATAATAATAATAATAATAATAATAATAATAATAATAATAATAATAATAATAATAATAATAATAATAATAATAATAATAATAATAATAATAATAATAATAATAATAATAATAATAATAATAATAATAATAATAATAATAATAATAATAATAATAATAATAATAATAATAATAATAATAATAATAATAATAATAATAATAATAATAATAATAATAATAATAATAATAATAATAATAATAATAATAATAATAATAATAATAATAATAATAATAATAATAATAATAATAATAATAATAATAATAATAATAATAATAATAATAATAATAATAATAATAATAATAATAATAATAATAATAATAATAATAATAATAATAATAATAATAATAATAATAATAATAATAATAATAATAATAATAATAATAATAATAATAATAATAATAATAATAATAATAATAATAATAATAATAATAATAATAATAATAATAATAATAATAATAATAATAATAATAATAATAATAATAATAATAATAATAATAATAATAATAATAATAATAATAATAATAATAATAATAATAATAATAATAATAATAATAATAATAATAATAATAATAATAATAATAATAATAATAATAATAATAATAATAATAATAATAATAATAATAATAATAATAATAATAATAATAATAATAATAATAATAATAATAATAATAATAATAATAATAATAATAATAATAATAATAATAATAATAATAATAATAATAATAATAATAATAATAATAATAATAATAATAATAATAATAATAATAATAATAATAATAATAATAATAATAATAACAAAAGAAAAAAAACACGAGTTGCAACAATCTTTGGCCAAGTGCGAAAATTCATTAAATCGTTGATTGAATGAGTGAATGCATGAGTGAGTGTACTCGTTGTAAATGAGTGAATGAGCAAAGTGAAACGCAGGAAAGAATTGAAATTGCTTTCAAGGAAGTTGGGGGCAGGCAAACTTGTCGGTTGTCGGTTAAACAGATCCAAATACAGACAACGCCATTTGCAATTACTATAAACAATCACACACGCACACGCACACGCACACACACACACACACCACACACACACACACATACATAGTCACTGTGAATGTCATTCGTGTAATTGGGTTGCTGAGCAGCCAAATTTTGGTTCAAATTAATGAATGGATGGAGCTTATTGTGTTTCCTGCTCTATATTGTGGAGCTCCAGGAAGAGGGGAGAGTGGAGAGAGATGGGGCTACAATCACAGGTCAGTGGCGGATAAAGAGAGTGAGGTGGAGAAAAGAGAGAGATGGGAATTTAGACAGTGTTGCCAGATCTGTAAGTGCTAAAGTAGCCAATTGGATCTAAATAAATAGCTAGAAAATAGCGATTTAAAATCAAAAGGTTTTCTATATTTTTTTTATAATAAAATTCTTAGTTTTCGGATAATTATCTTAAATATATAAAACTATTTATTTATCAGTGTGGAAAATATCTTAAAATATCTAGATAAATAGCTTATAGCAATTATTCAAATTTTCTTAAGAATATCAAGTTATTAAGCTGACTGGAAAAGTCTACTATTAAAAAATCCAGTTTATAAAAAACAATTAACTAAGAGAAAAATACAAAAAAAAAATGCGGTTTTAAAATAAAATTTTTTCTTTATTTGATAGAAATTTTTATAACGAAATTCTTTGTCTTAAAACAAAAATTTTTATTTAGAAACTGTTTTTATTAGTATGGTAATTTATTTACTTAAAATATCTAGCTTTTTAGCTTATAGCAATTATTCAAATATTCTAAAGAATGTATTTAAGTTAAATAATGTTAAATAAACTAGTTTATAAAATATAAAAATTATAAGAGAAAGATACAAAAAATAGGTGATTTTTTAATCAAAATGATTTCGGTTTATTTTATAGAATGATTTATAATTTGATTAATTATTTACTTGAATTATCTACATTTATAACTAATAGCAATTATTCAAATATTCTTAAAAATGTATTTAAGTTAAATAATGTTAAACAAACTAGTTTATAAAATATAAAAATTATTTCTTTATTTTCTAGTATGAGTTATAGCTTAATTATTTATTTACTTGAAACATCTAGATTTATAGCTTATAGTAATTATTATAATTTTCGTGATTTTTCAAATAAGTATAAGTATAAAAATTATAAGAGAAAGATACAAAAAATATGTGATTTTTTAATCAAAATGTTTTCTGTTTATTTTATAGAATGATTTATAATTTAATTATTTATTTACTTAAAATATCTAGCTTTTTAGCTAATAGCAATTATTCAAGTTTTCTTAAAAATGTATTTAAGTTAAATAATGTTAAATAAACTAGTTTATAAAATATAAAAATTATAAGAGAAAGATACAAAAAATAGGTGATTTTTTAATCAAAATGTTTTGTGTTTATTTTACAGAATGATTTATAATTTAATTATTTATTTACTTGAAAAATCTAGATCTATAGCTTATAGTAATTATTATAATTTTCGTGATTTTTCAAATAGGTATAAGTATAAAAATTATAAGAGAAAGTTACAAAAATATGTGATTTTTTAATCAAAATGTTTTCTGTTTATTTTATAGAATGATTTATAATTTAATTATTTATTTACTTGAAACATCTAGATCTATAGCTTATAGTAATTATTATAATTTTCGTGATTTTTCAAATAGGTATAAGTATAAAAATTATAAGAGAAAGATAGAAAAATATGTGATTTTTTAATCAAAATGTTTTCTTTATTTTATAGAATGATTTATAATTTGATTATTTATTTACTTGAAACATCTAAATTTATAGCTAATAGCAATTATTCAAATATTCTTAAAAATTTATTTAAGGTTAATAATGTTAAATAAACTAGTTTATAAAATATAAAAATTATAAGAGAAAGATACAAAAAATAGGTGATTTTTTAATCAAAATGTTTTCTTTATTTTATAGAATGAATTATAATTTGATTATTTATTTACTTGAAACATCTAGATTTATAGCTAATAGCAATTATTCAAATATTCTTAAAAATGTATTTAAGTTAAATAATGTTAAATAAACTAGTTTATAAAATATAAAAATTATTTCTTTATTTTCTAGTATGATTTATAGCTTAATTATTTATTTGATTGAAACATCTAGATTTATAGCTAATAGTAATAATTATAATTTTCGTGATTTTTCAAATAGGTATAAGTATAAAAATTATAAGAGAAAGATACAAAAAATATGTGATTTTTTAATCAAAATGTTTTCTGTTTATTTTAGAGAATGATTTATAATTTGATTAATTATTTACTTGAAACATCTAGATTTATAGCTTATAGTAATTATTATAATTTTCAAATAGGTATTTTTCAAATAGGTATAAGTATAAAAATTATAAGAGAAAGATACCAAAAATATGTGATTTTTTAATCAAAATGTTTTTTGTTTATTTTATAGAATGATTTATAATTTAATTATTTATTTGCTTAAAACATCTAGATTTATAGCTAATAGTAATTATTATAATATTCGTGATTTTTCCAATAGTTTAGTTTAGCTATAAAAGCGTTGAAATGTCAGCACTGGAACTTGTAGGCCTAATAATATGTAATATTACACATACGCCTAGTTGGCCACGCCATTTGCATACACATTTAAATGAGATTGTAATTGTTGTCAGTTGTCAGTTGCGAGTTGTTAGTTGTTAGTTGTTGGTTGTTAGTTGTTAGTTGCACTGAGAATAATACTCGTTACTTTAATGCCCAACTAATTGCATTTCATGTGCGTCGATTACTCATACGCACCGTGAGCCCAACAGGGACTTTAACTTGCTTTTGAAATGCGACTGAGACTGAGACTGAGTCGGAGCTTTGTGCTAATTGTGTTTTGGTAAATTAATTGATTTATGGCTGTGCATTAAATGTGCTGCTCCTGTTGCCTGACATTTGATGAGCCACGCCCACATTAATTCATAAACGCCTTCCCAAAACCAAATCAAAGTTGACACGAAAAATGTGTTTTGAATTTGTTGCGATTTATATGAATTGAAGGCGATTCATTCATTAAATTTATCTAAATAGAAAGAGAGAGAGAGAGAGAGAGAGGGAGAGAGAGAGAGGGAGAGAGAGAGAGAGTGAGAGAGAAAGCAGTTGCTGTGGATTATGAATTATAAATAGCTGTTGGAATTTTCATACGCCCTAAATACGCCTACAACATCTCACATTCTCTCTCACTCTCTCACTCTCTCTTTACCATATTCCTTCACTCTTTTCTCTCTCTCTCTCTCTCTGTCTGTTGCCGTCTCTTGTTTTTAGGGTCGTCATCGTTAACGCTTTTGTAATTATGCCTTTCGCATATGGCGGCAACAGACGCTTCTCCTTCCTTTCTATCTCTCTTTTTCCTCTCTACCTCTACCTCTCTCTCTCTCTCTATCCCCCTCTCCCTTCCTCATGCTGCTGACCCGCTTGTGTGGCATCTCTTTAAGCTAATTGAAGCTGGCTGATAAAGTGCGTTGCCATCAAACTGTCGACAAACTTGACTCAACTGCTTTTCCGAGTCTCTCAAACTTCCATTCAATTCCATTCAATGAGGAATAAGCAAAAAAAAAAAAAAACATCATTACTGGTTATTTAAGGACTTTTATTTTATAAATAAAATTTAATAATTATTTGTGATTGAAATAAAAAGTTACAAAATAATTATTATTACGGATTTTTATCTTTTTAGTCTTTTCTAAAAGTTTTTGCTGATTTTTTTTAATAAAAGTCTCAGAAACCTTTTTTTCTGATTAATAAATTTAATGTCTTGGTTTCTTGGGTTTTACTTGTTATTTTTATTTTTAAAAGGTCTATCTTAAATATTGGCAGAGAAATTTACAAAGAATTTTATCCAAAAGTTTTCAAAAATTACAAGTTTTTAAATACCTATATCAAAAACTCTTATAAAAGACTGAAAATATAATATTTATTTTTTTTTGTTTATGTTTTATTTTAAACCACAAATAATTTTTAAATTTGATTTCGAAACTTAAAAGCTCTAGCGAAGAAGGAGAAGGAGACAATCGCATCCCAAACTGCCAAACTCCCAACTGAAACTGCAGTTCAATTCCTAAGCAATTTAAACGTGTTTAAAAGCCCCAACTGTGATATTCTGGACATTCTGGACCTGGATGCAGAGGAACGTCAACTGCTACAACTGGCCTCTGCAGCAGAGAACAACAACAGACAACAAACAGAAGACGCATCTGTTGAGTTAGAAGAAGATCCGACCCAGAGTACAGCTGCATCTGATGATGAGGAGACTCCTATACTTGTAGTAGTTAAAGAGGATTCTCCACAAAACACATCTTCATCTCGTACAGATCAAAATAAGATATTATTTGATAGAGATAGGGATGGCACGGATGATGAAGAGCCTTCTACACTTCTACAGCTTGAGGAAGATTATTTACAAAGTAGACTCACATCTTCATCGAGCGAAGATGGAGACTCGGATGATGAGAAGCCTTCGCCACTTGCAGTTAAAGAAGATCCTGCACACATTTTAACATTTACATTTTTGTCCCGCAAAGAAAACAACAAGTTATTATTTGATAATGGGGATTTGGATAATGGACATCCGCCTCCACTTGAAGTTCAAAAAGCTTCTCCACAAAGTAAATTAGCATCTTCATCGAGGGAAGATAGGGACTCCGAAGATAAGCAGCCTTCACCACAGGAAAATGAAGACGAAGCTTCACAAATCACAAGCACACCTAAATCTTCATCCCACAGAGACGAAATCAAGTTATTATTTGACTGTAATCGCGATTCTTGTCTGCAAATGCTGGCAATCCATCCCCATCCAATTAAATACGACTCCGATGTGGACAGCATAGACTCCAACCAGTTAGTCATGGATGATATTGGCAATATTGAAGATGTATGTAGAACTGGCAAATGCTGCAGTTGAAACCATTGTAACGTTGCCTGCGGCTAAACGTAAGAGAAAGTCAAGTTCCTGCAGCATTTTGGATAATCAACCATTTCAAAAGAGAGTCACAAGATCGCAAGCCAAGCAATTGGATTTGGATTTGGAGAGAGAAACAAAACCTGAACTCAATAATAATCTTGAATTGATCAAAGTGGGCACAGGAGCTTCAACTTTAAACAACTTTAAATCAAAAGTCAACAATATAAGTAACTAAGGCTTAAATAGTTTTAAATCACGTGAACATAATATTGTGCCTAAATTTAGTTAAAGTTTATTTTTTGTATTGTATTATTTGTAAAAGTAGAAATTGTATTTGCCCGATTAAAATTAAATTTATTTATATTTAATTGAGTTAGTACACTTTGATTTAACTTGTACTAGACCTAATGAATTCAAAGCCAAATTAAATTTATTTTGTGGATTAATATGGGATAATTATAGCTAATTCGAATGTTGTATTATTTATTTATTTATTCAGTTCATTGATGTGTTATTTATATGTGTTAATTTCCTTAAACAGTGTTTAATTATAAAGCTATTTGTGAAATGAAATCTTTGTTATCAGCTCGACACACACACACACACACATTGTCCTGAATGTCACAGTCAACATTCCTAGCTTTTTTCATCTTCTTCAATCTCATCCTTAACTTGCTTAAATATCATGAACAGTAGTTCAACATTCTCAACTGTCTGTTTGCAGTCTCTCTATCTCTCTCCCTGTCTCTCCCTGTCTCTCTCCCTCTCTCTCTCTCTCTCTCCCTGCATTTCTATTTCCTCTGCCGTCTTTCTCTTTTCAAATAGGCTTTCATTTATAAGCCAATTGTATTTCAATTGAATTTATTCCAATATCTGTTATGTTTTGTCGTGTTCTGTTATGAAATCGTCGTCTCCACACATACCCAGTACTTTGGCAGTGATAGGGTATATCCATAGCGGAAATTAAAATAGTTTTCTATTCATTGTTATCAATATTTTTATTTAAACATAAATCAAGTCATCTATTATTTTAACAATTTAATTAAAATAGTTAAATTAACCTAGTAAATATAAGAAAAAATTTAAGTATTTTATTACAGATATTTTTTATTTTTATCTTGATAAAATGCCAACTATTTATTTTACTTGTTCCTATTTTATTATGAAATTGTTTCAACAACATGAAAAGTTCCCATTTTATTTTTAGCAAAATACATATATTTGATTTTTGTTTTTATTATTTACAGATATTATATTTTAAGAACAAGCTAAACATTTATATTTAAATTTAAGGAAGATTATTGGTTAAGAAAACTCTTTAATATTTAAAATTTTGATTATAATAGAACAAGTTAAATATATATATTTATATTTAAGGAACATTATTACAGTTTATTTGTTCATATTATATTTAAGTTGCATACGATAAATTAATAAAATTTATAATTTTTTAAATATAGAAAACTGAAATTGTTTCAACAATATAAAAAATTCTCATATTTGCTTAAGCAACAAAACTCTATTTTTTAATTTTATTACAGATATATATTTAAAAAATTATTGGTTAAAGAAACTCTTTAATTTTTTTAATTTTTATTATATTACAGATATTATAGAACAAGTTAAATATACATATATTAATACGTAAGGAACATTATGGGTAATTTAATTTAATTTTCATGTTTTAAATAATTTTCTTAAGGAAATTCAAAAATGTTATCATTTAAAAAAATAGAAGCCATCAAATTGTTTTAACAATATAAATAGTTCACATATTTAATAAAACTTAAAAAACTATTTGTTTTTTTATATTGCATTCCAGATATTATATTTTTAAAATTATAATTATTATTAATTATAAATTTATAGAACATTATTGGTAATGATAAATTTGTTAATCGTTTAATACACATTTATTTATTAAACGTATATTAAGAATTAAAAATATTATTAGAATATGGAATTAACAATAAAATGATATTATAAGCTATTTCAAAAAATATTAAAAATTGCTAAGTTTGGCTATTTTTAAATTGTCAGAGTTACGGGTATCTTTTAGTTGGGTACTTCTCTAATTTCTGTTGTATTTTGGAGGTATTTCGAGTTATTGGGAAAACTCGCAACGATTTAAGCTTTTGTTGTCATTCTCGTTGTCGTTGTTGTTGTTCGCATTGTTGTTGTTGTTGTTGTTGTTGTTGTTATTGTTGTTGCATAAATCAAATATGTGTTTCGCCGGAAGCAACGAAAATACAAATACAAATTGTGCATAATATAACTTCCGATCGGCAAATAGACAACCAAATTCGGTCGCAGCATTCACTTGGAATATGAGTACCCATTTCGGGTATTCACAATACGGACAACCAGTGTTGCCAACTTTTGACAAGTTGTTTTTGGTGGGAAAAGGATTTAAAAAAAAGCTACTTTTCAAACAAAAAATTTAAATAAATCCGAATTTTTTCCCACTTTTACTTTATTTTATTTAAATTTAACAAAAACAGTTGCCAGAAATTATTAAAAATTAAATAACTTTTCACAAGCGGTTTTTGGTGGGAAAAAAAGGTTTTAAAAAATTGTACTTTTTTCCAACAAAAAAATCGGAATAAATCCGAATTTTTACCTTATTTTATTTAAACTTAACTAAAAACAGTTGACAGAAATTTTTAAAAATTTAATTAAAATAACAAAAGCTGCAAGAAAATTAACAATAATTTAAAAATTAATCAGATGTTTGTATAAATGATCAAAAATGATTGTTTTGCTAGGATTGGGAAAAATTCAGAAAGTATTTTTTAAAAATCTCTAACACACAAAAAGGAATTCAAAACAATTGTTGTTTTAACTGTTTAAAATTCATTGAATTAAATTCAATAAAATGGCGTAAAAAACATTTGAAATATATATAAATTTTTTTTTTTTAATATGCTAATAATTATAATTGTTGTTGAAATTTAAAAATACATTTATAGAGGTAGATTTTTGTGCCTCTGAAAATAGAAGTATGTCTGAAAAATTAAATGTTTTACAATTCAGAGACATCGGCAATTTGTTTGATAATCAAAATCTATATTATAAATTTTTTTTTGTATATACATTTTTAATGATAAACAAATTGAATAAATTTCAATAAATGTTTGTATTGGTAAAAATAGAAATAAATAAATAAGAGAAAACCACTCTTTAAAAATACTAAAAATTATGACTGTTTTATTTTGTGGTTTTCCCGCTGTTGAAGTTTTTAAAGTCGCTAGATTTGACGGGAAAAAAGCTGTTGTGACATTCACGTATTCACATTTCGAGCACTTATTCAAAAGTGGCTTTAATCGATGTTCCACTATTGTTGACCCGCTGGAAAAGCTGGCAACAACTTTTCAGCATTTTCAAAAGTCATTTTCAATGTCCATCGAGCTGCCCCAATTGACATTTTGTTTACATTTCTCCCAGCGGTCGTTTCTAGGTGTGTGTGTGTGTGTGTGTGTGTGTGTGTGTGTGTGTGTGTGTGTGTGTGTGTGTGTGTGTGTGTGTGTGTATGTGTGTTGCAACTTAAATATTTGTTGAAATGTTTTATCGTATACAACTTTGCCTTTAGCTTCGCATCGTTTCTCTCTCTCCCATCTCTCTTCCCCTCTATCGCTCTCTCCCTCTGCTCTTGGCAGCCATTGTGGATTCTATGTGGACTTTGTGGATTGTAATCCGGTTGAAGAATCAATCTTTGGCAGCTGTAAACTATTTAAAATCTCCTGTGTAGTTCGAATCTCCCTTGATTTCTAAAATAATTATAATTTTAATTATTATTCATATAAATTTAATTTTAACTTACTGTAAAAATTATCATAATATTTTATTAAAAATAAAATTAAAATTATTGATGATCAAATAATAATAATAAAAGTTGCAAATATTTATTTATATTTATTTAAAAGTTACACTGTCTCTCTCTTATTCCTCTGATGACATTTTAAATAGAAAAGACAAAAATAAATAGTGGGAATAATAATACAATTAACATTTCAACTTGCTAAAAATATAATGGTATCATTAATAACCAGGGATTAAAACCTTAACTGAAACCGTAACCTTAAACCGATAAAAACCGATTCAAATTTTTAACCGTAACTGAAACCGTAACCGAAAAAATTACCCCGAAACTCTTTAAACCGAAATAACCGTTTAGTATCCGATTCGTTTATAAGGGTTAATTTCGGTTCTGAGCAACTTTGATAACTTATAACTTGCATAACTTTGTCAAAACTCAATCAATTTTCATGCTCAATGTAAATTTGAGCATAATTTTACCTCTAAATTCGTTCTGCATTTAATTTTTGTTAATTATAAAAAATTTTTGAAAATCGAATTTTTTGGAAAATTTACAGTGTTACCCCTTTGTCTTTTTTGATTTTTTCGAAAAAATTCGATGTTTTAAAATAGAAAAAATTTAAATGCAGAACGAATTAAGAAATAAAATTATACTTAAAATTACATTTCGCATGGAAATTGATTGAGTTTTGACAAAGTTATGGCAGTTCGAAGTTTAAAATAGCAGTAAAATTGAAATAATCGAAATTTTGAAGCATTAAGTCGTTTTTTATGTAAAGCAATAAATAACACTTCTTATTTTGGTCAACCGAAAGCCTTAATTTTAATTTTTTTGTGAACCGAAACTAATCCGGTATTTTGAAATCGAAACTTACAAAAAACCGATACTCCAAGATTTTGCATAACCGATAACCGAAAACCTTAATTCGAGCATAACCGAAACCGTAACTGAAACCGATATTCGTTTCGGTTTTAATCCCTGTTAATAACAATTAATAATTAATTTTAATTTTATTTATTGAAATGAATAATAACAGGATTATCATTTAAATTCGCTACAAGTATGTATTATGGTATCACTATATTTTATTAAAAATAAAATTTTAAATTATTGATAAACAATTAATAATTAGAGTTACAAGATTTATATTTAATTAAATCTCTCTTCTTCCTCTGATGGCATTTTAAACAAAAAGAAAAATAAAGACAAATGCCCGGAATAATAATATAAATAACATTTAAATTAGCTATAAATATTATGGTAACATTATATTTTATTAAAAATAAAATTATTGAATAGCAATTTATAATTAAAGCTACAAATATATTTATTTAAATGTAATATTCTCTCTTTTTCCTCGGTTTGCATTTCAAACAGAAAAGAGAAATTGAAAGAAAATTAGTTAGAAGGTAAAAGAGTTGTAATTTGTCGTGGGAGGGTTTTTCAACACTGGTCTTGGTTTGGCATACCTAGACAATTTGTCAGATGGGTTGGCAGCGCCAAGTGCTGCCACTTGCTAGTTGAATTTCCCTTTAGCAAAAACTTTGTCTTACTTAACATTTTTCAAATGCAATAAATCATTCACAGCTCTTTCACTTACTTAACGAACTTTTGCCACATCAATGGAGGGCAGACTATACACCAGGGGGTGGGTAAGGGGGGTTGTTGCATCGCAGGAGTTTTGTTTTGAGAATTGGCTAGCCAAAAAAATAAAAAAAAAAATATAAGAAAACTTGATAAAGTTTTTCGCTCAACTCGGCGACACGTTGTTTAGCTTATAAGTATTTAGAAGACCTTCGATCCACTTTGCACCACTCTGCACCACTTGACCCACCACAAACATGATAAACGAAAAACCAAAAAAAAAATAGAAAATAAACAAAACAACAAAAAAACAAAACAACGAACCAAAAAAGTTGCTATTAACCTTTTTCGGTTGCCCGTTTCTATTTTGTGCTTCACTCTCCTCGACTTTCGACATAAAACATGCCAAAAATAGCAATCGCCAAGCAATAATACAGTAGAACCTATTTACAGTGAACTCTCATCGCTAGCAAATTGAAATTTCTAGAGTTTTATTCAATTCGATCACGGGAAATACAGAAAATATAATTATGCAATCAACATAAAATTGATTTTAAAAATATGTAAAAAAAAGTAAACATAAACTTAATACGAATAAAAAGCAATTAATAAATAAATGTGCTATATAAACAATATATTAAAAACTATAATAATAATAAATAAATATAAATTTAAAAAAAAATTAAAACTTGATGACAGGAAATACAGAAAATATAATTATGCAATAATATTAATTAATTAATTTTAAAAAAATTAAATAAAGTAAATATAAACTGAATAAGAATAAGAAGCAACTAATAAATAAATGTGATATATTAAAAATATATTAAAAACAATAATAATAATAAATAAATATAAATTAAAACTTGATGACAGGAAACACAGAAAATATAATTATGCAATAATATTAATTAATGAATTTAAAAAAAATTAAATAAAGTAAATATAAACTGAATAAGAATAAGAAGCAACTAATAAATAAATGTGCTATATAAACAATATATAAAAAACCATAATAATACTTAATAAATATAAATTAAAAATAATTAAAAGCTTGATGACAGGAAAAAAAGTAAATATATAATTATGCAAGCAATATTAAATTGATTTTAAAAATATATAAAATAAATTAAACATAAACCAAATTAGAACAAAAAGAAACTAATCAATAGATGTAAAATATAAACAATATATTAAATTTATAATTATGCAGGCAATATAATATTTATTTTAAATATATAAAATAAAGTAAGCATAAACTAAATTAGAGCAAAAATAAACTAATATATAGATTTAAAAAAAGAATATTAGATTCTAAAATAATACTTAATAAATATAAATTAAAAAGAAATAAAAACTTGACAGGAAACAGTGTAAATATTTAATTATGAAAGCAATATTAAATTGATTTTAAAAATATATAAAAAAAGTAAACATAAACTAAATTAGAGCAAAAAGAAACTTAAAAATAAATGTAAAATATAAACAATATATTAAATTTATAATTATGCAGGCAATATAATATTTATTTTAAAAATATTAAATAAAGTAAACTTAAATTAAATGAGTATAAAAAGCAACTCATAAATAGATGTGCTATATTAAAAATATATATTAAGTTTATAATTATGCAGACAATATTAATAGGAATAAAAATCGTGCAATAAATAAAACTGGTATAGAAATAAAATCTTAAGTTCTATATTAATAATAAATAAATATAAATTAAATAAGTTTTGGAGCTTTAAAAGTTTGTATAATTGAAAAACACTTTTAATGAAGTGAATTAATTAATTAATAAAACAAATTAAATATTTCAATAATTTGTCCCAGTTAATGATAACTTTTCTTATCTTTGCTTCTTCTTTAGTTTGTGATCGAGTAATTTTATTCGTTAAATATAGTAATTACTCTTATATTTTTTTCTCCCTGCTTCACACGCATTGTGTTCATTTTGTCGTTGCTTCACTGTACTTGTGTACCGTGTACTATTTATCTTATAACGCATATCGAATTTTCAGGCAACGTTTTAAATTTATTTTACGCACGTGAACACAGGCCGAGACTAGTAAAAATTTCTCTTCCCTTACTTCCTTACCTCCTTCATCCTTCTCTTTTTCCCTTCATTTTCCTCTCTCTCTCTTTTTTTGCTGCTGCTTCCATAGAATCTAAACCGCAAAGTGAAATGTTGTGGCCAGTTGTAGGTTCTACTTCTTCTTTTCCTTTTTCCCAACTGGTTGTAATGTCAGAGGATTAACATAAATAAGCAATTCTCTCTCTGTCTCTCTCTTTCTCTCTCTCTCTCTCTCTCTCTCTCTCTCTCTCGTCTGTCTCTATCTATCACTCTCAGTGAGTGCATGAGTTGAAAAGTGCAATTAGCTAATTGATAGACACACTTAAAGTCAGGTTAAAGAGCAAACGATCCAAACTAGAGATGGTAAAGGTGCTAGAGATGGACCAACATTAAGTGGGAGATGCAGATGGAGGCCATGTCTACACTCATAATAAAAAAGGTTAGATCTCGAGCAATCTTATTAACAAAATTCAGACAAGGATTGTAATTTTAAAACCCTTCGATTAAAAAATGTATTCACTGAAAGAATCGTTTTTTTTTCTTTAGCTACGAAATATTTAAAAAAAAGTATACAATCTTACAGAAAAAATGGAATCACTACATCACAATCTTTAATAAAAAATACCAAATGTAATAAATAAATTAATTAATTAATAAATTTGAAAAAATTAATAAATAAATAACTTAAAAAATAAATAACTAAGTAAATAAATGAATAAATATATAAGTAAGTAAAAAAAAGTCGAAGTCTCGGATCTTTTGTAAATGCAGAATTTTGCTTGTGCGTCTGGCTGGCGCCCAAAGACGTCGGTACCTGCTCGCTCGAGTGCTTGTGCGTCTCTCTGGCGCCTTTTACCAAAATATAAATATAATCCCTAAAATTAAAAAAAAAATATTTTGTATTATACTCTGTAATTTGTCTTACATATTTAAAAAAAGTAAATAGGATTTTAGAAAAAATTTATTTTTATAAGTGTATGTTCGCGCTTCAATCTCAGGCGTCTTTGGCATAGTTAATTATATTTTACTTACTTACTTACCTGTCAATTATTAATGATGCTACCATCATGCATGCCACGCCCACTTCCACTCCCACTCCCATTCTGCCGCCCATTTCGCCCATGTCTTACATCATTAGTCAAAGCCAAGCACAACTGCCTTTTGCTCAGCTGGGTCAGCACAATTTGTAAAGAATATACTATATATGAAAAGGAGTGGAAAGAACAGGGAAAAGGGAAGAAAAGTGAAGTAGAAGTAGAAGAAGAGAGAACACAGCTGGACAACTGGGATGCCTTATGATGACTGAAGACAATTGACCAAGTTAATAGTAAATAGAAAATAATATTAATACCAGAAAAGCGAAGAAACAGGTCAGTAAATATGATAAAGTAGTTGAAAATAAGGATTTAAAGACGAAGAATAAAATTAGACAGTGTTAAATTAAAATATAAAATTGAATATGAATTTTTATCACTGTTGCACAATTACAGTTATGGACAAAAGTCTTGGCAATTGCAATGTCAAATTTTGGAAACAAGCTAAAAATGTTAGTATAATAATTTCAAGTAATTAAATTCGACAATTTATTTGATGCTAAATCGGATTAATTAAATCGAACGATTTTTATTTAACTCGATTAAATTTCAAGTTTTTATAACTTTTTCAAAAATTAACCGATTTATTTGAGAAATGTCAATTTTACAACTGTTTGACCCCTAAATTGATTCTGCATTAAAATTTAAAAAAACTTAAACCTCTTTTATTTGTTGCCAAGTTTTCAATTGTATCATTATTTTACTTTTAAATTGATTCTAAATCAAAATTTGAAAAAATAAATTTTTATTTCCATTTCATCATTATTTTTGACCATGGTACATCAAAAATTTGGAAAAATTTATTATTTTCCATCAGTGTCCATTTATTTTTAAATATCTCTTTGCTATTATTTTTAATAATTTTTGAATAATTTTGTATGAAGGAGGCTTTCAAGAAATATTCAAAAATCATAATAAATATTAAAATTGTTTAGAGAATCTTTTTGCATCAAAACTTTCTTATTTGACAACTAGTAAAGAAGTCAAAAAGTAATCCTTTAAAAAAATTCCAAATTTTCAATGGGTTTAACGAATGTTTTGTATCATTCAATCGGAATATAAATGACCTTTCCATTGATGCCAAACTTTACATGATGTAAGTTCAAATTATGAGTTGAATTAACTTCAAGTCATGTCAAAATACTTATGGCCACCGCTGTATAGTAGCATAAAGCTATAATGCCCACTTTTACACTGAAAAAAAAGACCAATTTCTAAAATCAAGAACATTCATCTTAAATATTTTGTTCTTAAAATAATAAGACCATTTAAGACAAAATTAACAAAACTAAGAATATTAATCTAAAAATTCGATGTTAGAATCAAAAATCTTATATTGATAAGAAAATATAAATATGTCATATTTAATATGAAGACAATAATATCACAGTGGTGCTCTGGTTAGAGTCGCCGCTTCAGTTTGGTAACAAGTCGAAGGTTCGAAACCCGCTGTAGCCGGGGAAAAAAAATATAATCGGAATATTTATAAAAAAAAAATAAATCCAAAAAAACAAATATCAAAAAAAAATAAGTTTAAAGTTTAAAACAACACCTGCCTTTTTTTATATTTTTTGTTTGAGATTTTAAGACTGTTTGGTCTTATATTAAGAACTTATTCTTATTTGAAATGTTCTTAAAATCAAGATGTGTTTTCTAAATTCAAGAATTTTATGTTCTCGACGCATTTTTTTAGACCAAAATTCTTAGTTCTGAGACCAACATCTTGTTTTTCGAACATTTTTTTTATCAGTGTAGTTGCAGGGCATAAATAGGAATAAAGAAGCTGTTAAAAGAAGCTCGTATGAATTTGAAGCACGTTGCCGTCCCATCGTTTGATTATTGCTTGAATAAACACACCAAATGAGAGAGGAAGAGAGAGGGAGAGAGAGAGAGAGAGAGAGAGGGAGAGGGAGATAGCAGTTAGTCATTCGTATCGACCTTCGGACACCTGCTGTGAAGGACGCATTGAAGCATTTAAGTTGTCTTCTTTATATCTCATTTATTTTGTGCTTCTTCAATACAATTCTGAATGTGTTTGCTGTTAAAAAATAAAAGGGAGACAGCAAGAGAAAGAGCAAGAAGAAGATGACACTATACTTTAAATATTGAAGCACCCTGTATATACACAAAAAAGCAGGAACCATAACTGTTATGAGGAATGAGCAAAAAATTAATTTTTAATGGTTATTTAAAGACTTTTACTTTAATAATCTAATTTTGTGATTTAAAAAAAAATCAAATCAATTATTATTATTGATTTTTATTACTTCAATCTTTTAGAAGAGTTATTGATGATTCTTTTGAATAAAAGTCTAATTTTTGAGTAATAAAATAATATTAAATCATTAATAAAAATATTACATTTGATTTATTAAATAAAAGTCTTTAAATAATGATTAAAATTTATTTTTAATTTAAAAATTCTGAAACAGAATTCTTTTTTGATTTTTATTTAGAATTTTTTATCAACAACGACAATTTTCAATAGAAAAATGCAACAAATTTTTTATTTTCCTTTTTAATGCGTCAAATTTAATAAACACTTCATTTGCATATTCCGCAAATTTAAACATTTTAAATAATAAATTAAATAAATATTTGTTAATTACAGTCGATAAATATATAATTTAATTTTCAGCTGGTTAATTCATCAATCAATCAATTAAATAAATCTGGATGGTTCACATTAAGTGTTATCTTCTATTAATATATATTATCTACACAGAAATTCAAGCTTAAAATTGGAATATTCAAGTTTGTATTCAGAATATTAACCTTAAATTAAGACAATATGCAAATAAAATAAAAACGACTCAACATTAAAAAGTCAAAGAAGGCTTAAATATTTGATCTATGAAAAAAGATTTTACAGAGCTCCGAAAGTCAAAATATTGCTAAGAAAAATTGTGTTTGAATCAAGTATTTTGCACTTGGTTTAAGAAAATGCGAGATTTTATGACGGAATCCCAGATATTTTGTTTTCTGTGTATTTATTTGAATTTTTAATCAATTTCCACATGCGAGTTCTTGAAACAATTAAATTCAGTTTGCGTATTTTTCCCCCCTCGAATTCCTCTGGCCATAATTTGCTGAAATCAGCTCAGCTTTGGAACGCTGTCATCTCTATTTTGGTCATGATTTCTGTTAGCCATTACACGTTTAAGCAGCTTTCATCCACAAAGATCCTACAAGCAAAAAAAAAGAAGAAGTAAATTCACAGAGTCGGACTTAAATAAATGTGTGTGGAGAGTAGATGAAAATATGGAGAGAGAATGGAAAAGAAACACACAAAAAGGAAGGTTTTCTGAGTTTTCGGTTTCTGGGCGATAGCTGATCCTAATGAGTCAAGAGCAAGAAAAAAATAATAACACTAATGACATAATGATTCTGCTCGACTGGGCAATACTCTGCTCGAATATAATATATAAATTCATAAAATATATAAAATATTTGTGGTTTTGTATTGTTAAATTAAAAAATAACTCTTCTTTTATAAATTTAAACAAAATGTGTTTTTTAATTTATAATTTATTTTATTTAATTTCCTTTTGTTTTTCATTTTGAATTTGTGGTATTTTTGACATTTATGGAATTTCTTGTATAAAATTTCAGGTTTATTTAAGCATTTCTTAAAGTTAAATATTATTGTTTTCGCCATTTTTAATTGATGTAAGGTAAATATAGTTTCGATATAGGTACAGGAATATTTGTGGTATTATATTAATAATTTAAGACAAATTCTTTTTTTGTAAATCTAAGCAAAAATGGGTATTTTAATTTAAAATTTTTTATTTTACTATTTTTGAAATTTTTATTATTTTCTGGAATGAAAAGTTAAAAATGTTATATTTATTTTAGCATTTTTAAAAGTTCAATATTTACTATTAATATTTATAAATTATTAAAAAGTATATTGTAAGCTTATAAATATTTGGAGTTTTATATTGATAAAATAAAAAATTTATTTTTTTGGAAATCTGAACAAAAAATGTTTATTTATTTTGAATTTTTGGTATCTTCGTCTTATTTGGTAGTTTTAAAATTACTGGTGTTTTCTATTATCAAAAATTTTAAATGTTTTTTTATTTTAGCCTTTGTGACAGTTCAATATTAACGACCATTCTTTTTTATATTAATAAAAAATAAATTGTAAGCTTAGCAATATTTGGGGTTTAACTTTTATGTTTATTTTTTATTTTTTTTATTTATTTTAGCATTTTTGAATGTTCATTCTTTTTAAAATTAATAAAAAATAATTGTAAACTAAGAAATATTTGGGTTTTTATATAAATAAAAAAAACCTTTATTTGTAAATAATAATAATAATGTGTAAATAAAAAATAATTTTTGTTTTTAAGTTTTTATATAAAAATCAAACCACAAAATATAAATTGAAAAATAACTTTTATTTTTAATTTTTATTATAAAAATGGAAAATAAAAGTTATGGTTTAATTTTCATATAAAAATTGAAAAATAAAAATTATTTATTATTTTTATCATATAAATTAATTTTAATAATAAAAAATAATTTTTTTAACAAAATAAAAAAAAGAATTCTTCTTTTTTAATTTTTTTAATAAAAATTATAATCGTTACGGTCCCTGATTGTTGCTATCATACCCACTTGAGCACACTTGAAGTGTACAGGGTATAAAAAAGAAGTCAGCAAAAAGAATTTCAGACATTTGTCACACATGCGACGCAGTCGCCGGAAACATGGCGAATTTTTATGTCAACAGGCGCTTACAACAACAACAACAACAATGTGCAACAAAGAACAAATATCTGTTCCCATTCCCTTTTCCCTTCTCACTTTTCCCTTTTCCCTTTGCCATTTCCATTTCCATTTCCATTGTCATTTTGGCCAAGTTGAGTTCAGTTGAGTTCGTCATTCAGTTTAGTTCAGTTCATTTGGTTGGGTAGCTGGGTGCCATTGGATGGTTCAGTGATTCGGAGTGGTTCGCGGTGGTTCGGGGTGGTTCAGTGGGGCACATTGTTTAATAGATGACGGCACTTTGCTTAACAAGTAGCCACATTAGTTTATTTACTGCACGCGCTCTTTTCAGCTCTGCTTTCTTTCATTCCCCTCGTGTTTTTAGACCCTGTACCTCAAAATTATAATGAGTCTATTAATTATTTAGAAGTACAAAAACAATATGCATTTCTGATCAGTCGAAATATATTTATTCTAAGCCAGGGACCGTAACGATTATAATTTTTAAAATAAAAATTACAAAATAAACATTATTTTTAAATTAATAAAATTAAAATTAAAAATAAAAATTACAAATTGAAAAATAAGAGTTAAAAGAAATTTTTATAATAAAAATAAGTTTTATTTGCGATCCCTGTCTTAAGCATATTTTTTTTTATTTGACGGCAACTAAAAGCAGTAATAAAAATTTTCAAAAATTAAATTAATATTACAATTTCAAATTTTATATAAGCAGCTAAATTTAATATTCAAAACTGAAAGAAAACAAGTTTATAAAAATATAAGGTCTGGGGTGATCTAAAAATTAATTTACAAATTAATTTGCATTTTAAAAAATATCCTTTGTTGTTTTTTTGCTCGATTCACAATTTTTGAATTTGATATTATTTTTATTATAAATTAAATTAGTTTAATTTCAGTTATGAATAAAAATTTATTGTAATATAATTTAATTTTTAAATTTACATTTTAATTTTATAATTGTATTTAAAATTTTATTAATTATTTTTTCTTTCTGCCGACTGCTTTAAGTCGACGATAAATAAATAAAAAAATGTGAGTAAATAAATAAATAAATAGAAATAAAAAAATTAAATAAATAAAATAACAAATAAATAAAAAAAATATATAAATAAATATATGTATGTATATAAAAAATAAATAAATAAATAAATTAAATAATTGGATAAATAAATATATAAATATATTAATTAAAAAATAAAAAAAATTCCAAATAAATAAATTAATTAAATAATTAATTTAAAAATAAATAAATAATACATAAATGAATTTATAAATTAATAAATAAGAACATAAATTAATTAATAAATAAATCAAAAAATAAAAAATAAATAAATAAAATTATAAATAAATAAATAAAAAAGTAAATAAATAAATCACTAAATAAATTAATTTATAAAGAAATAAATACATAAATTAATTAATTAATAAATAAGTAAATAAGTATGTAAATCAAAAAAAAATAATTTTTTTTCTACAGAATAAGTACAGGGTCCGTCCCAATGGGGTTTGCTCGACTGTAGTCCTTGCTTCTAATTTTTGTTGATGTTTCTTTGGTGGTTCCTGTGGTGCGTGTTTGGGACTAACATCTGTGGTGCATGTGTGTTTGTGTGTGTGTATGTATGTGTGTGTGTGTGTGTGTGTGTGTGTCTGGCATTTATTTATAAAGATGTTTCATTTGCTGTATTTTTTTGCTCTCCTGGCGCTGGAGCACAAAATGCGTGTAAATTGTGTGATTATTGTAAGTGGACCAAATATGTCCGACTCCCTCTCTCTCTCTCTCTCTATCTCCCTCTCTCTTTCATTAGATGGACATTCTCTTATAGCGATCATCAAAAATTCATAAAGCGTCTGCGATGCATGCCAAAAATTCCAATAGATTTTCTGTCGCTTTTTAAAAGGCAAATGAGTTCAAATGAGTTTCCATCTCCCTCAGCTGCTTCTTCTTTCCCGCTTTCCACTCAAGAAAATACTCCTCGAAATAATAAGGAATATAATTTTAGTCTATCCCATTGTTGCTCCTTTTTTGCTGTTTTTAGGCCGCAACAAATCTCCGAGGCGCAATTGCCGCAAAGCACAAAACATGCTCCTAGGTGGGAAGAGGAAACGGGGGAGGAAAGCGAGGGGAAATAAATAAACGTCCGAGACGCTTAACATGGCCACAAAAGTATGAAATGGCCCTTTAAATGGCCAAGCCAATCAAATTGTAACTGTTGCAATAAAAGTATGCTTTAAATTTTGTATAAGAAAAAGGAAAACCTTCAGTGGGTCGACTCGTGAATGCTCTTCCATATGATGGATTAAATCAAGAAAATTACACATCAGATTCAAGTTTAAATTTATATATAATAAATTAAATTAAGAAAAGAAGGGCAACAATTAATTAAGAAAATCAAATAAATTCTATATCAGATTCAATTTTAAATTTAAATATCATTTATTTAAATTGCTCAACTCTAATTTGCAACTTTTATTAGGAATTTTAAATTTTGTAAGAATAGGAAATAGGAATAGGAAAACTTTCAGTTGGTCGACTCCTGAATGCTCTACCATATGATTGATACAATAAACTAAATTTAATTTCAGATTTGAACTTAAATTAATATTATTATTATTATATTATGTATATTATATTTATATTATATTATTTATTTTAATTGTTCAATTTAAACTTTCAATTTTCATTAAGAATTTTCAATTACTTTTTCTCTTAGGCAAATACATAAATAAAGTTTTTCTCGAGTTCAGATAATAAAAAAATCATTAATTATTAATATAATAATACAAAAATTAATTAACAATTGAAAGACAACACATGATTGATAAAACCAACTAAATTAATTTTCAGCTATAAATATATATATTTATTTTTATTGCTTGACACAAATTTGCAATTTTTATTAAGAATTTTGCACTTCTTTTTGCTCTTAAGTAAATTAATAAATAAAGTTGTTTCCCGAGCTCAGTTAATAAAAAACATTCATTTATAATCGAATGGCAACACTTGAATTTCTTTCTTTGCATCTTATTCCAAGATTAAGCGTTTTCAAAAATTTATTCAGAGAAAGTTGAAGAAAATTTTCCAACATTCATAATCAGATATAAAGATAATCTATAAGTAACTGACTATGGAAATTAGATCAAACTTGACATGAAAACATAATTCATCAAAAAGAATATTTAATTTTTCCAAAAAGAATTCTGAGAAAAGCGAATAGCGAAAGGTCTCTCCGACACTTCTAATACCCTTACCAAGATTGAGAGTGAGAGTGAAAACTGTGGGACAAAAGGAGGAAAGATAAGAATTAGTTGGGTTCGAGTGCGTATATGAAATTTTTATGAAACAATTTAAAATGTGTGGAAAGCATTGAGGAGTTACTAGCTAACGGGGTGGAAAAGAAGAATGGGAAGAGACAGAAGAAAGTAGAAAGTGGCGTAAAAATGGTGAATGCCCTGTCGGACCATTTATATAAAAAATCGTTAAGATTTGTTTTAAGAATATTTAAAATATATTTCTTATAATATAATTTAATTTTATATTTTATTATTATTTACAAAATTAGGCTAAAATCTAAACATTATACTAAATAACAAGTTTGACTCAAATTTTTTTTACATTTTAATTTAAGTTAAACATTAAATTAAAACTAAATTTTATATTTTAATTTTATAGTTATATTTTAAATTTAATTAATGATATTTTCTCTCTGTTGACTGCTTTTAGTTGACCTTAAATAAATAATACCTTCATTCGCTTTTCGGCTAACGAAATACCTGCAAAAAAAGCTGCATATAATTCAGGGGACTTTTCCATAAGGTTGAATTATATGCAGAATTGAACAATGAAAATTCCTTTGGTGTTGCTGCAAGGAATTTGCATTAAAAAGTCTACTATGCATATGCAGAAAACGTAGCTGACTACCTACAGATATGGGAATGTGATCCCTAATTTGTATAAATATTATATATGAATCAGGGACTAAAACCTTAACAGAAACCGTAACCTTTAACCGATAAAAACCGATTGAAATTTGTAACCGTAACTGAAACCGTAACCGAAAAAATGTTTTTCCGCTGTACCGAAACCCATAAACCGAAATAACCGTTTAGTAACCGATTTATTTATAAGGGTTAATTTCGGTTCTGGCCGTCGCAGCTACTGAGCAACTTTGATAACTTCGAACTGCCATAACTTTGTCAAAACTCAATCAATTTCCATGCGCAATGTAAATTTGAGTATAATTTAACCTTTAAAATCGTTCAGCATTTAAATTTTGATCATATTGAAAATTTTTGAAAATTCGAAATTTTTCGAAAAATGAAAAGGGGTAACACTGTAAAATTTCTAAAAATTTGGAAATTTTCGATTTTTTAAAATGATAAAAATTTAAACGCAGAACGAATTTAAAGGTAAAATTATAATCAAATTAACATTGCGCATGGAAATTGATTGAGTTTTGACAAAGTTATGGCAGTTCAAAGTTATTAGAAATCAAACAAAATAATCGAAATTTTCAATCCAAATTAACCAAATTTATGATCAATTTTATAATCAAATTAAAATAAAATCGACATTACACTGGACCATTTCAGTAACCAGATAACATTATTTCCCAGACTGAAAAGAGCATTAAGTAATTTTTCATGTAAAACAATGAATAACGCTTTATATTTTGGTCAACCGAAAACCATAAATTTTATTTTTTTTTTTTTGTGAATTAAAACCATACCGGTATTTTTAAACCGAAACTTAAAAAAAAGGACGATAACCGTTACGAAACCGATACTCCAAGATTTTGAATAACCGATAACCGAAAACCTTAATTCGAGCATAACCGAGACCGTAGCTGAAACCGATATTTGTTTCAGTTTTAATCCTTGATATGTATATATTTTTCATTCAGCTTTATAATATTTAATTTTTGTTTATTATTTTAATTTATGAAAATTATTCTGTCAACTGCTTTTAGTTGACGATAAATAAATAAAGAAAAAAAAAAAAAAAATGTGATTGTTGCTTAGCGAAAAGTGAATAGATTTTATTCACCCCGTGACATCGAGTCCGACTGGGTGCTGTGCCTTTGATATGATTTTGGGACAGAGGTCGCATTTGCGATGGTTCACTGAATTTTAATGATTTTGAATGACGCCAAAACTTGAGAACTCGCAACTTGTGGCAGCTCGAACTCGTAATACGATGCGGCAGGCACAAATCAAATTAATAAATATATAATGAATGGCCGAGAACGAAATCGAGACTGTGGACTGAGACTAAAGATGAGGGCGTGGAAAAACGATGCGAAGCGATTCAGGAAAATCGATGAATAAGTTCTTAATCCATTTGCTGACGTCAGAAAAAAAAAAAACAGCAAAGCGAACAAAATGAAAATACTGAAGGAAAATGAAAATAAAAGAAGGCAATGTGAAATAAGTGAAATAAGTGGCAATTTTCATGGACTTTTCCAACCTGCAGGACACGCGATGCCAGAAAAAGGCGCCCGTAAGCATGCAATAAAATTCCCAACTCCCTCTCTATCAGTTTCCCTCCCTCTCTCTCTCCCTCTCTCACCCTCTCTCTTTCTACTCTAGTTTGCAGTCTCTTTTGAATAAAGTATTCATAAGCAGAGCACAAATTATACAAAATACAATGACGACAACTGTGAAATGTCAGTGGTATTTTAATAGAGCCGTCGCTTATTTATTGAATAACACCAGGAGCCATTAAAAAATGCTATTTACTTATACTTAAGTATAAGCTAATAAGTACATACAGTTAGTGTAGTAAATGTTTTGACCAGACACCGTAACTGTTGTAAGTTTTTAAGTGTAAATTGCAATCGTAGAATTATTTTTCCAAATTTATATTTATGTTATTATTATTTAAAAATTCATATTTATTTCAATTTCACTTATTTTTGATTTGTTCAATAAAAATAATAAACAAGAGTAATTTCTTTATTTTAAAAGTTACAAATTAAAGTTATTCCGTAAATTAAAAATCAAAAATAAAAGTTTAATATATTCCTTAAAAATTTCAAATAAAATATGAGATTGTGTATTTTGAAACACTTCTTTTGATATTCGAAAAAAACACATTTTTTTAAAATTAAAAAACAACAAATATATGAGTTTTAAATTTGACAAACAATTACTTGACTTACTGTATATAATAAAAATAAATACACCGTCAACGTATCCCGAATGTCTTTTTAAACTAAAATTAAACTTTAAACCGTCAAATAAAAAGAAAATATAATAATAATAATTCTTTTACAAATATTTAATTTTCAACTACAAAAATTGTGATTCCAATTTTTTTTAATCATTTAATTTCAATTTGTATTTGTAAGTTACGAAATAACACCTATTTTTGATTATTTTAATTAATAAACATTAAGTTTTTCTGATTTTTATTTAAAAAAATTAAAGGTATTCCGTAGATTAAAAATCAAAAATAAAAGTTAAATATATTCCGAACTTATTATTTCCTATAGTTTTTAGATAAGATTCAATCTTCCTAATACTGCTCTTGAAGTATATAAAACTTATACCAAATTTGGTGGTTAAAACTCTTAAAAATATTAAATAAAATATGAGATTGTGTAGTTTGAAACACTTCTTTTGATATTCGAAAAAAAAACTCACTTTTTATTTAGCCAAATGTTTTTATATATTCTTTTCTTATATTTTTATAAGTATAAACATATTTTAATATTTTAAAATTAAAAAAGAAAAACAAATATGTGAATTTTAAATTTGTCAAAGCAATTACTTGACTTACTGTATAAAATAAAAATGTATACACCGTCAGTGTAGCATGAAGATATTTTTAAATTTAAATTAAATACTAATAATTATAATTATATTAATTCTTTTACAAATATTTAATTTCGAACTAAAAAAATTAATAAAATTCGATACTAAATTGCAATCAATTAATTTTAAGCTTTTTATTTTTAAGCCAGTCATTATTAGGTGTCTTTCGTTAAATTTATATTATTTTATTTACTTTATTTTATTTAACGTTAACTAAAAGCAGCTGAAAAAATTGTATTACTTTTATAAATTCCGATTTTTTTTCAAAAATTTAAAATAATATTACAAATTACAATTTTAAATAAACAGTTAAATTAAATACTAAAAACTGAAAGAAAATAAGCAAAATTTTATAAAGTTTCAAGGTATAAGGGTAATCAACAAGTTTTAATTTAAATAATCTATTATTTCTTGTTGGGATTGGAAAAAACCCTAATTAATTAAAATTAATTACTATTATTGAATTTGTGTTTCTCTTCGTGTGTAGAAAATCAATAAAAATTCAATTCAATGGAATGTTTTGTATTCCCTAAAACATAAATAATTATAGATATTTATATCATAATAATATCATTAAACTAAAACTAATGAGAGACAAATCGAAGCTTATTTGGAATATGTTTGTCTGCTTGAACTTTTCACTTTTCTCATTTTTCCTTCTCCTTCTGCTACTTAATAAAACTGTTTGACTTATTACCTCAGTTTCTCTCTTCATCTTTTGCCCAAAAAACATAATAAGCCATGCCAAAAGACTTAAGATATATGTATGCAAGAGAAGGGAAGAGAAAGATGCGTGAAAATAGCGACAAAACTATTCAAATAGACTCAAGACACTCACACGGCACTCATATGAATAGTCTTGTTGTTCTCTGTGCTCTGAGAAGTGAAATGAATGCGACAATAACTTTCTCCACAATTCTGACAGTCAGAAAGTCTCTCAACATCTCACACATCCGAGTGCTTCCTCTTCCTCTTCCTCTTTGCCATTCTTTCTCCCCTCCCCACCTCAGAAAAACCTTTGGAAAGGTTCTTTTGCGAACTCACATTATCGCAAAAGTTTTGCTCGAATTCTGTTTTATTTATGCTCACTACAACAACAACAACAAGCAACCACAACGAATTTTATATACCCTACAGTCTAGACTTTCAATTGGAAAATCTCAATTCGTTTTGAATTTTAACTAAACAAAGTTATTTTAATGTTTTTATTTAGAAAAAAAAAACAACGAAGTTTCTGGGCAGTAACAATTTAGTATAACACTTTTCTATTGTGTTAAAAAACAAAGAGAACAATGATTATTTCTAAGCATGTGCTAATTTTTATAAAGAGTTGAACTTGACAGCTAATAAAAAAAAAAGAAAAACGAAAAAAAAAAATACGAAAGTGTCTGGGCAGTAACAGAATAACACTTTTAAGCAAGCTTTAAAATATAATGTGTTAAATAACAAACTGAACAAATATTATTTATAAATACGTGCTTCTTTTTGTAAAGAGTTGAGCTGACAATAAATAAAAAAAAAAAATTTTACGAAAGTGTCTGAGCAGTAACATTTTAGAATAACACTTTTGTACAAGCTTAAAAATTTAAAGTGTTTAATAACAAACTAAACAAATATTATTTATAAACACGTGATTATTTGTAAAAAGAGTTGAGCTTTTCAACTTACAACACAAAAAAGCGATAAAAAAATACGAAAGTGTCTGAGCAGAAACATTTTAGAATAACACTTTTTTACAAGCTTACAAATTTAATGTGTTAAGTAACAAACTGAACAATTATTAATTATAAGGATGTGTTTATTCTTAAAAAGAGTTGTGTTTAAAAACTAATACAAAATTAAAATTTTGTTATCTTATAAATAAATGATAAAACCCTAATTATTAAATATATATCTATATATATATATATAAATACACAAAAATCACTTTAATAAATTTTTAGTGCAAACATTTAGGTCAAAATTAAAAGAAATATAGTATTGCCTAGGTAATGACAGTAGAAAACAGAATACAGAAATCCATTTATTCTATGAGTCTGACACTCACTTCAAATCGGCAGACATCATAAAAGTGTTGAGCGATATTTGCGACCTTTTTTAGGCACTGAAATTAATGGTAATTAATCAAAATCAATTAATTAAAAATCACGTTTAATATTGGTTTAAAGACTTTTATTTTACAAATTAAATTTAATTAATATTCGTGAGTTAAACAAAAATTAAAAATAAATATTATTATTGATTTTTATTTTTTCAGTCTTTTATAAAGGAGTTTTTGATGATTTTTTTTATGCATTTTTTGTAGGGTATTTGGCATTCATCATATTCGCATTCATTTGCATTCCCTCACATGTTTTGCATGCTTCGTAGAACAGAACAAAATGAACAAAACAAAGCAAAAGAAAGCAAAAGAAAACAAAACAAGACAATAAACTGCCAAAAGCATAAGTTTTTAGCTGAGAGTAAGGGATTTTTATATCTGAATACTACAGATACGTAAAGTCTCCCCCTGTAGTTGTAGCTGAGTATCTGGCATTTGTTTATTTGCCTGGCCAAAGGATGTACAAGGATAATCCCCTAACATTGTCCTTGTACTTATCGAGGCGAACGAATTCCTGCCCCAAAAATGAGATAGATTAATGACTTGGGATGAGGAATTCAACTACTGTGAACTGTCGAGCTGTCGTCGAGACAGATAAAACTCTGATTTAGCTTATTGATGCAACTAATTACAGGGTATATAATGCCATATAACTAGCATTAATTGCTAGTCTCAATTAATTAAGTGTCACGGAGAAAAATAACAATGTGAATCTCATAATTAACAGCTTTAATATTATTATTTAAATACAATCATGTTTCACTTAATTAGCAAAGCATTTTAGATATCTATTATATATATTTATAACCTTATTTAATTAAATATAATTTTATTATCCTACATCTTAGCGTTACAAGGATTTCCTTATTAATTTAACTTTTCACATTTTCAATATTATGCTATACATATTTATTATTTATTTTTTTGTTATTTTATTTAAAGTCAACTAAAAGCAGTTAACAAAAAATTTTTAAAAATTAAAAATAAAAATAAATATTTTAATTAAATATTTATTAATCTATAATTCACTATTTAAGCTATTAATTTCATATATATCTTAAATCTGTTTTGATAATTGCATTCTATATTATATTATTAGTATTGTTATATTTATATATTTTATTTAAATTGTTTTGTATTTATTTTTTAATTTGCTTTTTATTTTTAATTTTTATCTTTCCTTACTCTTTTCTGTTTTTAATAAAGTTAAAATAAATATAGTTTGTATAAATATTAAAATCTATTATGGTGTAATATTTGAAATTTCTAAATAAATATGTTAATAAATATTTTTTATATTAATATTAATTTTCCTGTGCCTGTCTTCACTTGGACAATCTAGAACCATTTGAAAATTCTCAATAGGATATGAAAAATATTTGACTTACGTTTTTTTACCTAAATCAATGAGGAATAAAAATCTCTGATTTTGGTTGATTCAAAAATTTTAAAAATTATTTGCAATATTTTTTTAATTTGTTGGGGAGACAGATTTGTTTTTTTTTTCCATCACATTTGATAATTAAAAGCATTCTACGGCATACTTTTGGATAACACTGAACAACATAGAAAATAAATGAGGAATGAAAATGTTATCTATATAACTATTTTTAAACCTCCCAGAGAAAGTTCGTGGAAAGCAATTCAATTAATATGGTCAACAATGATTTACATCAGGGATAAAAACCTTAACCGAAACCGTAATCTTTAACCGATGAAAACCGATTAAAATCTGTAACCGTAACTGAAACCGTAAAAAAAAAAATTTTCCACTGTACCGAAATCCATAAACCGAAACTCTTTAAACCGAAATAACCGTTTAGTAACCGATTCACTTATAAGGGTTAACTTCGGTTCTGACCGTCGCAGCTACTGAGCAACTTTAATAACTTCGAACTGCCATAACTTTGTCAAAACTCAACAATTTTCATGCGCAATGTAAATTTGAGCATGATTTTTACTTTAAATTCAATCTGCATTTAAATTTTGTTCAATTTTGAACATTTTTGAAAATCGAATTTTTCGAAAATTTACAGTGTTACCCCTTTGTCTTTTTTGATTTTTTCGAAAAATTTCGAATTTTCAAAATGGAAGAAATTTAAATGCAGAACGAATTTAGATGTAAAATCGTGGTCAAATTTACATTCCGCATGAAAATTGATTGAGTTTTGACAAAGTTATGGCAGTTCAAAGTTATCAAGTTGCTCTGAGAATCGAATTAACCCTTATAAATGAATCGGTTACTAAACGGTTATTTCGGAGTTAAAAAGTTTCGGTTTATGGGTTTCGGTACAGCGGAAAATGTTTATTTTCAGTCGGTTATAAATTTCAATCGGTTTTTCTCGGTTAAAGGTTACGGTTTCGGTTAGGTTTCAATCCCTGATAAAAACATTCAATCTTCTACTTATATTTGCGGTCTTGAAAATATAAGAATTTCTGTCTGATTAATAAGAACTTGGTCTTATTTGTAATGTTTTTAAAATTAAGATGTGTTTTCTTTAAGAGTTTTATGTTCTCAACGCATTTTTTAGACCAAAATTCGTATTTCTGAGACCAGAATCTTGATTAAAGAACCTTATTTTTATGAGTGTATTGGAACTTTAAGCTACAACACTTGAATCAAGTACCAAGTTTTCTGCGCTTTTTCCTCGTTGAACTTCTTTGACCGGAAAAGCGAATGGGAAAGTGGGAATTGGTTTGTGGGGAACAGGAAAGGGAACAGGAAAAAGGAAAGGAAAGGGGGAGAGGGGTGACTGACAGTTGCGGTTTTCTTGGTTTGATGGGTTTTTGTGGCTTGTTTGTTGCCTGCGACGACGATGGAGCTTCAAATTCCACGCCAGAATGCGGCTTCATTTGTCAGTGGCATTTTACTCGAGAGACAGAGAGAGAGAGAGACAGAGAGAGATGGATAGAGAGAGAGAGGGGAGTTTGTGACAAATGTCAGCATGCATGACAAAGATGTATGCAAAAATCTATTGAAATAAAAATGTCAGTTATAAATAAAAATGCAATTTTCAATGGTAAATCAACTGCCAGTCAAACTGTCAAACGGAAACGGAAATGGTAACGGAAAAGGGAATGAGATTTGGCATGTGTACATTAAAGAGTAAAGAAGTCAACAAAATCTTCAGCTTTCCCATTAATTTGTTTTCTTTTTTTTTTAGCTTAATTTTCAAGTTTATTTATTTAATCATAACAAAATAAATTTGCAAACAAAATTTCAATTTTTTTCGCTTTGCAATTTAAATGTAATTTACTCAATTTAAAGTTCCGAAATTTAATTTTGTATTAAAGGAAAATTTGTGTTCCTCTCGCATCTAATTGGAAATTGAATCATCTTTCGCTTTAGAAATTATTAAATTATATTTCCTTCAATGGGTTCTCAAGCTTCAATTTATATTGATTGACTATATAATACCCTGTACTTATATACAATTAATTTACAACTTATTGGAACTCCCAAATTAAAAATAAATGAAAATTTAATATAAAATATAAGAATATATTTAAATTTAAATTAAATAGAATAGAATAACCATTTATTTATACTGAATTTAATGCTTTCTCTTACTAATTCAATGTCTCTTTCTATTTCTTTTCTTTGCAGGTAAGTTGAGGAGACATCGAGGTACTCGCTTAATTTAATAATAATCAAGAATTAAGCATTATGTCAGCCACTGACCAAAAAAGTTTGCGAGTTTCAAAAGTTCTCAATTGCCTTTGGTGGTGTAAAAGTTGTGGTTTTCCCACTGGGTGGCTCTGAAATGCATAAAATCCACTCAGCGGGTGGAAAGCAAAATCTTAACTAATGCAGCTAATGCCCAAAGGATGTCGGGCATTAACTTGACAACATTATCATTATCATTATTATTTTGATTGAAAGTAAACTTCATCATCAAGGTGAACATTAGAAGCTTGATACACTGGGGTAAATAGTATAATTAATATATTATATAATACCAAAAATTATTAATAACTGGACAGCATTATCATTATCATCATTGTAATATATTATTTATATATGTATATAATTTATGTATTATTTAATATAATATAAATATAATATTATAAAATAATCTAAAATTAATATAAAACATTAATATTAACTTGACAACATTATCATTATCATCTTCATCATCAAGGTATCATTACAAACAAGATACACTGAGATAAATTGTATAATTAATATATAATTTAATATAATTGTAATATAATAACAATACAAAAAATATTAATATTAACTTGACAGCATTATCATTATCATTTGTGTAATATATTTAATATAATTTAAGTATAATATTATAAAATAATCTAATAATAATATGAAATATTAATATAAACTTCCCAACATTATCATTATTATAAATATTAAAAGTAAACCTAATCATCAAGGTGATCATTAGAAGCTTGATACACTGGGATAAATTGTATAATTCATATTTTGTTTAATATAAATTTAATTAAAAATATTTATAATAACTTGACACCATTATCATTTTCATCATTGTAATATATTATTTATATATGTATATGGTATAATATATTATTGAATATAGTTTTAATATAATATTATAATATAATCTAATATTGTAATTTAAAATATTAATATTATTATTAATATTATAAATTCCATATTTAATATATTTTAATATAATGTTATAAAAATAATAATAATATGAAGTACTAATATTTTTAATCAGTATCAACAGCCAAGTCGATATGTTTTAATTTATATCTCTACTATATGTTCTATTCAAGGATCGCAAATAAGAGTTATGAGGTTTAAAAAAATGAACTTCAAAAATATGATCCAGATGAAAGGGAAAATGTTAGATACACTTTTTCGAATTGCAATATCCTGGAGAGAGGATAAAGAGAATGAAATTTTTATTTAAAAATCGTAAAATAACTTTTTATTTATTTATTTAAATTTTTTTTTTTTTTTTTTTTTCTTTTTTTTTATTATTATTATAAATATTAAATATACAAATTGTATTTTAATTTTTCTGTAAAAATCAACATACAAATTTGTTTAATTTTAAAATGATATCTGTTACGGTCCCTGGCTATAAATATTAGGAATTATCGTCCTTGATCCATAGTACACAGTGGCGCTTAAAAGTATGCTACATTCTCTTAGCATATTTAATTTGCACTCAGTAAAATGCGCTCAAGTTGCGCATTTGCCATTTTTAACTGCTAAGAAAAACTGTTTTGTGGGCGTGGGGGGCGTAGTGGGCGTAGTGGGCGTGGTCGCGTGCCGAGACAGCTAAACAAACAAAATTTGAACTGCTGTAAACTACGCATCAAGTGGCCCAACGAAGCAAAATCCTCTGCCATCTGACCCTGTTCCCTTCCCCTTCCCCATCCCTACACCCTCTTCTTTCTCCCCTCTGTCATTTGTTCCCTTCCCTTTGCTCGCTTCCCCTCTCCCTCTCCCTTTTCCCGCCATTCGTCAAGCAGGAAAAGCTAAAGTAATGCCATTAATATACCACAAAGTATGTTTTACTTTGCTCACAGTTCGTGGCCACCTTTGAAGTAGGGGTAGGGGTAGAGGTTACCCCCACCCCACCCTCAACAACCTAACCTCCCCCTACTCCCCAACCACTCTCCTTTCAGTCATCCCCCCTCGCTCCCAACTGGCTGCGAGTGGCAAATGGCGTCAATTTCATTGTAATCAAGTACTCTCTTAATTAATTACAGTGCAAACTCGGTAA
Source organism: Drosophila kuntzei (assembly GCA_035042165.1). Taxonomy (NCBI): domain Eukaryota; kingdom Metazoa; phylum Arthropoda; class Insecta; order Diptera; family Drosophilidae; genus Drosophila; species Drosophila kuntzei. The sequence goes on along the minus strand of JAWNLU010001233.1, from coordinate 1,088,959 downwards.
TTCGGACAACACGGTAATCCAAATTCTCCCAATTGTTGTGTTATACTCTATACTCAATGGGATAATTTAAATATGCGAGCAATAAATAAAAAAGTCGACGTCACCGCGAGCTTTAATCGATTAAACAGTGCGTTTAATTTGTTTTAATGCTAATTTTTGCTTATGCGTCTGGTTGGCGCCCACAGTATAATACTCTATAATACTTATATAACAGATATGGAATTTTAGGGGCAGTTTGTTTCATGATCTCCGTCAATCAATGCAAAATTCAAGTAGTACAGAATATTTGTAAAAACTTGTAAATATTATCAATATATCTGAAATTAAACAAGTTAATAATAATTAACCTTGCATTCTAAACATCTACTCAGATTTGATTAAAAATAGAAGGAAAATATATTTCATATTCATATATTCATATATTTCGTAATTATTTTAGCTTAAGGCAAAGACTGCTCCTTTCATTAACACACAAATTACTTTTGGATTCCATCCAGGATTCCATATTTGGCTTAATTGTGGAGTAAACTCAAATTCGTAGTTTGCCATTAGCTGCTCATTTATTTGTGAGCATTTCAAATGAAACTTGAACTCGCAACTTGAGCTTCTCATTTTCCAAATTGAATGTGAAAATACATTTGCCAAATGACGTTCAACATGAGTTAATATTTCAGTTATTAGTCGCAATTAAAACCTGGAACTGAAAGGAATTTTGGGACAAACTTTGTGCTTCCCTCTCTTATCCTCATCTTCATCTACATATTTATCTTCATCTTCAACTGTTTGTATTTCTTATGAATATGTTTCAACTCGTCATTTTAAGTTATTTAATCAATTTGTTGAGTTATTTATTTGAGTTCGTTACACTGTTGAAAAAATATGTATTAAATATTTTTATTTTTTTTAAATAAGAAAACTTTTAGAGAGTACAAAAATAAGTGACTCTTAATATATTTTCGATTTTTTGTGTAAGTTCCTGATTTTAAAATTAATCTTCATGCCTTTTTTTCTGCTACTGTAGTTTCTCTTTATAGGGTTGCCTAATCAATTTTTGATTTATCACAATTTATTTAATCATTTTTAACTTTTTTTTATTAATTAAACTATAAAAGTTATGACTTAAATATTCAAATAAAAAATAAAGATATCTTCGAGTGTTTATTTACTTAATAAATAAATCCTCAACTGCGATAGTTTTGTGATAGTTTCGTTTTAAACATCTTTTACAGGGTTGCCTAATGCACTTGAATTTTATTAATATTTCGTCTTCATCTTCAAATGTTTCTGCTCCGATTTAATTGAGTCTCATAGCACTCAGCTTGTGTCTGCCATGAGCAATTTGACCAGACTGAAAAATACTTATTTACTTTAAAACCGTTTGTTATTATTAGCCCAGTATCCAGAGTCAACACAGGCTTCTAAGTTTCTGACAATGTCTGTCAATTATTTAATATTTTTATTTCTTCTTTATTTGCTTGCAAAAATTGACAAATTGAAAAAAAAAATTTTTATTTTAAATTATGTTTTTCTGAATCTCTTAAATATTTATTTTTTATTTTCATGAACTTCTTTTATTTATTTTATTTAAATAATTTGAATTAAATATATGATGGTTATTATTATGTTCTTTTATTATTTATTTCAAAACTTACTTTAACTATTCTTGTTTTTATACACTGATTTTTTTTTAATTTGATCCTTATTTGATTGCAAATATTAATAAATAAAAATTTTAATTTTAAAAAAATTAAATAGGGAAAGTGTTATCATTTATGTGTTTTAATTTGTATTTCAAAGATCAGTTTAACTATACTCCTATTTATATACAGATTTTTTAATTCGTTGTTAATTAAATGCATATATTGTGAAAATCAAAATAAAAAAAATGTTGTTAATTTTTTCTTAATTTTTCAAAAATTTATTTTTTAATTTTCGTGTGCTTCGTGCTTTAATTTTTATTTCAAAACTTAGTTCAAACACTAATATTTTTAAATTCTTGTTTACTTCTTGGCAAATTTTCATTTTTGTTTAATTTTTAAAATGTTTTTTTTTTATTTTTACTTCAATTACATTTTTAAAATATTTATTTAATTTTTATTTAATTTTTCTACTTTTAATATAATTTACGATTGTTACTGAGCTTCTTCAAGTCGAGCATTTCTACGTTGTAATTTTTTTTCTTGTTGCTGTTGTTGTTGTTGTTGTTTTTGTGGTTTTTTTTTGTGTTGTGGCTGTTGTTTCATTTTTGTTGTTGTTATTTTAGCCGCTTGCTTTTATCAGATTATAAAACATTAATTTAATTTACTTACAGAGCGAGCGTTGTTTGTTGTCTGTGTTGTTGTTCTTGTTGTTGCTGGTTGTTGGTTGTTGTTGTTGTTGTTGCTGGTTGTTCCTGGTTGTTGGTTGTTGTTGTTGTCCAGTCACGCAGCGCCCCAATTGACGCGAAATTCAATTAAGATATAAAGTGAAATAATTTTTTAATGGCATGCGAACACATAGCATGAAAATGAGAGAGAGGAAGAATAAATAGAGAAAGAGAGAGAGATAGAGAAAGAGAGTGAAAGGGAGATAGAGAGCATTTGAATTGATTTCCCCGATGAATTGATGTAGACTGTGGAAAAATGCAAGGAAAGGAATGGAAATGAGAATTGTGCATTCGAGGCGAACTTCATAATTTAGTGTCGTGTCATAAACACAAATAAAATGGCCGACGGCGGAAACGGAAGCGGAAACGGAAATGCGCATCGCGTTGAGCAATTGAATGAGCTACTTTGATTGAAAGTTTCAATTCTCCACTCACTCCTCTCTCTTCCCTTTCTCTCTACAGTCTTTTCTTTGGCCAGTTGACAATGTAGGAAATAATTACAACGTGTTTTTTTTTACGTTGTCAACTGCATTCAAATCTCGAACAAAGCCCGTAAAAACAGAGAGAGAAAAAGAGAAAAATTTAATAAATTTGTCATAATTGATTTAAACAGTAAACGTATTAAAAATACATATAAAACACTTTTAACTAACCAAAAAAGTGTTAAATCTAATATGACATAATTTATTTTAATATAAATATTTAAACGCTCTAACGTTAATTAAATTTTATTAAAATTATTGTGTCTTATATTATTTTATTCAAAATAAATTTTTACAATTTATTTAAAAAATATGTAAAAGATTTTTTAAGGCCTTTCAATCATATCTAAATTAAAAATAATTTTTCAAATTTATATTTTATTATCAACAACTTTAAGAACATGGTGAAATTAATTTTATTGAAAAAACTTTAAATTAATAAAAATTCAAATAATAAATTTAATTTTTTTGCAAAAAAAAAATAAAATTTGGTGGTTTTCTTATTTTTGTTGTTCTAATTATAGTTGACTATGATTCTTGAATCAAGATCAAATATTACTTAAATAATAAAAAATACAAATTTAAGTCACAAAAAGACTATTATTTTTGTATAAAAATTTAAAATTTAAAAATTTAAATTTAATTGAATAAATAGAAAGAGAGCCACCAAATAATTTTAATTTAATTTAAAATTAAATTTTAAGATTTCAGTATCTTCACCTTTCAGCTTTAACTTCCTTCTTCTTTATTCTTCCTTATTGAATAAGATTTGCAAGAAATATTAAAGTAAAGTTCGATTGCCATTTTCAGCTAGTGTCATTGTGCAATAACAAGTAAAATGACATTTTTAACAACTTCTTCCAGTACGAGTACTCAAGCGAATATTATTAAATATGCATTCGACTTTTCACATGTCAAATTCCATTTATGCCAAAAGGAAAATTCTTGCTCAAATATTTTCCTTTGCCGGCAAAGTTTCCAAATAGTTTAAATCAGAGAGCAGGTATCACAGCAACAGTCACAGTCACAAAAATAGGAAGAGAAACAAAACAAGAATAAATGACAAAGGTAATTTCAATTAAGCTACAGTTTGTCATGTAACTGCTTTGATAAATTACAATTAATTAAGATTCGCTTTATTAAGAGAAAAACAAATTTTCTTGAATTTCAAAATTAAAAACAAGCTTATTTTAAAAACAAAAAGAAACAATTGTAAACGATTTTAATTTTTTATGTTGACCAATTTATATTTTGACTTAAAAGCATTTAAAATATTTAAAACAGGTATCGCAAATAAAAGTTAATGATGAAGTTAAGATGAATGGGAAAATGTTCGATGTACTTTTTCGAGAAGCAGCATTCTGGAAACAGAATAAACATTTAATTCTAATTTTAATTATAAAAATTAATTTCCACTCTTATTTTTTTAATCAAAATATAAAAATTATGAAATAATAATAAAATTTCAATTGTTATTTCAAAATCATCAAATAAATTTAAATTTTTATTTTTATAAAAAGTATTAAAAATAAAAGTTATTTGTCAATTCTTAAAATAAAATAAATAAAATATCTCTCAATGTTTTAAATAAAAAATCAACCTAAAATTTTTATTATAAATAACAAAAAAAAAAAAATTAAAATAAAAATTATCTTTCAATGTTTTAAATAAAAAATCAACCTATAATTTTATTATAATTAACAAAATAATAATTAAAAATAAAAATTATCTTTTAATGTTTTAAATAAAAAATCAACATTTAGTTTTTATTATAAATAACAAAAATATAATTTAAAATAAAGAGTATCTTTCAATGTTTTATATAAAAAATCAACCTATAATTTTTATTATAAATAACAAAATAATAATTAAAAATAAAAATTATCTTTTAATGTTTTAAATAAAAAATCAACATTTAGTTTTTATTATAAATAACAAAAATATAATTTAAAATAAAGAGTATCTTTCAATGTTTTAAATAAAAAATCAACCTATAATTTTTATTATAAATAACAAAATAATAATTTAAAAAATCAACCTATAATTTTTATTATAAATAACAGAATAAAAATTATCTTTTAATGTTTTATATAAAATAAAAAATCAACCTATAATAAACAGCAAAATAATAATATAAAATAAAAATTATTTTCAATGTCTTAAATAAAAATCAACTACAGTTATTATGATCAATATAAGATAATAATTAAAATAAAAATTATCTTTCAATGTTTTAAACAAAAAATCAACCTATAATTTTTATTATAAACAGCATTTAATTTTTATTATAAAAATTAATATATAACTGAATTTAAAAAAATATAACCGTTTCGGTCTATGATTTAAAATGTTTTGTTTTTAATTTAATTTTTCTTTTTTCTCTGTAGAGACTGCTCGACTGTAGCATTTCCTATTACCTTGTTTAGTTTTTAGTTTTTAGTTTTTTACTTGCAATTGTTTCATTTGTTGAACATCAACTGGAAAAGCGACGCAGGCAAAAGCAAAGGAAAATGCAAAGGACAATGCGGCGTATGCGCAATGTTAAATCTAACGAACTTGCCGCATAGTTTATGTGACTACAAATATTATTTGATATTTGATACTCTCACACACACACACAGCGAGGGGGAAGGAAAAGAGGGGGGGGATGTGTTTTAGTTCCCAGAGCGCTAAAAAGTTTGACATACCTTGCAAAAACCTGAATGCTCAGCCAGCCGAGCTTAGATATGCATGTGTGTGTGTGTTTGTGTGTGTGTGTGTATGTGTGTGTGTGTGGTGGAGTACCATGTCGCATATATCCGCAACTAATTAGCAACATGACTCACCTGGGAAACTGAAGCGCGTCTCTATGTTTATATACATATATATGTATATATATCAATGTATGTATATTTATGTGTGTGTCTCTCTCTCTTTTTTTGTGTCTCTGTCTCTGTCTGTGACAGTGTTGCCAGAATTGCCAGCAAATAAAAAATTTAATGCAAATAAATTCTGCATAAATACTTCAAATTTTTCTAATTTCAAGAATGTTTTACACTTTTTACAAGAAAATTCCAAGATTTAGGAATAAATTATTAATTGTGAAACAATTAATTTATAAGTATAATCATTAATTTCCCATAACATAGCCCAATTTTTTAGCTAATTTCTACATATTTTTCAACTATTCTAAAATACACTAAAATTTAAATGTCGCCAAATAAATATATTAAAAAAATTTCAAATATCTAGTTGCTAATTTTAGTTAAAAGTTTTGGCTATACATTTTTTTTTCAAATTGAGAAAAAGTTTTTTATTTTGAAACAATTTATTTATCTGTATGATCATTTATTTATTTCCTTTAAGTAATCAGATTTTATAGCTAATGGAATTTCTACATATTTTCCAACTATTCTTAATGACAATATAATAAAAAAGTCGTCAAATTTATATATTTAAAATATCCCAAAATTCCAAATATCTAGCCTTTAATTTTAGCAATTAATTTTGGCTATAAAATTGTTTTTTTTTTCAAATTGAGAAGAAATTCTTAATTTTGGAACAATTTATTTATCTGTATGAACATTTATTTATTTATTTCCTTTAAATTGCCAGACATTTTAACTAAAGGAATTTCTACATATTTTCCATCAATTTTAAAGAACACTTCAATTGAAAAGTTGACGACTTTATTAATTTTTTTAAAATATGTAGCTAATAGTAATATTTCCAAATTTCGTGCTGTTCATTTTAGCAATTAATTTTGGCTATAAAATAGCTAAGATGGCATCACTGATCCGTGAGTGTTCGTGTTTATTAAGGTGAATATGGAGCTGTGAGCCACCTGTGATGGTTTTGGTGATAAGCCCCCGAAATGCTTTTGTCTTAACTTCCTTCCTCTCCTCCCCCATTTCTATACCCTTTTTAGAAGGGGGTGGGGGTGGAGAAGGGGGTGGTGAAAGGTATGGGGTGTGCCACATAGGACAGTAATGATGGCAGCGGAGAAAACGCAAACAAAAAACCGCTAATTAGTTGAAAATAAATAATGAGAAAGTGCTTTCAAAATTTAAATGGAATACTTTAACACGTGTGTGTGTGTGCGATTGTGTGTGTGTGTGTGTGTGTGCGAGTGTGTGTGTGTGCTGTAATAGTTGTGGTATTTTGTAGGTCACACACTCAATTAGAACTGCTTAAGCTATAATTTAACTAGACAGGTAAATAAATTTAAATAGTAATTAACAAAACTGTTATACGAGTTGAGTATAACTACTTAAGCTGTTAGAACTGCAACTGAGTTCAGTAGAGTGGAAGGGAAAGTTATTTAGAAATGATTTATTTGAAATAAAGATTCAAAAACTGTTATAGAGTATAATAGTATAACAGCTGCTCTATGTCTGCGACAATTGTGAAGAGAAGAGTGGCCGACATATTGGTACTTCAATAAATTTAAATAGTAATTTAAAAAACTGTTATACGAATTGAGTATAATTACTTAAGCTGTTATAACTCTAACTGAGAACAGTAAAGTGGTAAGGGAATGTTTCTCAGAAATTATTAATATGAAATAAAGATTCAAAAACTGTTATACAGTATAACAGCTGCTTTACATCTGTGGCAATTGTAAAGAGTGGCAGAAAAGACTCGAAAGAATATCAGAAGTAACAAATAATTGTTGCCAAACTGTTATACAGAATAACTGCTTCAGTTACATATATGTAAAAATGTTATATGACAGCTGCGAAAGTGATGGGTAGAGTGGTAGGGTAATTTTAAAACTGTTATACAGTATAACAGTATAAAGCAAGCTTATCCCGACACTCTGAAATGCCAAGGTGATATAAAAGCCAAATAAATATACGTAAACAAATTAAAAGGCTGGAGTCAAGGTGCTCGACTGTAAAATGCCCAGTAACCGCATTTTAAAAATTATCTTAAGAAATTATTTATTTATTTAGACTGAGGGAAAAATAATTAATTAATTTAATTTAAAATACAAATATAAAAGTGAAATGTTTAAATTTTAATTAATAACTGAAAAAATATTAAAAAAAAGATAATTAGTTCAAGCTGGAACAGAAAAACTGGAAACTACAAATAAAGTATTAGAAAATATTTCTGAAATATAAATAACTATTCCTGAATTCGAATTCCTTGTTTAAATGCTAGCATACTAAAATTATTATTGCTCCAATCACAAACTCATAATCCTGTACATTATTTTTATACTAGGCTATAGATAAAGAACAAAAAAAGAACTCGGAAGATAAAACGTCAGCGACAGCCGCAACTTTTTCTTAACTTGGTCTTCTTTTGTTTCAAATGCAGCTCCGATAACGAACAGAAACTGGGCGATGAGGCCAAGAGATGTGGCAGGAACATTGACAGGAAAGGGAGGGGAATAGGAAGAGAGAGAAAGGGACAGTAAAAGGGAGAGGAATAGGGACAGAGGCAGGTTTAATGCGGGTGACCAGCGAAACTTTTTTATCCATACAAAAGTTTAAATACTCTTAACATTTTCCTATCACGCGTATTTCACAAATCTCTATCAACTCAAAATTAACGCAAATGCAATTGTAGATTTTTTTTAAGCCAACTTTGGTAACTTTCATGTCTGAAAATATTTATTAAAAGATTCTAAACGTACTAAAATACATTGATATAAAATAAAAACAAGGAGCACTTATTACTGAAACTGTTTGTTCACATCAAAACAGGAAAAATTCAGATCAATTTAATATTAATTAATATTATTTCATTTAAATTAAAAAAACATACATCATTTAAAAATTGATAAATGTATATTTTTCTTGTAGCTCTTTTAATGACTTTAGGTCTTATAGCAATAAAATAATTCTATTTAAATACTTATTATAGTCACGTTCGCTGAAACAAAAAAAAACTTCGGAAGTATTTTTATTTATCGGGAGAATACTCATGGAAAAACAGGTTGAGAAAAAATTTTGATAAAAGTGTTTTTTCTCTGAGCAATGACAGGAGAAATATAACACAGGATTTAATGTGAAATTAAAAACAGTTTTATGGAGTGTCTGAAAAGAACCTTTATTATTTTTAGAAAACTTTAAAGAGAGAATTAAAATATGCAAGCTCTGTATTTAAGTTAAGCAAAATGTTATAAGTTTTTCTAAATTTAAAATTTATTAATTTCAGTATTTAATGTTAAACTTTAACAAATACAATTTCATTTAATTTTAATGTGTTTTTTAAAGTATTTTTAAGCGTTTCAAAACTTACTAAAAATCAACTGAAACTTAATGGAATAAATTCAAAATTGATGTACTCGACTTTAGGGCATAGAGGGAAAAGTTTTGGTCATGCAGGCGATTTTTTGAATGCAAATCAAAACGTTTTAAATCTCTTTAAGCCCTGGCTTAAAACGAGCGAGCCCAAAACAAAACGTGCCATTTTTCTATCCGCCGTATTCTGTCGGTGCGTTCAGCGACGGACCCGGAACTTTGTTTGAGAACAGCGAAATAAACACGTAATTAAAACCGCACGTTAATGGACTTGAGGGGCAGGAGAGGTTGGAGTTGGAGTTGTTCTAGGCCAGGCCAAGAGGCTGCAATCTGGTCTTTTGGCCATTTTCATTTCAATTTGAATTTGCATTTGAATTTGAATTTGAATTTGAAAAACATTCGCATTAAAGACCTAAAGAAATTCCAATACTAGTTTTTCTCTCACTTTGCAAAACTATTTCAATATAAAATTCATTTCATTTCCACTGATGGAGATGAAAATAGAGAGACACTTGAATTGAGAGAGAGAGAGTGAGAGAGAGAGTGAGAGAAAAAAGCTGAAAACAATGCCGAATAAATGAAAATGAATGAAGCCAAAAAACCGCGCTAAAGTTTTCTTGTTAAACCCCCAAAAACTGGCAACTCTTCATCTAGAAAACTACCCATTAGTATGCCCTTTCCCTCTCCAACATTCCCTCCTAACTTCCCCGTCAATCTCCATCTTTATTCATCCTCCTTTTCACCCTGAAAGTTTGCGCCGTTTAAAGTTTTGTTTGCCGCGAGATTTTCCTGAGAAATTAAAAGAAGCCTCCAAAGCACTCAACTAAAATCGACACTTTGGGCTTCCCCCGCCCTCTCTCTCTCTCTCTCTCTCTCTCTCTCTTTCTCTCTGTCTGCTTTCATGACTTCAGGCGCAATGTGCAATTAAAGCTAAACATAAGTTGAATCCCAGATTTTGGTCTCGTCTCGAACTCAGCTTTTCTTTCCTTATTTGCATTTCAAGGCGTCTTGTTAGCCAAACTTGCAGCTTACGAATTTTCACAGTCAGTGGGAGAGAGAGAGAGAGAGGAAAAACGAAAGAGAGAGGAGGCAAAAGACTTTTGGCGTTGACTGTGGCCAGCGTCGTGTGTAGTAACAGCTGCTGTTTAAAATTTATTTTACAGCTGAATAACTTAGTTCGTGTGGCAGGTGTATAACAGTATTGCAGTCTAACAATATAGCAAAACAATAGTATAACAGAACAACTGTATAACAGTACAAGAATATATCAGTATAACAGTAAAAAGTATAACAGTATAAAAGTAAATAGTAGTAAAAAGCAATAAAATATACAGTATAACAGCACAACAATGTAGCAAAACAAAAGTATAATAGTACAGCAATATAACAGAACAATAGTATTACAAAACAACGGAATAACAATACAACAATATATTAGTATAAGAGTATAACAGTCAAAAAGTACAACAGTATAAAAGTAAATAGTGATTAGATGTACAATAGAATAACAGTACAACCATATAACAGTACAACAGTATAACAGTGCAAGAATATATCAGTATACAGTGTAACAATATAATAGTAAACAGTAGTCAGTTTATTTACATGATTATCTCAAGATAATTAACTACAAATGTATAACAGTTTGTCCATCAAGTTGAACAGTTGCATATAACACTTTAATGGAGCAATTTCTTGTATGTCAGTATGACAGTATAGCGCACAACAATATAAGCGATCAATAATAAAACAGTATAACAGTCCAATAATATAACAGAACAATTGTATAACAGTACAACAGACCAAAAGTATAACAGTATAACAATATAACAGAACATTAGTATAACAGTACAACAGGATTAAAGTACAATAATATATCAGCATAATAGTATAACAGTCAGTTCACTTACATAATTATCCCAAGAAAATTTTTGATAAATGTTTAACAGTTTGTCAAACAAGTTGAACAGTAGCATATAACCCTTTAATTGAACAATTTTATTAACATAAATCAGATAACTGAATTTTGTGTATAACAAGTATATCAGCGTATTACAGTTTTTTATAACACTTAAAAAATGAAATATGTCAATTTGAATACGATAACACATTATGAGTATAACAGTTTCGCTTAAAACTTTGCCTTTGTATGCCAGTATAACAGTAAAACAGTCGAAAAGTATAACAGTATAAAAGTATCAGTAAATTTACATGATTTTCTTAAAATAATTTTGATAAATGTATAAAAGTTTGTCAAACAAGTTGAACAGAAGCATATAACACTTTGATTGAACAATTTTCTGCATGTCAGCTATCTGAATTTTATGCAAAACAAGTATATCAGCATATAACAGTTTTGAATAACAATAAAATAATATAAATTTAAGTTTTGATATGTATGTCAATTTGAATACGATAACATATAAAGAGTTTGAAAGTTTGGTATAACACTTTGACTATTGCAACGCCGCAACGTCTTAATATGTATTTTACAACACTGACATGCACTTCCCCCTCTCGGCATTCCCCAACACTTGACACATTCAACCCCCACACACATTCAATGTGTCACTTAAGAAAAACTCGATTTAGATTCGCTTTCGTTTCGCATTAGGCGGGTCAAGGTTCAACTCTCCTTCTCTCTCTCTCTCTCCTTCTCTCTCTCTCAGTCTCTCTCTATCTCTATGTGTGTGTGTGTATAAGGATAAGCAGCTGTAGGCTAAAGGAAACTTTGGGATGACGATATACATTTATTCAAATCCGATCCGAGTAACAGCCCATTTGTCGCATTAAATACAACTTACGGACGGCAGGACGTTAAACTCGGACACAATAAAGGGTAAACGAAAAGAATAAGAAAAGACACGATGGAAAAATCTTAAGAAAAGAGGTTAAAGCAAGTTAGAACAGTCTATTCAAGTTGCTCGACTGTTAGATGCCCAGCACGCGTTTGAATCATAAATAAATTAAATTTAATATTTGAGGATAGAAAAATCTTTACTTAAATTTATTTTTATTTTTTATTAACTTAAAAACACATTTTAGAACAGCATGACGAGGAATCGAACCCAGTTATTTTTCAAACTGAAATCTATAATTGTAAATAAAAGATTTTAAAATTATTTAAAACTCTTCCGTTTTATTTAAAGTGAAAAAAATAAAAATCATAAATGGTGTTAACTTTATTAAAAATAATGATACTGGTCTAAGTTTTATTAAATCACTCAAAACTCATTTTTTATCATTGAAGAAACATGTAAAAAATTAGAAATTATTAGATCATGACGTAAATGCAGAAATTTTAAAATAATTAAGATTTTGATGTAATAAGAAGGTATTTTTTTATTTAATAAAAAATATATCATTATTTCTTACGGTTCCGGCTTCAAACGAAAGGACAGATACTGTCACAAACTCATATGCCTAGGTACCCTATAAATGCTGGGCTAAAGAACGAAAGGAAGAAAAAACGGAGACAAAAGAAAAAACAAGCAAATGAAACGTGCAAAGCAAATAAACACATAAAAGTCTAAATTTAATGGTAAAATCCATTGAAGCATTTTTAAACCTCGACACAAATACAAATACGGCTACACATTAAAACACCATATACACACACACACACACATACATAGCCAGAGCATTTAAGTCACAGAATATTATGAATTAATGTTTTTCGCGAATCTCGATACTGGATAAAAAATAAAATATAAACTATTCAACTATATATAAAATATATAAAATATAAACTATTCAATATACATTAACATTTTTTTATTTTTTCAGTTATAAATTAAAATTATTTAAAATATAATTGAACTTTTAATTTACATTCCTTTTTTTTAATTTTATTTTAATTTATAATTATTTTTAATAAATAATCGTGGATCTCAATAGGTAGATAACAAATAAATTATAAACTTTAGTGTTATTTATTTCATTGTATAATACTTTCACTTTCTCTGTTAAAATTAAAATTGCTTATAATATAATATAAATTTTAATTTACATTCTTTCTTTATAATTTTACTTTCAATTCTTTTTATTTTTATTTATCTGTTGACTGTTTTAAGTCGACTATAGATAAATAAACATGATAAATTAAATATAATTTAGTGCAAATCTGTTATAAATTAAAATTGCTGTGTTTAGTCGACTTTAAATAAGTAAATATTATAAATAAAATATATTTTTTACTCCAATCTATTTATGTCTACAAACAACAACAAAAGTAGCTGGAACAAATTTCAATTCGCTTCTTGACGCTTCTTTTATTTGGTCGTCATTTTCGTCGTCATTTCGTGCCTTTGTTTTTTATTTTTTATTTTTCAATTGTTTTATAAAATTTAACATATTTTGAAATTATGAAATAATAATTAAATTTCAATTTTTATGTTAAAATCATAAATAAGTTTTTAATTAAAATTTTTAATATAAAAATCAGAAATAAAAGTTACTTTTAGATTTTTAAAATTAAAAATTACTTTTTAATTGTTTTATAAATATAAATTAACACATAATTTTATTTACAAATTTTTATTGTACGGTTCCAGCTTTAAATACATGTATTTATATTTATTTATAGCTACAGTGAAGATGAAGAATATGAGCAACAACAACAACAATAATTTTAATAGCAACAACAACAACAATAAAAACAACAAAAACAACAACAGCTGCAACAAATTTCAATTCGCTTCTTGACGCTTCTTTTATTTATCATCATTTTCATTTCGTGCCTTTGTTTTGATTTCGCTCTCAATTCATATTCATTGTTGTTGTTGTTGTTGCAGTTGTTGTTGTTGTTGTGGTTGTTGTTGATTTCGCCATATGCGACAATTTTTTATGGTCTGTGCTGAGGTCGCGCCTCGTTGTGATAAGCGAAATCAAATGTCAGACTGACAATGTAAACAATTTCAAATGTCCTGCATGTGTGTGTGAGTGTGTGCATATGTATATGTCCTGTGGTGTGCTGTGTGTGTGTGTGTGTGTGTGTGTGTGTGTGTGTGTGTATTTGTGTATCCTGTGGCCACCACATTACGAGAGTACAAACGATTCCTCGTCCTCTTCCTCTTCCGCTTTTGCATCCTCCTTCTTCTCATCGTCAAGTCATGACGCTGATTTCCGTTTTCCGTTTCCGTCGTCGCCAGACGACACACAAAACAGCGTTGCCAGATGTTGCGATGTTTCGATGTTGCGATGTCGCCTAACGGTACTCAGCCTCATAATGCAATTGACATTAATAACGAGCGAATCGAACTCAACACCCATTGTCAAAGCGACCGATAATATTATCATATTTATGTATCTACACAGAAAGAAAAAACCAAGCTAAAAATTCAAGTTTAAAAATTCTTGATCTTAGCATGCATTTTTCAAGTATGTATTCAGGATATTAATCTTAAATTAAGACAATATGCGAATAATTTAAAATCGACTTTACATTAAAACCCCAAATATTTAATGTAACTAAAAGAAAAATGTACAGAACCCATAAATTAAAATATTGCCCAGAAAAATCAAGCTTGTCTTAAGTATGTTGTACTTCGCTTAAAAAAATTTCGGGATTACTGTGCTTCAATCTTCCTTGAATTGATTTTATCCCGAAGCTCCGAACTTTTTTCTGTGCACACACTCAAGATTCTATCTCTCACTCTCTCTCTCTCGATTTCTCCTCCATTCTTAAAGCGACCGATAATAATATAATATCATAAATGTATCTACACTGAAAGAAAAACCAAGTTTAAAATTCTTTATTTTAGCATGCATTTATTAAGTATGTATTGTTAAATTAAGACAATATTCGAAGAAATTAAAAATGACTCAACATCTTATCTAACATAAAAAAATTTACAGAACCCCGAAACTCAAATTATTGCTCAGAAAAATTAAGATTGAATCAATTATTTTGTAAATAGTTTAAAATAAATAATCTTTTTCAAGATTACAAAAAACTAAGATTAAAAATTAATGGAACCGAAAGATGGAAAGAAAACGTAAATTAAACATGAAACATATTCAGAGTACGAAATTTAAGAAAAATCTTATTCATGAATATTAAATAAAAGAAGCTTTGTTTCCAAATTTTCGATGTCTTAGATTTATTTGTCGAATTTAATAACAAATCTGAACAATTTAAAAATATATGAAAATTGATGAAAATAGATTTAAAGTTCTTTATTGGAGCGTACATATCAATCGGCATTTGTCCACAAAAGCCTCATTGAAATGTCATTGAATCAATCAATCAATAAATCAATCAATCAATAAATCAATCAATCAGTAAATCAATCAATCAATCAATCAATCAGTAAATCAATCAATCAATCAATCAATCAGTAAATCAATCAATCAATAAATCAATCAATCAATCAATCATTCAAGGTAATCAACTCGCTTTCAGTTGCCAAATATTAAATGCGAAAATTAATTACGATAATTTATTAAAATTTATCTTAAATTATATATCGATTCTATATCGGAGCGTACATATCAATCAGCATTTGTCAACAAGAGCCCGAAATGTTATTGAATCAATCAATCAATCAATCAAAAATCTATTAAAATTTATTTAAACTTATACATCGATTATATGTATATATAAATTATATATTGGAAAACAAAAGCCTGAAATGTCATTGAATCAATCAGTCAATCAGTCAATCAATCAGCGTAATCAACTCGCTTTCAATTGAAAAATATTATGGTCATACTCATTCTCATTGGACAGGTTGCCTTTATTATTATTATTACTTGGAAGCACTTTAAAAGTAATTTTAACAAGTGCTCTACATATATGCAGATGTATATTTATACATATGTATATATATATATACACACACACTTGTATTTATTTATGGAATTTCATATCCATTATTGTTTTGTGCTCCTTCTCCTTTTGTGGTCGCCGTTCATTCAAATTCAAATTGAAAAGCAATTTCAACTAATTTTAAACAAATTGCTTGGATAATTCCAACGAGCTTTTATCTGCCACACACTCACACATATATACACACACACACACACCTATACACACACACACACACACATACAGACAGACATTTGGTAGCAAACAAAACTATGCGCAAATCGTTTTTGGGTAGCAACAAAAATAGATACAAAAAAATCAACGACAACAACAATTTCAAAAGTATCAACAATATAAAGACAATGCAACATTTTAACAATGTTTTCATACTTTGAATACCCTAGAAAAAATTCCAAAAAGGGGTTTATATTTTATGCCATTAAATAAAACTTTTATCAGAAAAGTCTTGATAATTAATTCGATATTTTTATTTAAAAATCAAATTAAGTATAACTCTCGTTTTTAATTTTGTTTTATAAAAATTCATTTTAATTTCCATTACATCATTTATTTATTTATCTAAAAAATATGCATTAATTTTTTTATTTTGAAAATAATTTTATAATAATAATACAATTTTATTCTGCACCAAGATAATCCATTCAAAAAAAGTACACTTAAGATTTTCTCACTGATTTGGAAAATGTTCTTGGAGTTTAAATATTTTTAGTTTTATCTAGAAAAGACTAATCAATTTATTAATTAAATACTAATGAAATGACAATTAAATTGATATTTTTGTTTAAAATTCATAATATGTATAATTCAGGTTTAAATTTTGTTTAATATACACTAATTTAAATTTAATTTTATTATATATTTATTAATAAAAATATATACATATATTAATTAATTTATATTGAATAAAAAAGGAAAAAGCACTAGAAATATTTAAAAAAAATTGTGTTAAATTCTAATAATTAGTTAAAAGTGTTGAGTTACATGAAAGAGTTAAAATACCCTTTGGGCCAATTTGGTGCCACAAAAATCCGTTAGTGTATTTGACAGCAACAACAACAACAACAAGAACAACAACAACAATACGCAATTTTACAAGCAATTAAAACTTGAATTCAAAATGTTTTGGGGCATTAAAAAAATAAAAATAAAAATGCCAATGGCTTGTTAAAAATTCGTTAGTTGCAGTAAATGACTGACAAGGTGAAAGGGGTACGAAATATGCCAGGGAAGTGGGGAATGCAATTGGTATTGGTATTAAAAACTTTCAGATCCTTAATTCAAGACTCTTGAAGACTTTGTCCAAGCGGAATCAATTTTCATGCGGATTGCAAAAGGCCTTCAATCATAAATAAAGTCTTTAAATTCAATCTACATTCAAAGTAAATAATTTAAAAAATTTTCAGTTCATTTTATAATTTTGTTCAAGTATTAAAATAACATCAACATCTTGTGTTAAAATTAATACAAAATAAGACTTTAAATCAATTTCTGAGATGTATTATTCTATTTTTTTTAACAAATCGTTCCAAAATAAAAAAATTTTACTTGTATAAATATTTAGTTCCTTAGTAATTGTTTCTCGAAGATTTTAGATAGCCATTAGTTTGTCTGATCAGATTTCACTGTGTACTTGGTCATAATTTGGCGTCTTAAGTAACTCTACATTTTATAATAAGAAATTAGAAATTTTATGACAAAAGAAATCAAAAATATCTTAAAATTTTTTAATTCTCATTTTAAGAATTAAAATAAAAAAAATGTGTCATAATTTGGTCACTAAAATTTAAATTTCACATTAAATTATTTCACATTTTATATTTAGAAATTTAAAATTTGATGACTATAATAAACAAAACTTTTTCCATAATTTTTTTCTCATTTTAAAATTTGAAATAAACATGTGTCATAATTTGTTTGGAATCTGAATTCATTCTTTATTTTATAATTTACAAAAATAAAAATTCTACATTTTATAAATTGAAATAAGAAATTTGTTGACTAAAATAATCAAAAATTTCTCCAAATTTTTGCATTCTTATTTTATAAACTCAAATAAAATAAATGTGTCATAAAAATTCAATCTATATTTTATAATTTATCAAAATAATAATTCTAAATTTTTTAAAAAGAAATTAGAAATTTTTTGATTAAAATATATAAATTTCTAAATAATTTTGATTTCTCATTTGCCAGTGTTGCCACCCCGATGAAGTTTTTTCCGTGTGCTTTAAGCGCTCGAAATTTGTGTTTTTGATTGCTTCATTTCGATATCAGAAATGTTGACAATTGCCCCCCACTCTCACACACACACACACATATGTATATATATATATGTAGAGAGTGAGATGTGTGTAATCCCTTGAAAATGGCCGCCATTCACAATTGTCGTGTGATGTTTGTCGACTTGGTTAGTTGGGCATTGGTTTTTGGTTTTTGGTTTTTCGGGTTTTAGCTTGTTTGGCATTAAAGGGGGACAGGAGGGGGATTAATTGCTTTATGAGCTGCAATAAAAGGCGTGACCCCCCTGATCCCCTTTCCCACTTTTCCCCCCCTTTTGAAAGTGGCAGCTGTGCTGGCATTTGTGAACTGCAATTAGCAGCAAATAAAATAATTTACGATTGTAACGAGCAACCAGAAAATGCCACTACACCGCACTCAACATGGCCAAAATGGTCAGCAATTGGCCAACAGAGGGAGGGGTCAAGAGAGAGTGGAAAGGGGAGAGGTAAGGGGAGGAGAAGGGGAGGGGGCAACAAACAGCCGTTGTTCGTTGTTCGCTGCGTGGTAATAACAACAAATTGCCAAAAATGTTTGGCCAACTTACAGACTGGCGGATTCTGATTCTGATTTCTACCCAAACACACACACACACACACACACACACACACACACACATGTGGAAATGGAGAGTGGAATCTTATTAAGCCACTTTAGATTTATAGGCAGCTTTTGGCAAGTTCTCTCTCTCTCTCTCTCCCCCTCTCTCTCTCTCTCTCTCTTTCTCTCTTTCTCTGGTTCTTTATTAAATTGGCCTCGTCGCACAGTGGTTGAATTCTGTCCATCTGGCAAGAAATTATATATAACTAAAATATAAGATTTTTTATTAATTTTAGAAAATAATATTTTTAATAATCATACATAATCATAAATAAATAGATAAAATAAAAAAATTAGATAAATATATATAACAAAAACATTTACATTTATGCTTAACTCAATAAGATTTAATCAAAAAGGCAATAATAAATAACTCTAATATATTATTTGTAACTAATTTTAGAAATTAATATATTTCATAATAATAAATAATATAAATTAAAAAAAGTATTTATTAATATATAAAACAAAAACATTTATTATCACCTCCATTTATAAGTTTAAAAGATTTAATCATTCAGGCAATATTTAATAACTTAATGTGAAATGAGATAATATTGTTTTTATTTAATTTTAAAAATTAGTAAATAAATATATAACAAAAAATTTACATTTATTTTGACCTCTTTTTGTAAGTCAGACTGGCAAAAATTAATAACTCAATATGGAATGAGGTAATATTGTTTTTGTTTAATTTTTAAAATTAATATATGAAAAAAGAACATTTAAATTAATTTGAACCTTATTTTAGTATTAGTAAAAAATAACTCGAAATTAAATGGGTTAGCATTATTTTATTTTATTTAATTTTAGAAATTTACATTTATTTCTAGCTCTTTTTGTAATTAAAGAAAATTGAATCAGGTAGACAATAATAAATAACTCAAATAAAATATTTCTATTTAATTTTAGAAACTAATATAAAAAGCATTAACATACATATATTAGTTTTTAAATTCTTTTGTATGCCAAGATTATTTAATTAGGCAGGCAATATTTAATAACTCAATATGAAATGGGATACTAATATTTGTATTTAATATCTATTAAATTAATTTAATTTAATCAGGCAGGCAATAATAAATAACTCAATATGGAATGGGATAATATTATATTACATTTATATTTAATTTTAAAAACTAATATATTATAAAATATAATCAAAATACGAATAATTATAATTTTGTGTGTCGTTATTTTTAAAAAAAGATAATCATTAAATTAAAAATAAATAATTTTATTTCTGTACCTTTTCTATGTATATCTTAATATATTTTAAATTTTGGTTTTAATATTTTTTAATATTTTATTTAATTTTTTTTTATTTAAATCGACTTGCAATTTAATTTTTTGACCAGATTGTCAGAATCAACCACTGTGCAGATTTGTCCATCAATTTTCGTTGCAAATATTCGAGTGCAAATGAATATGGATACAGGGATATGAATATGAATATGAATTTGAATATGCGCGTGTGCATAACCCATGAATATGAATATGAATATGAATATGAATTGCAGTCTATTTAGCTTCTCTATACATTTGAAAATCTAAACCATTTACGAAACGAACTCAACCCAATCAAGAAGTGAAAATTCTGTTCGGCACAAAAGGTGTTTAAAAGTTAAATAAATCATAGCAAACGGTTGAAAAAAATAAATGAAAATAACAAAACTAAGCCTTAAATTTTCAAGGATTTTAGAGGCATGGGCACGACTAACAAATGCCCTGTAAATCAACTGTTCATCTCAGTTAAAAAATATATTATTATATAATTGAATTTCAATAAAAAATTAAGCACAACTGTCATTTTAGATTTTTGTTTTAAAAATTACAAATAACTCAAAATGGAATATTTCAATTAATAATTTTTATTTGTTATAAAAATCAAATGGAACTCAATAAATTTATTTTAAAAAAGAGATTAAATTTTAAATTAATTAATTTAAGTTTTTCTTAGTAAATATTCAATAATGACTTTTTATTTTAGATTTTTTTTATGATAATTACAAATAACTTAAGCTATTTCTAATATTGATTTTGCTTATTATAAAAATCAAATTGATTTATTTTATTAAATTTATTTATATTTATTTTTCAAATATCTTTTAAACTGAGAAATCGATATAATAGGTGCCCCGTCTGAAGGAAAATACACTCATAATGAAAATCTATCAAATCAAATACATTTTCCCACTTAAAATTGTCCTCAATTTGAAAAAGTTTTTTTTTTTTCAAAAAATTTAGAAAAATATTTCCCAATGTTAGAAAATTTTTCTCAACTGTTGGCGATTCTAATTTAATTTTAATTCTAAATACATTTTCCGAGTGTATCTGGTATTTTTTTTATTCATCCAGACATTTTATTTTTTCTTGATTTAAGTTTAAAGTCAATTTGATAGGCATAAGTAAATCGATAACTTATCGATTGATGGAATCCTCGTTACAGGGTACTCACTAAAAAAAAGAATAATGTTTAAACTAGTCAAGTTCGCCAAAGGAGTTGTTACGGATGTTGGGTAGGGTGTCGGGTGTAGGGGGGTGTAGCATGCATAAATAAAAATGTGGCATGTTGGGTCAGAAATAGCATGACATTTTAGAACGTTCAACAAAATGGAGGACAGATAACGGTTAACGGCAACAATGAGAATATTTAGCCAAAGGGTTTCACTCTTCGAGAAAAACAGACTCAGACTCAGACCCAACAGAGATGCCATTTTAGCCATTTTATAGCCAAATTAACATATTTTTAAAATTTTAAAAAATACTCCAAGAAGGGATTTTCTCTAAGCTAAAACTCTGGCTATTTACAAAAATTAATTGACTACAATTTTAATTAAATTACAAATTGCAAATTTAAAATTAAATTTTTAAATTACGAATTTTCATGCACAAATTGTAAATATAAAAAATTATTTTAAATAGTTAAGAAAGCATTTTTATTGTAGTACCACTTATTATTTTATTTTTTTAATTTTTCTCTTAAGTATGTCTTTATTTAAAAATAAAGTATTTAAGAAATATATTCTTTAAATTATGTAGTCCTAAGATTGCACATGATTATTACAATTTATTCGACAAATTTAAGGAAAATAAATACAAGAAATTGTTTTGTACACCATTCGATTTTCACACTAAAACTGGTCCTCAATTTAAAAAAGTTTTTCTACAAATTTCGAAAAATATTTCTCAACATTAGGAAATTTTTCTCAATTGTCGGACGATTCAAATTGTTTGGCTACTTTCTTAAAAATAGAAAAAATATTTTCTGAGTGTATCTGGAATTTTTTAATTCAATTCAATTTTTTTTTAAAACTTAAAATAAAACTTTTAAGAAATTTTAATTTTTTGTAACATGTTTGTTATTTTTTTTTCAAGTTATTTCTACACAAGAAAAATAAATCCGGCATTCCGGGTTAAAATCGATCAAATGGGGTATCAAAAGTACGGTAATACCAAGTTTTCTTAAGCCAAGTACAAAATTCTTGATTCAAGCAGATTTTTCAACAGGAATATTTTGTTTTTCGGGGCTTTGTACACTTTTTTTAGTTGAATCTAATATTTGAGGCTTTTTTGACTTTATAATGTTACATCGCTTTTATTTTATTAGCATTTTTGTCAATAATATTCGGAATAAATACTTGAAAAAGGCATGCTAAAATCAAGAATTTTAAACTTGAATTTTAGAATAGATTATTTCTTTCTGTGTAGCTACAATTTGGTATCGAATTAGCTATTTAAAGCCTGGAAATTCAGGCAACACTGAGACCCTTTATCACAGGGAATGAGTTCGTTTTCCATGTCTGAGTTCGACTCAAAATCGCTTGGGGATCAACGTGACCATTTGTGAGCCTGGAGAGGAAGTGGGGAGGGAATGGTCAGGGAATGGTCAGGGAATGGCCAGGGAAATGGGGGATGGCACAATGCAGAGCCACTGAGCCATAAAAATCAATAAAGTCAACACTTGTTTCGCCTCTCCTTCCTTCCATCTGTATGTTTGTGCTTCAACCCCACAAAACTCAAACTCACCTGCCTGCCAAAGGACATCAATTGAGCCTGCACCTACACGTTGTACTACTTTACATCCTGCCCTCGTTCTCGTCCTTTTCCTATTCCTGCTACAGTCCTGGCAATGAGCCCTCTGAGAGCTATACTCCATGTGAGTACACAAATTTAAGTTTCACAACAATTTGGCAATTTGGCAGGCCAACAAACTTATAATCAAACATGTGTTTAAGCCTATGACACTATTAGATACCCTGCCTTTTGGTTTGGTTCTTGCATATATATTTAAAATTTCCAATTATGTGAAATTAACAAAAAAGAACGCTTTAGCTAATTATATACACATTAAAATAATTAATTAAAATAAACCAACAAAATTTAAAAAATATTAATATTTCTAAAATTTGTAAGCAATAAGAAATACTCGTTATTCAACAGCTTTTTCAGTTATGAATTAAAATTTATTATAGTATAATTTAATAATAATAATATAATTTTTAATTTTACATATAAATTCTTTAATTGTATTTCAAATTAAATTATTTATGTTTTCACTCTGTCGACGATAAATACATAAATTAATAAGTTAATAAGTAATTAAATAAAGACATATATAAATAAATAAGTAAATAAATAAATAAATAAATAAATAAATAAATAAATAAATAAATAAATAAATAAATAAATAAATAAATAAATAAATAAATAAATAAATAAATAAATAAATAAATAAATAAATAAATAAATAAATAAATAAATAAATAAATAAATAAATAAATAAATAAATAAATAAATAAATAAATAAATAAATAAATAAATAAATAAATAAATAAATAAATAAATAAATAAATAAATAAATAAATAAATAAATAAATAAATAAATATATAAATAAATAAATAAATAAATAAATAAATAAATAAATATATAAATAAATAAATAAATAAATAAATAAAAAAATAAATAAATAATTATATAAATAAACAAACAAATTAATAAATATATAAATAAATAAGTAATTAAATATGTAAATAATTAAATAAATAAATAAAGAAATAAATAAATATAAAAACTCATAATATTTTCAATTAATTTGCTGTTCATTTGAACCATTTTGAATAAATTTCAGTTGGACCAATTATCTAATTTTTAATGTGTTTTTGAGTTCCTTAGGAATAAAAAGCTACTAAAAAAAAATCGTATAATTTTTAGTAGTTTATTTATTTTTTGTTTGTTTTATTTTATTTAACGACAAATACATAAAAGCAGTTGATGAAGAATTTTACAAAATTTAAATAATATTAAAAATTAAAATTGGAAATAAACAGCTAAATTTAATTTTATAAACTGATAGAAAATAAACTAAAATAAAATTTTATAGTTCAAAGTTTCATTCAAATCAAGTTACTCTATGCGCTACAATCTTTTATAGGGTATAACTAGCTCAAGTATAAATTTTTTGCAAATATGTCAAACAATATTTCTCCTGCCATTGGCAATTGTCTAACATTTCATATTCCTCTCATTTTGTTCAAGATACGAGCATAACAAAATATGTGAAGAGAATTTGTTGGACGGTCTGTCAGTTTGGTGGGTCAGTGGTACAGTGGGTGGGTGGGTTGAATTTGTTGGACTCTTCATTAGCAGCCGAGTCGTAATGTTCATGTTTATACACAGCTGAAACATCGGCCGATGATCCCTGCATGCATTAGATAACGACAAGGAAAAGTCATGATGATACACTGATAAAAAAAAATGGTTCTAAAACCAAGATTTTGGTCTTAGAACTAAGAATTTTGGCAAAAAAAGCGTCGAGAACAGCAAATTTAGTTAGAAGTTAAAAAGCACATCTTTATTTTAAGAACATTTCAAATATAAGAAAAAGTTCTTATTAATAACATCAAAAATTCTTTAATTTTAAAGACCACAAATAAAAGTCTTAGAATAAATGTTATTATATACTCAAGAAAACAAATAAAAAAAAATTTGCACTCATATAATTCCCTCATATATTTTTCCCGTTTTAATATTTTTATAAATATTCCTTTAACATACATATGTTTTTCCTACAAAAGAAAATAGAAAATTTTTATATTTATCTAACAATTTAAGATTTGTATTCTTATGTTAAAAATTGCGATTTTTTAGATTAATAATTTTAGCATTAGTAAATTGGTCTTAAAATGTTTTTTTTTTAAGAACACAAATATCTAAAATAAATGTTTATGATTTTAAAAGTTGGTCTTTTTTTTCGGTGTACATCTTGTTAGTGCCCCCGCCTCAAAAAAGGCAAATTTTTGGGAAAAGTCTTTCAAGCTGTGCTTCCGTTTTTCCCCATTCTCAGTCCCATTTCTATTCCCATTCCATCCTGTTGTGTCCTGTCCAGTGTGTCGCATTCTGTCAACTGTCGACAATTTGTTGTGTTTTTTATTAGGACAATGAAACAGGGATGAGAGACAGGGACAGGGACAGGGATGGAGAACGAGACCCAACGAAGCCTGGCATAAATGTTTCATAAATGTGCGGACCACGTTGGGCGCCAAGAAAAGAATAACCCGACAACCCGACAAAGGAGAACAACCCAACAGACCGAGAGACCAAGAGACCAAGAGACCGAGAGACCAACAGTCTGTTCGCCAGCTACACTCAGAAAAATAAGCAAGATTTCTGTACTTAGAGGATATTCGTGTAAAAATTATCTTAAAAGTTGTCTAAATTCGAAATTGCCAAAACTATTTTCAAGTATTTCAAGTTCCGTTTTCGCAAGTCTGAAAATCTTTAAATGAGATTTTTCTGGGATACTTAAAGATGGAATACTATGGTAAAGATCGTAATATTGATTATGATTTTTCGGGGATACTTTAAGTGTATTTTGGGATTAATTGAAGTATGTTAAAGATCGTAAGATTCTAGTTTATGTACACAAAAATTTTGATTTAATCCCAAAATATACACAGCAATTTTAAAATTTTAAGAGCAAAACGGAATAAATTCATGTAATTTTAGTATGCCATATTTTTCTGAGTGTATGAATTATGAGAGTCACTGGACTGCCGTCTGTGTCCTGAGACCGAGACCGAGTCCTATATCCCATGTCCTGAGTCCTTTGCAGCTTCAGGCGCATCGAAATATGAGTATGCTAAAACAAGTGAGAATGCTGCAGTTGAGTACGCTCGACATTGAGATACTCGTTACCTGTTCTATTGAATCTCGACAAATTAAATAAATTAAAAGTCAATTTGTGGAAAATTCCTTTAAAAATAAATTTTTTTAATTTTTTCAGTTATGATTTAGAATTTATATAATATAATATTATTTTTAATTTGAATTTTACATTTTAATTTCAAATTTGTATTTAACATTTAATTAATTATTTTTTATCTCTGTCGACTGCATTAAGTCATTAAATAAATAAAGATATATATAAATATATAGATATAAATATAAATAAATAAATAATACCTTTAATACATCAAATTTATATTATATTCGTATATTCAATGAAAAATATATTTTTAACACATTTTTATTCTTATTGTTTTTCTTAAAAATGTTTACAAATAAGATAAAAATAATAAATAAAATACTTTATTGGTATTACTAAATATTTGAATTTCGCATTAAAATAGGAACAGACAGACAGACGAACTTTTGCACAACATTTATATAGCTCTGGTACAGGGTATAAATAATTGATATACAAAAGAAGTTTTGCACACAAAATATAGAATCCCTAAAATGGAAATTATTTTAGTCCTTTGGAAAACTTTAAAAAATAAATATTAAAGTTTTTAACAAAAATTCCTCAAACCCAAACGGTGTCAAAAATTGATTGACTGATTGATTCACGTGCGAATGATTCACTAAGTCAGTGATTGATGGCTGCAGACTCACAGCCTGAATGATTGACTGACTGATTGATTGTCATACTGTTTGATTGACTAAATAATTGAATAATTAATTGCTGATTGTTAGACTGATTGACTGACTGACGGATTGACTGACTAACTATTTGATTGAATTATTGATTGGCTAACTGATTGACTAATTTATTGACTGATTGACTGACTGACTGATTGATTGATTGACTAAATAATTGACTGATTAATTGCTGATTGACAGACTATTTGAGTGATTGACGGTTTGATTGATCGACTGACTGACTGACTGAACTTCCCATTTTCTTACTCAAGATTAATCTGAAGCTAATGTGCTTAGTTGCAGCTCTTGTCATTGGATTATTAATAGCGTGGATAATCGTTTCGGCTCTCTATATATCTCTATCTCTCTCTATCACTGTAACTCCCTCTCTGTCCGACTAATTCATGCCATTTTACAGTCAATTGATTTGCAATGTCTGCTTTTGGGAACAAAGTGAGGCAAGAGTTGTGGAAGAACGGAATTGTTTAGCTCAAAGTATGCAGCACAATTTTAATAACATGATAGAGAGAGAGAGACGGGGAGAGGGAGAGGGAGAGCACATGTAAAAGAAATACATAAATTGAGAGCATAAAAATCAATTTGCCGTAACCGCACAAGGCAAATAAAGTGGCCCAGACGATGGCGACAAAACTCTCGACCAGAGACCAAAAACCGAAACCAAAGTACACTAAAAAAAAAACGACCGACTTTTAAAATCAAGAACATTCATCTTAAATATTTATGTTCTTAAAATAAGAGCATTTAAAGACCTAATTACTAATACTAAGAATGAGGGATTAAAACCTTAACCGAAACTGTAACCTTTAACCGATTAAAACCGATTGAAATTTGTAACCATAAACGGAACAAATTCTTTTCCGCTCAACCGAAAACCATAAACCGAAACTCTTTAAAACGAAATAACCGTTTGGTAACCAATTCATTTATAAGGGTTAATTTCGGGTCGCAGGGTCGCAGCTACTGAGCAACTTTGATAACTTTGATCTGCCATAACTTTATCAAAACTCAATCAATTTCCATGCGGAATGTAAATTTGAGCATGATTTTGCCTCTTAATTTGTTCTGCATTTCAATTTTGTTCATTTTGAAAACTCGAAAATTTCGAATTTTTTCGAAAAATGATAAGGGGTAACACTGTAAAATTTCGAAATTATTCGAAATTTTCGAATTTTGAAAATGAAAAAAATTTAAATGCAGATCGAATTAAAAGGTAAAATCATGCACAAATTTACATTACGCATGGAAATTGATTGAGTTTTGACAAAGTTATGACAGTTCAAAGTTATTACAAATCAGTAAAATCAAAATAATCGAAATTTTTAAACCAATTGAACTTAATTTATATGAGATCAAATTATAATAAAATCGACATTACACTGAACCAGATAACTTTTTTTTAAGGCTTAAAAGAGCATAAAGACTTTTTTCATGTCAAACAATAAATACCGCTTCGTATTTCGGTCATCCGGTCATCATACCGGTATTTTTAAACCGAAACTTATAAAAAACCGATAACCGTTACGAAACCGATACTCCAAGATTTTGCATAACCGATAACCGAAAACCTTAATTCGAGCATAACCGAAACCGTAACTGAAACCGATATTCGTTTCGGCTTTAATCCCTGCTAAGAATATTAATCGAAAAAATCGCCGTTCTTAATAAAAAAAAAATATATTCTTACACATATTTTTGTGGTCTTGAAAATATAAGAATTTCGGAATTTATTAATAGGAACTTGGGAAGGAAGTGGTTTTAAAATATCTTTAATATCTTAGTCCTGATTTCATTTATATTTTTATCAGTGTAAGCACCAGACTAAGAAAGAAAGAGACAGAGAGAGAGAGAGGGGTGGTAAGAGATAGAGAGAGATAGGGAGATGTGAGATTAGAATGTGGTCTTGACTCATGTTGTTGCATAAAAGCCAAGTCCAAGGCAATCACAGCGTTTATTTGCATACTTTTCGTCTACTTTACATATTTATTATGATTTCGATTTTCTTCCCCTCCCCTCAGCCAACCTCACCCATTTTTAGCCCAGTACCTAAAAAAGCACAAAGGCTTTTGGAAAATTCAAATTTTTGTCTTCAGTTTAAGCTGAATTTTTTAAGGATTTGAAAACAGGCCAATATAGTAATATAAATTTAATATTTAAACTTTATTTTTATTTTTTTAAGTAAATTTATTAGTAAAATTCATTATTTTTATATGCTAATTTAAAAGTAAGATTCAAAACTTCTTATTACTTTTGTGAAGAAGACCAAAAATTTCTAATATTTCTGAAAATAAAATAAGCATTTTAATATTTTAACAGGATATATATGTAATATAATTATGTATGGATATACATATGTGTATAATATAAAAATAAGTTTAAAATTTCTTATCATTTAAAAAATAAATATTTTTATTTTTAATATTTTTATTTTATTTTTATTTTTTATTTTTAATTCTTAATAATAATAATTTATGTACTATTTCTGTATGTTTTCTACAAATTTACATTTTTAGGGTACAATTCATAGTTTAGGCAAATTTTTTCTTAAAATTTTTAATGTTAGAATTTTTGTCTCATGAGCATATTTTTATTCTTTTTTTTTGTTAATATTTCCTTATTTATTAATTTATTTAAATCATTTATGGTACTGGGCATCTAACAGTCGAGCATTTCAACTTGTTTATCTTCTCCTTTTCCCATACATTTCTTTCACCACATTGTTTAGCATTTTTGCTCAGAGAACTCACAAAAACTTATTTTTATTAATCATAAATTGATGCCTGCAAGTACATGCGATTACACACACTCCCACACATGGGTGGAGTTTTATTTTGGGTCAGTTAATAGATAAACTTGGTTCGTTTTCCCAGAGGAAGCCACAAAAGCTGAGCAGACACCTAAAAGTGTGGAATAATTTATGGCCAGGCAAAGGGTGTAAACCAGACACCCCCCTTTGTGGGAAGGGAGGGATGTGAACTGTAGGTAATCTCCTACAAAATGATTTAGAGCCAACTTTCAGTTCCCAGATCCCAACATGTAATAGTCGTAATAATAGCAATAATAATTTGCACAACCCTTTTGGCTTTTTGTCAATTTTACCGCTCAATTTGATGAACATCCCCCTTAAAAGGGGGAATGTAGAGAATCCATATACATACTCTCTCTTGGACTTCGTATTAAAGTCGATTGTCTGTAATAAATTCATGGAAAGTCAAGCATAACTAAAATTAATCCCTTTTCCCAACGAAGGCAATAGTTGAAAATTAAATTGAATTATAATCAAATAAATTACGAAATTAAAATAAGAAAATACAATTTGCATAGTTCAAAATTAAAATGGCTTAAATATGGTCAGTTTAAAGTCTAGTATTTACTTACTGAAATTTAGATTATAATATACAGCTTAGATAGTCTGTTAAAATTTCAAATTATACCACAAAAGCCCATTCCCAGTTCTTTATATATATTCAAAATTTGACTCCAAAGAAAATAAGGATTAATTGCAATTGTTTTGTCTTAATTAATTAAAAATAAGAAAATTTTAAATTTAATTGAAAACCGAAAATATAATGTTTCGAAATTAAAATGGAGATTGAAGAAAATCCAGAAAGTCCATTCTAATTTCTTTATATATTTTCTCTTTCAAGAACTTGACTCCAAATAAAAAGAAGTTTGAATGTTATTCTTTTGTTTTATATTAAATATTTATTTAAGTAACTTTATTAAGCGAGATTATTCAAAGTAAAAAATTATCATCAACAAAATCAAATTCAAATTCAAAACAACAAAAAGTGTTGTATTTTATTATTTTTTCAATATGTATATGGGATAACTGTCTAATAAAACTTAAATATATTTTATTTATTTTAAAGAATGTAAAGGAGAGTTATTATACTAACTATAATATTACAATAATTATCAAAGGCACACAAAAAAAAAACCATTCTAATATTTAAGTTTAAACTTCTTTATTTCAGCATGAATTTTTATAATTATGTATTCTGGATATTAATCTTCAATAATAATTAATAATTAATATTCAAGATTATAAAGTCAAAGGAGCCTAAAATATTTGATTTAACTAAAAAAAAAATTTACAGAACCTCGAAAATAAAAATATTGCTGAGAAAAATCATGTTTGAATTTTGTATTTGAATTTTATACTTGGCTTAAGGAAATCCAGGATTGATTTTTTCCCGGAATCACGGATTTTTTCTTTATTCTCAGTTACGAAAATGTACACAACATGGGTGAAAATCTATGGAAATTGATTTAATAATAATAAATTTGTCTGTTTAATACGAGTATTATCAATATGGAATTAAAAATATTATCAATAGTTAAAAAGTTCCCTTTAGTGTTTTTAAACCTGAATCGATTAAATTTAAGGTCAAAGTGCAATATCTGCATTCCAAATGGAATCTTGTTTAACTGATTAGCATGGGAAAATTGAGAGGATGACCAATAGATCAGTTAGTCCTCTTGCATTTCGTTTGATATGCGAATATTTGCATAACTCGATTTTCTCCAACACCTCAAAAACTCTGCGGTTACCGTAAATGGGAAAAAAGCTGAAAAAACCGGGATGTGAATCGCTTTTCAAAACCAAATGGCTGTCAGGTCCATTCACCGACTTTGTTGTGCCACCTGCGACGTTCAAAGTCAGCAGCGAAGTCAGGGAATGAAGTTCTGAGGTCCTGTGTCCTGTATCCTGTGTTCTGTATCCTGTGTTCTGTGTTCTGTGTCCTGTATCCTGTGCATTTGATGGAGTGCCAAGTTTGTGTGAGCGTTGGCATAAATTGCATTCATTAGAACGCTCGCTGTGACTGAAACACGTGTCCTCTGCGTCCTGTATCCTTTGATTCCATCTTTTTTTATACCCGCACTCATGGAGCACACGCATACAATGTAAATCAAATTAAAAAAAACTCTCTACGCGAGGTAAAAGCCTAGTGACAAAAGCATATTCAAGTCCCACAATTTATCATGTCAAAATTAGCAATAAAATATACTTTAATTTATAAATTAAGTATTGTAAACAGGGATTAAAACCTTAACCGCAACCGTAACCTTTAACCGATGAAAACCGATTGAAATTTGTAACCGTAACTGAAACCGTAACCGAAAAAATGTTTTTCCACTGTACCAAAACCCATAAACCGAAATAACCGTTTAGTAACCGATTCATTTATAAGGGTTAATTTCGGTTCTGGAAAAATTTCGAAATTTTCGATTTTTTAAAGTGAATAAAAAACCGATAACCGTTACGAAACCAATACTCCAAGATTTTGCATAACCGATAACCGAAAATCTTAATTCGAGCATAACCGAAACCGTAACTGAGACCGTTAATCGTTTCGGTTTTAATCCCTGATTGTAAGATTAATCAAAGTAATTTGCCTTAGCTCTAAATGAGGCAAAATCTTAGTGACAAAAGCATATTCAAGTCCCAAAATGTATCATGTCAAATGCAATGAAATGTTCTTTACAAAATTCTAAAAAGAAACAAAATAATTTGTAGTTCCTCTAAATGAGGTAACAGTCCTGCGACGAATGCATATTCAAGTCCAAAAATTTATCAAATCAAATTTTGTGATGAAAATAGAGAAAAAATTGGAGCGCTAGAATACATTAATTTTCAAATCGTTGGATTTAAAAATTCAAATTAAATAAATATGTAACGGGTATTTGTAAGTTGAGGACTCGAATATTCTTAAACGTTTTTCTGTCTGATGGATTATTGTTATGCCGATGGCAGCTGGACCTCGATGAAGGACAAGTTGACTGGTTGACGGGTTGACCGGTTGACGGGTTGTCGCATTGCATTGTTGTCGAGGACATGACCCGGTTCAATCTAATTGGATACGAGTTTAACGCAGTCAACTTTTTTTTGGAGCGCACTCAACTGAACGTGCAACGTGCTCGGATTTCTCGGTCGAGCTCGGCGTTTATTACTCGTATGCATCTCAATTTTTATGGGAACGAAGCTAACTGAATTCCCCATTTTATTCTACTTTTTTCCTTATATTTTGGGCATTTTTGGCTTGGATTAAGCCCCAGGTCAGGTGGGCTTTTTATACTCTATAGCCAGTAGTTAGGAATGGGGTATGCTAAGTTTGTATAAATATACATATGCATATATTTGATATAAAGTAAATTTAAAAAAAAAGAAAAAAAAAATTATAAAAAAATGTAATATTTCAATTAAAATTATAAATTAAATAACATTATACAAATTATTAGTTAGAAAAATAATTAAAATTTAAATCTACACAAATTAAATATTGTATTAAACTTTGTAATAAGTTAACATTATAATTATAAATAAAACAAAATTATAGTTAAACTTAAATTTAAGAAGGAAATAAGTAAACTTGCAAGACCCACTAATTAAATATAAAATAAATTATAAAAATAGATAGCAATTTAATTAAAATTATAAATGAAATAAAATTATTAAAATAATAATTTAGAAAAATAAATCAAATTGTAAGCCTCTCAAATTAAATATAAAAATCTACTTTGAAAAAAGATAACATTTTAATTAAAAATTAAATAATATTATAATTAAACTTACATTAAACAAATAAATAAATAAAATTTCAAGACCCACAAATTACAAATATCTCTGCAAACAGCTAAAAAAATATATATTTAAGAATCTTTAAATTAAAAATCACTTGTACGGGTTATTTAAAGACTAGTATTTTATAAATCAAATTTTATATTTGCTTGTGATTTAAAAAAAAAATATAACTAATTATTATTATTGATTTTTATTTGATCAGTAATTTATAAGACTGTTTAGTAATAAATACCGGGTATATCTAGGTCGACTACACTCTACAATTTTTGCGAATTTACTTGTTTTTGGAAAGTTGTTGTTGAAAAAAGTTTGGATGAGGCTAAAGATTCGATTTGGCATGCGAAGCGTATCCATTTCATGCTGCAACTAATGCCATTGCACCACACACATACCCAGTAAAACCTTTGGGAATGTGTGTTCCCGGCCGACCCATTCTTGTAAGCATGCACATTCCATCAAAATGAGCAGCATATGACTTTGTTGTGTACGAAATGTTCCTTGTAATGCACACGAGTTTGCAAAGTGTTTGTGAAATGTGAGGACTTGTAAAATTATTCATTTTACATCATGTAAGTATGAAAATACAATAAATGCTATTGCATTTATATCTCGTATTACTTTGAAATAAAATAAATACTAAAATTTTTTCATATTTTTCTCATTTCTCTAAGCGTGGATGTACATACAAACATATATCACAAAACCTAGCCGACTCCATTG
This sequence comes from Drosophila kuntzei, assembly GCA_035042165.1. NCBI lineage: Eukaryota > Metazoa > Arthropoda > Insecta > Diptera > Drosophilidae > Drosophila > Drosophila kuntzei. The sequence continues at coordinate 1,054,925 of JAWNLU010001233.1, read as the reverse complement.
AAATAGAGGACGAAAGCAACAGCATTAATACTAATTTGGAATTTTAAAATATATTTGTATTATCATGTACTAAGTTGTTTATCCAATTTAATAAAAATACATATAATTCTAATATTTATTGCGTTTTAATATAGTACGTTCCAAATACCATCCAAAGGAATGCCTTCTGGATGTGTTACTTTCGTAGCGAACGCTGCAGGTAATGCATTTCTGCCTGCTACTCTCTCTCAATTGAAATGCGTCCGGACCTACGTTTTGGAAGTGGTAAAGTCATACTGGGTACTGATACACATATACATATATATGTATATATATAGACACAATCAAAGGCTTATTGTAGGCAGCTACATTTGGGTATCAAAAACCAGGCAAATTCTCCAAAATTTATTGCACTTCAACTTGCTTAACATTGCCAATGACTGTTTATGTGTGTGTGTGTGTGTGTTTGTGTGTGTGTCTGAGTGTGTGTGTGTGTGTGTTTAAGCCATGGCTATTTGTAGTCTCTTAGCTTATGAGGCTTGTGGTCAAATTAGTTGCATTTGTTGCATGCATTCTTCATTTTTGGTGTTTCATGATTTCACAATATCCTCCTGACTTTTGACCCTTAACCCTTGACTCTTGACTGCTTTAAATACTCGTTGTCTATTAGGCCAATTGTAGTTTACCTGCATTTACCAACATTTTCTGAGTACATAAGAAAGTTTAAATCTGTTTTTCCTAAGCTGAAAAAAGTGTAAGAAAAATATCTGACAAGCTTTTCACCTCTAGAGGGTTGAATTTTCCAAAATTAAAGCTGAATTATTTTAAACAGGGACCATAACAGTTATAATTTGTAAAATAAAAATAATACGCCTAAATTTGAATGAATTTGAATATTTTTTTTTCATTTAAAAGTAATTTTAGAGAAATTTTACATTTTTATTTTTAAATGAAAAATAACTTCTATTTTGATATTTACAATAAAAATTAAAATTAAAAATTATTTTTTGATTTTCAAATAAAAGTTGAAATTTAATTATTACTTTAAAATTTTTTAATTTTTAATCAAACAATAAAAGTTAAAATTAATATTTATGATTAAAATTAAAAATAAAAGTTTATCCTTTATCAAGGATACTGCAAAAATATTTGACATGCTCCCAGTCATCTATATCATTTTTTTAAGCTCAATTTTTTTTAACCTATATCTTTTATTTACGATTCCTGAATTTAAAGTAAACTCAAAGTTGATCGGCGTAATAATAAAAAAATTAACTTATTTTTACTTATTTTATTATAATTTATTTATTTTGTAAGTTTTGATTTCATTTACTGCAGAAAATTAAGCGAAAAATCTGTAGAAATAATTTTATTTCGTGGCGCTTAAAAGTCGCCAACAAAAGTCGCTTTAATTGCCATTAACATAGCCCACAAAGTAATGTCCTTGACAGCAGTAAGCGGGGAGGGGAGAGTGGGTGGGAATGGGGATGGTGATGGGGGGATCAGGGTTGTCAGAAGGTCGCATTAAATACTTATGAGCATAAAGCAGCGCGGTCGTCAAAAGCGAAATAGTTTCGGGAAGGCTTTTTGAACAAACTCGTCGTCTAGGTAATTGGATGCCTCCCTCTCTCTATTTCTCTCTCCCTCTCACTCTCTCTCTCTCTCTGCTACAGTGTTGCCACAATTTTTAGGGCTCATTAAAAAAATAATATTAAAATTTTTCACATACATATAATACTCAGCATATCCAAGTTAAATAATTAGGAAAACAAATATTGAAATTACAGAAATAACATTTGGAAAAAGCTAAATAGAAAATAATGTAATGAAGAAAATAAAATTGGAAAAACTTAATATCGAAAAGTCAAAAGCTAGACAATTTCGAAATCAAAAATATTTTGTTAAATTTTGACACTGTTTAATATTTTGTTAAAGTTTTAAAAATACATTAAAAATGAACCAGCTAAAAAAAAAATATCATTTTATAGACATTTAAGTATTGTGTTCACCTTTTCATTATTAAATATAATAAATTCGATTTTTTTTTAATTTTTGTATTCTAAATTGTTTTGTATTTCAGTTTTTTTTAATTTTTCTAAATGTTTTTCTTAGTTGAATTTCTTTGGAATATTTTGTATATTTACAATTTTTTTTTATTGCTTATTTATATTTAGTAAATTTGTTCTAACAAAAATATTTACATTTTATTCTGCACATAAAACTTATTTAAATAAATAAGAAAATTAAGTAAATTTTTTTTGCATCATATTTTTAAGCTCTTAAGTTTTTTATAGTTTATTTTTCGTTACTTAATTTTTTTCTACATATTTCTGATTGTTTTCCAAAAAAATAAAAAATTTACGTACATTTTTGTTATTTATAAATCATTTATTTAAATTTTTAAATTTTTTTCTTAATTCATTTTTAGTTAATTAATTTTTTCTTACAAAAATATTTATTTTTGATACTGCACTTTTAATATGTGCATAATTTTTGCAGATTTTTAAATTCTTTTCTTAGCTTATTTATGGTCAATTATTTATTTCTAACAATAATATTTATTTTTGACCCTGCACAATAAATTTATTTAAAAAAAAATTTAATTGACGTACGTTTTTCTTTTAAATTGCATAATTTTTCAAGATTCCTAAATTTCTTTTTAAAAAGAAAAAAAAAATGATTTGCAATTAAAAAATCGCAAAAAAATAGCTGAAAATTGGATCAAAATGACAACACTGCTTTTCTACTCTCTCTTTCTTTCTCTCTGTCTCTCTCTCTCACTCTCTCACTTTCTCTCAGTGTATGTGTGGTTGGCAAACTGTAATTTACATTAAGTGTTGACACGTTGACACACACAAGCTCCACATTGCAATTGTCGTTGGCTTTCATTTGTCCTTCCATTTCCCATTTCCCGTATGTGTGTGTGTGTGTGTACTCACTTTTTATGCTGTGTGTGTGTGTGTGTATTAGAGCCAGTCGCAAAGGGCTATTATAACTTTGGCAGGCCAAAAGCCAAAGGCAAATGCAAAATAAACCCACTCACTGCACATGGACTTCGACTTTAGTTTGCACAAAGGAAAAGGAAAAGGAAAAGGGAAGAAAGAGGTAACAATTGACTGAGAGAGGGTAAAAAAATGAGGGGCTGGAAGTCAAAAAGCCATGAAAACATATTTCTCAATTTATTAAATTACTGCGCTTTTAAACTATGAAAGCAGAAAAGAACTTAAAGTTTTTAATCAAAACAATGACACTGGAATAAGTGAGATCGTTGCAGTTTACAGTATGTCAAGTAATTGTTTGGACAAAGAAAAAATTTACAAAATGTAATAAGAATAAAAAAAAACTATTTCTTCATATGTGCATTAAACTTTTAACTGCAATTATTAATTATTTTATTTAATTTAGAACAAAAGCAAGCAGGTACCATAACTGTAATAATTGTAAAAATATAAATTGCAATCTAAAAATTATTTTCAAATTTTTATATAAAAGCTACAAAATATCACATATTTTTAAATTTAATTTAAAAAATGCAAAATACTAATTTAATTTCAACTTTTATTTATAAGCTACGAAATAACACTTATTGTAGATTTTTTCAATAAGAATTAATATTAAAAGTTGTTTCTGATTTTTATTTGAAAAGTAACAAATAAGAGTTATTACGTAATTATTAAATTAAAAATCAAAAATTAAAGTTAAATTTACTATTTGTAGTATATTTCGGATCCTTAATATTTATCCTTAAAGGACATAATTTTAAAGATCAAGAATATTTTTAAATTTAATAATACACTTATTGGATCAATAGATATTCAATTTAGCATTTCTTTGAGATATTTAAAATAAAGGTACGGAATAACACTTATTCAAAAATCAAATATTTCTAACAGGGATTTAAACTTTAACCGAAACCGTAACCTTTAACCGATAAAAACCGATTGAAATTTGTAACCGTAACTGAAACCGTAACCGGAAAAATTTTCTTCCACTGTACCGAAGCCCATAAACCGAAACTCTTTAAACCGAAATAACCGTTTAGTAACCGATTCATTTATAAGGGTTAATTTCGGTACTGGCCGTCGCAGCTACTGAGCAACCTTGATAACTTCGAACTGCCATAACTTTGTCAAAACTCAATCAATTTCCATGCGCAATGTAAATTAGAGTATAATTTAATATTTAAAATCGTTCTGCATTTTAATTTTGTTCATTTTGAAAATTCGAAATTTTCGAAATTTTTCGAAAAATGATAAGGGGTAACACTGTAAAATTTCTAAAATTTTCGAGAAATTCCGAATTTTTGAAAATGAACAAAATTTAAATGCAGAACGATTTTAAATATTAAATTATACTCTAATTTACATTGCGCATGGAAATTGATGAGTTTTGACAAAGTTATGGCAGTTCAAAGTTATTAAAAATCAGTTAAATCAAAATAATCGAAATTTTCAAACCAACTGAACCAAATTTATATGAGATCAAATTATAATAAAATCGACATTACACTGCCGAAAACCGAAAACCTTAATTTTTATTTCATTTTTGTGAACCGAAACTATACCGGTATTTTTAAACCGAAACTTATATGTAAAAAACCGATAACCATTACGAAACCGATGCTCCAAGATTTTGCATAACCGATAACCGAAAACCCTAATTCGAGCATAACCGAAACCGCAACTGAAACCGATATTCGTTTCGGTTTTATTCCCTGATTTCTAATAAAAATGTATATATAATATTTATTTTGAATTTTTTTAAATAAAAATTTAAAATAAGAATTATTTATATAATAAAAATAAGTTGTTGGCTGATACCACTAATTAAGGTTAAATTAGGAATTTTAGTGTTCCTTCACATTGATAGTTGAAACAGGGTCTGCCAGACTGGCAATCTGCTTGTCATCGTCTGGCAAAAAGAAATACCCTGTATAGTGGTCTGGGTGGGTAATCACATGAGCTGGGGGATTCATATCCATATCCATTTCAGGGCAAATACTCGTAAAAAATAAAACGTAATGTGGCGTTTTAAGGGTCGACTAAGTGGCAATTGGGTTGCCATATGGCATATGCAAATGTTGTTATTGTTCTCGTTGTTGTTGTTGTTGTTACAGTTACGGTTGTTGCCAAGTGTTTAGTCGCCAAGTGACACTTCAGGCAGCTGCAATAGCCAAACAGTCAAAAGGGGGTAGAGACCTGAATGCACAGTGGTTCAAATACTCACATTTTATGGACAAAAAAATCGAATAATGTAGATACATAGAAGAAAAAATCAAGACTTCCGGGATTAAAACAATCAAATGCGGTAATCCTGAATTTTCTTAAACCAAGTGCAAAATACTTAATTCAAGCACGATTTTTCTCAGAAGTATTTTTATTTTCGGGGTTCGGTACATTTTTTTAAGTTAAAATAAATATTTTGAGCTTCTTCGACTTTTTAATGTTGAGTCGTTTTTATTTTATTCGCATATTGTCTTTATTTTATAATAATATCCTGAATACACTGATAAAATAAATGTTCTAAAATCAAGATTTTGTATTAAGGCTTAAAATATCACCACACAAAAGCAGAAAAAATATATCATAAATAGCTGTGACTTAAGTTTCCATATAATAAATCATGCCAAAATTATATCGCTATGATTTCGAACTGTTCTAAATCTTTTTGAAATAGCAAAGATTGATTTTATTTTTGTAATTGTAATTTACCAATAATTTTGACATTTGAACCAGTGTGCAAATGGAAAGGCAAGGGGTGGGGAGGGCTCCACATTTGCCACATTGTTAAAAATACATGCATAAATAAATGGGGACAAATTTGTGCAATTCACAGCCAAAAACAACAACAACAACAAAAAGAAACGAGCTAAACCTTTTTCCGCACTGAATATTGGCAATCAGCACAAATTTTCCTTTCATTGACAGTGGAAAAACTTCTAGATTAGCTTATATTAATTAATTATTAAGAAAGTGGCAAAGATAAAGTAAAGATCATTATGTAAATCATAGCAATTTTTTAGTATGTATTTTCTTACATTTTTTATTTGTGAATTGCATTTTGTTCCTAAGGAACTTTAAAGCATATTTATAAAATAACATGACGAGGAATCGAACCCAGTTATTTATGTGACTAGAGAGCCACGAACCTAACAAGTATTTTCTAAGTTATTTATTTTTGTTTTTTAATATTTAATAATATTTATGTGTTAGGTAGTTTCTTTTTTTATAATTTGTGAATTCCGTTTCATTTCTAAGGAACTTAAAAAAACATTTTTATAATAACAAGACGTGGAATTGAATCCAGTTGTTTATCATGTTCTTTCTAAATAATTTATTTCTCTTAATTTATATTTTATAAATTTTATGTGTTTGGTAAATACGTTTTATTTATTTTCTATGTTTAATTGTGACTGGAAATCGAACTCAACGATTTTTCAAACTCTAGTTATATTTATGTGACTGATAAATTTTCCAAACAATTTACATTTGTTAATTTATTTTTAAATTATTAAAAGAAGGAAATTAAATTTAAATATTTGTAGCAATTATCAAAGCATTATGTAAGTGTTTGATTCAAAGCTTGAAAGTTTTGATCCTCACTTTAAGGTTTTTTGAAACATATTGGTTTTTTTTAGACACTTCATAAAACTATTTGAAATTTCACATTAAATTCTGTGTTATATTTCCTCTGTCATTGCTTAGACACAAACACTTTTATCAACATATTTTCTTAACCTGTGCTTTTATTTCCGAAAAAAAAAAATAACACTTCCGAAGTGTTTTTTGTGTTTTTATTAGCGAACTATTGTAAATTTTAAAATAAAAATTACGAAACAACAATTATTTTATTGCTATAAGACTTCGAGTCAAAAATAAAAAAGTCGCTGAATACAAGAAAAATATACCATTTTTAAATAGAAATGATTTATGTTTTTTGAATATTAATAAAATAATATTTATTTTTAATATTAACTTAAAAGTTAAAAAATAAACAAAAATTACATACAACACTATTTTTTGGGACCTCTGTTTTGAATAGACTACCAAAAAAAAAACCATATTTTATATTCGAAAATTGTAATTTAAGTAAACTAACTTTGACTATTTTCCCACTGTGCGATTCCCTTTCCCCCGATTCGACACCTCCCCCCCCCACCATTTGTATATTAATTACAATATATTTTTGGCACATGTGTGTGTTAGTTGTGGTGTTGACGGTTTTGCCACCACATCGCGTGTAGTTGCAATCTTAAAAGCCCCTAAATTGTCAGTTAAATATTGCGCATACGTCACGTATGCCCTAATTGTAATTGCAATTGCAATTATTGTACATTTATATTGAATAATTTCAGGAATTTTTATTGCGAAATAATTAAAAATGAATTTGGGCAACGCAGCTGTTGAAATTGTGGCTAATATCGACAACAATTCAACTGCAACTTAACAAAGCGAAAGTATTTTGACCAAGTTTCTTTTTTTTTTTTTTTTTGGTTATTGTTATGGCAACACTTCCACTGCAGTTGACAATGTTGACAGCTAGGCAAAAGCGAAGCAATATCACTTATTGAAACTTTTTTCCGGGTTACTGACGGCACATTTTTCAAACCAAAAACTTCTTAAAACAACAACAAAAAGTTTGCGGATATTTGCAAGTTTTGTTGGGTTATGGAACAAAGCTGCGACCGAAAATGCACCCAGTAAGCCAACTATTTATTTATGGCCAAGTGAAATTTGACAACATCGCACACCTTTAACTTTTCAACAGTTCAGCTAGAAGCTGACAGACGACTTTTATATATATTGCCATTAATAGCCAATTTGCATAGCAAGCGCTGTTGCCGCACTTCACTGTCAAGTGAAATTTGACAACACTGCACAAAATTTAAAGTGATTGTAAAATCCACATTGATCTATTCCTTTAATAAAGTCAAAAATTGCAGCTTAGTAACATATTAAGCGCTGTGTAAACATTATTCAGTGTAAACATTATTCAAGTGAAATTTGGCAACACTGCACAAAATGTAAAGTGACTTTAAAATCTATATTTTTCTGTTTCTTTGATAAAGTCCAAAATTTCCTCTTCCTCTTAGTAACATAATTTCCTCTTAGTAGCATAATAAGCGCTGTTGCCACACTTCAGTGTAGAGAGAAATTTGGCAACACTGCAAAAACAATAAAATGATTGCAAAATACGCTTTTAGCCTGTGAATAAATAAAGAACTTGGTGGCTATACTTGAAATTCCATTTCAGCAGTAAATTTAGCGTCGTTGCCACACTTCAGCGGCAACGTGACGCCATTTTGAAAGGCGTCGCGCATCGTTTGACCATAGTCAAGTGCATGATAAAAGGGATGTGACTCTTTTTATCACTTTATCTGCTGCACTTGAGCTTGTCAAAAGCAATTGTTTGACTTGGCACACACACACACACACACACACACACACACACACACACACATATAGGGGAAACTAGAACAAAGAGCGTACGTGAAAGGCAACTGACCAAAGCGACCAAGTGTAACTTGGAAAAGTCGATAGTGCAAAGAGTTTTTGGCTCTTCAAAACAATCGAAAGAACCACAATAACAAGTAACAACGCTACAGTCGAGATGCTCGACTGTTAGATGCCCAGTATTCATATTCGGTACTAAAATAAACTTGATCTACCTGCAGGCTATACAAGTATTGTCAACAAATTTGATAGCTCTAGCTCTTATAGTCTCTAAGATCTAAGTGTTCATAGCAGGCACCTTAAAAGTTATTAGAAATATGAAAAAAAATTATTTTTAATGGTTATTTAAAGAGTTTTTTTATAAATCTAATTTAATAATTATATGTGATTTAAAAAAAAATATTAAAAATAACTATAATTTTTTTTTTCAGTCTTTTATTAGAGTTTTTGATAAATTTTTTTATTTTTTTTATAATAAAAGTCTTTTTGGGACTTTAAAAGTCTGTAAAGACCTTAGTTTTGGTCATTATCCCCTATTAACCGAATACGCATTTTTTATGCCGATAAAACTTTTAATATTATTAATCAGAAAGACTTTAGACTTTAATTTTATTCCTTAAAAAAATTGCTCTTTAAAGACCTTTATTCAAAAAAAAATCATCAGAAACTCTTATAAAAGACTTAAAAAATAAAAATCAATAATAATAATTTTAATATTTTTAAATTTAATTTATTAAATAAAATTCTTTAAATTACCATTAAAAGTGATTTTCATTAAAAAAATTCTTTAATATTATTTTATTATTTAATTTTTAATTTAATTTAATTTTTAATTTGTTCTTAAAGTTAATTTTTTTAGTTGAATTTGTGATCAATTGGGTTTATTTTCAGTGCCTGATTCATATGAACAGACATTCCCGCTAACCCATAAGTCTGTTAACATTTTGGTTACTGGAGTAACAACAACTGCAACTACAAGATGGAGGACAACAACAACGTCTACATTTTGAGGCCATTTGTTTCACTTCGCTGACCACAAATAACCAAGCTGTGTTTATTTCCGTGCCCCATTTGACGTGCCCTTCTCTGGGTTCATCTCCTGCCTCAGTTTATGCCCCATTCAGAGTTCGCCTTCTTCACTTCTCGCTCATGATTTTGCCGTTTGCCACTTTTGGTTTAAGGTCCTTGTCGAGGAAACGCGTCAACAGCTGCAGTTGCAGTTGCAGTTGCCACAGTTGCAGTTGCAGTTGCCTCTCTGTCTGCCTCACATTGAGACATTGAGTTATGTGCTGTAAACTGTGCTGTCCCAAGGAGTTGCAGTTTCAGCAGCTGCAGCTGCATTCGAATGACGAATTCTCCTCTCCCCACATGACAATCGAAGGTCGGTTCCACATCCAAATTTCTCTGCTTACAATGGGATGCTTAATTCGCACCCGGAGACAATGTCATTTGCATGTGCCGCATTGTGGCAAAGGACATGCTACAGCTGCCACACACATCTCTCTCTTGTTCTCTATCTCTTGAATTCTCAGCATATGCAAAGCATTCCCAAGAACACTTCTGAAATTGAGGTATTTAGTCGAAATATCTAGTATAAATCTATCTATCGAGAAGTCTACAAGTGAAATTTGGCAACAGTGTGCCACTTTCAGCCGAGAGCATGACTTGTGAAGTTTGGCAACACTGTCCGATTCTAGATAAATGTTAAAAAAACATATGATAAAATTAAATTAAGGTATTTAGTCACAATATCTAGTAAATTCGGTCTATAGATAGGTCTACAAGTGAAGTTTGGCAACAGTCTGCCATTTTCAAGCGAGAGCATGACTTGTGAAGTTTGGCAACACTGTCCGATTCTAGATAAATGTAAGAAACCATATGACAATATTAAATTGAGGTATTTAGGAACAATATCCGGAAAAACTATTTATCGAGAAGTCTACAAGTGAAATTTGGCAACAGTGTGGCATTTTTAACCGAAAGCAGAAGTTCTTGTGAAGTTTGGCAACAGTGTCCGATTTCAGCAAAATCTAAAAATCCATATGATAATATTAAATTTAGTTACATATTCACAATATCCAATAAAATCGGAACATGGACTCTAGCGAAAGTGAAGTTTGGCATCAGTGTGCTATTTCACAGTTGCCACAATCGAGTCTGCATATAATAAATACATTTGTGCAATTCAAATATACACTTAAATAAATAATTAAGAATCAATTTTATTTAATAGTCAAAATAGTAGGTGCTTTATATACTTTATGAAGTTTGGCAACACTGTTTGTCAAATTGATTGAAGTGTGGCAACATCGCCTCGAATGAAGTGCGACAACAGTGTATAGTTGCAAGGGAAATAAGAAATATTGGCCAAGTCTTTGACCTATTTTTTTTTGGGCAAATGAACAGTCATGCCATTAACAGATTATCGTTATTATCATCAGCATTATCATTATTATCAGGCATCGCCTGGCATTATCATAATCCTTGATTCAGACAGCTGCACTTGCTGACAGTTGATTGTCGCTAAATGCCAGGCAAATGACTCAAATGACCCAAATGGCTAAAAGGATATGGCTAAAAGGATATGGCTAAAATGAGGCAAAAAGTGCGAGAAAAATGAACTCACAATCCGACGGAGTTGCAACTGCACTTCAGCACTGTCCATCTAATTTGCCGCTTCTCCCTCAACCCCTTACCGACCCCTTACCGACCCCTTACCGACCCCTTTCCGACCCCTTACCGACCCCTTTCCGAGCCCTTTCCGACCTATTACCAAGCCCTTACCTTAACAATGTCACTCCCACTTCGTTCAGGCCAAGAACAACATTCAAGTCGCATGATTGCTAAGCAGCATAATGCCATTTATTGCCACAACAAGCCCCACAACCAGATTCCCTAGTCTCCATACAGTTCCGGAGCTTTAGCTGCCCCGTCGGACTTTTCCCACAGAAAACTATACAGATTTACTAAAGAGCATTCAGGTTTAAGCGAAATTGGAATGAGACAAAAATTACAAATAATAGTTATGAATTAAATAAAAATACAATTTTATAATATATTATTAGTCTGAATGGAAAAATCTTAGTTATACTATTTTTTAATGGGTTATCCAAGTTAAATATTTATTATCTATTTTTATTATAAAAGTTAAATCTAACTATTATATTTGTTCTAAAACAAGTATGCTAATATATAATAAATGATGAATGGAAAGCAAGTTAAATATTTATTATCTATTTTTATTATCAAATTTAAATCTAACTCTTATTTTTGATATAAATAAAATATATTAATAATTATAATAAATGAATTAGAGTTTTTATTTCGTAAAAGTTAAATTTAAGTATTATTGTTTATATAAATAAAATATATAAATTAATAATTATTTATTTATTTATTTATTTATTTACTTATTTATTTATTTAGTTATTTATTTATTTATTTATTTATTTATTTATTTACTTATTTATTTATTTATTTATTTATTTATTTATTTATTTATTTATTTATTTATTTATTTATTTATTTATTTATTTATTTATTTATTTATTTATTTATTTATTATTTACTATCCAGATTTTTGTAATGAAAATCAATGATTGATTTTAATAATGTAATTTATATATTATATAAAATAATAAAGTTAGCTTCAGATTCCGTAGTTTTTTAGAAATCACTACTGCTCGATTCAGCATATACTTTAAAATGAACAATGTTTATTTATTTTTTTATTTATTTATCTATTTATTTTTTAATTTATTAATTTAAGGTCGACAGAGAGCGAAAAATAATTGATTCAATATTAAATACAATAATAAAACTGAAATGTAAAATAAAAGATAAAATTATATAATAACATAAATTTAATTCACCATATGCCAAATAAAACCGAAGGGCTATTTTCCTTCTCATGTTCTGACTCCATGGAAAAGTTTTGCATCTCGATTCGTTGTTTGTTTTGGATTCTGCGTTGCTTTCGTTGTTGGTTGTTCGTTGTTGGTTGTTCGTTGTTCTCATTCGCATTCATGGCTTGCACACAATATGCTAAACACTTTGGTCCTTTTCCCTCTACCCTTCAGTCCCCCTCTGGATCCCTTCAGTAACAGCCAATGCAATCATAATTTTAACTACTTTAGTTTTATGCTTATCAACCCATTCCCTCCACTTATCCCCTCGCTATTTCCCTCCCGACGCCCCTTTTGCACTTAGTTTCATTATCCCAGCTCTTTGTTTGGACTCTTTATACCCTGTAGCAATTGAAAATCCCCAATGGAGGGTGTGCTCATCTATTTAACACATAAACTAAGGTATATCCATTCCTAAATTTCTTCCCATTTTTTCTATTTCGTTTTTTATTTTTAAAAATAAAATGACGAAACAAAATTAATAAACACAGACCAAGTATTTGTTTGTTATCTAATATATATTTTAATTTTTATAGCTCATTTTTATTATAAAATAATTATACACAATGTGTCTCATTATTTAATTTTATTGACTTGTTCTATATGCAACTATGATATACTTTGATATAAAAATTGTATTGTTATAATATTATTTATTTTAATTATATTTTTAAAAATACTTAAACACATTGAATATCTTTATTTGCTTGTTTAACTTGCATTCATATCATATATATAGAAACTATAATAAAATGACGAAACAAAATTAATAAACCAAGACCATATTATTTATTTTTTTATTTTTATTATTTTCCACATTTGTTTATTTTTATATATTTTCACTAAAATACTTTGAAATCAAAAATATATTGTTTTATTTTAGAGTAGATACTTTTGCGTATTGTAATATTTTTATTTAATTTTTAAATACTTAAGCACAGCAAATATCTTTATTTATTTTTTAACTTGCACTAAGAATCATAAGCTACTAAAATAAAATGGATAAGTAAAATTATGTATTTTTTTGTTATTTAATATAATATAATTTATCACTTTTTTCACCCACTCAATTTTTTCATCTAAATAATAATACATTATGTATCTCATTATTTATTTTTATAAACTTGTATTATATACAAACTATAATATACTTTGAGACGGAGTGTAATATTTTTATTTTATTTTAAAAATAGTGAAAATCAATGAATATTAAAATTTTCTTTTTCAACTTGCATTAAGAATCATGAAATACAATATTAAAAGTGATAAGAACAAATTACAAACATTAAGACCAAGTATTTAATTTGTTTTAATTAATTATATTCAATATAATTTTTAATTTTTTTCACACATTTATTGTTTTCTTCTAAATAATTGTACACAATGTATCTCATTATTAAATGTTATTAACTTGTTCTATATGCAACTATATTCATTTATTAATTTATTATTTATTTTTAAATAAGTACAGCGTATCTTGTAGTCGAGCAGTCTCTTTATTGCAGCATTTCCACTTGTTTTTTTGCTTGCATTTTGCTAATTTCGCGCCCAGCCACAATGAAAGGCAAATGGGTAAAATGTGTTGGAAAACTTGTGGAGAAAGAAAAGCGAAATGAAAATGAAAATATAAATTGCCTTTGTGGTGTGTATGGCCTGCAGCAGGCCAATACACTGAGCGAAATTACACGCAAATCTGCACTTTGTGCATCTAATTTGTTACTTCGCCTCGGGCAACGAATACTTTAATCTTAATCTTCGAAAATATATACATATATATATATATATGTACATAATTTACATATGAAATTAGTCTCTAGGGTGTTGTACTCTCATATTTTCATGTGAAATTCCTACAGGGTATTTGAAAAAGCAGCGATAAATCGATTTTAAAGCCAAATTTCAACAATTTTGCAATTAAAGAGATTTTCACTTGGCAAAAATTTGAAATTATTAAACACACAAAAAATATATATATACTTATACATATATAAATGTATGTGTGTGTGTGTGTGTGTGTGTGTGAAGTTTGAGGTTAAAACAGAACGAGAAAATTTCCAATTCGTTTGCTCAACGCTTTTTGTGGCTTCATTAGCGCCTTTTAGGATAGAAGCGATAGACGCCACAGTTTGATTAACCTCCAACTCAAACTTCAATTCCAATTCCAATCCCAATAAGTAAGAATGCTACCATCGAGGTGATCGACTGTTAGATACCCAGTACCAATAAATATATACATATATACGAAATAATGGTCTCTTGAGACTTTTAAATTTATTAATCATAAATAAAAGTCCTTAAAGACTTTCTCAAAAATAATGGTCTCTTGAGACTTTTAAATTTATTTATCAGAAATAAAAGTCTTTAAAAACTTTTTCAAAAATAATGGTCTTTTAAGAATTTAAAATTTATTTATCAGAAATAAAAGTCAAAACTCTTATAAAAGACTGAACAAATTAAAATCAATAATAATGATTATTTTTAATATTTTTTTTAAATTACAAATAATTATTAAATTTGTTTTATAAAATAAAAGTTTTTAAATAATCCTTAAAAGTGGTTTTTAATTAAATATTCTGTAATATAAGCTTATTAGCTGTTTGCAGAGATATTGAAAATTAAAATAATTTAGTATATTTGAAACAAGAAGTAGGCAAATAAAATTCTGAAGAAAACTTGATTTTTGGGCAGACTATACAAATTTTCTTGCTCTAACTTTTGTATATTCTGAGATCAAAGTTTTTATAGGGATTTACAGACATTATCCCAAACTCATAAACCTGTGTCTTGAAAGACTTGTATTCAAAAAAAAATCATAAAAAATTATATGAAAGACTAAAAAAATAAAAAACAATAACAATAATTAATTTAAAATATTTTTTTTTAATCACAAATAATTATTAAATTTGTTTTGTAAAATACAAAGTCTTTAAATGGTTTGTTTTTTTATTTTATCCCTGAATTTTTTGAAATAAGTTTTTATTTTATTTTTAGCTTGCAGAAAAATAAGAAAATTCGTATTATAAAAATTAATAATTATGTATCATAATAGAAAAGCACAATAAATTGTCAAGAAAACCTGAGTTTCGTGCAGACTATAAAAGTATTTTGATATATTTGGTTGCTCTAACTTTTATATATTCTGAGATTAAAGTGTTGTCACAAATTCATAAGCCTGTGCAACCTTTTGGCTACTGGGCTAACTAGAGTTCCAGTGCAACCCTCGTCTGAACCAATTGTTAGCCTGGCTAAATGCAAACCTAGGCCAAAAGACAAAGCCAAAGCCAAAGCCGAAACCAAAGCCAAAGCCAAAGGATCGTTGTGCAATCAAGGCAAATGGATTTTAATTAATTTTGCCGGTCTGCACATTTTTTAATTAAGAAACTTGAACATCATCTCTTGCTGCAGTTAACCAAATGCAGCAGCAGCTGTTGCTGTTGCAGTTGCAACGACAGCAACAATTGCAACAACAGCAGCAACGGCAGCAAAAACAACAACTGCAAATTAGCTGCAAATCCGATTGTAAGGTTTTCATCTGGGCATTTGAATTTGAATACAGTGAAGCCTTGCTGTAACGAATTTAATTAAACATGACCTACTTTAATAATATTATTGTTTCCTAAATTATAAATAATTATAACTCATTTTTATTATTTACTTAAATATATATTTTCTCAATTAGTTATTAATTGAATTTATCTTTGGTCGACTGCTATTAGTTTAATTTAAAAAAATAAAAAAAATAAAATTTATATAAATAAATTAAGAAATTCGTTATAAAATTTATTAAATGTTAATTAATTAAATAAGTTAATCACATTGATGCATCTACTCAATATAGAATATTTTTAAATATTTTATAAGAAATTCTTAAATTTTGTTGAAACTTTTGAGTTAAATGGACTTAAAAAAATTAATTTTAAATAAGAAAGTTAAATTACATAATAATAAAAATAAGTAATTATTGAAAATAGAAACTTCTTTTTTATTTTATGGTACACTCTAAATGACTAATTGATTGTCTCATCGAATTTTCACTTTAATATTTGAATTTGAATATATTTATAGTTTATTATAATTATAGGTAGTAGAATTAAACTGTTAAATTAAAGGTAAACTTAAAAAATAATGAATTTCAAATAAGAAAGTTTATTTCGTTATAACAAAAATAATTATTGAAAATAAAAAATGATTTTTTTACTGTACACTCGTGACTAATTGACTTAGTTTTTGTTTCAGGGAATATTCACTGTACTGATCAAACTTGAATATACATATTTATAGTTGATTATAATTATTAATGAATTTAGTTAATTTCGTCTACTTCTCTTTCTAATCATGTTTGCTGTCTCATTTTCTCATTTTCTGGACATTTCTAATGAATATTTTATTGTCTTTTAAATTAAATGTAAGCATTAAAAAATGAATTTAAAATAAAAGGTTTAGTTTCATTATAAAAATTATAAATAAAAATTAATAAATAAAAAATGATTTATTTATTGTCCACTCGTGACTAATTGTTTGTTTCAGGGAATTTTCACTGTACTGATCAAAATTGATAGTTGATTATAATTATTAATGAATTTAGTTAAGCCAAATTTCGTCTACTTCTCTTTCTATTTCTGTTTGCTGTCTCATTTTCTCATTTTCTAGACATTTTTAATTAATATTTTATTGTCTTTTAAATTAAATGTAAGCATTAAAAAATGAATTAAAAATAAAAAGGTTTAGTTTCATTATAAAAATTATAAATAAAAATTAATAAATAAAAAATGATTTATTTATTGTCCACTCATGACTAATTGTCTTATTGTTTGTTTCGGAGTATTCACTGTACTGATCAAAATTTAATATACATATTTTTGGTTGATTATATTTATTAACGAATTTAGTTAAGCCAAATTTCGTCTACTTCTCTTTCTAATTGTGTTTGCTGTCTCATTTTCTCATTTTATGGACATTTCTAATGAATATTTGTCCATTGTTTGTTGCATTGTTTTGCAGTTTTGGACTGCCAGGTGGGCGAGTGGGGAGCCTGGAGCGAATGCGACAAGAGCTGCGGATCTGGGATGATGACGCGCACGCGCCAAATAATTCAGGCGGCACAAAACGGTGGCAAGCACTGTCCCTCAATGTTGCAGAAACGAGGATGCCAGGGATATCGCTGTCACGACCATCACGATAAGAAGATTTTGCGTGGTAAGTTACACACACACACACACACACACACAGCGTGTGGCTTTTTAATGAAATGCACTTTTAATTAAAAGTATTTGTGGCCCCAGTAGTTGCAAGTTGCGTGTTGCACGGAACAGGTGAACGAAAGCGTTGTACTTTTCAAAAACAGATAACTAAAATATCCATTTTTTAGCTCATCACAATTTGTTTTATTTTTTCTCAACTAAAAATTACCTAAATAAGTTTATGAAGTAGGTTTTACATTTTTCGAAAATTATTTGTGGTGTGTGGAGCTTGTCAAAGTTGAAATCATTTATAAAAGAATGCAGACAATTTTTAAATAAACAAAATAATTTTAAAATAAAAATAATAACAAACATAATATTTTGTATTATTTTTTCTCAATTAAATTACTTGAAGAAGTTTATGGAGAAGGTTTTAAATTTCTTAAATATTATTTATGGCGTGTGGAGCTTGTCAAAGTTTAATTCTGATTAAAAAAATGCAGACAATTTTTAAATAAACAAAATAATTTTAAAATAATATTCATTATATTTTGTATTATTATTTAAATAGCCTAAGAGGCAGAAATCAAGATGACTCAGAGATTTTTCAATTTAAAAAGCCCTCAAATTCATTTTATTGTCTAAACTAAAATTCCAGAATGATTAAATGACACCTAGAAGACTAAAATTGAACAATGGCTTTCGAAAACATTACCCTAGTTAGAAAATTGACAGTTGAAGGATTAAAAAGTTTTAAGAAAATTTTAATAAATAATAATAATTTATGAAAATAATAATAGTTTCGAAATAGTTAATTATAGGATAGCATTAGTTGAAGGGTAAAAAAAATGTCAAGAAAATTTTAATAAATAATAATAATATAAAAATAAATATAATAATTTATGAAAATAGTAATAGTTTCTAGATAGGAATTTGTCAGTTGAAGGATCAAAAAGGCTTAAAGAATATTGTATAAATTTCTAAAGAATTTCAAGGTAAGTAATTTTTAGGTGAAGGGTCAAAAAAGATATCGGAAATTTTTAACAAATAATAATAACATCGAAATAATAATTTATGAATATTGTAAGAGTTTATAAATAGTTTTTTGATTGGAAAATGTAAGTTGAAGGGTCAAAACAGTTGCCAGAAATTGTTATAATTATATAGAAATAATAATTTATGAAAATAATAAGAGTTTCTAAAGGTTTTGGAATAATCTGCATCAGAATGTGAATTGTATTGTTGACTATACAATTTTTTTATTAAAATCTATATAGAAATTATCTTTGAGATACTTTAACAATTGCTGAGGTAGGAAGAATAATTCTAGTTTTTTATTTCATATCCTCAGACATGGCTAGTGGATTATCTCTTGTCTCGGTTTTTTCCATTTTTTCCATTATTGCCATTTTTTGTCTGCATATTTTATGGGAATGTTGATATGTTGATACACTTAGAGAGCACTTGCCTCTCATTGTTACCAACGTCTCAAAATATGCAACATTTTGATGCAACGTGAATGTTTCTTCCCATTGATATACCCTGTGATTAACAGAGTTGGCCGGGTAGCTCAGCTTTATGATAAAAAAATATTTAAAAGTAAATTGAAAGATTACTAAAATAAGTTTAATATACATTGACATAAAAAAAATATTTAATAGATTTGTATAATTAACATTAATATGTGAATATTTTGTATCTCAAGTAATGAGTCTTTTCCGATAGAATTGACAGTTTTCTTTCTTTTCAATGTATAAAGTGCACTGATAAAGAGACAAATATTTAATATTTTACTATGTTTCAGAAATTAAGAAAAATGTAGCATATTAAAATTTTAAATAAACAGCTAAATTAAATATGAAAAACTGAAAGAAAATAAACAAAAATTCATATATTTAATTGGAAAATTTTTTAATTGGAAAAAACCAATAAAAACTCAATCAGATCAATAAGAATTTGTAATTTACTAGTTTTGCTATACGGATATATTTATTGTAAGTAAGTATCATTATTAGTATGATTAGGAATTTCTCAACAGACATAGGAAATAAGTATATAAATGTTATTCTAAATTACCGGGTATCTGTGAGACGGGTACACTCTAGCTAAGAGTCTTTGACATCGTATAAATTGCTATAAAAAAAACTTCACAAGAAGTTCGAGCTCTTTTCCACCACTTTCTTCTCCTTTCCTCCTGATTTTCCGAGTCCCTTTCGTCCTGCTTGGGCAAAGCCAAAGCAATTTTCTGCAAGTGGCTGACATAAAAGCCATATTATATTTGGCTAAGTGTCGCCACCGGCACACACACACACACACACACACACACAACACACACACACGCCCACAATCCAGACAGAAGAAATGCAGCAAAATAAAAAAAAAAAAAAAGTTGCAAGAAACAAACAAAATTCACGGCATAAAAAAAACGAAATAGAAAGTTGTAGTCAGCTGCCCGACTAAGAGATGCTCTCTACTTAATTTAAATTGACGCTTATTGTATTTATAATTTTTTTAATTCGGAAGGTCAAAAATATAATGAATAAAAACCCTAAAATATGTATGTAAAGTTTTTCAAAAAATGTGATGTCAAATTTTAAGAAAACTTTGATGTTTGTGGGTATAATACACCGAAAAAAAAAACATTCTGAAATTCAAGTTTAAAATTCTTGATTTTAGCATTAATTTGTTGAGTATGTATTCAGAATATTATTAAGACAATATGCGAATAAAATGGCAACGATTTAACATTAAATCGTCAGAGTGTCTCAAATAATCTAACTAAAAATAGTTTTGCAGTATTTTGCTTGTGCGTCTGACTGGCGCCTTTTTTTTATTTTTATTATTTATGAATGTCAACTAAAAGCAATTGACAAAAATTGATTAAAAATTAAAATTAAGTACAATTAAATAGAATTACAATTTTAAATAAACAGCTAAATTAAATATAAAAAACTAAAAGGAAATAAATAACAATTTATTAAGTTAAAAGTTCCGGGTGTACACTGTACATATTCAAAAAATCGTAATTTAAATGATACATCATTTGTTGATGGCTTAACGGGTATATAAAAAGTAGAAGCAAAAACTATTAAAAAAAATCGCAGCACAAGTTTTTGTTTTATGTTTTTGTTGGGTCGCCTGCGCTCCATTAGCCTCGAACGTGACTGTCGCAGTGGCAACTCTACAACCCTACAACCCTACTCTTTCTCTTCTTTTTATACTCCTTTCCCCCTCTTGTGCTGCTGTTCGTGGCGTTGTCCTGGCTTTGAATTTAGTTATCCTTGTGGTTCATTCCTTTTTTTAACGCTCTTTGCCGTCCGCTCTTTAAGCGTTTAATTAAAACTTTGATTGCTGCCATTAAAAAATTGTTTAGCTCTCTATGCATAACGTGGCTAAAAGCACAAAAAAAATATATATATATATATAAAAAAGGACAACACACATGCCACCCACATAAAGGATCTAATTAATGAGAGTTTAGCGCCAATTTGAAACGATTGGAAGTTAGTAGAGTGCAATGAAAGTCCTTCCAATGAAGACATAACAACAATACGGATAAAATGCTAAGAGCTTTCAAAGCTTCTTAAAAGCTTCTTAAAAGCTTCAAGTGCACTTAATTGTGTTCAATTATTGCAAATTTCTGCTAGAAAAAGCATTAAAATTGTTTAAACAGCAAAAATTAAGAATAACTCCGAGAGGAGCGTAAAAAACTGGTCAATTTAATGGAGTAAATAGCAAGGACCATAACTGTCATAAGACTTTTAATTCAAAAACCTCTTCTAAAAGACTGAAAATATAAAAATCAATAATAATTATTATTTTTAATTTTTTCTTAAATCACAAATAATTATTAAATTTGATTTATTAAATAAAAGTCTTTAAATAACCATTAAAATTGATTTTTTAAAAACAATTCCCAATTATAAATTTTTTTGCTGTCTGCTGAGATATTGAAAATCCAAAAAAATTGGTATATTTGAAACAAAAATTGCACTTGTTCTGAAAACTGATTTTTTAGTTGAATTTTTGATCAATAACGATAATTTTCATTCAAATATTTAAATCAAATATTAATAAATATCCTTGTATCTAAAATATTGGCTAAAATAATTGTATAGTAATATTTACTTATGGCAAACTAGAAAGAAAACTGAAGAAAAGTCACAAAAATATAAATTTTGCTATTAGTTAGAATTGAATTGATTTCTAGCAACGAATTTAATCAATTACCTATTAAAACAAAAATAAAGTAATAGTCTTGTGGTGAATACTTTTATTTTTAAATATAATCAAGTAACTGATTTCTATATTTCTCTTTTCATAAATCAAATTATTTTATTTTGAATTCAATTGTATTTTTATTTAACTTAATCTCATCATAATTGTAGTGCTTAATAATATTAGCAGTTTTTAATTATATAATATATATATATTATATTATATATTATTGTATATATATTTATATATTATATTTTATTGTTTTTATATCGGTTTTACGGTTTCGGTTATGCTCGAATGAAGGTTTTAAGTTATCGGTTATGAAAAATCTTGGAGTATCGGTTTCGTAACGGTTATCGGCTTTTTGTAAGTTTCAGTATAAAAAAGCACAAAATAAATAATAATTAAGGTATTCGATTGACCAAAATAAGAAGCTTTATTCATTTATTTACATGAAAAAAGAATTAATGCTCTAATAAGTCTGGAAAATAATGTTATATGGTTACTGGAATGGTTCAGCGGAATATCGATTTTTATTATAACTTAATCTCATATAAATTTGGTTCATTTGGTTTAAAAATTTCGATTATTTTGATTTAACTGATTTTTAATAACTTCGAACTGCGATAACTTTGTCAGAACTCAATCAATTTAAATGCGCAATGTAAATTGGAGCTATTTTTTCCTCTAAATTCATTCTGCATATAAATTTTTTTCATTTTCAAAATTTTAAATTTTGAATTTTTTAGAAATTTTACAGTGTTACCCCTTATCATTTTTCGAAAAATTTCGAAAATTTCGATTTTTCAAAATGAACAAAATTTAAATGAAGAACGAATTTAAAGGTAAAATCATGCTCAAATTTACATTGATCATTAAAATTGATTAAGTTTTGACAAAGTTATGGCAGTTCAAAGTTATCAGTACCTGCGACAGCCAGAACCGAAATTAACCCTTATTAAATGAAGCGGTTATTTTGGTTTAAAGATTTTCGGTCTATGGGTTTCGGTACAGCGGAATAAATTTTTTTCGGTTACGGTTTCAGTTACGGTTACAAATTTCAATCGGTTAAAGGCAACGGGTTCGGTGAAGGTTTGAATCCCTGATTTATATATTTAATTTTTAGCTATCGTCCCACTGAACATATTTTAGATGAGATTCTTAAGTTGAAATCAATTTAAGTCTTTGCTCTCAAATTTGACAGGCTTTCAAAAAATAACCCAAAAATCACCTGAACAAATTTGCTAATCATAAAATCAATATTGTAATTCCGATGATTTTTTAACACACATTTATTTAGCAAGCAAAAGCATAATATAATAATAATAATATAGATAAATAAATAATATAATAATTATTTTTGTCATGCTTTCATTAAACCCACAAATCATCTGAATAAATTTCCTATGCAGTAAATCTATACATTTATCTATATTGCAATTCCGATGAATTTTTAACCTTAATTTCTCTAGCAAGCATAAATATGTATGACATAGCGAGTGACAACTGTAGCGGTGTTTAACAGAAAGCCGATTACAGTCAGATTCGCTCAGCTGAAAAGTAGGCAACACTTTTTGTCTCTCATTTACACACTAATTAACATACACACACATACACACAACACACACACACAACACACACAGACGTGAATTATATGCTCATAATGCTGATTTAAGCTCTTTATAGTGTTAAGCACACACACACACACACAAATAGCTGCATAGACAAGAATGCACTGTACTATGGGAAATATGTCAATTTTTTTTGACCTCAAGTTCAAAACAAAAATTTTTGAATTTAAAGCTAGTCTTAAAAATAAAAAAGATTTTCAGGCACATTAAATATTTAAACTAAATTTCAACTAAAATTTGTTTTTTTTTTCCTGATATTAGGAGAAAACTCACTTATTTTGAGTGATCTAATAATGTAATAATTATGATATTATCCAGAACGAGCTACTATAGAATAAAGCTGCCAATAATTAGGAAAAAATATTTATTTTAAAGCCTTTAAATTTATTAATTTTACAAATTTGTTATAAAAATATCACTGATCAAAAAGATTATAATATCGTGATTTTGGCTTAAAAATGTCTCGAAAACATAAAATTCTTAAAGTTAGGAAGCACATCTTTATTTTAAGAACATTTCAAAAATGACCAAGTTCTAATAAATGAAATTAAAAATTCTTATATTTTCAAGACCAAAAATATAAGAACATATAAAAATAAATGTTCTTAAATATTAAATATAATGAATAAAAAAAATGAGGCAGATTTTAAAAATTATGATTTATTTATTGTTGTTTTATTTTGATATATATAATTAATTTTTTGATTGGTATTTTTTAAATAATCCTTTAAAATGTTTTTCCTTAGCAATAGTGAAATTCGAACCCGCGCTTATTTTCAAAATAGACTCTAACCAAAGAACTACGGAACCACAATTGGTTACACATGAAAATATATAATATTCAAATATTTTCTAAACAATTTAAGTTTTAATTTTTAAATAAAAAACTGTTATATCTTAGATTAATATTATTAGTATTAAAAATTTTATGATGAATATTCATGATTTTAGAATTTGGTCATATTATTAGTGTATAAATGCCAGAAAAATATGAAAAATTTCCCATAGTGCTCAGTATGTGTGTGTATGTGTGTGTGCGTGTGTGTGTATGTGTGTGTGTGTGTGTGTGTGTGTGTGTGTGTGTGTGTGTATCTATGTCTGTGTTTCAATGTTATTTGTGTTTGTTTGTCTTACAAATTGCTGGCAGCTATCGACGGATTTGGTTTTGGTAGCAGGCAATTACAGGGCATTAAAACGTCGATTACAATGCAGAGGATCAGAGCTGATCAGCCAGTAATCAGCCAGTAATCAGAGGAGAGGAATAGCAATAGAGAGAGAGAGAGAGGGGAAAGTTGGATGGGAGGCTGGAAAAATTGGACTGTGGTCAAAACATGACTGGAAATTCGCAATTTAATCGTGTGCAAAGCAAAAGCTGAAATTGTAAGAAAACAGAAGAAAATAAAAATTAAAAAATGTTACAAAAAAACAGGAAGGAAAAAAAAAACAATAATTCAGAATACAGACTGGAGTTGCTCGACTGTTAGATGCCCAGTACGCGTATCTTCAAAATAAATGCACTAATTGTTAAGAAGAAAACTAAAAGATATATTTTTTAAATTAATTTTATTTTATTTAACGTTTTATTTTATGCAGTTGCAAAAAAAATGTTCTAAAATTTAAATAATATTACAAATTACAATTTTTTATCAAACAGCTAAATTAAATATTAAAAACATAAAGAAATTAAAAAATTCGAAAAAAAAATTCAAACAAATATTGCCACAAACTTAGAAGCCTTTGTACCCACTAAGTGCTAGGCTAAATAAATACTTGAAAAGGAGAGAAAGAAAAAAGGAGAAAAGCGGATCAAAGCAAGCGAGAAAGTTAATAAAGGAAACTGCACAAAGCCAAGCGGGAAATTGCGAAACAGAGCGTGACACGAGCTTTAAAGAAACTGTTGCATACTTTTCAGCAGTCGCAGCTTATAAAGATGGAGGCGCAAAAAACAGTGGATGAACTACGAGATACCCTGTAGTCAAGGCTCTATTAACTAATGCTGACCTTACTCTAAAATACTTTTATTTGATATTTCTGAAATAGATTTGTCCAATTCTTTGTACTCTAAATGCTTTTTATATTTATCTATTTATTTATTTACTTATTTATTTATATATATATTTATTTATTTATTTATTTATTTACTTATTCATCTATTTATTTATTTATTTATTTATTTATTTATTTATTTATTTATTTATTTATTTATTTATTTATTTATTTATTTATTTATTTATTTATTTATTTATTTATTTATTTATTTATTTATTTATTTATTTATTTATTTATTTATTTATTTATTTATTTATTTATTTATTTATTTATTTATTTATTTATTTATTTATTTACTTATTATTTATTTATTTATTTATTTATTTATTTCTTTCTTTACTTACTTTTGTTCTTTATCTATTTATTAATTATTTTTTTTAGCGAAAAAAAATAGTGATTTACATTTTAAGTACAATTATAAAATTAAGATGTAAAATTAAAAACTAATTAATATTATAATAAATTTTAATTCATTGCTGAAAAAATAAAACAATTTATGCTTAAGATAAAATGTAATAACTGATCCAATATTTGTTTAAAATATTTAAATTTCCTTACTTTAATTTTCTCAATTTTCCCCTCCTAAGTTTGGTTTCCTTAAATTTAATTCTAAGATTTATTTTCATTGTTTTGTAATACTTCAAAATACAATTTATGGGTAATTTGTTTATTCATAAATATTATTATAATTATTATATATATTATATATTGTAAGTATTTATAAATATACCTATACAAATTTATAGGTAATATTTGTATCTACCTATTGATGTAAATATTACAGGGTATATCAGCTGCATGCAATTTGTATTGTGTAATTGGCCAATATGCCAATTCAATAGACTTAAAAAGATGAAGATTTAGAAAGGAAAATAGAGGCTAGGAAAAGAGACAGCGAAAGTAACTGAGAAAGAGACAGAGACAGAAACAACGATTGGAGAGACTGAAAAGAGAACGACGTTAAGTATGCTATTAAAAATTGTGTAATGCAAAGTTAATTGCTAACAAACAAGGTCTTCCTGTCTCTCTCTCACTCTCTCCCTCTCTCTCTCTCACACTGTGTGTGTACCTTTTTTCGGCATGTGTGTAATAATTAAGGTAAACACACTCACACTCAGGCACTCACATATGCACACAAATTGCTCACATACTTGGCAAGTGTGAAATTTGTGGTGTGGGCGGTGACACTACAAAATACCCGATGCCACTTACAGCTCAAAGTGCTGAGGTTGTTACTTACACTCAGAGAATTGGTTGACTAACAAAAATTAAAACAAAAAAAAAACTAAATTAAAACAAAAAAAAAACTAATCGTAGTTGACAAACATTTTGCAAAAATTAAATTAATATTAAAAATTACAATTGAAAATAAACAACTAAATTAAATATTAAAAAAGTTGAAGAAAATAAATAAATAAATTTATTAAGTTATCAGGTCAGATTTTAATATAAATGATCCAACATTTGTTGCTACGATTGGGAAAAGCCCAAAAAAAACCCAATCAGATTAATAAATATTAGTATTTTATTAGTATTGTTAGAAGTATTAAAGTTAGTTGTAATACGGATATATTTATTGTAAGTAACATTATTAGTCTGATTAAGGATTTCTCAAAAGGAAGAGGAAAAGAAAACAGAGTTCTGTGAATATAAAGTGAATTAAAATTAATGTTTATATATTATTCACAAAATAAATAATTAAATTTAAAAGAATTTTAAAAAATTAAATTAAATTAATTAAAATAAAAATATACTTAACCTCTTTTATACTTAAGTTATATAATGATGTATTTGAAATATTTTCCGTAATAAAATAAACAGAGACTTTTATCAAAAAAAAATCATCAAAAATAAAAATCAATTATAATAATTATTTTTAATATTTTTGTTTAATCACAGTTATTCTTAAATTTGATTTATAAAATAAAATTTTTTAAATAATCATTCAAAATTATTTTTTTACTTATTCCCCATAACATTTCTAGTCCCTGAAAATAAATAAAAAAAAATTTAAAAATTTATGTTATTAAAGTGTTAAAATTTTTTAATGTTTATACATTTTAGCCTGACTGTTAGTTTTCTTATTTCATTTAATTACCATTGTCAAACTATAGTAATTAAATAAATAATAATTTTTCAATTTAAAAAAATTAAATGGTCGACTTTAAGTTATAAAATTATAGTTTTATATTATTAAATATTAGCCGTTTTAATTTTTGTAATTTTGTTAACTTCGTTTTCATTGCTTTCTCAAAATTGTATGTCTTCTTTTTATGTGGTAAATAATTTGTCAAGATAATTTCTTGAGTTTATTTTATTTTAATATTTTTTGAAATCGTTTTAAGAATTAATTTCGAACATTGCTCATTTAATATAATATTATTAATTATTTTTAAATTACTTTATAAGAGATTATAATATCTAAAACAAAGTGTCTCTTTTAAATTAAAAATTCATATTTAAGTATTTAATTTTACTGCCTTATTTTAAGTCAATTGTTTGAATTAGTATAATATTTTCTTAAATAGTTTTAAGAATTAATTTCGAGCATTGCTCATTTATTTTGATATAAGTAATTATTTTTAAATTACCTTTTAGGGATTAGAATATTAAACAAAGTATCTCTTTTAAATTAAAATGCACTTTTAAATATTAAAATTTATTTTTAGTTTTTTCGTGCAGTGTAGCTAACACGTGTGCACAATTTTGGTGCTGACTGTCGCCGTCATCGTCAACATCATCGTCATTTTAATTTTCATCGTCGTTGTCGTTGTTGTTGTCGCCATCGGCAGCCACAATAATGCGCAGTGCTCATTAACGTTATAAAAATAATTGCTGCACACTCACAATCACACTCATACACACACACTCACACACAAACACTCATATACACACACACTCACATATAAACAGCCTAAGACTCTGAACGGGATGTGAATTACGGGCCATGTGCTAAATTCCAATTAACTTGCAAATATATGAGTGTGTGTGTGACAGTGTGTGTGTGTGTGTGTGACTATGGAAACTTTTACCCTTTTTTCATTAAATAAATTAACCAGGTACCGTAATCATTATAAGTTATATTATAAAAATTGCATGTCAATGATTCTATTTCAATTTTTACGTTTTTGTTTAACAATAATCATTATTTTTAATTAATTTTATATAACTTAGACCATAATCATTATTTTTTAAGCAAAAAAATAAAACTCAAAAATATTGATGATAGTTGAACAAAAAAATGAAAATCATAGCGAAAATGCAGAGATTATAAAAATAGAAGCATTTTGATGTAAACCATTATTATCTAAGTCTAGGTGGGTTTTTTAAAAAAAAAAAAAAATAATAATAATAATCATTATTTACGGTTCCTGAAATTTACAGTTTAATGCTAAAGTAGTCCGATCCAAGGGCGTACGCAGGTATGGGAAGGGGGAACAATTGCCCCATTAAATCCTTCAAAATAAAGAAAATTTATAGGAAAAAAAATAAAAAATCAAAGAAATATCAAAATAAATGCAAGAATTTTTTACGGATATACACGAATTAAATTTGTTAAAAGTATCTCGTTTCCAATGAACGAAACGATCTCATAGATGGTAAAAGCTAAATGCACCAAATTTGATATGTAGACTTGATAGGAAAACTATATTTATTTGTGGGATAAATTCGACTTTTTGACTTTAAAATTTCAGTAGAATTCGAAACTCAAAAAAAAGAAGAATATTCTATTTTATTTTATTTAAAAATCATGCAATCAATCAGAAATAAAAATTTAATTTTTTCAATAAAAATACTACTATTTTTAAAATAAAAAGTGGAGTTTTTTTAACAATGAATAAATACTATAAAAAAAATTAAAATTTCTATACATGAAATTGGTTCAGATATATTTCGGAAAAGGGAAACAAATTATTAATTCACTAAAAAAGGGAAAAGTTCCATAGTGATATGTGTGTTTGTGTATGCATGTGTGTGTGTGTGTGTGTGTGTTTGTGTGTGTGTGTGTGTTTGTTTGTGTATATTGCTTGGCCAAGTTGATAATCGTCCAAGATGAAAAATGTATGTAACTGAGGCAAACAGACTTTTCCACAACAATATGCCATTTGATTATGCAAATGTATATGCCAGTGTGTGTATGTGTGTGTGTGTGTGTGTGAGTGTGTGTGTGTGTGTGTGTGTGTGTGTGTGTGTGTGTGTGTGTGTGTGTGTGTGTGTGTGTGTGTGTGTGTGTGACCTTGTGGCACTTGACTTGTTAAATTTGCATAAGTTGTGAGGCTTCTGGCGCCCAAAATTATGCAATACATATGTGCAGCATATCAACCGCTTGCTCTCTCTCTCTCTCTCTCTTCTCTCTCTCTCTCTCTCTCTCTTAATAATACATAATTAGTCTAAAGAAGGTCGAGAAAATATGAATTGTACATCAAAAACAATTGTGGAAAGCAAATCATTTTTTTATTATTACTTTGTATGGTATCAAAAATACAAACATTTATTTCTTTTAATAACAATTTTATATATTTGGAGTCAAATTAATAATAAAAACAAAATGCAGCATTTAACAAATTTTTTTTTTATTAAACTACAGTTTATATATTTTTTTTTACTAAAACAAGGCACAGTTTTTATACATACCATAAACATATATATATGTAAGTATATCAATGAATATTGACTACAGGCTTTTTTTTATTTCTTTTTTGATTTTATTTTTATTTTAAAAATTTTTCTATAATATCAAATGTTCTCTCAAGGTTCAATATAAAAATGTTTGCATAATGATGAATGATGATTGAATGTAATCAGAAAAAATAATTTATTAATACTGAATTAATTTAAAACCGGTTCTCAAAACAATAAACCAAAATATTAAGTTAAAGTTTCGTTAAGTTAAATTCAAAAATATCGCAATTGGACTTTATAAAATGTCAGATTTGAAGGGAGAAAAAACAATTCTCACTTCCCCTCTCATTCTCATTCTTCTTCTCTGTCTTAGCTTATGGCAAAAAAAAGGCCACATATTTAGAAACTTAGTTTCAAAATAACTGGGTTCGT
This sequence comes from Drosophila kuntzei, assembly GCA_035042165.1. NCBI lineage: Eukaryota > Metazoa > Arthropoda > Insecta > Diptera > Drosophilidae > Drosophila > Drosophila kuntzei. Next base: position 1,024,455 of record JAWNLU010001233.1, on the reverse strand, counting down.
TTCCCCGTCATGTTTATACGAATTGAGTTTTTAGCTTAATAAGAAATGAAACACAATACAATCATATTTAAAAAAAAAAAATAAAATAAATAAAAATAAAATAAATTACTTTAAGTCAGGGATTAAAACCTTAACCGAAACCGTAACCTTTAACCGGTGAAAACCGATCGAAATTTGTAACCGTAACTGAAACAGTAACCGAAAAAAATGTTTTCCGCTGTACCGAAACCCATAAACCGAAACTCTTTAAACCGAAATAACCGTTTAGTAACCGATTAATTTATAAGGGTTAATTTCGGTTACTGAGCAACTTTGATAACTTTGAACTGCCATAACTTTGTCAAATTTCAATCAATTTCCATGCGGAATGTAAATTTGAGCATGATTTTACCTTCAAATTCGTTCTGCATTTAAATTTTGTTCATTTTGAAAATTCGAAGTTTTCGAAATTTTTAGAAAAATGATAAGGGGTAACACTGTAAAATTTCAAAAAAATTCAAAAATTTCGAATTTGGAAAATAAAAAAAATTTAAATGCAGAACGAATTAAGAAGTAAAATCATGCTCAAATTTACATTGCGCATGGAAATTGATTGAGATTTGACAAACTTATGACAGTTCGAATTTATTAAAAACCAAATGAACCAAATTTATATGAGATCAAATTATAATAAAAATCGACATTATACTGGACCATTTCAGTAACCAGATGACATTATTTTCTCGGCAAAAAAGAGCATTAAGTCTTTTTTCATGTAAAACAATGAATAACGCTTCTTATTTTGGTCAACCGAAAAGCATAATTTTTATTTTTTTTGTGAACCGAAACCATACCGGTATTTTTAAACCGAAACTTACATAAAACCGATAACCGTTATGAAACCGATACTCCAAGATTTTGGATAACCGATAACCGAAAACCTTAATTCGAGCATAACCGAAACCGTAACTGAAACCGAAATTCGTTTCGGTTTTAATCCCTGCTTTAAACAAAAAATTACTTGTTGTTGATGAATTCTCCTTCTCCATTTCTCCACTTATTCTATTCTACTTTTCTCTTTCTCTGTCTCTCTTCCACTCTCTCACTCTTCTACTCTTTCGCTCTGGAGTTAAACAAATTAGTGTTAATTAGAAGAAACTACTTAGGAGTTGGCCTAATAACTTGGATCATACCAGACGACTCCAAAAGTTTAACTCAACACTTTGCCACATGTCGCATTTGTGGCATGTGGCACGTGTTGTAAGCTGAATTCCAGTATTCCCCTACCCCTCCCCCTCCCCCTTCACACTCCTCCCCCTCCCTCTTTACGGTAACTGACTCTTGGCAAAGCAAACGTGAGATTTTAATACCCGATACCCAAACTCTGAACGAGTCTATTTACTTTGTGAAAGTATTTGTAACACACTGAAGAACACATCTAAAGTATATTTGATTTTAGCAATTAGAAGTTATGAATACAAATTTAAACTACATAAATCAATGTGAAGAATTAAAAATTAGAAAAATAGGAATAAAAATACAAGTTAATAGTTGATATCGCTAACTACTAAAATTGGAATATTATCTTATAATTCCAATCTTAGTCTTAATTAGCAATATCAGCAAAAAACTTATATTTATATTCCTATTTTTCTTATTTTTACATCATTTACATTTTTAAGTTGAAATAAAAGAACTCGAAATAATTTTTAAAGTTCATTGTTTTTTTAAATAAAATAATAAAAAACTAACACTTATTTTTTAATAAAAAAGGAATACTTTAGAATTGTATTTTCAATGTTACAAATAAGAATTATTCCGTAATTCTTATTTTTAAAATCAAAAATAAAAGTAAAATTAAATATCCTTTGAACTATTTGGTGTATGATCAAAATATAAAAATATTCTTGATCTATAATTCAATACCTTTCAAATAATATATCGCAGGTCTTTAAAGGAAGAATGTTAACGATCCAATTATAACAAAAAAATAGTATGTTTAACTTTTATTTTTGAGTTTTCAATTAAAAGTTAAGGTATAACTCTAATTGGTAACTTTTAAAATAAAAATCAGAAATAACTCTTATATTATATTTCATTTTATATTGAAAAAAAAAGAATTTGTAACATTTTTATGAATACAAATAAAAACTTATTTATTATTTTGCATATTTAAATAAAAGTTAGGTCATTATTATATATATTAAACTTTTAATAAAATACAAAAACGAATTTCGAATGTTTTAAAAAAAATTCATATTTTAAGAATCCAAAATAAAGATGAATAAGCCTAAATAAATTCCACTATAAAATACATATAGAGTACATACATTGCGAAAAATCTATTTTAATAATATTAGATTTTTAATGAAATACAAATTTAATTTAATTTAAATATTATTATTTAAAAATAATTTATATTTTAAGAATCCAAAATCAGGATGGATTCATTAGGAATTTCCATTATAAAAAGTATTTTTATTATTCCATTATAAATTAGGAAAAATCTTTTTAAATAATATGAGATTATTAATAAAATACAAATTGATATTTTAAATATAAAATTACCTCTTTTTTACAGAATCTGATATTTTGAGAAATATTGTTCGAACTTCTTATATAGAATATTTTCAAGGTGTATTCCCCGATTTTAAGATAAAATATAATATTTTCCTCTTATTTTTCTACTATTTTAAAGAGTTTTAAGTACAGAAATAAGGAAAAATCGAGTGGCATACTTATTTATTTTAATGTTTTTTATCTTTTTATCTTCTTGTTTCCCCTACGTTGGGCGCCAAGAATTGTTATGTTGTTGTCGCCGTCGGGTTGCTTTCCGTTCTGAGTTCTTCGTTCTTCGTTCCATGTTTGTTGATTGTCTCCTCCTTTTCCCTTTGCCCACTCTCTAAATCCAGCCCCCCTTTCCCACTCTTTTCGCTGTGTGTTTTGTTATTCCGGTGCTGTCTAATGGTATGTTTTGATTTCGCTCTCAGCAATGCAAACATCGGGCGAGGAATGAAACTGAAACTGAATCTGAAACTGAAGTGACACGTGTGTCATAACCTCAGGCTGTGGCACGTTGTGGCACACTGTGGCACGCAGTGACACACACTTCCGCTCGAGCTGATGAAATTACAGACACCTCTTCCGCTTAAGCTTCATCCTCATTCCCATCTTCATCTTCATCCTCATCTTCATCTTCTTCCTCGTCCTCATATCGTGATATCCTTTGACAAACACGTGACATGGCAAACATTTGACGCAACCTGTTTACAAATTGATTGTCAATGCTGCCTCATACGAATTCCGAATACTTTTTGAAATGAATTCAAATTTTTAGAGTCTAAAATTTGGATAGATCCTTTAGGAAATTCCACTATAAAAAACATTTAGTGTACATAAATTATAAAAATATATATATTTTAATGATTTCGGCATTTCGGAATATTTGAAAAAATATTCTTATTTTTAGAATGGATAAGCATAAATAAATTCCACTATATAAAACATTTAGAGTACATAAGATAGAAAAAATCTATTATAATCAGGGAATAAAACCGAAACGAATATCGGTTTCAGTTACGGTTTCTGTTATGCTCGAATTTAGGTTTTCGGTTATCGATTATCAAAAATCTTGGAGTATCGGTTTCGTAATGGTTATCGGTTTTTTATATATACATATAAATTTGGTTCATTTGGTTTGAAAATTTCGATTATTTTGATTTTACTGAACTTTGATAACTTTGAACCGCCATAACTTTGTCAAAAGTCAGTCAATTTTTAAGCGAAATGTAAATTTGCGCATGATTTTACCTCCAAATTTGATCTGCATTTACATTTTTTTCATTTTAGAAAATTTTAGAAAATCGATTTTTTTCGAAATTTTACAGTGTTACCCCTTTATCTTTTTCGATTTTTTCGAAAAAATTCGAATTTTCAAAATGAACAAAATTTAAATGCAGAACGAATTTGAAGGTAAAATCATGCTCAAATTTACATTCTGCATAAAAATTGACTGACTTTTGACAAAGTTATGGCGGTTCAAAGTTAGCAGTACCTGCGACGGCCAGTACCGAAATTAACCCTTATAAATGAATCGGTTACTAAACGGTTATTTCGGTTTAAAGAGATTCGGTTTATGAGTTTCGGTACAGCGGAAAAATATTTTTTCGGTTACGGTTTCAGTTACGGTTACAAATTTAAATCGGTATTAGAAAATTCCACTATAAAAACATTTAGAGTACATAAATTGTGAAAAATTTGTTTTAATAATATTTAAACATATTAATTTTATAATTGTATTTAAGATTTAATTAAATCTTTCTTCTCTCTGTCGACTGCTTTTAATCGACTTTAAATAAATAAATAATCTTCGATATTTCCACATTTTTGACTTCCTAATTATTTTTTCCCTACTTTTAATCTGCTTAAACCATTTTTAAATGATGTTCCCAATATTTATTACCAAATGTTTTTTATAATATTTACGAAATCTGTTATTCTGAGTACTATATGTCGAATTCCTATATTTAATATTTTCAAAGTGTGTTCCCCGATTTTAAGATATTTAATAATTTCTTCTTCTATTTTCAGAGGTGGCTCTTCTTCTTCCCGCTGCCCTCTCGCACAACCGACGTGCAAACGACAGCAGCGATATTCATCGTAATCTTCGCTCACGCTATCGTGAGTCCTACAAACACAATCGAGATCATGAGTATGTATTCCTCTCTGATTTTTAAATATTTCAATCTTACGCTCCAAGCCAAAAGAAATTTATTAAAAAATAATTAAATATGATCGATTTATTTCACAAAATCGATCTCTAAAAAAATCACTGAATGAAAGTTAATTAAAATTTCAAAAAATTTATGTTTGCCTTATGTAGTTTTTATTATTTTTTATTATCGTCGATTTATTTTTCTAAATTGAGCTCCAAAAAAAAATCGAATGAAAGTTGTTTAAATTCTAATAAATTATGTTTGCCTTGGGTAGTTTCTATGTGTTTATTTTATAAGGAAAAATTATTTTAAGTAATCCATTAATTAATTTTTACTTCAAGCCAAAAAAAAATAAATTTATAGTCAATGATAACATCAGAGTTTTATTCTTTTTGCTTATATATAATGATTGTTTTTCGATTTTAAATAACTATCGACTTTGAATTTTATGACTCAAGCGACTCCAAATTCAATTTAATATAAATATTGGAAATTATTTATTATCGTCGATTTATTTTACTAAATTGAACTCCAAAAAATCATTGAATGAATGTTTTTTAAAATTTAAGAAAACTATGTTTGTTTTGGATAGTTTCTCTTTATAAGAAAAAATAATTTTAAGATATCTATGAATTAAAAATGATTTTTATTTGAAGCGAAAAAAATTAAAATTTATAATTAATGATTACTTCAGAGTTTTATTTCTTTCGCTCAGATATAATGATTATATTTTGATTCTAAATAACTATCGAGTTTAAAGGAAATTACGTGATTTTTATGAGTCAAGAAAATGGAGTAATTTCAATCGATATTCTACAGACGAGGTCTTGACATTTTCACGCACGATTTTCATTGATTTTGATTTACGATTCGTTTTTTTGGAGTCCTATGCAAAAGGTGTGCAAAATTGTTTTCCAAATCCGCTTTTACGGTATTAGCAAAAGAAATGAAAAGCAGAAAGCGAAAGTAAAAGTAAAAGAATGGGAAAAAAAAAGTTTCGGTATTAATAGCAAATTTGCTAGCTGTTGTATTTTATGGCACGCGGCATGCAAACAATTTCATGTCCCAGTGTAAAACAAGAACAAAAATCAGGAACAGGCATAGGAACAGAAACAGGCATATGAAAGAAAGGTAGTAAATAAGTAGAAAAGCGGAGGAACTGCACTGAAAAAAAAGAAATTCTAAAATCATGATTTTGGTAAGAACGTAAAATTCTTAAAGTTAGAAAACACATTTTGATTTTAAGAATATTTCAAATAAGAGCGAGTTCTTATTAATAAGGTCAGAAACTCTTATATTTTTAAGAGCACATAGGTATAATAATCATATTTAAAAGTAAATACGCAAGACAAAAAAAAAATAAAATTAAGGCAGATTTTAAAATGTACAATATTTTTTATTTTTGTTTTACTTATATGCATATACATTTTATTTTTGTTTTGGTATTTTTATAAATATTCCTTTAATATATTTTTCCTTGTCCTTGGGATTCAAACCCGCGCATGTTTTCAAAATAGAAGCGGCGACTCTAACCAAAGAACCACGGAACCACAATTTAAAATTTGTATTCTTATATTAAAAACTGCAAACATTTAGATTAATATTGTTTTTATCAGGGATTAAAGCCTTAACCGAAACCGTAACCCTTAACCGATTGAAATTTGTAACTGTAACTGAAACCGTAACCGAAAATAATTTTTTCCGCTGTACCGAAACTTATAAACCGAAATAACCGTTTATTAACCGATGCATTTATAAGGGTTAATTTCGGTTAATGTAAATTTGAGAATGATTTTACCTCTAAATTCGTTCTGCATTTAAATTTTGTTCATTTTTAAAGTTTTTCAAATTTTGAATTTTTTCGAAAAATGGTAAGGGATAAAACTGTAAATTTTCAAAATGCTCGAAATATTTCGAATTTTCAAAATGAACAAAATTTAAATGCAGAACGATTTTAAAGGTTAACGGATAACCGAAAACCTTAATTCGAGCATAACCGAAACCGTAACCGTAACTGAAACCAATATTCGTTTCGGTTTTAATACCTGGTCAGTATTAGTAATTTGGTCTTGTCTTAAGAACAAAATATGTTAGATGAAGTTGATCAATTTTTTCCAGTGTAGAAAAGATGGAGGTACAACATCAGCATAAGCGGCGGCAATAAAAATCCATCATAAAAGACGCATAAAAATTGTAGAAAATCCCGCCCTGATTTGACGCGCTGTTAATTTTCGTCCTTACGAGCATTTTGTTTTCTTTCCGTGGAAATGGAAATGGGAATGGAAATCTTGATGTTTCCCTCAGACGACAGGTTGCCCTATGACTTGGCTTAGCTTTAGACTGAGTCTCAATTCTCAACTCTCAACTCTCGACTCTCAACTGTCGGCTAAACAAACGTTTGCGGCCTGTCCTCAAGTGTCCTTGATGTCTTTCTTTCTTTCATTCTTTCGATTGTCCAAGCGACAGTTCAACACAAAAAAATTATAGCACAAAAAACCAAGAGCAGGAGTGCAAAAAAAACCCTGAAAAACCCAGAGCACTCTCGACTATTAGATATCCCTTAAAAAGATTTCACTCCACATTCTAAATTTCTAAATAGTTTTAAAGTGCATTAACATTACTTTTAAATTAGCATTAAAAAAATAAGTGCTAATTAAAATGACATTTTACTAGAATTGAAAAAATTAGTGTTAATCACATTGTGTTTTTTAAAAATAGTAGTGGTAATGAAAATATTTCTAATTATAATTGATAAATGAAAGTAATTCAAATGTTTCTTTTGGCATTAAAAAATTGTAATGAAATCTCAGTTTAATTTGTATTATAATTGCATTTTTAAAAAGAGATTAAATGCTTGAAAACTCGTTACTTTAATAAATATAAGCAATTTTAAAAAATAAAAACAAAATTAATTAACAATTTAATAAATATTTTTAGAAATAAAAAGCCCTATTACCTTTAGTTCGGTTTATAAATATTGTCCAATTAATTAAATATTTTTCAATTTTCATGTTCAAAATAATATCATTTAATTTTAGTATTTTCAAACAAATTTGTTAGGAAAAATGTGTAATTGTTATTGACAATTTATTAATTTTAATATCATTTCTCAAAAAATATCGATTATATCTTAATTTGTTAAAATGTTCTATGTACAAAATAAAATGTCCAATTATATTTCTCCACCAAAAGTAAGTTTATAAATATTGTTGAATTAATAAGATATTTTAAAATTTGTAAGTTCAATATAATATTATTTGATTTAGGATTTTAAAACATATTCTTTTGGAAGAAATGTATAATTGTAATTAAATATTTTTCAAAATTAATATAATTTCACAAAAAGAATCAATTATATCTTAACTTGTTCAACTGCTGTGTGGACAAAATAAAATGTTTAACTAATTTTATTTTCATCAAAAAAAATATATATATTTAAATATTTAAGTAGAGTATATATATAATATTTTTTAAAATTTTAAAACAAAGTGAAGAAAAATTACTACAGAAATGGGAAAATAAATAATAAATAATAATAAATAAAAAATATATTTATAATTTACTTAATTTAACAATATCGTAACAAAAGTAGATACTTATTAAAAATTTTAAAGTCACGGATATCTCACAATAGATTCCTATTAAAACTCAGCATATTTACACTCAGGCAGAATTTTAGTTGTTATTCATTTGTATTTTATTTTATTTAACGTCAACTTAATGTTGACTTAAATTTTTCAAAAATTGTAGATTTATTACAAATTACACTTTAAAATAATATTAGTTAAATATTAAAATCTGAAAAAAAATAAACAAAAATGTATAAGGGTAGCATACCCTTTTCCCAGTGCTATACGGCTACAGGGTATGCAAACGAGAGACAAAGCCAAACAAAGTTCATTGAATGTCGCTATTCGTTGTACGTTGTAAGTACGACTATTTACTGGACTTGGACTCGGTTCGTTTTTTAAACACACACACACACATAGACAGACAATAGAATTGTGTGTGTGTGTGTGTGAGTTGTTGATTGCAAAAACAGTAAGTGGAGTCCTGTTTCCACCTCCACCTCAAAGTCCACCTCCATTTGTCTATATGCCACAATAAGTAAGCGGACATCAATCACGTGTCCCAAAAACGAAACTCCCTCTCTCTCTCTCCCTCTCTCTCTTACTCTCACGCTTTCACTGTGTCCACTTTAGCTAGCCCAGTATCAAATTGGGTGAACAGGCTTCTATTTTTGTGACCATGTCTGTTCTTCCGTATAAACCGAGGATCGAAAATAAAAATTATGAACAGGAATTAAAAGCTTAACCGAACCGTAACCTTTAACCGGTAAAAACCGATTGAAATTTGTAACCGTAACCGCAAAAACTTTTCCGCTGTACCAAAAACTCATAAACCAAAATTCTTTAATCCGAAAAACCGTTTGGTAACCGATTCATTTATAAGGGTTAATTTCGGTTTATGGCCGTCGCAGCTGCTGAGCAACTTTGATAACTTCGAACTGCCATAACTTTGTCAAAACTCAATCAATTTCCATGCGCAATGTAAATTTGAGTATAATTTAACTTTTAAAATCATTCTGCATTTAAATTTTGTTAATTTTGAACATTTTTTAAATTTCGAATTTTTTCGAAAAATTATAAATTTTCGAAATTGCCGAAAAATGTCGAATTTTTTAAATTACCAAAAATTCAAATGTGAATAAATCACAAAAAAAAGTGAAATTTTAAAGCTACTACATTCTTAAGATTTGTCATATTTGAATACTTGTTATTTAGCGGACGGTTGCTGAAAATTTCATTTTGATCGGTTAAAAAACAGAAAATATATTTGAAACATAGTTTTTAATAGTTTTATGAAGGTTCAACGACAATTAATTTTTAACAAATAATTAGAACAATTATTTCTTTTTATTTGCTTTCTTTTTTGTTATTCAACTTTTTTAATTAATCAACGAATTAAAACTATGATTAGATTTAATATACAAATTTTAAGATTATTTTTGCTGCATTTAAATTTAATGTATGATTATTAATACGGTTACTGGGCATCTAATAGTCGAGCATCTCGACTGTGGCATTTTTACTTGTGCTTTGTTATTGCTTTGTGGTTTTCGTTATTTCGTTTTCTTTTAAGTGCTTTCGTTGCTCATCAAAAGCCGTTTATTATTATGCGCTTCTCTCTTCGTCTTCTTCTGTCTTCTTCTTCACCTTCTTCTGTTGATGTTGTTATTGCTTTTGTTGTCCATTTCCCACGAACAAGACACGAAATTAAATTAAATCCGCAATTTATTATTTTATGCTTTTTCATTTTCTTTCAATTCGGCATTTTTATTTCTCTCTCTCTCTCTCTCTCTCTCTCTCTCTCTCTCTCTCTCTCTCTTTTCTTTCTCTCTCTCCCTCGCTTTTCACTTTGTCATAATCTTCATTTCCCCAGAATATCTTACAGAAATTTCCTTCGATTTATCTATTTTATTTATTCCTTTATTTTTAAATTTTATTTTCCTATAATTTTGTCTTCCCCCTATTATACGTAATGCTGACGAGTTCTGAACAATTAAAGAAGTTTTGACGATTTGTTTCTTTAAAAGCAATAAAATTTAGCAAATTTTACAAATAATAGCCCCATCGATGGAAAATATATAAGCAATATTAATTTCATCCAGATTTGTAAGCCATATTGAAGAGCTTTATATTAAAAACATCAAAAAAAGCTTGATGACAAAATTAAAAATTACAAAAATTAAATAATAATTAATAAATAATAATTAAATAATAATACAAATAAAAAAAAATAACAGCCCCCTTAAAGAGGAAAATTTTCACCTGCTAATTTAAGGCATATCAAAAGAAAAAAGAAAAGCTAACAAATTAAATTTTGAAAATAATACTCTTGATAGGGGAAAATATATAACATAAATTCAGCTTTTATGAACATATTTAACTAGTATATTTGGATGAGTTATTCTTTCTATATATATAATTTATTTACGCTTAATTTTAAAGCAAAGAAAAAATAAAAACAATATTATATTCTTAAAAATTCAGGGATCATATAAAAAATAATTTTATAGGGTTAAAAATTCAAGAAAAAGCGAAAAACAATTTAGAAAAGAAAACAAAATAATTTGTATGGAATCAATTGATATATTCATGAGTATATTCACACTGTTGTATAGAATTTCTTAGTGAGAAAACAAATAAATAATAGAAGGCAGCCACTGACCCACCGAACCACCCATTGACCCACTGACATCCAAATTCACTTGTCCAATGATTTGTTAACTAGCGACAAAGTTTTATTGCTTTGGTGCTGATATGAAAGGACGACGAAGGACGAAGGACGACAATACAAATTATGAATTATGTACTAAAATTCGGTCAAGAGGGAGTATAAACAATGACGAAAAGAAGAAGAAAAAGAAAAAGAATTATGGAAAAGAGGAGTGCACTGAAAAAATAGAGTATAACCTTAAATCACAAGCATTCGTCTTACATATTTTGATCTTAAAATTATACCATATTAAGACCAAATTACTAATACGAAGAATATTAATCTATAAGTTCGCAGTTCTTAATCTATATATAAAAAACTCTTTGTCCTGACTGACTGACTGACTAATTGACACATCAACGTGTTGGCAAAACGGCTATAGGTAAAATGCTGAAATTTTCCACAGCAATAAGACGGCGTCTTGTGAAATTCCACCTGCAAGTGGGTCAAATTGAGGTCAGAGGTCATAGAATTGCTTTGTATGAAAAACTTTTTTGTTTCTTTAGATATCCAAACTAAACTTACAGATTATATGTTTGGGCCTGTCTCTTACATTCTGACCAAATTTGGTCAAAGTCGGATTACTATATCATATAGCTGCCATAGGAATAATCGGATAATAATCAGGTTTTAGTATGAAAAACTTTTTTGTTTCTTAAGATCTCTCAATCAAACTCACACTAAAGGTTACTTTGACAAAACTTTATTAACAAAACTAATTTTTATTCCCGCAAGCGAAGGAAATTATGAATATATTATTTTTTCAAGTGAAACCAATTGTGGTCCGGTGGATTTCTGGTTCAAGTCGCCGCTTTAGTTTGAAAACAAGCGCGGGTTCGAATCCCACTCTTGCTTAGGAAAAACATATTAAAAAAAAAATATTTAAAAAAAAATCAAACCAAAAAAAAAATTATATTTATCAAAATAAAATAAAAAAAAATTATAAATTCATTAAATTCAGCTTTATTTATTTTTTATTCATGGTCTTGAGTATTTAAGAACATTTATTCTTATACATATATTTGTGGTCTTAAAAATATAAAAATTTCTAGTCATATTAAAAGAACTTGTTCTTATTTGAACTTTAGAAACTTTATTTTCTCGACGCATTTTTTATTTTAGGAACTTTTTTTTGATCAGTGTAGAAATGGGAATAAAACAGAACTTGGGTTCGAAAATAAATAAATAAATTACGCAAATAACAAGAAAAAGAAAACAAAGGGAAAAGAAAGCTAAGAAGTAGGATGAGAGGAAGAGGAAGAGGAAGAAAGAGAAAGGGAGGCAAATAAAAATAATAATTCGCCACAATTTCATTTACATAATGACAGTGTGAAGCGGTTGCTCAGTTCAAGCTGAACTAAAAGAAATTACAAAAGTCAGACAAAGAGAGAGAGAGAGAGAGAATGAAAGAGAGAGAGAGAGAGCAGCTCCTTTGCCAGTTGAGTGAAATTCACACTTTTTAATGCGATAAATTTACAAGGCAGCTGGGAAATCTGCAGTCGACAGGCCTTAAAGTAGGCAAGACAGGAAAACCACCCAATCCTCCCAATCCACCAACGACACCACCAGCAGCTACACCTGCTGAGAAACAGAGAGAGAGAGAGAGAAAGAGCAAGAGTGAGAGAAAAGAAGAGAAAGTGTGGAGGAAAGGGAGAAAACCAGAGCAACAATAAAACGTTTTTAAGAAAAATCCCCATGAGGATTAGCTTGGACCGCATAAATTTACAGAGGGCAAAAGAAAGTAAGAGAAGGAGAAAGAAAAAGAAAAAGAGATAGAGAGATTTAGAGAAAGATAGAAAATTAAGGGAGGAAGGTGAATTGATTGGTAGCCTTTAAGTCATGTTTTCTAACTGAATATTGAAGACAAAAGTTCTTTTGCGAATTGACAGATTTTATGAGACAGTTCCTCTCTCTTTCTCTGTCTCTCTCTCTCACTCTCTCGCTCTCTATGTCTGTCTCATTTGCATAGCAGGTGAAAGCAGTTGACAGTTAAATAAAAACCATCAAAATGCGTAAAAGCTGCTGCTTTATTTTCATTAAACAAAAAAAAATGGAAAACAAAAGTCAAGTCAAGAATCCGACTACGATATACCCGTTACACAATTTAGACAATTTGACAAAAAAAATTTAGATAGATAAATATATGTCCAATGGAATTTCTTTATTTGTTGTTAAGCTTTTTAAAACCATTTGCAACTATATTATATTAGAATTATTATTACTATTAATAATTATCTATTAAACTTAAATAAAATTAGAAAAAAATAAATTTAGAATAATCAAGAAGTATTTTATTTTACTAAATAAAATTTGCAAATATTTTAATTTGTCAAAACAAATCCTTGACATATTGTATAATAATATTATCTGTGAATTTTGAAATTTTAAAAACTATCAGCAACTATATTAAAATTAGAATTAACAAAAATTAATACAGAATAAAATCAAGAATAAGTTTTTCCTTTGCACAATAAAATATACGATTTTTTTATTTTTAAAAATAATTACTTGGCATATTGTAAATCAATATTATCAGTTAATTTAGAAATTTTTAAAAGCCAACCGCAACTATTTTGAAAATATTATAAAAAGTATAAAAATAGAAATCAAGATTAGTTATTTTTTGTTAATAAAATGTTTGAATTTTTTGTCAAAATAATTACTTTTAATTTACTAATAATAATTTTGTTTTACTGATTTTTAATAACTTCTAACTGTCATAACTTTGTCAAAAGTCAATCAATTTCAATGCCCAATGTAAATTTGAGTATAATTTAACCTTTAAAATCGTTTTGCATTTAAATTTTTTTCATTTTCAAAATTCGAAAATTTTGAATTTTTTAGAAATTTTACAGTGTTACCCCTTATCATTTTTCGAAAAATTTCGAAAATTTCGATTTTTCAAAATGAACAAAATTTAAATGAGGAACGAATTTAAAGGTAAAAACATGCTCAAATTTACATTGCACATGGAAATTGATTGAGTTTTGAGAAAGTTGTGGCAGTTTGAAGTTATCAAAGTTGCTCAGTAGCTGCAACGGTCAGAACCGAAATTAACCCTTATAAATTGATCGGTTACCAAAGGGTTATTTCGGTTAAAAGAGTTTCGGTTTATGGGTTTCGGTACAGTGGAAAAATTGTATTCGGTTACGGTTTCAGTTACGGTTAAAAATTTTAATAGGTTTTCATCGGTTAAAGGTTACGGTTTCGGTTAAGGTTTTAATCTCTGATAGAAAACTATATATACTTTATAAGGTCGGAGATACTACCTTTATTTTTATTCCTTTCATTTTCTTCTTTTCAATGAATATTATATACCCTTCAACCCATTTTTAAGTAACGGATATAAGAAAGACAAAAAGCTGCTGCCTTCATTTTTATACTCAGTTGATCTATGTGTGTGTGTGTGTGTGTGTGTGTTTGTGTGTGTGTGTGACTTGTTTCTTTGCATACTTTAAGGGGCACTCAAAAGTCTGCTTTTCAAATTGAATTATGCACTTAATGACGGGATAAAGTCATAGCAAACGAAAGAGAGGCTCAAAAACAAAAGAGAGGAAGAAAGGAGAAGAGTTAAAGATATAGAAAAAGAGAGAGAGAGAGAGAGAGAGAGAGAGCGAGAGAGAGAGATAGCAGCAGATTTCGAGAACGAAGACAGAAGCAAATTCTTTTAAGCTTAAAATTAAATCAGAAAATTACATACAAATTAAAAAACAATTAACAATTAAATTATGATTTATTAAATTGTTAATTTATAATTAAAAGGATGCATAAAATAAATTAAATTAAGTATATTAATCATTTATTAGTTATGTAATAAGTTAAGCTAAGGATAAAATTCACTATTTTTAGATGAGCATTAATTTTTGAACTTAAAGAGTTATTTGTAATATCTTTCTAAAAGATTATAAAATAATAATGAAATAAAAGTAACATTGATTATGTGTTTATAATTAAATATTGAAATCGTTACCATTCAAATTTAAACAAAACAAATATGTTTTAAACTGAACCCATTTACATATATATTAGAAATATTTAATTTATAATAATTGCAAAGTATGAGTCAAATAATAACAATCAGAATCCGTAACTGTTATAAGTTTTAAAATAAAAATTGAAATCGTAGAATTATTTCAAAACTTTTATTTATAAGTTACAAAATTACACTTATTTTAAACTTTTCTTTAAATGCAAACTATTAATTAAATTTTAAAATACAAAATAAAGCTTATTATTTAGTTTTTTTCAATAAAAAATTGAGTTATTTATGATTTTTATTTTAAAAGTTACCAATAAGGTTTATTTCTGTAACTTTTATTTTAATAGTCAAAAATAAAAGCCTATTTTTATGCTTTTGATTACTTTTTGGATCCTTAATATTCGTACTTAAAAGACATGTGATGTATCATTTTAAAGGTACTGAAACAAAGATCGAAAACGAATTTTTGTATAAAATAAAAATTGGTTCAATTAATATTCAATTTAACTTTTATTATTGATTTTTAAAATAAAAGTTACGGAATAACTATTAATAATAACTCTAATTTGTAACTTTTAAAATTCAAATCAAAAATAATTGTTTTCCACAGGGATTGAAAATAATCATTATTAATCAAAAATCAACTATAAGAAACAGTCCAATTTTGGTTTCAAATATACAAATTTTTTGTATTTACAATATCTCTAAAAACAGCTAATAAACTTATTTTGAAGAATTTTTAAATTAAAAATCACTTTTAATGGTTATTTTAAGACTTTTATTTTATATATCAAATTTAATAATTATTTGAGATAAAAAAAAAATAAATATTAAAAATAATCATTATAATTGAATTTTATTTTTGCAGTCAATTCTAAGAGTTTTTGATGATTTTTTTTTAATAAAAGTTTTTGAGGACTATTATTTTTTGAGGAATAAATTAAAGGTCTCAAAAGAGTTTTATTTTTGAGTAATACATTTAAAACTCTTTAACGAATATTATTTTCTGATTAATAAATTAAAAGTCTTTAACATATTTCTTTTACATTGATTTATTTACATTAAATTTGCATTCATAATTCTTATTTGCGTTTCTGGATAATAATCGATTTGATAGGCTTTACAGTTCAGATCAGTTTGCTATTAAAATACAATTTGTTTTCATACGCCCCGTTGTCCAAATCTCATGCTCTATTTGCAGTTCTAATTATAGTCCTCTCCTTACCCCCTCTCCTCTCCTTACCACCCACATTGTCCATATCAATTACACGAAAGAGAAGGCGACTTTATTTAGAAAGAGAGTGGGATAAAAGAAGTGAGAAACTGAGTTAAATCTATGCATAATATATGGACACATCGTTCAGCCAACCGAAACTGTCACTAAGAAGAACGATGAACCTTTCACCTCCCAACCCCCCCAATTATCATTGAGAACCACAACACCACCTACCACCCACCACCCACAATCCAATCGAAAGTCTCAGTTTCTCCCAGCTCACAATCTCACAGTGGGCGCTAAAAATCCGCTTTTGCATTGAAAGTATGCAACAAGATTTGCGCGCTGCTCAATCATCATTAAAAAGATGGCAACGATGGAGAAGAAGGTGCAGGAAATGGAGAAGGAGAAGCAGAAAGAGAAGGAGAAAGAGAAGGAGAAAGGGCAGACAGGAAAAGATGTAACCAGAAAGTCCAACAGAGTCTCTTAGCATTTCCCTTTTCAGTCGACTCACTCAAGCGCCACAAAGTGCTTCCTTTTGGTAAAGACATGAGATTCGGACTGTCCCACAGTTCAGGGCCGTCTCAAGGGGGAAATCAACCAAGGCGCCCAGATTTTAGGGGCGCTAAAAACACATTATTTTTTTTAAGTTTTGACAATTGAAAACATATTTATTAGTAAACTTGTAATCAGTAATCACAAATAATCCTGGACCATAAATAAGAGTTATGAGTTTAAAAAAATTGAGGCACTAAAAAGCCTCCACGTGAGAAAAAATAAACATTTGTTATTTTTTTGCGGCAAATTCAAAAACAGTATAAACTTTTATTTGCAAATTAAATTCTTTTTAATTATTAAAATTATTTTATGTGTTAAAAATAAAAAATAATTATTATATTTCTATTAAACCATAACTTTTATTTTCAATTTTTATTTAATTATTTTTCCATTTTTATTATAAAAATTTAAAATAAAAATTGAATTCAAATATCTTTTGAACTAAAGGTGCCAGATCATATATAGACCTATATATATGATGTACGCATTAATACCTTTCAGTTGATATATAAAATTATTTCTGTTAAGAGCTCAGAAAAAACCTGAGCCTGAAAACTAGGTTAAAATGTTTTAAATTCAAATTAAAAAGTAACATTTAAATAGAGTTAAAAAAAAATTTACAAATAATTTTAATTTTTAATTTTAAGTATAAAAATTAAAAAATATTTTGTAATTAGAATTTTTGTTTTATAAATTGAAAGATAATTTTTATTTTTAATTTTTTTATATTAAAAGCTGCAAAATAATTTTTATTTGTAATTTATATCTAAAGAACCGAAAACTTATTTAATTTTTGTGCTTAGGCTTATTAAAATAAAGAAAAAAGGAGAACAAACAATTATTTCTTTCTATATATAAAACATAATTTATTTTTCATTTTGATTCAATACCAAATTACAAAAATATTAATCTTTCATCTCTTAGCAAATTAAAGTTAATTGAAAGTCACTTAACATCTTTAATGGGATTTGAGTTTGATGTATTTTAAATAACAAAAAAGGATAACTTTAAATTTATGATAGGTTTATTAATTTAATTTAAATTTTTTTTTAGATTTATTAATTTAATTTAAGCATTTGGAATTGGTTTTTTATTATTATATCAATTATCGATTTTAAAATAAATTTTCGTTAATAAATTGTTTATTTTTGTAAGAGAAAAACTTGCTAATGTTTTGCCCCTGGTGAAACATTTTCCAGACACGACGCTGTCTGAGTTTAACTGGGGATACGGAGAGGGGTGGGGGTCGGGGACTCGCCTCTGACTCGGGGCACAAACCGGACCCGAGTGTTCGAGTGTCCGAATGTCGCCCTGTTGCATGTTGCATGTTGCTGCCAGCGACTAAATCCAAATTAAGATGTCGCCGCGTCATTTTCGTTTCCGTCTACAACCAGAAGAGCTAGACGGGAGAGAAATATATGTATAAAGAGAGAGAGAGAGAGGGATGGAAAAATGCAGGAGAGTAGAAGGAATATCAAAAGCGGTCGCAAGCTGTGAGGCAACTTTGTCAAGCAATTATTTTAAGCAGCTGGAGTAACTGCAACTAACTCGCTATTTTACCCTTACAAAGGATATTTTCACTTTGTCACAAAATATGTGACACATTAGGGAAAACCCATTTATAGTTTACATTTATTAATCAGAAATAAAAGTCTTTAAAATCACCAAAAACATTTAAAAAGACTGAAAAATTTAAATAAAGACTAAAATTTATTTAAAATTTTTAGTTTTTAAATCCCAAATATTTAATAAATTTGATTTTAAAAATAATAGTCTTTGATTTACCATTAAAAATGATTTTTAATTTGAAAATTCTCAATTATAAATTTATTAGCTGTTTGCAGAGATAAATACCAAATATTTTGTATTTTTGAATACAACTTTTGCACTTGTTCTAAAAATTGATTTTTTTTTAGTAGAATTTCTGATCAATACGGATTACTTTCAGTCCCAGCTTTCTTAAATGCTAGAGATTTCTATTTTCGGACTTGTTTTCAGAGTCACAAAAATCGACTACTATTCAATATTAACAAAATTAAAATAAATAAATACTTAAAATATTTTTTTATATGCCATTTATTTTTAAATTTAGAAATAAATTCAATTTAGTTTCATATATTTAAAGTTTAATCAGATCTCGTTAATCAATATTTAGTATGAAAAATGCATTGTTTCCTAAAATGTCTCAACCAAACTCACAATTTATTTATTTGGTATTTAAAATCGAACTACTAATTTATAATTCATAATTGTTTTCTATCACGATTTCTAATCAGAACTGTCTCTTCCTTCTTTTAAATACTCCCAGATTTCTACAAAATTAAAATTAATTGATATTCGCAGTTCCTAATTATATTTTTAAATTTAAATAACTTTTGTGGACTATTCTTAGATAGCGGCAAATATTTATATAGATACACATTGTTTAAAATTTTATTTTTTTAATAAAAATCATTTATATTATATTCAAAAGATTTTTTGTTTTCTCTTTTCCTAACAACAAATTTGGGATTACTTAAATTCAAATTTTTTTGAATACACCCAGACCTGAAAAATTTATAAATTTTTGTTTATTTTTTTCGAGTTTTTAATATTTAATTCAGCTGTTTAAAATTGTAATTTGTCATATTGTTTTAATTTAAAAAAATATTTATCAACTGCTTTTAGTCGACTTTAAATAAAATAAAATTAAAATAAATAAACTTAATAATTTACTTGCAGCAAATTTATATTTTTTTAATTACAGGGTATACAATCGTCAGCTTGTCAAATATAATTTTTCATTCATGTTTTTTTTTTTTGTAATATTTATTTTTATTTGTGTTTGCTTTTCATATAAACAAGTGCAAATACTTTTTTAAGTGCCTGTGTTCCCGTCTCCTGTGTTGTTGTTGTTGTTGTTGCTGTTGTTGTTGTTGTTGTTGTTGCCTGTCAATGGCAGTTGTCGACGTGTCACGTTGCCTGCCCTTTGAAGTGGCAAAATATTTGACAAGAAAATGACTTTTTCCGGGTTTGAGGTTGAGATTGAGATTGAGGTTGAGGTCAAAGGTGGTGCAAAGGCCAAATGCCAATTGCCAGAATGTCGACTTTCGACTTAACTAAACACAAACAAGCATATCTTATATATATATATATATTTATCCTCCCCTCTACCCCCTGTAACCACAGCCCCCTCACATAAATCTGCCACAAGAGTTTCCCCCTTTTTTCTTCTCTTAGTTGTCGTAAGCTCTTTGGATTCCAACTTCATCTCGGAGTCACAGCTCACATATAAATAAATAAATATATTTGCTTATCAATCTACTTATCATTGAGCTCTTCATGTTTATATTATGGCTGAAAAGCCAATTGACTGTCGTATTCCGAGTGGAAGTCTGTTAAACGATATACTTATTAAGTCATTTTCAAGAAAATAAAGGCGTAAAGACTGTCGTATTCCGAGTGGAAGTCTGTTAAACGATATACTTATTAAGTCATTTTCAAGAAAATAAAGGCGTAAAAATTATTTTATTAAATAAAAATTGTAAAATAACAATAAGTTGGTGATTTGTATCAATAAATTAAAAAATATCTCTCACTTTTCGATATGAGGAATGATATAATAATAAAACTTCAATTTTTATTTCAATCCTATAGCTTAAATAATTATTTCTAATGATTATTATACAATAAAAGTTATTCTACGAATTCCAAATAAAAATTAAAAAATACCGAAGAAAAAAATTCCAGAAATAGACAAAAATACTAATAATAAATTATTGGTATTTTTTGTCGAAAATTCTGTTTAAATCTTATTTTCATATTTATCCATTTTTATTTTTTTTCGAGATTTCTATCGTATTGTAGAATAAAAGTTATTCAATGAGATCCACAAAAGAATTAAAATATTCCAAAGAAAAAATTTCCTGAAATAGAAAAAATATTAATATTATTTTTGGTATTTTTTGTAGTACTTTTTGGCTTCATTTCTATACAAAATCGTATTATTTATGCTGAAGAATTTTCTGAAATAATATTTTATAGAATAAAAACTAGTCAATGGGTTCCAAATAAAAGTTAAAGAATACCAAAGAAAAATTCCAAAAATAGATAAATATACTAAAATATATATTTTTATTTTTGTCGAAATTCGTGTTACTTATGGGTTGCTTGAGAATTTTTAAATAATCTGTTTGATATTTAAAATAAATTCGAAGAACACTTCGATTTATCGATACACAGCTGTAATGATTTATGCAATTTATCGATATTTGATGAGGAAATATCGTCAACTATGCAAGATTTGAAATTAAATATATTTTCAGAATTCTTTTCATTAAATTTTAACTCTTAGTTTTCGATAAGAACAATAAAATTATAATTTTTATTTTAAATCCATAGTTTAAATTTTCAATTTTTCAATATTTATCACAAAATTTATTTGATGAATTCCAAGTAAATATTACAAACTACCAAACAAACAAAATTGCAGAAATAGAAAAAATTCTAAAATAAATTATTTTCTTGAAATAATCCATTTGATATTTACAATAAATTCGAAGAATTCATGGATAGTTGAAAAATATTTTTTTCTATGCCAGATTTAAATTGAAATATATTTTCAGAATTGTTTGCATTAGTTGAGGGCAGAAAAGCAAACGCTTTTCTTTGGACAGTGTAAATGGTCCACTCCCCCCACCCACCCCACCAACTTCCCTTTTCAAAGATGTCTATGGGAAGGGATGAGAAAAGAGAGGGGGAAGGGGAGTCGCACTTAGGGAGGCTTCCACTTGAGTTTAATTATATATTTCCCCTCCTCAACTTTTGTGCATTTGACTTGTTTATTTTTATTACTTTTGTGCGGTGCTTTTCAGTTTATTTACATGAAATTCTTATTTTTTTTTTCAATTTACCTTTATGGCCAAGATGGTGGCTGAAACGCAGACTGGCCGGAACAAAATCCGAGTCAACTTAATTAAGTACTCAACTCGGAGCCTTCAAGTTTGAATATATTTCTATATTGGCTTTTGTGGTCTGACGCCGATTTTGATTTCCGTGGCGTCAATTGAATGCAGCTCAGCTAATTTGGCCCGAATGTAACTGGTAATTAAAGACTTGGCCAAGTTATCAAATACACGTTGAATGTGGAATGAACGATTCTGTTTTATATCCAATAAAAATGGAGAAAGTGATACAGAAATTCAACTACACGATGAATAAAATGCAACAAATCGTCTTAATCTGTGATAGTGCAGAAAATATATATAATTCTTATAAATTGTAATAAACAAATAATCGATATTGATCAAAAATTCAACTAAATAAAATCTACTTTAAGAATAAGTTCAATTTTGTGTTTCAAGTATACCAAAATTTTGTGTTTACAATACTAATAAATTTATATTTAATAATTTTTACAAAAAACCAAAGAAAATATCATCGAGAAATTGACAAAAATACTAAATCATATTATTGGTATTTTTTGGTTCTGACAGAAATTAAATTATAATACTTAACTTTCAATAGAAACAATAAAATAATAATAAAATTTAAATTTTAATTTTAATCCAATAGTTTAAATCTGATTTCTAATGTTTATCATGCAAATTATAGAATAAAAGTTATTCTATGAGTTTCAAATCAATATTTTGAAATAGTGCCAAAAATAGACAAAAATACTAAAATAAATAAGTGTTATTTTTTTGTGGTGCTTTTTGGCGTAATTCCTATAGAAAATCATATTATTTATGGATTGCTAGAGAAATTTTTGAAACAATCTTTTATAAAATAAAAGTTGGTCTATGAGTTTCAGATAAAAAATAAAAAATAGCGAAGAAAAAATATTCGAGAAGTTGACAATAATACTAAATTATATTATTTTTATATTTTGGTACTGGCAAAATTTAAAAATCAATTTTATTTTGTAAATCAAATTTAAAAAAGGTTTGTGATTAAAAAAAATAATACTAAGAATATTTTCTTTTCTATTCTGAGAGTTTTTGATGAATTTTTTCTGATAAATAAATTTAAAAGGCATAAAAGAAACGTATTGAGTTAGTAGGGAATAATTGTTTATTATAATGTCTTGGGTCTATCTTAAATATTAGCAGAGTTGTTTACAAAGACTTTTATTCAAAAGCTAACAAATAATACAAATATTTAAAGACTTTTATCTTATTCCTCAGAAATACAAAAGTCTTTAAAGTTTTAATTATTTGTGATTGAAAAAAAATTAATATAGTAATTATTATTATTGATTTTTATATTTTCAGTTTTTTATAAGAGTTGTTGATGATTATTTTTGTATAAAAGTCTTTAAAGACTTTTATTTTATTCCTTTAAAATGGTAGTCTTCAAAAGCCTTTTATTCAACAAAATTATCAAAAAACTCTTTTAAAAAACCAAAATAATAGAAATCAGTAATAATAATTATATTGAATTTTTATTAATTCACAAATAATTCCTAAAATTGATTTATAAATTAAAGTCTTTAAATAACCATTAAAAATTCAATTCAAACTAGTAATATTTATGGTTCCTGCTTTATTAACATTTTTTAATATTTATTAATTTGTTTTATAACTTATATTAAACTGAATAAATATATACAATAATAATATTTTAATTTTAATAATAATTTTATTATTTTATAATATATTTTTTTTAATCACAAATAATTATTAAATTAAACTTATATAAAAAAGGTCTTTTAATACCATTTCAAATATTTTTTTTGGTGTTTATTTTTCATTTATTTATTTTTCCCTGCTTTATTAACATATATATTATTTATTGAGATATTTATATATTTACTAGTAAATATTTAAGATTCTGTCTGAAATTTGAATACATTTTTGCTGTTACTTATTCGAATTAGAAATAATTTTGATTTCCGTGGCGTCAATTGAATGCAGCTCAGCTAATTTCGTACCAATTTGTAGCCTTGACTATTGAATGGATGTTGAATGAATGAATCTGAATGAATAAATGAATAAACATGATTTTTGAGGACGCATTGAAATATCCGAAGCAATTTCCGCTGTCAACACCTTCTGTCAAAGCTGTCAAACACACATCACACACACATTACACACACACACACTTACGCACACTTAAACACAGTCAGCCACTTGACATTCGACTTTTGTATTTGTTTTTCTTCATCTCCATCTTTTCTCTTTTGTTGTGTTTTTGTGTTTTGCTTTTTGCGGAAACGGAAATTGTTAGGCTTAATAGACAGTTCGAATTTCCGGTTGACTAGCGGCGCCTCAATTCAGTCTTTGATGTCAGCTTCCCCCCTCTTTCATCCCTGCTTCGTATTGTGCCCTCCCTTTTGTATTGTGCTTCATTATTTCATATCCTTGTCCATCTCTCATTCTATTCCCATTTTCCTATTTCGCTTTTTCTAGTTCTTAATTTCAACAAGATGAATTTCAATGACTCAACTTTCATAACTCGGAAAAAACTAATCCAATTTTATCTATAAATTGATTCTACGATTAAATTTATTTCATTGGCGAAAGTTCACTTTAATTTTTTAAGTAATAATAATTAATTTTCAATCCATATATTAATTGTTCAGTTTTAAAAAACAAATTATATAGATCTTAGTATAAATCATTTTAATGTATTTTTTCAATTTATTTTAAATTTTTTAAAATATTAAAATTTTTATTTAAAAAAATCGTATTTTAAAAATAATGTAAATTTATTTGAAGATTTAAATATGACTCATTTTTATTAAAAGTCTAAATTGAACGAACCTTTTAAATTTCGGTTCAGGTTCTGGTTCGCGTTCCTGTTCCTGTTCCGGTTAAATCTTAAAATCTATTTCTTAAAATTTCTAAAATAATCATCGAAATTTGGCAGAATTAATTTATTTGTAAATAATCTTAGATCCTTAGTTAAAGATTATTGATTTAAATGCGAAATACCTTTCACAAATAATTAACATTAAAACGAAAAATAATTTTTTCAAAAAAATAATAAAAAAAATAACTTTACGCAACTAATTTCTCAATAAATTAAGCAATTAAAATGATAAATCTCTTGAATTTCTCACTGTAAAGTCAAAATTTCATTAATTTCGAATCTAATTATGTTTTTCCTTTTTTTTCAGATACTGCGTAGAGTTCGAGGTGATAAAGTCATCCAAGGCCTGCCATAAACTGCCGCCCTACAATCTAATGCTAGAAGGTAATTTAAGCTTCTTTTTTTTATAAAAACTTGAAAATAAAAATTATTTTTATTATTAACATGAAATAATTGATAAATTAATGATAAATTAATCAATAATTTTATTTAACAAATAATTTAATTTTAACAAATAATTTTATTTAAGAAATTCAAATTTTTTGCGATACAATTTCCAATTAAAAATGAACATAAATGATAAATTAATCAATAATTTTATTTAACAAATAATTTCATATCAGAAATTCTAATTTTTTGCGATAAATAATAAAAATAATTCTTAGATTTCCACTTTTAAATTAATATATAGTTTAATTTAAAAAATTCCAATTTTTTCCGAAAAAATTTCCAACTACAAATTAAAAATAAATGATAAATTAATCAATTAATTATATTTTATAATCTATGAAATTGTTGCAGGTGATCGCATAATTGTGCGTTGTGATCTCGAGGCTCTAATCCAGGACAAGGAGAGCGCGACGGGGGCAGAGGGCAGGCAGAGCAGCAGCAGCAGCAGCAGAGGAGCAGCAGCAACAACAGCAGCAACAGCAACAACAACAACAAGGACAACAAGTGGACATAAATCATATGGTTATGTGATGGAAGAGGGAGACGAGAGCAATGAGGAGGACAACGATGATGAGGAGGAACAAGAACAAGAACAAGAACAGGAGAATGAGAATGAGAATGAGAATGAGGAGGAGACCGAAGAGGATGATGCGCAGAATATGTTAGAAACGGAAACGGATGCGGAAATGGGAAGTAACGAAAGCAGCGACTACAAACGTCAAAGGCCACGGAATCGTCAGCGATCGGGGAAGCGAAGTGCAATGTTGCCAATATTGCCGGCAACATTGCAGCAACAGCAACAGTTGCTGCTGCTGAGCTATCATTGCCGGGGTGAGGGGCTGTCGGGTCGCACGACGCGCTGGAGCGCCCTTCCCGCCCCCTCGTGTCGCGGCAAGTGGCTTCGTTTGACAATCGGGCCGCCCAAGAAATGCAACCATGCGCAATTCTCATTCGTCTAATTCGGCATCAATTTAAATGCCACTTGATCTAAACTTCTTTTTTTTTTTTAATGAATATGAATATGAGTATGAATATGAATATGTGTAGGGTATATGCCTAGTCTATGTAGCGAGTTCACAGAGAGAGTTCCCCCACAAATTGAATACGACAATTTGAAGAGCGATCAGTCATTCAAATCATATCCTAACATCATATCGAATCGATCTACAGCACATTTCGTACTTCCCTAAAACACACAGAAAGAGAGAGAGAAAGCGAGAAAGCGAGAAAGAGAGAGAAAGAGAGAGAAAGACGTGGGATCGTAAATAACACTTATACATATTAACAGAAATTTTAACTACTTTAATAATTAAAATATTTTGTATAGTTTTTTTATTGTTTTTTTTAGCAGCATTTTTTTATTGCAAAATTAAAAATAATATTACAAATTTCAATTTAACATTGACAATTAAAAAAGATTTATATATATAATTTAAAAGTAAAAAATAATAAACAAACAACATAATTTAATTGACAGAAATTTTAACTATTTCAATAATTAAAATATTAAATATGTAAACATTTTTTCTTTGTTTTTTTTTCAGAATCAAAAAACAATAATTTGTTTATTAAAAAGTAAAAAAAAAAAGTAATACAAATTAAAATTTATAAAAATACATATGTTAAACTAAAAACTGAAAGAAAATAAACAATGATTTTAAAACTTTTTATTAAAAAAAAAACATCAAAAATAAATTTCAATTAAATAACACTCAAAATACAATATCCATCAAATAACACTAATTTTATGAACAGAAATTTAAGCTGTTTAAATATTCTAAAATTGTATTTAGTAATAACAAACAAGATTTTATGTATTAAAAAATTTTAAATATCAATAATAGTACAAACAGAAATTTGAAATGCATTAAAATATTAAATACACATTTCTTTTTTTTTAGAATCATAAAAAAAAATATAATTTATTTACTTTAAAAACTAAAAGAAAACGAACACAAATATTTATAAATTAACGCAGTAACAGTCATTTTATATTTTTTTTTAAAAATTAAATAACATAAATAGATATCAATTAAATAACATTCATTTTTTATTTGAAAGACCAAAAAAAATATTTAACAAGAAATATTTATTTAATGGTAATAATTTCGTTATCATATTAATTGAAATAAAAATAGCAAAATTTTGGAAATTTTAAGCAATTTAAAAATAATAAATATTAAATTGAATAAAAATTTTATATTGAATTAAAAATATTAATTTAATTAAAAATTTAAAGAAATAGTATTATTTTTTAACAATACATTTAAAATTGGAAAATAATTGTTTTGTCGTAATTATGATTAACAACTTTGAAAATTTACGATTCCTGAGAGAGAGAGAGAGAGAGAGAAAGAGAGAGACACACTAAAACACAGAGGGAGATACACACACACACATACATATACACATACATATACATATATATGTAGTACAGTCAGAACTCGCTAGTAAGTGTTTAGACATTAAGAAAATTAATTAAGAAACAAGACAATTTTTTTTTTCCTCCTCTCCATGCGTAAACAATGGGCATTAAATGTAATTGTAGAGAAAAAAAAGAGGTACAGTAATCACTCGCAATGTCTGCATTTGAAATAAAGCGAGTTATCACTGTACACAAGTTGTAAATAGAATACATTATCCTAAAATCCAGAGCTGGAATGAAAAAAGAAAATAAAAACAAAAGTCGAGAGAACTATTCTATTCCAGGCATATATGATAATGATATAATAATAAATATAACCATAATAAGAACAATATTAATAATGATATTAGCCCCATATACATGCATATACACACATAAAAATAAATAATACCATTAGAGATTTTAGGATCACACATTTATCAAAATCTAAAAAGAATATATATAAATGTATACAGTTGAACCTCAGAAAGAATAAAGAGGAAGAATTCCATTATAGGTAATTTCGACTGTAAGAACTATATCGGAACCTTCGTTCAACATTTCCCCAACACAATTTGAAAAAAAAAAAAAAAAAAAGAGAAATAAATAAAATAACGAACTAAATCTATAACTTCTTCAATTGATGTGTGAATGCGAATCTTTCGGTTTAGCTATAAGATACAATTAATAATACTAATCCCAATACATCATGCCTAACCATTAGTTCATAATTTTACTTGCAAACTATAGTCAAAGTAATCCTAAGAAAATACACATACACACACACACACACATAATTACACCAGACTACAAGTTATAAAATTGTTGGAGGCTACAAATCTATTGATGGATATTTTTTCCCAAAACCGAATGAAGAAAGTCTCCCTAAGACTTGGAGCAATCTTTATGAACTTCCAATAAATTTAAAAAATAAAAATTTATTTAAATTAAAATTTAAAAAATGTATTAATTACTTTATTCTAGCATTCAATTTATATAAAACACCATGTATTTTATGTTTATTTTATTCTTTGCTCAGTGTTTAACAATATTGGAAAATTTTTTTATTTTAATATAATTTACTTCAAATGTTAATTTTATTATTTTGCATTTAAAGTTCTATATTCGCGATTAAACGAAAATAATTATAATAATACGTATATAATAATATATTTATAAATACTTTATTGTAACACATAATTTCTAGAACGTAAAATTTCTTGTATGTTTATTTTATTTTATTTTATGTTCGGTCATTAATTTATTTTTAAACATTTCGAGAATTCTTTTTATATTTTTATTCAATTTTTTTTTTTGTCATTTGAAGTTCCCAATTCACGATCAAACGGAAATCATTATAATAATATCTTAGCAAAATTAACTCTTTATTGAAATGATATTTTTATTGAAATGATTATTTTACAATAAAAAAAATAATTTTCAATATTTTAATTATTTATTTAATTTAAAGAACATGGAATCAAAAAAAATTTGGTCACAGCCTAAGACAGAAAATGAAAATGAATATACACACACACACACACACACACAAGAGCACAAGAAAGTTTTCAACTTGAAGAGCAGAAGAAAAGCGAAAAAGAAGAAAAAAGAAAAATTCTTTGGGCAACTAAGAAATAAAAAATAAGAAGAAGAAATATTAAGATGCACACAAAAATCTAAAAAAAAAAAAAAATATAATAATAATAATAATAATAATAATAATAATAATAATAATAATAATAATAATAATAATAATAATAATAATAATAATAATAATAATAATAATAATAATAATAATAATAATAATAATAATAATAATAATAATAATAATAATAATAATAATAATAATAATAATAATAATAATAATAATAATAATAATAATAATAATAATAATAATAATAATAATAATAATAATAATAATAATAATAATAATAATAATAATAATAATAATAATAATAATAATAATAATAATAATAATAATAATAATAATAATAATAATAATAATAATAATAATAATAATAATAATAATAATAATAATAATAATAATAATAATAATAATAATAATAATAATAATAATAATAATAATAATAATAATAATAATAATAATAATAATAATAATAATAATAATAATAATAATAATAATAATAATAATAATAATAATAATAATAATAATAATAATAATAATAATAATAATAATAATAATAATAATAATAATAATAATAATAATAATAATAATAATAATAATAATAATAATAATAATAATAATAATAATAATAATAATAATAATAATAATAATAATAATAATAATAATAATAATAATAATAATAATAATAATAATAATAATAATAATAATAATAATAATAATAATAATAATAATAATAATAATAATAATAATAATAATAATAATAATAATAATAATAATAATAATAATAATAATAATAATAATAATAATAATAATAATAATAATAATAATAATAATAATAATAATAATAATAATAATAATAATAATAATATATAATATTAATATTAATGATGATAATTATAAAATGAAAATCGAGCATTCACAATAAAGAACAAGAATATAATTTTAAATGTTTCTGCAATGAGAAAATGTGTGTGTTTTTTTAATGGAATTTTCCCGTCTTGTCGCGACCTGTTGCTGACTTGTTTAACGATTCAGTCTTGTTGTTGTTGGTCGCTCAGCTGATTCGAGTTTACCGTTTGACCCAATTTGGCCAAGAGGCGTGAGCCATATTTACCAACATTAAATGCCGTCAACAGCCGCCGGTTTATAAATTTCTCTGCGCATGCGCAGCGACAAAACACATGAGAAAGAGAAAGAAAAAGAGAAGAGAGAGAGAGAGAGAGAGGAGAGAGCGAGTGAATACTGGAGAACGCAGCTAAGCACAGTGGGTGAAATTGACAATTAAAGGGAACAAAATTAATATGCATGCTCGAGCAGTAAAACATACAGTTGTTTTTTACAAGATTTAGATGAATGGGAAAATATAAGATATTTATTTTTAAATTTTATTTAAATTAATTTTAACTCTTTTTTTATCAAAAAAAAAAAATTATGAAATAACAATAAAATTTCACTTTTTATTTAAAAATCATAAAATAACTTTTAATTTTAATGTTAATTATAAAAATCAAAAATAAAAGTTATTTTATGATTTTTTAAATAAAAAATATTTTTGTATATTTATTTATTAAATTCAACATATAATTTGTATTTTAAAAATTAAACAGGGACCGCTTTTAATACAAGAGATTTTATTTTTATGACTTATTATAGAAGAATATGCAATATACAAATTTAACATTATTATTTTGAATTTAATATTTATAATTATTGGCATATGATCTATCTAGTGATGTAAATTCAAAATTGAATTTCAAATGGAAACATCCATTTATCGGAGAAACTGTTAGACTCTTCAAAAATCATATTTATTAATTTAATAATTAACATCAACAAAAAATATTTATATCAGAATTGTTATATTGAAAAATATAGGGAATTCAAAATAAAGTTCTTGTAACCGATCTTAAAAAAGTATGCAAAGTGAGCAGTATTTTAAATTTTGCACCACTGCACTATGGGAAAAAAGCATATAAGATATTTTGGCACACATTCTATATAAAAAGCTAAAGACTTGAATTTTAATCTGTACATAGAATTTTTTTTTTTCAATCAGCTAAATTTGATCGAGCTTCAAATATTTATATGTTATATATTATATATTCCCTTAAAATCCAAAAATAAAAATATTTTTTATTTCATCTTGAGTATTATGATTTAAAAAATTTAAAAATTTTGCTAGATACTGATCAACAACAAAATTTAATTTAAGCCAAAGAATTCGTAAATTTTTCCCATAGTGCAGTATCTGGCTTAGATTCGGAGAGGCAGTCAAAGTCAAAGTCAGGGTCTAATTGATTAGTCTCAGAGTAAACGGCAGTCAAGTCAGACGTCGCTTTCGGAGTGTTGAATTGGAATACCGTTAGGCGCTCGTCATTCCGAATACTTGAAAATTGTATTCGTAAAAGTTTTGGATTTGCATTTGGAACGTTTCTTTATTGTGATGAGGTGCGTACGCTTTAAAAGGTCTATCATCAATGATTCATCAAGTAATCAGACCGTCAGTCTGTCACTCAGTCAATTGTTGTTCTTATTGTTATTGCCTGTTGTTGTTGTTTTTTTGTTGTTGTTGCTACGAAGAAAGTTGTCTTGAAACATGTTAATTGTCGTTAGTGTGGCGACTACGAGTCGAAAAAATGGCAACGAACTCGTCTTATAAGTTTTCAGACTACAAAGTTACATTTATAAGTGTTGTAGACAATTTTTTAATTATTATTTTTATTTATTTAATTCACATTTATAAGTATTTTCCGAAATAGTAACTTGATAAGAATTATTAAAGTCATAGAATTGTAATTTCAGAGTGATTAAAATGAACAATTCAGCAGTATTCTGAGTTATTTAAAAATTCGGAGTAAGTTAGATGTATCTCAAATTGTATTTTGGAAATTAAAAATCATTTATATATTCGGAGTAATTTCGAAGTGTTTTTAATGTGTAGTTTCACATAATTCGATATTATAAACAGATTATTGAGGTTTATTTAAAAACTCGGAGGGAATTCAAAGTTAGCCAGGAGTAGCTCCAAATGTATTTTTCACATTGAGGATCTATTAAATTTTCGGAGTTAATTTGGACTTGATACGTATAAGTATTTTCGGATGTAATACGAAATTTCCTTGATAAGAATTATTAAAGTCATAGAATCTTAATTTCAGAGTGAATTAAATAACACAATTCTTTACTATTCTGGGCTATTTAAAAATTTGGAGTGAATTCGATGTGAGTCAGGAGTATATCAGAATGTATTTGTCGCATTGAGTATCATTTAAATTTTCGGAGTTGATTCGGAGTCAATATGGAGTTATTCAGGAGTATATCAGAATGTATTTGTCGCATTGAGGATCTTTTAAATCGATCGAAGTTGGTTCGGAGTAATTTCGGAGTAAATTAGGAGTCAGTCAGGAGTAGATCAGAATGTATTTTCCACCTTGATGATCTTTAAAATTTTCGAAGTTGGTTCGGAGTAATTTCGGAGTAAATTAGGAGTGAGTCAGAAGTAGATCAGAATGTATTTTCCACCTTGATGATCTTTAAAATTTTCGAAGTGAATTCGGAGTAAATTCGGAGTCAGCCAGGAGTAATACAGAATGTATTTTCCACATTGAGGATCTTCTTAGTTTTCGGAGTTTATTCGAAGTTGTTTCGGAGTAATTTCGGAGTAATGCTTAATGAAATGCTTGAAATGCCACATAATTTGAGTTAATTTACAGATACATGTCACTATGACAAACCAGATGCCACTGACGATGCTCCTGGTGGTGGCCACCACTTTGAATGGCATTGAGGCGCTACGACGCAATTTTGATGGCCGCCAGACGAGTCTGAATACAAACACAAACATACCGCTGTGGAAGCAACGCGTAAGTAATTCCCCTTTTAACCCCCCTTTGAGGTAAATACTCACTTAAGAGTTGCAGGCGTGTGAGAAGCCCCAGAAATACAAGATGAACTCGCATTACACATGCGATGAGAAGGGAGATGTCAAGTGTCTGCCCG
This sequence comes from Drosophila kuntzei, assembly GCA_035042165.1. Lineage (NCBI taxonomy): Eukaryota > Metazoa > Arthropoda > Insecta > Diptera > Drosophilidae > Drosophila > Drosophila kuntzei. Next base: position 991,440 of record JAWNLU010001233.1, on the reverse strand, counting down.
GCTGGCAAGGTGATCTCTGCCAGGTGCCGATGTGTCGTCGAGGATGTGATCCCATGAACGGTAAGCTGTCAACCCTTACATCCAGGGATTAAAACCGAAACGAATTAACTTTGATAACTTTGAACTGCCATAACTTTTTCAAAAGTCAATTAATTTTCATGCGGAATGTAAATTTGATCATGATTTTACTTCTAAATTCGATCTGCATTTAAATTTTGCTTATTTTAAAAATTCGATTTTTTTCGAAAAAATCAAAAAAGACAAAGGGGTAACACTGTAAATTTTCAAAAAAATTCGACTTTCAAAAATGTTCAAAATTTAACAAAATTTAAATCCAGAACGAATTAAGAGGAAATATCATGAGCAAATTTACATTGCGCTAGAAAATTGATTGAGTTTTGACAAAGTTATCGCAGTTCGAAGTTGTTAAAAATCAGTAAAATCAAAATAATCGAAATTTTCAAACCAATTGAACCATATTTATATGAGGTCAAATTATAATAAAATCAACATTACACTGGGCCATTTTAGTAACCAGATAACATTATTTTCCAGGCTTATAAAATCATTAAGTCTTTTTTCATGTAAAACAATAAATAACGCTTCTTATTTGGTCAACCGAAAACATTACCTTTTTTTTGTGAAAACCATACCGGTATTTTTAAACCGAAACTTATACAAAACCGATAACCATTACGAAACTGATACTCTTAGATTTTGCATAACCGATAACCGAAAACCTTAATTCAAGCATAACCGAAACCGTAACTGAAACCGATATTCGTTTCGGCTTTATTCCCTGGTCTAAACATAACCGATTTCCATTCGGAATGTCAATTTTATCATTATTTGTCCCGTATTTTGATTCTGTATCAAAATTGGAAAACTTAACTTTGTTCATCACTATCCATTTTATCCTTGACAGTTTTTAAAAAACTTCCAACTGTAACAACTTTGTCAAAACTTAACCGATTTCCATGCGGAATGTCAATTTTTATCATTATGTAACCCCAAATTTAATTCTGATTAACATTAAATTCATTTTCCCATAATTCATAATTACTAGTTTTTATTGTATGATTATAATGTTATTATTATTGTGTAAATATTATATTATAGGCTACTGTCAACGGCCGGGAGAATGTCGCTGTAGAATTGGCTATAGTGGTGAGCAATGTGACAAGTGTATTCCACTTCCTGGTTGCCAGCACGGCACTTGCAACAAACCCTTCGAATGCATCTGCAAACCTGGCTGGGATGGACTCTTCTGCACCGAACGTAAGTCCGAAAATTGAACCAAATTCCAAAATCAAATATTGCTGATATTTTCTTATATGTAAATACACTCAGAAAAATAATTATATTATTATAATAATATTCAAGTAAACATTATCTCAAAAGCTATCTAAGTTCGAAATTTCCAAAACTGAGAATAAAAATCGAATTTCAAGTACGGTTTCCGAAATCTTAAAACGAGATTTTTCTGGGACACTTTAAGTACGTTTTGGGTTTAATTCAAGTCTGTAAAAGATAGAAACATGCTATTTTAAGTACACAAAATTCTGGAACTAATCCCAAAATGTAGTTGTTACTAGTAGAAAACATTTTTACTTTTAAGTTCATTTCAATCATGAAAATAACTATTTTAGGCACAAAAAAATTGTAAACTAGTATAGTATAAATAACTCTGTGGATTCTGGAAGTATGTTAACAAGACTCACAGATTTGGCATTGTCTTATGCCATGTTCTGAATAAGTTCCGTAAAAATTTAAATATTATTTCAGATATCTGTCATAGGAATGGAAAGTCCGAATTTAAAATTTAAGATCGATTCACACTGAATTTGTAGTACAAAGCAATCTTCAAATTTTAAAAACATATCGGTATAAAATCATGTACCGTCGTGCTTAATTTTAGGATATCATATATTTCGGAGTGTTCTTGTAATTGTCATTATTTGAATTACCCAAGGTATCAACCCGATTTGAATATCGGTTTCAGCTAGGGATTCGGTTATGTTTGTATTTCAGTTACGAAAATTGTTTATATGTCGGTTTCGGAACGGTTACAAGATAATGGAATATGAATTTAAAATCTAATTAATACGATCAATACTTAAATTTAAAATCACAATTAGTTTTAAAAATGATGATTACAACTGAACAACCTAATTAAATTTAAAGCTTGATTAAATTAAAACTGTTATACATGAATCGGTTTGAATAATTTCGGTATTTCAGTTTCGGTATAATACAAAGATTTTGTTTCGATTAAGGTTTCAGTTTCGTTTACAAATTGCAATCGGTTAATACCGGTTAAGCGTTACGGTTTCGATAAAGGTTTTAATCCCTGGTTTTACCATTTGCAGCGAGTTGTCGCAGTGGCTGCCACAGCACACGAGGCTACTGTGAGGCACCTGGCGAGTGTCGCTGTCGGATCGGTTGGTCCGGTCGCAGTTGCAGCGAGTGTGCCACAATGCCCGGTTGCCAGCATGGTACGTGTAACAAGCCGCTCGAGTGCAACTGCCAGCCGGGATACACGGGTCTGCTCTGTCAAACAGGTAAGTTTTTCAGCACTAAATATTTTTCGGAGTAATTTCGGAGTAATTTCGGAGTAATTTCTTAGTAATAGTTACTTTGAAATTGCATTTAATACACTCATACTTCATACTCAACTAGACTGATTAGATTTTCGGAGTCGTTTCGAATTAGATTCGCAGTAAACTCTGAGTAATTTCGGAGTGATATTTTCTTTGAAATTGCATTTGACAGACTTTTAATCCTTTTTAATCAATTAGACTGATTAAATTTTCGGAGTAGTTTTGGAATAAATTCAAAGTATATACTTTTCGGAGTAAGTTCTGAGTATTTTCGGAGTGATACTTACTTCTTAATTAACTAGACTTCGGAGAAGTTTTACGCAACTGGCTTTTTCATATTTTTTGAGTTGTTTTCAAATATTTTCGGAGTGGATAATGAGTTAGTTCTGAGCAATTCTGACTATGAGAAAGTTCTGAGAATTTTCGGAGTATTTTATCACTTAAGTTACACCTTCTACTTTAGTCCTTTTTACTAAACTGACCTGCTTTAATTGTCAAAGTATTTTCTAACTATATTCGGAGTAACTTCAGAGTTTTATTATTTTAAAAATCACACCTTCCATACTCATCTTTTTTACTCGTGTTCAGATTTTAATAGTATGCGTAGTATTTTCAGAGTATATTCGAAGTATATTCGTAGTAAATTCAGAGTAGTATTATTCAACTGGCTTCTTCATATTTTTTGAGTTGTTTTGAAATATTTTCGGAGTGGATAATGCGTAAGTTCTGAGCAAGATTTTAGAAGTAGATGCGTTGTTTTTTTTCAGAGAACATTTGGAGTAATTTTGAGAGGTATTAGCTTTACCTATCAACTCCTCTCGGAATATAATTTAAATCTTGTCCGAATCAGTTATTTTTTTAACTTGTAACTTTAATTGAACACAACTTTTAACAATCTCCACTTGCAGCTCTTTGTGCCTCCGACTGCAGCAAGCAACATGGTTATTGTCGCAAACCAGGCGAGTGTCGGTAAGTTTTCGGTACAGTATATTCAAAAAATAAAGGTTGCTCTAATTGGAACATCTTGTAATGCCTCATTTCCAGTTGCAAGGTGGGCTGGACGGGACAACAATGTGACAAATGTTTCCCATATCCTGGCTGCGTAAACGGCGACTGCGATGCGCCCTGGGAATGCAACTGTCATCCAGGTTGGGGTGGCATGCTCTGTGACGAGAGTGAGTTGAATTTGAACTTCGAGTTGACAAATTGACAGGGCTGTCAAATATTGCCATCATTATGTTTACGAATCTTTGATTGATTTGATGGCAATCACAATTGATTGCATTTCTTATGATTGTAAAATTTACCAACTATAATCAATTATTACAAATTCGGAGCTAACCGGAAGTAGCTCGACTCATTTATATTTTCGGAGCTCATTCGGAGTAATTTTGGAGTGGTTTTTAGTTTGAAATAACACTTAATTCGAGCTTATGTACAGATTATTGAGGGTTATTTACAAGTTTGTTGTAAATTCGGAGTAAATTCGGAGTATGTCTTCAGTAACTCAACATGTATTTGCCACATTTAGGATCATTTATATTTTCAGAGTTCATTCGGAGTAATTTTGAAGTTATTATTGGCTTGAAATAACAACTAATTCGAGTTGATGTGCATATTATTGAAGGTTATTTAAAAATTCGATGTAAATTCGGAGTAAACCGAAAGTAAATCAAAATGTATTTTTGTCACATTTAGCATCAGTTATTTTTGAAGTACATTCGGAGTAATATCAAAGTGGTGTTTATTTCAAAATTACGCATAATTCGCTATTATATACAGGTTATAAGGGTTATTAACAAATTCGAGTAAACCTGAAGTAACTCAAAATGTATTAACCACATTGGGGTGGATTACAATTTTTATAATTTACAAATTCGGAGTAAGCCGGAAGTAACATAAGCTGTATTTGGCACATTGGGGAGAATTACAATTTTCGGAGTAATTTCGGAGTGGTTTTTTGTTGAAAATTGCACTTCAGGCGAGTTTGTATACAGATTATTATCTGTAATAATCAATAATTTATCATTTTTAAAAGATACTTACAAATTCGGAGTAAATTCGGAGTAAGTCGGAAGTAACTCCAAGTGTTTTTGGCACATTGAGAAGCATTAATATTTTCGGAGTCATTTCGGAGAAGATTCGGAGTCATTTTGAAGTCGTGCTTACTTTGAAATTACAGATAATTGAAGTTTATGCGTCACCAACACAATATGTTGGCAGATCTTACAGCTCTGTCAATTGTATACTTTATCCGATCTCTAAATATACATACTATATATACTCTATCTTGCAGAGTTGAGCTACTGCAGCGACCATCCGGACACATGTGAGAACGATGGCAAATGCATATCGTTGAGTCGCGAGGATGGCAACTATCGCTGTCATTGTCGTCAGGGATATTTGGGCAAGAACTGTGAGATAAGCGATGACTTTCTGTTGACCTCTGTGGCGCCTCCGCGGATAACGCCGCCACCGCCAGAGATGTCACAGCTGTCACAGTTGGGCACAAATGTGCCTGATGATGGCAGCAGCAACAGCAGCAGCAAAAACAAAGTGGAGCATTCAACAAAGTTGCCAGCGAACCAAACAAATTATACGACAGCAATAAGCACAACAACAGCAGCAACACCAACGACAACAGCAGCAACAACAACGCCAACAACAAGTGCCACTGGCAATGCGACTAATGAAGCGTTAAGAGATGTTGCAGCTGCTGATGAGGCGACAATATTGAGGCGTGCCACAACAGCAACAGCAACAGCAGCAGCAGCAGCAGCAACAACAGAAAGAGTAAGAGATGTTGCAACAAGTGGCAACAATGCCACACAGCTCAATGCACAGCAGCAACTTAACAATGATAATGATGATGGCGACGATGATGATGATGATGACGATGATGATGATGACGATGATTACGAGGAAACAGATGGCGATGGGGAGGATTACGAGGACGAGGAGGATGACAACGATCAAATTATACCAAATATTATTTGAGCAATTGGCTAACAAAATTGGCTCGAATTTAATTCCAATTCTTTTCTATTCTCCTACTTTTTTTTTGTATTTATTTATTTAAATATTGTTATATTAAGCTATTAAATTAAATTATTTATTCATTTTTTAAACGATTTTCTTTCATTTTAGTTAATTTCATTTAATTATTTTGTATTTATCGGCAAGTTATTCAAAATAATAATTATCGAATAAATTATTATTTGAGCCATTGACTTATTTTCTTTGTATTTATTTTGTTTAATATTTAAACTATAAAATTAAATTATTTATTTATTTCTTATTCGATATTCTTTTGAGTGCAATTAATATGCAATTGTTTCATATTTTTGTTGTTTATTTAATTGTATGTTATTTATGTTTTTTATCATTAAATTGCTGACAATAATAAATTTCAAAATAACTAATTAATTAATTTCGCTTCTCTTTACTTATAAATTTATTTTGTTTATTTCTTTTAACTATTAAATTCAATTATTTATTCATTTTTTTCGATTTTCTTTTAATGCATTTGGGTAAATTTACTTGTAATTCTTTTTTATTTATTTTTATTTTATTTTATTGTTTGTTTTTATTATCAAATTGTTGAAATTAATAATTATCAAAATAATTATTTCGTCGAATTTAATTGCAATTCTTTTCTCTTCTTCTATTTTTTTTGTATTTATTTTGTTTTATTTATAAGCTATTATATTGAATTATTTATTCACTTTTTTATTCGATGTTCTTTTGAGTGCATTTGGGACAATTAATTTGCAAATTCTTTCTTATTTTTGTTTTTCTTATGTTTATATTTTTTTTATCATCAAAGTATTAAAAATAATAATTATTTTGATAATTGGCTGACAAGTTGCGTCGAATTTAATTGCCATTAATTTTTTCGTATTTATTTTGAATTAATTTTAAGCTATTAAACAAACTTAATATCTCATTTAATATTTAAATTAAAAAAAAAAAACTTTTTATAATATTTTAAAGAAATTTTAAAGCAATTTTTGAAGTTCTTAACACACAGAAAACGTTCGGAAAATGTCCTGCAAATGAAAGCATCAATAAAAATTAAACTCAATCTATTATGGTTCATATGGAGTTTTATTTGTTTTAGGTTTTAAACTAATTTTCGAATTTCGTTTAACAAATTTTCAAAAAAAAAAGATATATATGTATAAAGTATGTATAATAATAATATAAAAGACTTGCTTTAATCCTAATAGAAAATTGTGTCAATATTCGAGTTGCTTATAAAAGGAGACAGATAGGAAGAGAAACAGAAGGATGGAGGAGATAGAGAGAAAGAGAGCAAGAGATTGCACATTGTTACTTAAGATAAGAAAACCAATAATTCAAATATAAAAATACATATATTAGATTGTGATGTATGGGATAAGAAGAGGAGAGGTAGGAAAGGGAAGGGAAGGGAAAATTTCAATATGGCCTACGGGACGTGCCAGCAGAAGGAAGAAGAAGAATTCCCCCTAGTCTATATATAGGACTATATATAGGTATTATCTGGGCAGACTTTATATATAAATATATAAATTTTATATGCTTAGCTTAGATAATGACAAAAAAAAATGGATCGGGAATTAATGAATAATCATAATAATATTATAATAATAAACATATTCGGAATGTTGTTCGTTGTTTTTTTTTTGTTTGATGTTGCTAATGTTGTTGTTGCATCTTCTTTTAGTTGAGCTCCCGCTTGTCGCGTTGACTGATCTGGGCCATGGTTATATATTGTCGCACCAGGCGGGAGATCTCATGAGCCTGCTCCGTCTGGACGCGGATGACGCGCTGTTGCATCAGGTTGCCCACCTTCATGTCCAGAAAGAGGGCGCCATCCTCCGAGCGCACCTGGAAACCAAAGAAAATAAATTAACTTCTTTACTTTCTAAAACTTTTAAATTAAAAATTGCTAAAAAACTCAATTGATACTTTAAAATTATTGTAATAAAAATTAAAAATTAATGTTTTAATATGATTAAGAAAATAAATTTAATTCATTGTTATCGACGTAAATTAAGAATTAAATTTGTATTTTAAAAATAAAATTAGTTGAAATTAATTGTTATCACTCTAAATTTTATATTGTAAAAAAATGAAAAATTTGAAATTTTAAAATCTTAATAATAAAATTTAAAAATTAATGTATATTTTTATAATATAATTGATTAAGAAAACAACTTATATTCATATTTATCCGTATAAATTAGAAATTGTTAAAAGTTAAAATAATATTGTAAAATTTTTGTAATAATAATTAAAAATAATTGTTAAAATAATTTTCAAAAATTAAAAATGAAATTCTAAAATTTCTATAATAAAAATAAAATTAACTTAAATTTTATGACCTAATATTAATTTTATTTATTAAAAATTATAAAAAAAAATTTTCTAATCTTAATTTAAAAAAAATACAGTATTAATTTAGAAATAACATACATGTTTAAAATTTACATAATTGAAAATAAAATAAGACTGTTTTTTAAAAATTGATAAGCATTACAAAATGTTATTTGTAAATAAAATTAAATTTTTTTTAATCTAAATTTATAAAAAATTACAATTTTATTTTAGAAATCATAACATTCAAGTTTAAAATGTCTATAATTGAAAATAAAATAAGATTGTTTTTAATAAATTGATAAGCATAAAAAATTTATTTGAAAATAAAAGATTTTTCTAATCTTAATTAAAAAATATATCATTATTAATTTAGAAATCAAAACATACTAGTTTAAAATTTCTATAATAATAGGAAAAATAAAATAAGACTGTCTTATTAATTTATTGATAAGCAAACAAAAATTTGATTTAAAAAAAAAAATAAAATAATTTTCTAATCTAAAATTAATACATAGCTATTTTAATTTAGAATTCATAACATACAAGCTTAAAATTTCTATAATAATAGAAAAAATAAAATAAGACTCTTATTAATTTATTGATAAGCATAAAAAAATGTATTTTTTAAATAAAATAAAATAATCTTAATTAAAAAATATCAATATTAATTTAGAATTCATAACAAACAAGCTTGAAATTTCTATAATAATAGAAAAAATAAAATAAGACTCTTATTAATTTATTGATAAGCAAAAAAAAATGTTTTTTTAAAATAAAATAATTTTGTAATTTAAAATTTAAAAAAATATAAATTTTAATTTAAAATTTAAGAAATGACTTTTAAATTAATTTATAAACAAAATTATATTTTTAAATAATAAAAAAACAGACTAAATTTTAATAATAATTATTTGAGTTAAAAAATAGAATTTCTAAAATATAATATAAATTTATAAAATTTATTTGAAACCTACCTTGCGCGTGGAGATGACCTCCATGAAGCTCCAATGCTGCAGTGTCTCATGGGTATTTGGATCCAAGAATAGCACTCCACGTCTATTCAAGGCCAGAATCAAATCGCGCCACATGGGACTATGATTATTGTCCTCGACATGTGGATTGGCAGCATTGGCATTGACATTGACATTGGCATTGGCATTGACATTGACACTGGCGCCATCCTCGGCCCAGATGCGTTTCACGGCAAAGAAGCTGCTGCCAAATAGAGGCCAGGCGGCAAGGACATTTAAGAATTGTGCCTTCACTTGTCCTGGACTGAGATTGGCCACCTGCGGCCAGGCGGATTGCACCAAACCCACCCACTGGGCGGGACGAATCTCACGGATGCCCAATGCCGGTTTGGGCAACAGAAATTTGATCTCCTTCATCGCCGGCACATGACTCAAGTCCGCCGCCCGATGAAGTAACGCCGCAATCCTGGCCATGTCACGTACCATCTCTGGCATGGGGACACCATTCCCTGGTAATTCCAGTAGTAATCCCTCCAGATAATCGGGTGCCACCTGATTGAAGAGCACCTCGACATAGAGTGGCATCGGTGCCGGTTCTCGTTTCAATGCAAAATGCCAAACGGATCGACAGAATATCAAATAGAATGGTTGTCCCGATTTCAATAATTCCGTCGTCACATCCAATAATATTCATCGGCCGCCAGTGGCATGGTGAACGCATCTCCCTGCACAATGCAATATAGCGAGAACTCCTGTTGTTCCGCTTCCGATTCGACGCCGAGCAGAGCACACAGCTCGGCAATCACATCGGCAACGACCGTGGAACATCGTGTGTTCACCACACGCTCGGCACCACCTGTCAATTCAAGAGTTATCGATCAAATATTTATGTATCGATAGATAGATAGATATAAATATTTATAAATAATGTTGTATCTATAATATAATTGTTAAAATTGTGATAGAGATAAGTCGATCAAATATTAATATATCGATAGCAGGGATTAAAACCGAAACGAATATCGGTTTCAGTTACGGTTTCGGTTATGCTCGAATTAAGGTTTTCGGTTATCGGTTTTGCAAAATTTTGGAGTAATGGTTTCGAAACGGTTATCGGATTTTTGTAAGTTTCGGTTTAAAAATACCGGTATGGTTTCGGTTCACAAAAAAAAAAAATAAAAATTATGGTTTTCGATTGACCAAAATAAGAAGTTTTATTCATTGCTTTACTTGCTCCTTTTAGCCTGGAAAATAATGTTATCTGGTTACTGGAATGATCCAGTGTAATGTCGAACTTATTATAATTTAATCTCATATAAATTTGGTTTGAAAATTTCGATTATTTTGATTTTACTGATTTTTAATAACTTCGAACAGCCATAACTTTGTCATAATTCAATCAATTTCAATGCGCAAAGTAAATTTGAGCATGATTTTACCTTTAAATTCGTCCTGCATTAAAATTTATTTCATTCTTAAAGTTTTGAAAATTTCGATTTTTTAAGAAATTTTACAGTGTTACCCCTTATAATTTTTCGAAAAATTTCGAAAATTTTGAATTTTCAAAATTAAAAAAATTTAAATGCATATCGAATTAAGAAATAAAATTATGCTCAAATTTACATTGCGCATGAAAATTGATTGAGTTTTGACAAAGTTATGGCAGTTCAAAATTATCAAAGTTGCTCAGTAGCTGCGACAACCAGAACCGAAATTAACCCTTATAATTGAATCGGTTACTAAACGGTTATTTCGGTTTAAAGAGTTTCGGTTAATGGGTTTCGGTACAGCGGAAAACAAGTTTTTCGGTTACGGTTTCAGTTACGGTTACAAATTTCTATCGGTTTTTATCGGTTAAAGGTTACGGTTTCGGTTAAGGTTTTATTCCCTGATCGATAGATATAACTATTTACTTAAATACATATTTAAATATTGATAAATTTTTAGTTTTAATATATTTGTTAAAATTTGGATACATCGATAGGTATAAACATTCATTTTAATATATATTTAAATATTGATGTATGTTTAACTATAACATAATTGTTAAGATATTTATATATCGATAGATATTAATATTTACTTTTATCTTTTGGCGATAATTTATTTACTAAAATATTAAAAAATGTTGTATCGATTTTTCGATAGCTATTTTAGTAAAAATAATATATTTATTAAACTGTTCATATATTATTAGTACTAACATATCGATTTAATTTTTAAAAATAACATATTTATTAAAACTTTGATATTTCCCTATATTGATAGATATTTTTGAACGTATATTAAAATATTACTTGATCGATATCATTTAGTTTCGATAATATACAAATTAATACAGACACAGTGATATATTTTTTGGCGATACTATATTTAAAAAAATATCGATATATCAATAGATTTTAAGATATATCGATATTCATATTTCGATAAATATATCGATATTTTCTGTCAAAATATCAGTTCAAAAGATAATTTTTTCATATCGAAAGTTTATAGATAAATTTGTTGTCAACAATATTACGTAAGCAATTTTTTTTTTCTTAATATCGAAATATTATTGATATAGATTTTGTTATATTTTACCTGGTAAACGATAGATCTGTCGTCTTGCCGATCTACCCGCCGACACAGCCGTCACCTCCTCCACACTCGGGACATTCTTTCTTCCGCCACAACGTGCCGTCTTTCGTAGATTTGTGAGACAAACGGCGGCGGTGCCATGGCACGAACGACGACGATCCGAGGCAGCCGATGTCAGATGCTCCATCAGATACGGACGCAGTGCATCCGAGCAGCCAAAATAGGCGGCCAAAATGCTCAACAGTCGCCAGGCCCGCTGTGAACTGTCCGGACATGGCGAACGATTCGCAGTCGTCTGTTTCATCAGCTGACAGTAGACTTCATCCCGCAGCGCCAGATATTTGTGACAATGCTGTAGAGAAAATACAAAAAATAATATATTTAATTTACCAATTTTATATTCAAAATAAAAAATAAAATTAGTTCAAATTATTTGTTATCATTCTAAAATAAAAACTGTTTTGAATTTTGTACAATTTCATAAAAATACATTAAATTTATAATATTTTTAATTGAAACTAATTGTTTTCCAAATAAATTTAAAATTTTACAAAATATTTTAATTAATATTCAAGTTTAAAATATCTATAATTGAAAATAAAATAAAGCTGATTGATCACTTATTGATAAAAATAACAAAATGTTATTTAAATAGTACAAAATTAACAAAAATAAATAACTAAACAATATTAACCCCAATTTAACTATCGCAAATATGTTTCTTTATTACTCAAAAAAGTTTTTAAAAGTATCAATATTAATAATATTTATTAAAAAAAAAATAATAAAATTCTAAATAAATTTCTAAATTTTTAAAAAAGTACCCTGAAACTTTTTTCAATTCAATAATTAATATTCAAGCTTAAAAAATCTATAATTGAAAATAAAATAAAGCTGATTGATCACTTATTGATAAAAATAACAAAATGTTATTTAAAAATAAAATAAAATAATTTTCTAATCAAATTAAAAATACATCAATTTCAATTTCGAAATAACAGGCAAGCTTATAATATGTATAATTGAAATTAAAATAAGACTTTTAAATAAATGTATTGAAAAATAAAATGTAGGCTTTTTATTAAAGAAAAAAACAAAAAAAACGGAATAAATTTTAAATCTTATTTGAGGTAAAAAATATCTTTCCAATAGTACAAAATTAACAAAAATAAATAACTAAACAATATTAACCGCAATTTAACTATCGCAAATATGTTTCTTTATTACTCAAAAAAGTTTTTAAAAGTACCTATATTAATAATATTTATTAAAAAAAAAAATAATAAAATTCTAAATAAATTTCTAAATTTTTAAAAAAGTACCCTGAAACTTTTTTTTAATAGTAATATTTCTGAAATATGTGAAAAGCTGTATTTCCTATTCAAAATAGGATGATTTGATTAATATTTAAGATAGAAGATGGAAAAGTAACGTAAATGGAATTTTTTAAATTAAAAAAAAAAAACTTACCATTAGCACCGTGTAGACGCACTTGACCTCGGTGAGCTCGGGATCGAGGGGAATATCCCCGCAATAGCGCAAAATGCAATCGAAGCATTCGAGCGCCAGAGGTGCCAGATCATTTGGAAGTCGGAGCAGTGGCAACCTTATGGCATGGCCTTGCCACTTGACGAGCTCCGCATACGAACGATTTGCAGCCGACGACTGATGTCGTTCGTGATGACGATCTGCATCACGAAGTTGGCTGTAAAGAAAAATTAATGAAATGTGTTATCAGAGAAATGAGACAAAATTTTAATTATTTCTACACTTTGATACGATAAACCTATTCTTATTTTTTTTACTATGAATTATTCTGAATTCTTAGATACTTAAAAACCGAAAAAAAAGTTTTCCGCTGTACCGAAACTCTTTAAACCGAAACTCTTGAAACCGAAATAACCGTTTAGTAACCGATGCATTTATAAGGGTTAATTTGGGTTCTGGTTGTCGCAGCTACTGATAACTTTGAACTGCCATAACTTTGTCAAAACTCAATCAATTTCCATGCGCAATGTGAGTTTGAGCGTGGTTTTTCCTCTTAATTCGTTCTGCATTTAAATTTTGTTCATTTTGAAAATTCTAATTTTTTCGAAAAAATCAAAAAAGACAAAGGGGTAACACTGTAAATTTTCAAAAAAAATCGATTTTAAAAAATTTGTAAAAATTAACAAAATTTAAATGCAGAAAGAATTTGAAGGTAAATTCATGCTCAAATTTACATGGCGCATGAAAATAAGTCGAGTTTTGACAAAGTTATGGCAATTTAAAGTTATCAAAGTTGCTCAGTAACCGAAATTAACCCTTATAAATGAATCGGTTAATAAACGGTTATTTCGGTTTCAAGAGTTTCGGTTTATGGGTCTCGGTACAGTGAAAAAAATAATTTTCGGTTACGGTTTCAGTTACGGTTACAATCGGCTTTTACCGGTTAAAGGTTACGGTTTCGGTTAAGGTTTTAATCCTTGGTTATTTCGTTACTTTTACATAAAATAGTGGAAATAATTGTTAAATTATAATTTGTATTTTAAAACTTATCAGGAACCCCATTATAAATGAAATAAATAATGCACTCACTCATTGCGGAAATGTTGCATGGCGAACTGAAGCAGGGAATACTTGGTGACTGAGGGAGGAGTTCCTCCATTGCTGTCGTCCTGCATGTAATTGCTGCCGTCAAGGTCGTGATGTTGCTGCTGTTGCTGTTGGTGTTGCTGTTGCAACTGTTGCTGCAACTGTTGGCCATTGGTGAGGGAATTGGGCTGTTGGCCAGCATTTGATTTGCGTGCCGAGTGTAGATAACTTTGTTGTTTCATATAACGTTGCTGTTCCATCAATTGTTGCTCCTCCGCCGCATCTTCCAGCTGATGTTGCTGCTGTTGCTGTTGTTGATGTTGCTGCTGCTGCTGCTGTTGATGATGATGCAGTTCCACCAACTGTTGCTCAGCTGCATCGTTGCCATTGGAATGGGCGTGCTCATTGCGTTGCTGTCCATGTTGAGCCTGACGCGACTCCAAACGCTCGAGAGGCACATTCAATGTCTGGGCGGCAGCTCGTGCTCCCGAGGAGAGTGTCGAGGCCTTCGATTGAGACTGCGACAAAAGAGATGAGAGAAGAGAGAAGAAATTAATATAAATTAATATAATTGATTTGAATAATATATACATTGAGAAATAATAATTATATGGTGATTTTTAAGTATAAATTAAAAATAAGAGTATCTTTTAAACGAAAGAACAAAATTATAAATTTATAAAAATTTAAATTATAAATTAAGGGTCGATTGAGACTGCGACAAGAGAGATGAGAGAAGAAATTAATATAAATTAATATAATTTATTTTAATATTATATACATTGAGAAATAATAATTATATGGTGATTTTTAAGTATAAATTAAAAATAAGAGTATCTTTTAAACGAAAGAAAAAATTAAAAATTTATACAAATTTAAGTTATAAATTTATAAAAATTTAAATTATAAATTAAGGGTCGATTGAGACTGAGAGAAGAGAGATGAGAGAAGAAATTAATATAAATTAATATAATTGATTTGAATAATATATACATTGAGAAATAATAATTATATGGTGATTTTTAAGTATAAATTAAAAATAAGAGTATCTTTTAAACGAAAGAAAAAACTATAAATTTATAAAAATTTAAATTATAAATTTATAAAAATTTAAATTATAAATTTAGGGTCGATTGAGACTGAGAGAAGAGACAAGAGAGATGAGAGAAGAAATTAATATAAATTAATATTATTAATTTAAGTAAAATATACATTCAAGAATAATAATTATTTTGTGATTCTTAAAAAAAAAATAGGAGGATCTTTTAATTTTAAGAAAAAAAATTATAAATCAAAAATCAAAAAATTGAAAAATACTAAAAAATGCCAACAATGACAATTTCAATATTTACTTTTAATTGTGTCTTATTTGATATTTCTTGGTATTCCTCATATTTTGGTATTTCTTACACTATTGGTATTTTTTAAAATTTATTTTTTTGGAAATGAATGTTCATATTTTTTCAATTTATTCTTTCACGTTTATTTCCATTTTATTGCCCAAAACTAGTAAATCTAAAATTTTTCCTTCCATTCAAATTATAATTTTTCAGGCTTGGTTTTCCTAAAACTCATAAATCTTATTTGCGATCCCTGGAGGAAGCAATTAAAGAGCGTGCAAATATTGACAGATGAATGCAATTTGTTAATTGGCCATGTCAATGGCATGTGAAAGTTGCCTGGGTGACTCTTTTTGGCCAAAACCAAAACCAAAGCCAAAGTCAAGACCACGTTAACCAGTTGCCAGACGTGAAGACAACCAACCGGTTTCAATATCACGAACCTATCACAATTTGTATAAGCCCAGAAAAAAACGATATTACATTTTTATATTTACACTGCATTTCAAAAAATACTTTAAAAAAAAGATATAAATTTGAAAAATGAATATAAAGCGATTATTAAAAAACGTGCATTTATATTAAACATATCCATGACTTTTTAAGCTCCTACGGCATTAACTGTTATGAGGAATAAGCTTAAAAATCTCTTTTAATAGTTATTTAAAGACTATTATTTTATACATCAAATTTAATAATTATTTATGACCATAAAAAATATCAAAAATATTTATTAATTTTAAGTGTTTTCTGATGAGTTGTTTGAATAAAAGTCTTTCAATACTTTTATTTTTGAGGAATAAAATAAAAGTCTTTAACGAAAACTTTGGATAAATATCTTTGGATGTAACTAGCAAAAATTATTTATTAATTATTTTCAGTTCCTGATATATTTACTTATATTTTTAACTGGTATAAAAATGATTGCAATAGTTTAAATTAATTACTCTGACTAATAGAAACATAATAAATTATATGAAATTATATTAAAATAAATATTAATAAAAAGGCACACTGCTTTTTCTCAGTGTAGCTATTGACTGAACGCTGGCTGCGTTTTTGGCAACGAAAGTGTTTTCGCGGCGATTTAAAATATTAATTTAATTTTTTTTCACTTTTATTGCAATTTTCAAATATGCTTTCCATTTGTTTTCCACTGTTTTTCTGCATCTATTTTTTTATTACTGTCCGCCCACTCAATGCAGTTTCCTCCCCTCATTTTTCTCTCTCTTTCACTGTCTCCTCACTTTCCCACTTCCCCTTATCTCCTCTCTCTTTCTCTCTCTCTCTCTCTTGGCATTTTTTTGGACTGCACCCACAGCTAAAAATAAAAATTTTGATGCAATTTTGTACACACTCAAGCGAAAAGGTGAGTAAAAGTTGCACTTGTTGTTGTTGTTGTTGTTGTTGTTGCAGTTGTTGTTGTTGTTGCAGTTGTTGTTGCAGTTTTTGTTGTTGTTGTTGCTGTTGGCTATGTTTATGAAAGCGGAAATCTTTCACCAATCAATCAAGTCAAAAAACATACGAGTATCCGAAATGGCACTTCCAATTTGGATGAAGCATTAATATTAATATTAGCATTTGCATTAACATTATCATTAACATCAGGTGCGATAAGCAAACACGCCACCTGGCGACGCAACAAGGCATAACACATAATGCAAAAACAAAAATAAAATTAAATAAAAACACGTTCAAACACTGAGAAAGTTGCCACAAATCCGATTATTGCATAGATAACGTGATTATGGAATAGACGAACGACGCCAAGTGACCATGGAGGACAGGTGTAAGCAAAGTGATGAAGCAATTTTACTGCCACAGCATTTTAAGTAACCATGGAGAACGTTAAGTATGTAAATAACATCAATAATTAAAATTGTTAAATAAGTAAACTTTAAGAATAAAAAGCTATTTAAATAGTCAAGTCACCATGGAGGACGTAAACCAAATAATGACAGCCATTTAAATCGTCAAGTGACCATGGAGGACGTGCACCAATAGTAATTAAAGCAATTAAATAAGAAACTAATAAGAATTAGACCAAACACAAGGATATTCCAGTCAAGTGACCATGGAGGACAGGTGTATGCACACTGAAGATGCAAGTAACCATGGAGGACGCATTGCACTAAGTAGAAGCAGTAATTAAAATATTTAAATGAGAAAATTTTAAGAATCAGCAGGCAAATAACCATGGAGGACGTAAGCCAAATAATGACAGCCATTTAAATAGTCAAGTGACCATGGAGGACGTGCACCAATAGTAATTAAAGCAATTAAATAAGAAACTAATAAGAACTAGACCAAATACCAAACCAATATTTCAATAAGTATCAGTAGATAAATAACCACGGAGGACATGAACTAAATAATGACAATAATTTATATAGTCAAGTAACCATGGAGGACGTGCGCCAATAGTAATCAAAGTAGTAAAATAAAAAACCTATCAGAATTAGAACAAATAAAAAAAAGATTTGAAAGTCAAGTGACCATGGAGGACTGGCGAAGTACACTGAATCCAGGTTCAGTTGGTATATAACCGGTTCGCAAACCGAAACTAAATCTTCAAATAAATTTTGATTATTTTCAAAATTCGAAAAATTTTAATACAAATTTTAATATGCTTAAAAAATTAAAAAAAAATAAATAATATCAATAAAAAAAATTTGTAGTAAACTAAACTAAAGTTCGAACCCAAGCCTTAGATTCAGGGGGTATATAAACCGGTTCACAAGCTGAAACTAAATATTCAAACACATTTTGATTATGTGTAAAATTCTAATTTTTTTAAGAAAAATTTCAAATGTTTGTAACAAAATTAAATCAATAAAAATATTTTTTGTAATAAATTATCCCAAGGTTCCCAAATATTTTATATATATAAAAAAATACAAACATTAAAAATAAATACAAAAAATAAAATGGAAAATCGAATGCAACTTATCGAATGTTTAGATGTCTGCAATTGACTCGTTTTGTAAATTTAGAACGAAACTGAAGAGAACCGGGCACGCAACTGGGTCACCTGACTTGTTTAGGCCATAAAATCTGGAGAGTTGAAGCTGGAAATGGAAATGGATCTGTATCTGTATCTGCAGCTGTGACTCTGTCTGGACTCAAGTGTGGAATTGAGGTGGAGTGAAGAGGCGGCTTTGCTCCAGTTGCTGGCAGTGCGAATTCAATGAGGAACACATTAAACTTTAATTTAAAATATAATTTGTGGCGAATCCGAATCCGAATCCGAGTCCGAGTATTTTTTACATTTTGAGGCAACTTTCTTTTTCAGCTTTTAAAATACACAACTATAAACATATATGCATCGTTTTTTTTGTTTTTTGTTTTTCTTTTTTACGCGAGTTAATTAAAATTCCAAATTAATGTAATGCAGCTGTGGCAGCTCAAAGAGGAAGATACATTTCAAGATACACTTAAAGATACAATTTACAGCTGCAACTTTCAACGAAAACGCAGAAACAAAATAGAACAGAGAACAACGAGAAGAAAGAAGACAATAATAATAAAAAAAAAAACAAACGCACGAATTGTAATTAAATTATTGAAATCAAATTACAGTTAAATTACAATTCTTCAGCTTTAATGGTCATGATATCCATAAGTTCACATTGTATCTTGTATCTTATATCTTGCATCTCTCACTTTATTTTCTCTGGGTCAACGGCTTTGGAATTTGAGCTGAAGCGTAGCATCGGTTACACTTCGAAACACATGAGATGATCCCATTTGATGCCTTGACTAACTTACCAAAGAATCGAAAAAATAATTATAATAATAATAATATCTTCTAGGAATTGCAATGCAACAAGCAGTAAAGAAAGATCATTAAAGATCACTGAGAATTCTCAGCTGTAGATCAATTACACATATCTTTCTAGATTAAGTTTAAAGATCATAAGAGATCACTATGAAGATCTGCAAGACGCAAGTTTAAGTGATCGTGATCTTAAAGAGCCGCAAATAATACTTTCTATTGTGTGTATATATTTCATAGCAATCTTTCAAGTGATCTTGGAGATCAATAAATTAAGAAATTATTGACAAGTTTTAACTGAAGATCAGACAGCAGATTTTTTAATACAAAGTTCAAGTGATCGAGATAAATTAACTAATAAGACTTAGAGCTTAGAGTTTTCAACTGATCTCAGAGAGTTCTGAACTATAAATAAATAATAGATCTTTCCAAATGAAGATCAACTGATCGAGAAAATAAAAACTCTTTGAAAAATATGTTATATAAATTTATAAAAATTTGATTTTATACATTTAAGCATATTCTGATAAGATCAATTGGAGATCATTCTAGCAGAGGATCAATTGATCGAGAAGATCGAAAAATATTAAAAACAAATTTAAATAAAATTTATAAAAATAATCACATATAAATTTAAGCTTATTTAGATAAAACTAAACTATTGATCAATTAGAGAATATTTCCAGCAAAGGATCAAGTGATTGTGAAGATCAAAAATAATATTAAGAAATTATTTAATATATAATTTAAATTAATAAATTTACAAATAATCATATGTAAATTTAAGCATATTCAGATAAGACTTAACTGTAGATCAATCAGATATCTTTCTAGGATCAAGTGATCGCTTAGATCAAAGAAATATTTAAAAAAATGTAAATAAGTAAAAATAAAAATAATCATATGTATTTAAGCATATTCAGTTAACTATTATTATAATTAACTATTGATCATTTAGAGATCTTTGTAGCAAAGTGGTCGTAAAGATCAAAAATACTTTTAAAAAAATATTTAATTTAAATTAGTTAATTTAAAAATAATCATATGTAAATTTTAGCATATTTCGAGAACTTTTAACTATTAATCATTAAGAGATCTTCTTAGCAAAGGATCAAGTGATCGAGAAGATCAAAAATATTTAAAAGAATTTATATAAATTTATAAAAGTAATCATATATAAATTTGATCTTATTTAAGTAAAACTAAACTATTGATCAATTAGAGATATTTCCAGCAAAGGAACAAGTAATCGAAAAGATAAAAAAATAATAATAAAAATCTATAAAATTATAAAAATAATCATATGTAAATTTTAGCCTATTCAGATTAGGCTTAACTTTTGATCATTTAGAGATCTTTCTGGCATAGAATCAAGTGATCGACAAAATCAAAAAAAGAAATATGAAAAAAATCGAATTCGATCTCAACAAAAGAGATACAAAATTTTCAGCGATCATTGAGACTGATAATCAAATAAAGATCAACATAATCATAATTAATTTCAAAGAATATTTTTAAGATTCAAGTGTAGATCACAAAAAAAAAGCAACTTTGCAAGTTCAAAAGATCAAAGCGATTTTTTAGTGAGAATTAAGCAACTTTAGTGAATGACTAAAACCCACTGGGATCAACGAGGGCAGTTTTTATTATTGTTATTATATTTTGAAAGTGGGCAACAAAGTTTACAAGTTAAATCATTTGCTCTACTTAATTGCATACAACATTATTTCTATTAACAAAAGCGAAAAGCTTAAAACCTTTGATGTGACTTTAAAACCTCATGATGATGATGTAGTTGTTGTTTTGGACTAGTTGTTGTTGTTGTATAATCAACATCTATGATTGTAAGTTTACAAAAAAATAATAATAAAAATAATAAGATGAAGAGCAAACATAGATGAAAATGATGTAAGCGACTTTTGTGCAGTTACCTCTCGAAGTTCAGTTGGGTCTGTCTGTCTGTCTGTCTCTTTGTCTGTCTCTTTGTCTGGGTCTGTCGATGCTAATAATGCGATTATGTGTTGATTAACTTTACCGCTAAACGCAACACTCGCATCAAACTGTAAAGAAAACAGTCGAGTCGAGTCGAGTCTCGTCTCCATCTTCATCTACATCTTCATTTTTATTGTTGTCTTTCACTTCCATTTTCCCTCCTCAACATTTGTTAAACAATTTTGCATATGAACATCATAATTCGCATATTTCGTCATTTGTAATTTATAATTATTTCATTGTGAAATTCACCCAAGTTATAAACTAAAAATTCTAGGGTAAGTACAATTATTTACATTTAAACAAGAACTACAAATAAGAGTTACGAATATAAATATTAGCTAAATAAATCAATGTGAAGGAAATAATTGAAGTTAACTTGGAATACACTCAAATATCCATTTTAGTCTCAATTTTCGATATCAGTCAAAACTTTTAATTACAATTTATATAGTATCAATTATTTTTTATTCATGTTTTTAATTTTTATTTAAAAAATCAAAATAATTATTAAAGATACATTTTTGATTTTTTAAATAAAAGTTACGAAATAATTCCTATTTGTAACTCTTAAAATAAAAATCAGAAATAACTCTTATTTCCCTATCTTTATTTAATAAATCAATAATAAGTGTTATTTCGTAACTTATGAATAAAAATTTAAAATTAATTATTATCTTGAATTTTTTAAATAAAAATTAAAAATAAGTGTTATTTCGTAACTCCCAAATAAAAATTTGGAAATAATTTTAAGATTGCAATTTTTATTTTAAAACTTATAACAGTTACAATACCCCAATCAAAAATATATCTACGATTTTCGCATTTATTTAGATTATTTGTTAACAAATTTGAATTTTCTGTTGTGTTTTCTGCTGTCATTGCTCAAGCACTGAAAATTACAGTCCCTGCACTGTTAAAAAATAAGGTTTGGTCTCAGATCTAAGAATTTTGGTCATAAAATTTAAAGTTACAAATCATAACTTGATTTAAAGAACATTTTAAATAAGACCAAGTTCTTATTTATAGACCAAACAGTTTTAAATACTCAAGATAAAAAAAATTTGACAGGTTATAAATTTATCATACTTTTATTGTTGTTTTATTTAGATATATATGTGGTATTTTTTTTTTTTGAATATTTTACAAAAACTCCTTTAAACATAAAAATATAACATATTTATATTTTCCAGCAATTTTATATTCATATATTAAGAACTGCGATTTTTTAGATTAATATTCTTAGCATTAGTAATTTGGTTTTAATTCTAATTTTAAGAACAAATTAGGTAAAATGAATGTTCTTGATTTCAAAAGTTGGCTTAGATGCTGTTTTGGTTTGTTACCTCATTGAGGGATATTTTGGACAATGTAGAGTTAAAAAAAAAACAATATTTAATAAGAGAACAGCTAAATTTTTAAAAAAAATATTCAAATGTAATTGGAAGTTCAAAATTTTGTTTATTCGGGTTAAAACTAAGAGTTGAAAATATATTTTTATAATAAATGTTAAAAATAAAATTTATGTAGAATGCCCCAATCAAAAATAATATATCAAGTCTTGTTTTTTGTGTTATTTTGTCTGCTGTCATTGCTCAAGCACTGACGGATATTTTAGACACTGTATAGTTAAAAAATACTTAATAAAATAAGAGAAATGCTATGATTTTTAATCAATATTGAAATTAAATTAGTAATTCATAATGTTGTTTGTTCGGGTCAAAACAAACAGTTGAAAATTTATCAAAAATAATATATATTTTCAATTTTCGCATTCATTCAAGTTTTAATTTTGTGTTATGTTTTCTGCTGTCATTGCTCAAGCACTGAACATTTAAATTTCGTTTTAATTAAACTTATTTACAGTCACTGGGATTTAGATGCTGTTTGTTTTGTTACCTCATTGGAGTTCATTGTCTCGAAGCGTGCCAAAATTTCCTTGACGGATATTTTGGACTCAGTCGGTTCCTCGAGGATCGTTTCCATTCGGCTGACGGATCCGCTGCTCGCGTTGCTCACGCGTCTCGTTTTATTGTTGCCGAGTTGCAGCAACATTGATGAATTTGCAATCGATGTGGGAATTGAAATTGCCAGACTACTTGCAACAGTTGCTGTTGTGTCGATTGCCATTGCAACATTGTCATTATCATTATTATCATCCTGATCGTTATGATCATGATTATCGTTATTGTTGTTGTCTCTTTGGTTGAGTTGCAGTTTAAAGCTGAGCTGCTCCTCGAAGCAACATTCCTCACAGAGGCTGTTGCTGTCACTTGTTGTTGTTGTTGTTGTCGTGCCACTGCAACATTTATAGACAATATCCTCCTCTACACTCCAGGCATTATCATAATCCTGATCCTGAGCCGGTGCATCCAATGAAACACAACATTGTTCATTCAATTCCCTTATGCTCTCATTTGTCAACTGATCGAGTCGTTGCAAATGTTGCTGTTGTTGCTGATGTTGCTGATGTTGCAAGTGTTGCTGTTGTTGTTGTTGGTGATGCACCTGTGCTGCTGTGGTGCCCGTTATATGCGCAATTTCCGCATCATCCGAGTCCGTATAAAGCAACTCTTGTTCCTCCTCGGCATCTGTTAGATTATTTAAGGAATCTAAAGACGCATGATCCGCACTTTGTTGCTCCCCTTTCTGTAGCTTTTTCTGCAACTGTTGCTGTTGCTGCAACAATTTAAAGTTGTTGACTTTATCGTGATGCATTTTATGAATCAACGATTCCACCTTGTTCACAATGCTACTAAATTTAGTTCCACTTAGTTCCCGTTCCCGATCTCGTTCCTGATCTCTTTCTCGATCGCGTTCCCGATCCTGTCCAGATTTGTTGCTGCTCTGTGACATTTTGCAGTTACGAGCTGTGACTTTTTTCAGACATATATGTTTTCTATCTTTTTTTTTATTTAATTAATTTTTATCACACATTCCTCCTCCGTAAATTTGTTAATTTTTCATTTCTGTATTACTTTATTAATTTTTGACCTAAAACATCTTCCTTTTCTTTTAATAAAATTAAATTTCATTATTATTTTCAACTTCATTAATGATCATTCACTTGTTAACGATATAAATTAAGTTCTCATTAGATTAATTTAATTTAATTCAGATGCCACAAAAAGGTTTGGCATTAAAAATCAAATATTTTTCTGGCAATTAATTTTTAATGCACATCGATTTTCAGCAATTTATCGGTAAAATAAATTATAATGCTATAATATTATAAACAATTTTCCATTTAATAATTTATCAATTCTTTCTTTTTGTTTTTATTTGATTATTATTTTAACTATTATTATAAGCAATTTTCAATTGAATGATTTATCAATTTATTCGATTTGATTTTTTTTATTATTATTAATTTTCATATTATTATTTTAACTTTTCGTTAATTATTATTATTATTTGTTTGTATTATTTTGAATTATTAATTATTATTTTTTTGACCATTTATCGAGTTATTATTAATATTTATTTTCCACTTTTTGATAAATTTTTGCAGTTCTGTATGTACATATTTTCTAATTTTTCTAACAGATAAATTATTTATAAAATAAATTAAATTAAATGCATTAAATGTTTGATTATTTTATCTGTTTTATATTTTTTATTCTAATAATTTATACATATTTTTGTTCAATTATAAACCATTTAATTTAAAATTATTTTGTAATATAAATAAATAAATATATAAATAAATTTATATATGGATTAGAAAAGCTAGATTTATAATCGATATATAAATTTAAATTTAATATTTAGACTATAAAATAATTTTAAATTAAATGGTTTGTAAATTTTTCCATTTTTATTAATATTTTGATTATTTTATTTGTTTTATATTTTATGCAATTTATTTAATTTTCCAATCGATAAATTTAATTTAAATGGCTTGTATGTTTTTTTTTTAATACTATTTATATTTATTTTAGTATATTATTTTTGTTATCTTCACTATTATAATTATTTAATTGTATTATAAATAATTTTCTGTAAAGTGGTTTCTAAATTTTTCCATTTTTAATACTATTAATATTTTGATTATTTAGTTTTCTAATTGATATATAAAAGTAATTTGAATGGCTTGTAAATTTTTTATATTTTTAATACTATTTATATTTTTTTTATTTTATTATTTCCGTTATATTTATTATTATAATTATTTAATTGTATTATAAATAATTTTATGTATATTTATATTTTAATTATTTTGTTAATTTTGAATATAATATAATATTTGTTTGTTCGATTTTTTGTGCTTTTTTTTTTGGTTTATCTTTCTAGTTTTTCTAATCGATGGCTGGCAACACTGGTAACGAGTTGCCAGTTGCTAGTTGGGAACGAGGCGCGTGCCAGTGAAAGTTGTTATTGCATTTTCAATGATGATGATGATGATGAACAGCGACCAAGGAACAACAACAATAACGAACAAACAATTGTATGTCCAGTAACTGGCCAAACTACACGACCATAATGAATGTTAAATATTGTTTACACACACACATAGCTCGATTTCGAGGAAAAACGGTTTCCCGCACATGAAACACACGCTGCGTATACGTGATATTTTTTATTTTTTTTTGTATTGCTTTTATTGTGTTTACTGAATATTTAGTTGCCAACTTTTTACAGCTACTGCTGCTTCTGCTTCTTCTTCTTCTCATTTTCCATTTGCGAAAATTTTCAGTTTGTCTTTCAGTTGGTTTCCAGCTACAATTTGCCAAGCCTCAATTTATTTTAATTTGCCACTTCAAACAATTACAAAAATGCCTGAAAATCCGTCAAATCTACAACATGTCGAATGTGATTTTGATTGAATTTTGAGTTACGATACGAAAAGAAAAGAAAGAGTTCAAGGTCAAAGACTCCAAAGATTTTTAAAACTGACGAATATTAATTTATATAAAAGTAGTCAAATTATAAATGTTAAATATATTAATATAGTGTTTGTTAAATAGGTTAACAAAACTATCAGAATTATTTTGCATTTTCGCAGTACTTAAGATTGATACAAAGTTTTTGGAAATGCAAAGAATTCAACAAGATATAACCAAAACCTGACTTTAAATATACCTTTACCTTTTGAAAAATCCCTAATTATATTAATCCCTAATTATTACAATAAATATATTCGTTTTTGAAATTTGAAATATTAATATAATTTTTTAAATAATTTTTGTAAACTGCTTCTTGTTGACTTTAAATAAAATAAAAATAAATAAAGATGCTATTTAAAGGAAGAATTCAAAATATAGCATTCGACTTATAAATTGGAAACGGAATAAAAATAAATGTCAAATGCCTCTTTATAATAACTAAATCTTAAAAAAAAAAAAAAACTAGTAAATTATCGGTTATTTTTAAATATTTTTGTCATTTTTAGAGACTTTAATTAATTGCTGGTTCCTTTTTCTAAATAAATTTTAAATATTTTCGTTATAACATTATTCGTAAATTGTTGTTTTCTAATCTTAATTTGCAAGTTACATGATTTCTCACTTTGTTTAACTAATTTTTTTTGTTATAAAATTTGGATATTCCTAGAGTCAAAATTTGTATAAGAAAATCTTTGAATTCTTTAAAAATATTAATATATTTCAATTGTTTATATTTTGCAAATATTATATATTAAGATTCGACATTTTTAGGGGCATTTCTTTAGAGATATTTATATATTTCAACTGTTTATATTTTGAAGATATTATATATTCATTTTTAAGATTCGTATTTTAAATTTGAAGATATTATTTATTAATTCTTATTTATCGAAATATTTGTCATATTTGTCGAAATTCTTATAAGATATTCTTTTGAGATATGTATTATATTTCAACAGTTTTTATTTTGCAGATATTATATATTAAACCTGAGTAATATTTGTCGAAATTTTTAGAGACAATTCTTTTAAAGATTTGTATATTATTTCAACTATTTATATTTTATCGATATTATTAGTATTAAGTCTTGTAATATAATAATAGAGATTTGTATATATTTCAACTGTTTATATTTTGAAATTGTTATATATAAATGTTTAAATTTTAGAGGCTATTCTGTAGAGATATTTTTATATTTCAACTGTTTATATTTTTATAGAAATTATATATTATATGAAATTCGTTAGGAATATGTTTTATATTTCAACTGTTTATATTTTTATAGATATTATAGGTTTATTCTTTGACGATTTGAGGTGGCATTTGATTAATGGGTCAGACACATTACAGCAACTTTGGAGGTGGCACAAAACAAAAACATTTCATTCAAACACAACACAGCACAGGAAAAAAAGTTGGTCAACAAAGCGCAGAAAAAGAAGACGGAAGACAGAAGACCGAAGACAATGTTGACTACCAGCTGAAGAATTGGTATTTGATGGGTTCGCTTTGTAGACGCGATCGCTGCGTGGTGCCGTTACCGAACATTTGTAACAAACTGAAACTGAACAAAAAAACAACTAACATAAAACTGGGCAGACTGGTCAAAAGAGGCAACTGGCAACTGGCAAGTTGACCATTTCACTCCCAGTCGAGCAGAACATGGCCCAGACATCCAGAGAGACAGAGAGCGCTCTTTATCTCGAGAGAGAAAAAGAGAGCTCAAATTAAAAGACGGGAGAGCATTAAGGCAAAAAGCTGGCCGAGCGTTAAAACAGAGCTTAGAGAGTTACCAAGTTACCAACTGGCCAAGTGGTTTAAGCCGCTTTTTATAAACATGCTGAGGGCATGACAACATTCCCATTAAATATGTAACATATTTAAGGAGGCTTTATTATATTTATATATACATTTTTACCCATATTAAATACAAATAGAAAAACAGAAAAAAAATTATCAGGGAGTATCTTTTTTTATTTTTCAATTTGGTATTTTTTAATTTAATTATAATAAACGCTCCTTTAATTTTTTAGAATACTATGATGTTTTTAACAAAGCATTTAAAAAAATTAACTTCTTTTGCAATTTAACTAAATAATGCAATTTCGATTTTTTGTTTATAAATTTAAGTATAATAACAATATAAGGAGGCTTTATTATAAATATAATTTGTAAAGTACAAATTGTAAATAAAAATTTAAATTGATTTTTTTTTTCATTATAATTTATATTTACATAAAATCATAATAAAATTAAAATGTACATACCAAAAATATCAAAAAATAACAAGGGAAAAAATTATTTTAGTATTTTAGGATATTTTTATTTTAGCTTGAACTTTTATTTATATTAAAAAACTTGTATTATATAAGCATTAAATAAAGGTAAAAAATTAAAGAGTCATGCTATGATTTTTAAATAAATATTGAAATTAATTATTCACTTCATAAAAAAATATATTTAAATAAAAAGAAAAGAGTTTAAATTATTTGAATTTATAGAATTTTCAGTATACCTTAAATAGTATATCTAAGATTTTCCCATTAATTGAAATAATTTTGTTTAGGCTTAAAATTTTGTTGACCACAATATTTATTTTCGAGAATTTTTAACAAATTTAAATATTTTTATTTGATTATAATAAAAATAAATAAAAATTAAGTAATTAAATTTTTGTAAAATGTTTTTCAAACATCTACAGTGGTCTGCAAGGGTATTAAATGTTCGGCGTGACGAATATAACTTAGCTTTCTTGTTTATTAACTGTTTCGTTCGGTCGAGAGTGAACCGGGTTTAGGATTCGGGTTTTTATCTTCGGAGCGACTTCAGGTTTTTTGGCATTCGACAAGTTTTCACATGAAACGCATGAAACTGAATTAAATTAAAATAACTTCAGAGTTGCATTCAAAGAAAAGCAGAAAACACCGTTCCACTGATAAATGAATACGAGTGAGTATCAATGTGAATAACAATGTGAATGTGAATGTGAATGTCACTGGGTGTCTCGTCTTTAACATTTATGGTCACACTGGTCAGCGAGACTCACTGAGCTTGAGAAATGCGTGCGAATATGCGAAGAAAGAGCAACATGAAGAATCGTAAACAGAGAGAAACATAGCAAAGAAGAAGAAAGATTGTTCCGTCTGAATATAAAACGTTTCTTCTAACAGAATTTACTCATCTCATCTCTCTTTCTCTGGTATTATCTCACTCTCACTCTCCCATTCTCTTTTCCTGATGAGCTTTTGCTTATTTCAAGTGCATTTATAAAGAGCTTTCGACAACTTAAGTCTAAAATTATTAAATTTATCTGAATTTACAGACGTACATTCACACTGAAAAAAAAAATCAACATCTAAAATCAAGAACATTCAACTTACATTTTTATGTTCTTAAAATATTACTATTTTTATAACAAATTACTAATACTAAGAATATTAATTTAAAAAAATCGCAGTTCTTAATATAAGATAAAAATCTAAAAATTTTAGGAAAATATGAATATTTCAATTTTCATGTGTAACCAATAATGGTTCCGTGGTGCTCTGGTTAGAGTTGCCACTTCAGTTTGAAAACACAAGCGCGGGTTCGAATCTCACTCTTGCCAAGGAAAAAATTATTAAAGGAATATTTTAAAAAATACCAAACAAAAAATTCTATATATACATATCAAATGCTGGATCAAAGTTCACACTCGAGGAAATAGTTAATATAAAAAACTTTGTTTTTTTTTTTGGAACTATCTTAACCAAACAAATTTAACTTTTTACACTGTTACATCCTGACCAAATTTGGTCAAAATCGCATTATTAGTTCATAAAGGATTAATCAAATACAAATTAACTTATAGTATGAAAAACTTTTTGGTTTTTTGAGATATCTGAACCAAACTCATAGATTGGCCTTATCTCGCCAAGTCAGGCTATTTGTGGCCTTTTCCCCTCAAATCGGATTTTTACCCCACCAAGCCTGTCGTTTTTTCGGGCAATTTCCCCCGTTTTTCCGGGCAATTTCCCCACAAAATTTGGCTTTTCTCTCCAAATCTTGCCTTTTCCTGCCAATTATGGCTTTTCCCCCGTCATATCGAACTTTCGCCCTGCAAAATCTGGGATTCAGGGGTTTCAAATATAGCCTTCTTCCAAAATATGGAATTTTTCCCTTCAAATCGGACTTTCCCCGCCAAATCTTCGTTTCTCGACAAATCTAGCCTTTTCCAACCAAACATGAATTTTTCACCTTCAAATCGAACTTTCCTCCAGCCAAATCTGTCTTTTTATTCGTGGAATCTGGACATTCTGCGACAAGCATGGCTTTATCGCGGTCAAAATGGGACTTTCCCCACGCCAAATCTGTATTTTTATCGCCAAATCTAGCCTTTTCCCATCAAATCTGGCTTTTTTTCTTGACAAATCTAGCCTTTTCCCACCAAACATGGATTTTTCCCCTACAAGTCGGACTTTCCTCCCGACAAATCGGACTTCATCTCGCTAGATCTGGACATTTACCGCCAAATATGGCTTTATCGCGGTCCAATTGGATGGATATGGTTTTCCCCCCGCTAAATCTGGATTTATCCCGCAAAATCTAGACATTTTTCCACCCCCAGTGTATAAACAAAATAAAAGAAGTGAAAATTTGGAGCTTACCTTGCGATACTCGGCGACGAATCCGGTGATCATGGACTGGATGGCGGCAGCGCGTGTTGCATGCAACGCCAGATGCTTCCCATTCCGAAGATTGAGCTGGAGGGCTGCGGGACGAGGAAGGGTGACAGCATTCTGGATCTCAGCAAAGTTAATGGCCTGAACGACAATCAAATAGTCCGCATCGCGACGGGCCAAATAGAGGCCACTATGGGAGACGCCCATGATGGAGACATCCGGATAAAGTGGAGCACCCTGCACCGCAAACAGGCGAGGCAAAATAGAGGGGCCAATCTCGGGCCATGTCAACCAGATGTCGCTTGACAAGAGCCCGAACTTGTTGACCCCGCGGTGCAGCCAGTGTGTCCACACTCACCCCATGGCCATGGAGCATATTCAAGGCGGCATTCTTCTCCTGCGGCGTTATCCGCAGACAAGGCGTAACGCCAAACACATCACTCAGCACCTGGGCGAAAAGCAGATCCAATGCCACAGGCGGACCAATTGTTTCATGTGGTTGAAAGACTTCTTTGCGCACGCGCAACTTCCATGGCACCCGATTGTAGGTGAGACAGGCGGACGAACCTGTTCCCACTCCCGAACCTACAATAATCGATAACAAAATAAATATAGATTACAATTATAAATCGATATATTTATACAAATATTAATATCGATATAGGCGTCGGATATTTATTATTTATTAAATATTAAATTAATTATTAGATTATTCCTTATCGGAAATATAGAAATGTTTGTTTTACGACTTTTTGAAAAAAAGCTAGGTTAGCGGGAAAACGAAAAAACCCGTCAAAATTTAATCCATCATATCTGTTGACATTCGGCACAATGCGCAAAAAGGTGACGATTCTTTATACGCCGAATGCCAAACTTTTTATTTTTAATAATTTATATATTAAATTAAATATTGTTCGTCAGAAAATTGAATATCAGAAATTTTGGGGCATAGAAACGGTTTCGTCACTAGACTTTTACTTCGCCGAATGCCAAACTTTTTATTTTTAATAATTTATATATTAAATTAAATATTGTTTGTCACAAAATTGAATATCAGAAATTTTGGGGCATGGAAACGGTTTCGTCACTAGACTTTTACTTCGCTAAGATGTTTTTTTTTTTTTGAAGATTAATGCTTACCTGAAGCGGCTGCAGCTATAGTTCCTACTCCAGAATTGTTGTTACCCCCAGTTGTTGAGGATGATGATGTGGGCGTGACGGGGGGCGGGGGCACTGGGGCTGGCACCACCACTGGCGACATGGATGAATCGTGTAAATCCTCGCGCACTCCGCCGGAGCTGGCGGAACTTTTGCGCTTCCGTTCGTGTTCATATTTCTGTGCCATGTGAGTCCGAAAAGTCGCCGGTTCGCGATCTCTCTCCCGCTCTCTCTCGCGATCCCTCTCGCGATCTCTATCGCGATCTCTCTCCCGCTCTCTCTCCCGCTCTCTTTCCCGCTCTCTTTCCCTTTCTCTCTTGCCGCCTGTTGTCTCCAAATTCGCTTGTATTATTCTCGGCGGCGCTGGCTGATAAACTTTGTGACTTTCCTTCTCCCGCTCCACTTGGCGCAGCTCGTAGAGTCTCTCCCTCTCTCGCTCACGCTTCTCGCGCTCCTTCTCACTCCCACTGCCGTTACCCGAGGCTGGACCCTCGACCTCGGCACGATCCCAAACGGATTCGGAGTAATCCTCACGATCTCTGGAGCGACTGCGACTACGGGATCGTTCGCGTTCCGTTTGCAATTCCTGATCCCAGACGGGATCCTGATGCAACGACAACTGTTGCTGCTGGTGCAACGACAACTGTTGCTGCTGTTGCAACGACAACTGTTGCTGCTGCTGTTGCTGCTGCTGCTGCTGCTGCTGCAGATGATGATGATGATGATGTACTGCACCAAACGTATCGCGCTCCTGTCGTTGTATAAATGCCGGCACATGCTCCTGCCGATAATCGGGCGTCGGCTCCGTTTGCAATTGATGCTGCAGCCCTGGCGGCGATTGTGGTGCCGGCGGCGGTGCTGGCGGTGCCATTGTTGGCGGTCGGATTGGCGGCGGTGGCGCCGGCACACTCGGAGCCGGCGGCAACATTAATCCCGGCCAGGAACCAGCGACATTGGGTGTCGGTGACAATTGCCCCTCCATCCGTTCAATCTGTGTGCGCACCGTGGCCATAGATTCCACTGTAGGTGGTGACATCTGTACAAATAAACAATTTCAAAAATAAGTATTCAATTAAAATAAGTAAATTATATAAATAAATCATATCAATAAATCAATTATAAGAAATCGCATTTATGAATTAAAAGCCGGGACTAAAACCGAAACGAATATCGGTTTCAGTTACGGTTTCGGTTATGCTCGAATTAAGGTTTTCGATTATCGGTTATGCAAAATCTTGGAATATCGGTTTCGTAACGGCTTTCGGTTTTTTGTAAGTCTCGGTTTAAAAATACCGTTATGGTTTCGGTTCACAACAAAATCAAATTAAGGTTTTCAGTTGACCAAAATAAGAAGCTTTATTCATTGTTTCACATGAAAAAAGACTTAATGCTCTTTTAAGCCTGGAAAATAATATTATCGGTTCTGGAACCGTCCAGTGTAATGTCGATTTTATAATAATTTGATCTCATATAAATTTGGTTCATTTGGTTTGAAAATTTCGATTATTTTCACTTCACTGATTTTTAATAACTTCGAACTGCCGTAACTTTGTCAAACCTCAATCAATTTCCATGCGCAATGTAAATTTGATCACGATTTTACCTCTAAATGCGTTCTGCATTTAAAATTTTGTTCATTTTCAAAAATTCGAAAATTTCGAAAATTTTTAGAAAATTTACAGTGTTACCCCTTATAATTTTTCTAAAAATATCAAATTTCGAATTTTCAAAATGAACAAAATTTAAATGCAGAACGAATTAAGAGGTAAAATCATTTACATTGCGCATTGAAATTGATTGAATTTTGACAAAGTTATCGCAGTTCAAAGTTATCAAAGTTACTCAGGTATCGATTTCTAACGGTTATTTCGGTTTATGGGTTTCGGAAAAAGTTATTTTCGGTTACGGTTTTAGTTACGGTTACAAATTTCAATCGGTTTTCATTGGTTAAAGGTTACGGATTCGATTAATTCCTGTATAGGAGTTATGATCTATCAATCTTAACTATGAGATAACTTTGATTTGTTGATATTTTGCTTACCATTGTCGTTGTCGTCGTCGTTGTCGCATTGACGCTGGCAAAAAGTCCGCCGAGTTGCTGTTGTAGCATCAATTTGCGGGTATCCTCCAGTTTGGCGGGCTGAGCACGTTGCTCCGATTTGTTGGAGACTGTGGATCGGACCGAATGACCCGCTGTCACCTGCTCCAAACGTTGACGCATCTCCGAGCTGAGCTTCAATTTGCCAACGCTGCCAGGAGGCGGACGATCAGCGCCAATTTCAAAGCTTTTCTTTGCCAATTTCGTCGATGTTGTTGCTCCGGTTGCAACAGTTGCTGTTGTTGATGTTGCAACAGTTGCTGATGTTGTTAACATTGCATCTTGGACATCTCTTGAATTCATTTCGATTCTCATGCTGCTTCTTCTTACTCCACTTGTTCCTCCTCCTCCTCCTCCTCCTCCTCCTGCTCTTCGTTCCTCCTCCTCAATTTCAAATTCCTCCCATTCAATTGCCGTTGTATTTTGCGCCTGCGTCGGCGTCGTTTTCCGCTGCTGCTGCCGCAATTTGAAGGCAAAGAAATCCTCCTCGGTCTGGAATTGCGGTTCACCCTGTGGTGGCGGCCAACGCCATTTTCCAATGCGACCGTCTTCGCCCGTCCATAGGGATCGAGGAAATGCCGTGTCTCTGATGGATCCTTGCTTTCCAGCGGTGGTGGCATCGGTGGTGGTGGCGGTGGAGGCGGTGGTGCCACCGCCGATGACGATGATAATGATAATGATGACGTTGGAGGCAACTCCATCACCATGCTGCTGCTCCTCGTTGTCGTCGTCATCATCGCCGTGCTCTTCAATCGCAGTGGCGACGCAGCCGGAGGAGGCGAGATGCTCAATGCAGCCGCAGGAGACGCATTCGAGTTCGAATTCGAGTTCGAGTTGCCGTTCGATTCCCTACAAGAAATATAAAATATTATTGATTAATAATTATTAATTAATTAATTAAAATAAAATTGGTTACAATCTCTAAAAGGTACCATCAAAATTTATTTAGCATAGAATTATATAATTATTTGGAAGTAATGGTAAGTGGCGACAAAGAGGCGCACAAGCACTTGATCTCAACCGAAGGAGAGTTAGAGTTAGAATTCGAGTTCGAGTTGCCGTTCGATTCCCTACAAGAATTATTAATTATTTAAATTAATTATTAATTATTAATTATTATTAAATTAAAATAAAATTGATTACAATCTTTGAAATAATCTTCAAAAGTTACCAGTAAAACTTATTTAGCATAGAATTATTTAAGTAATGGTAAGTGGCGACAAAGAGGCGCACAAGCACTCGAGCAGACAGCTGTCGTTCTCAGCCGAAGCAAATGAATTCGAGTTCGAATTCGAATTATTAACTAAGAATTGCAAATAAATTTCATTCAATTAAATTAATTAAACACTTATTTATAAATCTAAATTAGGTAACATAAATTACGAATAATATTATTTGCTTAAAAATAAAATTGAATACAATACTTCTAGGGACCATAAATATTATGAGCAATAAGCTATAAAATCATTTTTAATGGATATTTAAAGACTTTTATTTTATAAATCAAATTTAAAAAGTATTTGTAATTTAATAAAAATATTAAAAATAATTATTGTTTTTAACTTATATTATTTATTCAGTCTTTTATAAGAGTTTTTGATAATGTTTTGCTTTTGAGGCATAAAATAAAAGTCTTTTCGTAATTTCCCTACTGTGAATATTTTGAATATTGAAAAATAACTACTATTTTCATGATTTATTAGAGTTATTAGAGTTATTAGAGTTATTAGAGTTATTAGAGTTATTCTATGATCTAAATATCTTTTTATCTAAGATATCTTTTTTGTTAATTTTAGTTAATTTTTAATATTTAATTTAAATTTTTATTTTTGAAATTTAAAAATCAACTATTATTTCAAATATTTATTATAAAAATTCCAATTAATCATTATTTTTCGTAATTTCCCTACTCCAAATATTTAGCTAAATTCAATTTTCTAATTTTACTACTCTGTGTGCTTTAAAGTTTTTAATTGATGATTTCATTTTCCCAATTTTTCCTAATTTCTCTACTGTGAATATTTTTCATAATTTCATTTTCGAATTTTGGTCCTCTGAATAAGTTGAATTTCTGAATTGATGATTTAATTTTTTCCCAAACTTTTGTTGGTCTATTTAAATGTTATACTTGGTCTTATTTTCTTCATTTCAAATATCAAAACAATTTATTGATTAATGAAAAATATATTTTTCCACATTTCTCTACTCTGAATATTTTTCGTAATTTAAATTTTCGAATTTTCTTGCTAATATAATAAACATGCTATTAAATATCAATACTATTTATTTATTAATGAATTATTTATATAATATATTTCTCCATTAATTCTTAATTTTTTTTTCCCAAACTGTTTGTTTATTTAAATATAATACTTTTGAATTTAAGTAATTATTTTTGAAAATATTAGAAATGCATTACCTGTTGGTTGCCTGCTGGCTGAGAAGGGTCTGGAGTGCCTGATTCTGGGCGAGAAGCTGCTGTTGGATTTGCAAATTCTGTTGCATCGCGGACTGGAGAAAGGCGCGTTGCACCTGCTGTTGATAGAGGGCGGCGGGGGCAACATCGGATGATTCGCCAGCTGGCAATTGATGCATCAGCTGATGCATTAGAGGATCAGCGGCAGTTCCATTGCTATGATCGGTGCTGCCGCCACCTTTAATAGAAGTCACCAGCTGCTGAGGAGACTGCAATATAAATAAGTCATCCAAATCATCCAAATCATCGTCGTGATCAATAAATTCAGCTAGATTTTGTGGACCTCCACCACGTATGCTGGCAGCCAAGGATCTCGCATCCGAGAGCTCATCGAGTGAACCATCCAGAACTGGACTAAACAAATCATCGAGAAACTGATCAACATCGGAGGCCTGGGACGGAACCCGAACACGTCGCACATGGGAGGCCAAAGATGGCGCTTCACTGGTGTCCGACATGGCCGAGGATCGTGTCGCATATTCCGATTTATCCATATTATATTTACTCGAATGTGCCGAACCATGGGATGCCGCATGTGATCTCCTGCCCGCATGCTGTGACTTTTGATAACGCGGCGCGGTTTCTTTGCCCATCGGAGCAAGTCGCTCCGCCGAATGATAACGCTCATTTAATCGGCTCTCGGAGAGACCCAAGGCATGGGAGTGCAGTGGTGACTCCTGGGAATCGCTATCCGGCATCGGCAACTGTTGACTTCCCATGTCACCAGCAAGCAGATCATCCAGCGACTTGGAACGCGATTTGTTCTGTGTACCGGGTAGCAAATGGGGTGTTATCGGCTCCTCGGTGCGCTCAAAATAGCGCTCGTTTAGCGCCGAGCTGCGCGAGAGCAATTCCCGACTGCTGCGACGCTGTGGCGCCGAATCTTCCAGCTGCTCCTCCAGTTGCTCCCGTTTGCTCATCGTTGCTCCCATTCCACCTGCAATACAAAATAAATTTTATAAATAAATATTTAGTATAAAATAATTGTATATTATTTGTGATAAATTTATATTATTTATAATTGAAATAATAATTCAATTTCTAGATTTATTTAAAAATCATAGTTTCACTAAAGTTTTACATTCTAATTTAAAAAAACATGCATTTAAAAAAATTAAATTTGTATCGAAAATAAAAAACATTCTAAAATATCAAAAATTATATAATTTAAAATATGTGTTAATTTTCATCAAAAACAACTCTTTTTATAAATAAAAAAAATGCATTAAATAATTTTTAAGTCTTTATATTTATCATTACTACTTGTTATTTAAAAAAAAAAAGGGAATTAAAAGTAATGTCAAAAGTAAAAAAAATAAGTATTAAATATTCCAAAAAATTAGTTTAAATATTTTCAATATTGTGGGACCATTAATATTAATTTAATTTCAAAATAACATTGGTGAATTGAAATATTTTCGATATTTATAAATTACTAGGGCTAGTAAAATGTTTTTCATACAAAGCAATTCCCTGACCTTTGACCTAAATTTGACCCACTTGCAGGTGGAATTTTGCAAATTTTGCCCCCTGCTCGCATCGCTCGCGGAAATGAAAATTAGCTGTGTTAACAAAGTTTAGTCAAAAAATATATATATTTAAGAAGTTTTCCTCACTTCCACAGGTAACGGATTTGGATTGTTCCTATGGCAGCTATATGATATAGTAATCCCATTTCGACCAAATTTGGTCAGAATGTAAGAGACATGCATGTTTGGTTGAGATATCTTAAGAAATAAAGAAGTTTTTCATACTAAAGGTTAATTTGCATCCGATTATTCCTATGGCAGCAGATTATTCCTATGGCAGCCAAATTTGGTCAGAATGTAAAAGACAGTCCTAAACATATAATCTGCAAGTTTGGTTAAGATATCTTAAGAAACAAAAAAGTTTTTCATATAAAGCTATTTCTTGACCTGTGACCTCATATTGAAGCACTTGCAGGTGGAATTTCGTAAAAAGCCGTCTAATTGCACGATAAAATTGTCTCATTTAAGTTTACCTTTAGCCGTTTGGCTTACACTGACATATAGATATAGATATTTACCTCCACCTGTCGCTCCCACTCCAGCGCTCGTGGGCGGTGCTGGGGGCGGGACACCCGGACGCTTGACGGCATCGGGTAACGAGGTGCGCGTGAATTTGGCGCCGGAACGGAGAAGATCACTGCGGGGAGCAGGGAAAGCGGGACAAAGTTCCTTCTCGGCAATGAGGTCCATGACATAATCCAAGCCACAACTGTCCGTCAGCTGTTGACCATCGTCGAGGACGAGAGTCCAACCGCGACTGGCCACGCCAAGTTGAGATACCGCCAAGGCGGCCGCCTCCTCGCAACTGGTCCAGGAATCGACAGCAACCGTTTGACTCGCCTCATCCGGTAGGGTCAAAGGTAAAGCCATATCGCAACCTTTCGACCAGGCGCGCCATTCCAGCCAGGAGGGTACAAAACTCCTCGAGGATGAAGCTCCTCCAGATCCTCCAGCGCTCTGCTGACGCAGCAGTTGACGCTGCAGGAGTTGACGGGTGGGAGGAGCAGGTCCCTCATCGGTAATAAATTTCAATAGGTATTTACTGAAGGCAGCACTCGGTTGGAAACAACAAAGACACTGTCCAAGCAATTGCCAGAGACGTGTGCTTAAAACGGAATCGGCGCCATGCAATTGATTGCAAAGCTGGACGAGAATCTCATCGCGTAATCCCCTCGAGCTCAACGCCTTGTGCACTATATAATCGGATAGTAGCTTCTCCTTAGCGCCCTCACCCTCCAATGCCTTGTCGTTGCTCCAGCGTAGAATTAACTTGAATACGGCGAGAGCATCTTGGAAATCCTGATCCCGGGACGCAGCTCGTGTCAGCAATGGAGCCGTTATCGGTTCCCGACGTGGCTGCAATCTCAATCCATTGCAGTACACCGAACTGAACTTGCCAAAGCTAAACTGACCCAGATCCGCAGGCAGTTGAGCACTCGCCAAAGGAGGACCTGGAAATAGGATAAATAACGATTTTTATTTATTTTAATTTAAATTATTAAATTTAAATGTATACATTTTAATTAAAATTCAACTCTATATCGAAATAAAAATATTTATAAAATAAAAAAATAGGTGTAACGATTTACGTAGCGATTATAGATTATTTTAATCTAATTTATAAAATATTATTTACTTGTTAATTTTAATCAAAAAAAAAAAAAACAACTCTATAACTGAATAAAAATATTTATGAAATGAGGGTCTGGAAAATAGGAGTAGTGACTTACGTAGCGATTATAACTTATTTTAATCTGATTTATATAATAATATTTATTTGTTAATTTTTATCATAATAACAACTCTATCTAAATACAAAGTTTTATGAAAGAGTTATTAAATTTCTATATTTATTTAAGAATCATAAATCAAATTTAATAATTATTTGTGATATTAAAAATAATATTAAAATAATTATTAATATTGATTTTAAATTTGTCAGTCTTTGAGAGTTTTATATATTATATTTAAATAGAGACTTTTATTTTATAAATCAAATTTAATAATTATTTGTGATATAGAGGTCATTTAAAAATAATTATTAATATTAATTTTTCAGTCTTTCCGAGTTTTATATATTTAAATAGAGACTTTTATTTTATAAATCAAATTTAATAATTATTTGTGATATAAAAGATCATTTAAAAATAATTATTAATATTGATTCTTCAGTATTTCCAAATTTTATATATTTAAATAGAGACTTTTATTTTATAAATCAAATTCAATAATTCTTTGTGATAAAAAAATCATTTAAAAATAATTATTAATTTTGATTATGATTTTTTCAGTCTTTCAGAGTTTCATATATTTAAATAGACTCTTTTATTTTATAAATCAAATTTAATAATTATTTGTGATATAAAAAATTATTTAAAAATAATTATTAATATTGATTTTTTCAGTCTTTTCAGGTATTATATATTTAAATAGAGACTTTTATTTTATAAACCAAGCTTAATAGTTATTTGTGATCTAAAAAAATAATTTAAATACAATTTTATATATTTAAATAGAGACTTTTATTTTATAAATCAAATTTAATAATTATTTGTGATATAAAAAATCATTTAAAAATAATTATTAATATTGATTTTGATTTTTTCAGTCTTTCAGAGTTTTATATATTTAAATAGAGACTTTTATTTTATAAATCAAATTTAATAACTATTTGTGATATAAAAGATCATTTAAAAATAATTATTAATATTGATTCTTCAGTATTTCCAAATTTTATATATTTAAATAGAGACTTTTATTTTATAAATCAAATTTAATAATTCTTTGTGATAAAAAAATCATTTAAAAATAATTATTAATTTTGATTATGATTTTTTCAGTCTTTCCGAGCATTATATATAAGCGGTAAAATGATTTTGAATGATCCCTGAGTTGAACACTTACCTGGCACAGTGCCCAGCACCTTGACGAGATGACGATCGCTGTGAGGTGGATGCCAGCCCTGTAGTTTGGAGTAGATGAATGCCAGCTCGGCGGGAATGTCCAGATAGCTCAATTGACTTCGCTCCAACACCGCCTGTTTGGCCTCCCTGGCCTCCCTGGCACGCTGTGCCGCCTCCCTGGCCTCCAGCCTCCTCCGATGATCGGAACGCAGCTGTTGAACTTGTTTCCTCGCCAATTTGCCGCGCCACAAACGTTGCACGGTCCTCGCACCATGACGCAACTGATGATAGCGTTGTTGCTGTCGTTGTGAGCGCCACAGTGACTGCAATTTAATAGCGGCCAGCTGACGACGCTGCAGTTGACGACGGACCAACATGCCGCGCACATGTCGTTGAATTTGTACCGCCGCCTGACGCAATCGCTCCGTGCGTCCAGTTTCCAGAGAACGATGAAGAGCTTCTCTCAAAAACACGCGAGTTGCACCCAATTGATAATCGGGTCCTTCGACGCCAGTGCGTGGCATTTCCTCCAAAAGTAGACGGCATAATTCCCTATAGGGAGTACCCCTCGAAAATGGTGAGCCCGACAAATGTCGATAGCGCTCGACAAAATGCTGGAAACGCAAACGAACCGGATAACCACGTTGTCGTATCTGAATCGTATCCAACATTCCTAGATATCTCAATTGTTGTAGCACACATGGCATATCCATGCGTAAGGGCTGCTTCTCCTGATTCGGTTTAATGCAACGCACAAACCAGGGATGGCAACGTCCCATCGATTGCAGCAATTGCTGTAGGGAATCCGCAAATCTGGCAGCCACTGTTGGCGTTCTCGGTTTCATGGTCACAAAGCGTCCATTGCTGCCTTTGGGTAAAGTCTTGCCGGCATCTCTTTGTGCCCTCAATTGTTTGGTTAAATCACTAACCAGTTGTAATCTGGAGGTGGCCAATAATTCCAACACATCGCCACGTAATGCATCACGATTTTTATCCAAAAATCCATCCACACAATACCAAACTTGTCCCGCATAATGTGTAACGCCAAATTCCTGTGCTCCGATCCGAGGACGTGCATAAAGTTCACTCAATGCATGATTATAATGACACTTTTCCAGAAAACTCAAATCGCTGGCACGCGGAAAATTCGATTCATCGTCGAGTAGATGGCAAATACCAACCGGTTTCTTGGCCAACAAATGTATAACCGGCAAATTATCATCCCAGGCCAATGGTGTCCATTCCAGACGCTCCCTGGCGTATTCCGCCTGCTCCAATTTGAAAACATGCTTATTAAAATACAACTGCAGATTCTCATTCGCATAATTGATGCACAGTTGCTCAAAACTATTCTCGGCCAAATCCTCAAAGCCAAATATATCCAATATCGAAATTCGATGTGCGTCATGAGTTCCCGCCTTCTGCACTATCGAATTGATCCGCGACACGAGCCAGTTGAAAAGTCCAGCATATAAAGCTTTTGCAAATGCATCTCGAGCATCCAGCGCTTGATCAATACCTTAAAATACAAATTAAAAATAACCGATTCAATATTATTTTTCCAGTTTTAAA
Source organism: Drosophila kuntzei (assembly GCA_035042165.1). Classification (NCBI taxonomy): domain Eukaryota; kingdom Metazoa; phylum Arthropoda; class Insecta; order Diptera; family Drosophilidae; genus Drosophila; species Drosophila kuntzei. Next base: position 948,958 of record JAWNLU010001233.1, on the reverse strand, counting down.
TAAATAATTAAATAAATAGATAAATATATAACTAATAGATAATTAATTATGATTAATTAGTTAACTAATAAATAAGTTAGTAAATAAATAATAAAAATATCACAATTTTATGAAGCAACCAAAAATTACGAAAAATTAAATTAACATTAATTTTAAATATTATTTTTACATTTTTAAATAAATATATAAATAGATTATTAAATAACTAAATAGTTAATTAATGATGATTAATTAGTTGTATAATAAATAAGTTAGTGAATAAATCAATAAATAATAAAAATATCACATTTTTATAAGCAACCAAAAATTACAAAAAATTAAATTAACATTATTTTTGAATATTATTTTTTCTTTTTTAAATAAATAAATAAATAAATAATTAAATAATTATATAAATAGATAAATAAATAACTAAATAGTTAATTAATGATGATTAATTAGCTAACTAATAAAAAAGTTAGTGACTAAATAAATAAATAATAAAAATATCACATTTTTATGAAGCAACCAAAATTAAATTAACATTATTTTTAAATATTATTTTTCCATTTTTAATATAAAATTTAAAAAATAAAATTTTCACATTTAAAAAACAACAACCAAAAATTAATATTAAAAAAAAAATATCATAAATTACACAAAATAAGGTTAATTTAATTTTAGTAATTTTTAGTTGCTTTATAAAAATGTATTATTTGTTATTATTTTTATTTTATTTATTCTATTACTTATTTATTAATTAATTAATTTATCTATTTAGTTATTTATTTATTTAATTATTTAATGTCGACAAATGTCAGTCAGTAATCACTTGATTAATCAATAGTTAAAATCAAATTTAATTTTTACAGATTTTTAATAACTTTGGACTGCCATAACTTTGTCAAAAGTCAATCAATTTGCACGAACAATGTAAATTTGATCATAATGTTACCTCTAAATTCGGTCTGCATTTAAATTTTGTTCATTTTAAAAATTCGACATTTTCGAAAATTTTCCAAATTTTTTTTTGAAAAAATTCGAAATTTTCAAAATGAAAAAAATGAACAAAATTTAAATGCAGAACGAATTTAGAGGTAAAATCATGATCAAATTTACATAGCACATGGAAATCGATTGAGTTTTGACAAAGTTATGGCAGTTCGAAGTTATCAAAGTTGCTCAGTAACTACGACAGTCAGAACCGAAATTAACCCTTATAAATGAATCAGTTACTAAACGGTTATTTCGGTTTAAAGAGTTTCGGCTTATGGGTTTCGGTACAGCGGAAAAAAAATATTTTCGGTTACGGTTTCAGTTACGGTTACAAATTTCAATCGGTTAAAGGTTACGGTTTCGGTTAAGGTTTTAATATCTGATAAAAATAGAAAATTCCAAAATAATCAAAAAAAAAACCAAACTGGCAAAAAAAATATCAATAAAGAAATTTATATTTTGATTTTTCACCTTTCCTTAATAGATTCCATCATATTCCTTAATAATAAAATGCGCGCATTTTAAGAAAATATTTGTATTTTTGACTTTTCTTCGAACTTTATGTTTATTAAAATTTGAATTTGTTAATAATTACCTAGGGGTGTATGTAGACGTTCGGCTCTCGCCTCGGTGATGCGACTGGTTAGAGCGCGATGCATTCCCTCCGCACTAATGTGGAGCAAGTGTGCGGCCCATTTGATTTCGGCATCGGAACCGATCTCCACACCCTCCTGGCCATGACGCAGCTGACGGCGATGGAAGTAGACATTGCCCAAATGTAAAACGGCAGCCAGGACACGGACAATTCCCTCACGTTCACCTTCTGTGACGCCCAAGACTTGCATGGCACTCAAAAGTGATGCCCAATCGACACGACCGGATGCACAATCCGTAGCACCTTGATTTAGATAGAAATACTTGTCCGCCTCGAGTAAACCGTATTTAGCACGCTCCGTTTCACTTAATCCACCCAACATTTCATAGAACACATGATAGTTGCGTTCTCCCGGCGCTTGGGTAACAATTCTCGATTTCTCCAACAAATATTGCGTGATTTTGGCGCCCACAATGGCGCCACTTTTGAAATAAACCTCCAAATATTTGCCAAATCGAGAGCTATTATCATTCCGTGCCGTTCGAGCATTTCCAAAGGCTTCCAATAATGGAGCTGCTTCCAAAATTTGCTCGGTTATTACGGCGGATGCACTGCCTCCGCCGGGCACAACAGCCGCTAGATATTGCATCACCAGCTTTGTGGACTCCGTTTTTCCGGAACCGGATTCACCAGAGATGACCACAACTTGGGGTGATGGCAATGCCGCATGGGCCGCCGCTCCAATTGCAAATAGATGCGGAGGCAGTGCACCCAATGGACGTCCGGCATATTGTTTGGCCACCTCCAGTCCATAGGCATCCGGGAACATCTTGTACGGATTGACAGCAATCAATATACTACCAGCGAACGTATAAATCAATCCCTTATCATATCGCAATCGAAGATTCCACAACAGCGACGCCTCGTGCAGATCATCGAGCAGCGTCATATCCTCCACTCCACTGCTACCCAAATCCTGGCGAGCTCTCAAACTTCCCTCGCCCGGTTGCAGCGCAAATGTTTGGGCCTGCAAAATAATTGGAAATTCAAATTCATTTTAGTTGGATTACAAATATTTTTGAAAATAAACGAAACGGAAAAGAAAAAGTAAGCATAAATTCAGGAAGGAAAACAAAATATAAATTGCAATCTAGGAATTCAGGAAGGAAAACAAAATATAAATTGCCATCTGGGAATTATTTCCAAATTTTTATTTAAAATTTACGAAATAACATTTATTTTAAAAGTTTGTTTTCAAAATTGCAAATTAATAATTCAGTTTCAAATTGTATTTATAAGTTACGAAATAACACTTATTATTGATTTTTCTCTGTTAAAATAAGTTATTTTTATTTATTTTCAAATTATTTTAATATAAATCCCTCGATAATTTTTAATAAACTTTGATGTCTCATAACTTCATCAAATATTAATAAATTTTCAAGCAGAATAATATTTAGCCTCGAAATTGATTCTGCATTTAAATTTTCTTCACTTTGAAAATTTCAATTTTTTCGACCATATTTTTTTAAATTTTGATATTTCATAACCTTATCAAAAATTAATCGATTTTCAGGCTGAATTTCATTTTGATCATGATTTGCCCTCTTAATAGATTTTGCATTTAAATTTTATTCACTTCAAAAGTTTTATTTTTTTCGACCATCATTCTAAAATTTTGATCTCTTATAACTTCATCAAAACTCAACCGATTTTCATGCGGAATATTATTTTGATCAGGATTTGACCTTCAAATTGGTGGTACATCTAAATTTTGTTCACTTAGATAATGCATCATCTAATATTTTGATAAAAAACCACTTGATAATTTTCCATAAATTTTCATCTCTCATAACTTCATTAAAACTCAACCGATTTTCATGCGGAATATCATTTTGATCATGATTTTGCCTCCAAGTGAATTCCACATCTAAATTTAGTTCATATCTCACATGTCGGGCCATAACATCGCTGCAGAGTGTGGAGAGTCGCTTGACAACCTGCGGATAGCGACACTTGAGGCGACGCTGTCGTCGGAGCAGCTGTTGTTGCTGCTGTGGTGAATGCTGCAGGGATTCCTTAGGGAATTCCTCGTGATCCTCAAGACTCGCGGGTCGCTGGCGACGCAAGACGTGGGGAGAGAGGAGGGACAATGATGGCGACTGGGCGGGACTGGGCGTGACACTGTTTCCCCTCTGCCATGGCTCCAAATGGAAGCGTACGATGCGCATTTCAATCCGGATCCGGAGATTCCGAGAAACCGGATATAAAACCGGAGAACCGAAGAACAACAACAACAACAACAATGATTAAACGTTGTTCACCGATGTCTCGAATGCAACTGAGCAACTGAAAGGAGTTTGGACGTCCAAGCCACAAAACATTGCCACAGTTTTCCCCCCATTTAACCCCCCCCCCCCCCATACACACATTTTCCCACCTGTCCCCGATTTAGTCAACTCCTCTTTTAAACGATCGATTTAAACGCGTTTCTGTTTCTATTTCTATTTGAAGATTGGGCAGAGAGAAGCAGCTAAAACAGTTGCTAACGGGAATGATATTGAGAGAGAGAGAGAGAGAGAGAGAGAGAGAAAAGAGAGAACAGAAGGAATAAATAAAGATGACACTTTTTGTCAGTGTTGGCAGAACAGCTTTTTCCCGGCAAATCTAGCTTTTTCTTAAATTCAATTGTGAGAAAATGTCAGCGGAAATTCTGGATATTTTTCAAATAAGTTTTGCTTTTCTCCGCTTTATTTAAAATTTTGTATTTAAGCTTTTAAGTAGTACACAAATTGCCGAATTATTATGAATAAATTATAACGGATAATAATTATTTTTTATTTTTATCATATAAATTAATTTTAATTTTTTTTTTTTAATTTTTAAAATAAAAAATTGCAAATAAAAGTTTATCCTGTTATTCAATTTGCCGTAAAAAAATAACATATGTCTATTTTTCTCACTCTTCTTGGAGGCTTTTTAGTTCCTCAATTGTTTTTAAACTCATAACTCTTATTTACAATCCCTGGAAAAAACAAATTAACTTTTTTCTCCAGATTTTTATTATTTTTTTTTTTATATTTATCTTTTTCTCGACTTTTTTCACTCTAAAAAAACAGAATTGTTTGTTTGTCAAAAGTTGTCGAGATAGAGAGAGAACAACGGGCAAACCTGTCGCACATCAGTGTCTGATGGCTGTTTGATCTCAATTCAATTAAGAAATGATCTTTGTCTCTCTCTCTCTCTGTCTCTTTGTCTCTCAGCTGAGAGAGCGCCACTTTCTCCATGCCTATAGAACCAGTTCAACTTGGATTCTTCTGCGTTAAATGCATTGACATTGCCAAAGAAGCAACACATGCGACGGGAGCTGCAAACAACTATCGAGAGTGGTTCGAGACTTTATCGACTAATCGAATGCATCTAAACTTTCATTTACATTATATATCAAACCTATCATATGTATGCTTAACTTAAATATTAAATATTCTTTCACAAGCACAGGTTGCCTGTCAAAAAACTATTATTTTCAGACACATAAAATTAAATACTCTAAATGTCACTTTCAATATTGTGTTATGTTTTCTTCTGTCAATGCTCAAGCAAGGCACTTTTTTTTTAAATTTTTTCCACATGTTTTTCAATGAATATATAATTTATTTAATTTAAAAAGAGAAATCAAATTAATATTTAATTACAAAATAAACTAAAATGTCACTTTCAATATTGTGTTATGTTTTCTTCTGTCAATGTTCAAGCAAGGCACTTTTGTTTTAATTTTTTCTACGTTTTTCAAAAATTTCAAAACCAATTTTTTTATTATATCATATTTTTTCTTCCGGGAATAGAACAGAATAAAATCTCACTTTCAATATTGTGTTATGTTTTTTTCTGTCAATGCTCAAGCAAGGCACTTTTATTTCTATATTTCAACATGTTTTTCAATGAGAAATTGGAAAATATAATTTACTTAATTGAGATCGAGAAATAAAATTAATATTCTAATTTATGTAACAAAAATAAAAAGTATCTCAGTTTTTTTTCATTCAGATAGATAACTTTTATTCTCTTATCTACGAATCCGGAAATAAAACAGAATGAAATGTCACTTTAAGTTCTGTGTTCTGTTTTCTACTGTCATTGCTCAGGCAATATATATTTATTTTGTTTATTTTTGTTTATTCTCTTATTTACGATCTCTGTAAAACAGAATAAAATGTCACTTTAAATTCTGCGCATTTCTCAAAATAACAAAGCTCTTAATAACAAAGTTCTCTTGTCCAGCTTAAAGCACAATTAAGCTCTGACGCAGCTTTCACGAACTTTAAAAGCTCTTTGCGAGCTTTCGTAAGTTTTCAAAGCTCACTTCAAATCTCTTATCAAATTCAACATTTTTCTGTTTGTGCAATGACTGTTTTTATACCCTGTTTCTTTCATTGAAATTTGATATTTATTGGTTTGAACAAAAAAGTTTTTGAAAATTATTCAGAATATAATGTAGATCTAAATATTTTCGCTACCAAAAATAAAAATTATCTAAGCTACAGCATCTTATTAAAATTTATTTCTTTTTTCTTTGTTTTTAACTAATTTTTTCTTTACTAAAAATTTGTACAAAAATTTTTAAATCATCTACATTTTTGAAAATAAAATAGATAAACGCAGAAATGAAGAATATTTTGTGGGAAGAAGATTTTAAGTTAACTACACTTGGAAATATAGATCAACAAATTCGAAATTTAAAATAAAAAAATTAACATGTGTGCTCTATAATTTTATTTTAAAATAAATATTTTTTGAATTCTGTAAATAAAATTATTGAAAGTTCAGATAATATGAGTTACAAAATTTCGTTTTGCATTAGTAAAAAAAAATATTCTTTGATATAAAATTTGATCTTTCTTAATGCAATTTTCTTTTATTTTAGTTTATACATTTTTTTTTGTTGTAAATGTATTTTATTAAATGGCAACCGTGATTTTTATGCTCTTTGCGAGCTTTCGTGAGTTTTCAAAGCTCACTTTCAACTTTCTTATCAGTTGCAGCTCAATCGAGGCGCATTTTCTGGTCAATTGTCTACACTGAAAAAAAAAGAATCAGAGAATCCCAGATTTTCTTAAACTTTTTACAAAATACTTGATACAAACTCGATTTTTCATAAAAATATTTGAATTTTCAGGGTTCTGTGCATTTTTTTATTAGTTGGATAAAATATTTTAGGCTTGAGTCATTTTTATTTTATTCGCAGATTGTTTTAATCAGGTACCGTAACGATTAAAATTTTTAAAATAAAAATTACAAGTTAAAAATAAAAATTGAATGTGAATTTCTTTTTAACCAAGAGTGTATTTCTAAAATACTATACACGTCCTTAAATGACTTATATTAAGGATATTTAAGGTTGAAAAGATATAATTTTTAAATAAAAATTGAAATTTAATTATTATTTTTAGTTTTTACTTTAAAAAATTGTGAAATAAGACATAAATGTAATTTTTACAATAAAAATAAGTCTTTTTTGGTTCATATTTAACAATAATATCCTGAATACCAGGGACCGTAAATAAAAGTTATGCGTTTAAAAAAATTGAGGACAAAAAAGCCTCCAAGAAGAGTGTTATTTTATTTCGGCAAATTCAATAACAGGATAAACATTTATTTGCAATTTTTTATTGTTAAACTATTTTTAATTATTTAAATTAATTTATATGAAAAAATAAAAAATAATTATTATATTTGAATTTTTATATACAAATTAAACCATAACTTTTTTTTTCAATTTTAATTCTTATTTTTTTTAGTTTTTGAATAAAAATTAAAATAAAAATAATAAATATTTTAGGTTGAAAAGTTGTGATTTTTAAATAAAAATTTAAATTTAATTATTATTTTTAATTGTTATTTTAAAATTTGAGGAATAAGAGATAAAATTAATTTTTATAATAGAAATAAGTCTTATTTGGTTTTCATTTAACAATAATATCCTGAATACATAATTAAAAAATGCATACTAAAATCAAGAATTTTAAACTTTAATTGTCTAATCATTTTTCTGAGTGTAGAAAATAGTGAGACAACTTCTGTCTCATCTGAACAGGATATAGATAGAGATGTGTGTAGATGTGTGTTGGGATTCGTATTCTTGACTTCTTTAGCTGGCGCTTGAGGCCAACAACGAGAACGGCAATTGCAACGGCACCGCTAACTGTTTCCAGTTATTAGCCAAAGCCTCTGGCTGACAAACTGACAAACTGACTGACTGACAAACTGACTGATGTTGTTGTTGTGGCTGCTGTTGAAATGACAGGCTTAATTGCAAAGGAAAAAGGAAACGGAGTCTGAAATCGCTGACGGCGCAGTGCAATTAAATACCCCGAGATGGAGATGGAGACGAAGATGGGGACGAGGATGGAGCTGGTTCTGGTTCTGAGACTTGGGTTAAATCAGCTAACTCATAGGTACAAAACACTTCCGTTCTGCTAAAACATTGACTACTTAAACGACAGATACCCTGTACATAGTGGCAATATTAATGGAAAGCAATAAAATTCAGCGACAATCGAAGAATTATTTACAAATTTGTATTTAAAAGTTACGAAATAATTTTTATTAAATTTTTAATTTTTATTTAAAAAATGGCAAATAATAAAAATATTTTAATTTTTATTCATAAGTTTCGAAATAAGACTTATTTTTAATTTTTATTGAAAATATGCAAAATAATAATTAAATTTCATTTTTATTTTTAGGACTCGAAATAAGTTATATTTTTCATATTATTTTAAATGCGAATCAATTAAATTTAATTTTTATTTAAAAATTACTAAATAGCAAATTTAATTAATTAATTATTCTTATTTGCAACTTTAAAAATTAAAATCAGAAGTAACTCTTACTTTTTATTTTTATTATCTTTTGAGTAGAACTTGAACTTAAATAATTATTTTGAATTTTTTAACTCCAAATTAAAAATGAGAATTAAAAATGATTTATATTATATAAATTGTAACTAGAATTAAAATGGGAGTTTTAGCCGTAACATATTTCCTTGACATTGTATTTATTTAGCTAAAATTTATATTTTAATCTTTTATTTGCGGTCCTTGATTGAAAATAGCAAGTAAAGAAACAATTACTTTACTCAGATCATTACGAAAGAGACTGAGGATATAGTGAGAATGACAAATGGAGAGAATAGGGAATAGAATTCTCATAAACATTTTTTTAATTAAAACTTAAATTTAAAAATAAAAAAAAAAACTTTTGTTTTTGATTTTTATAATAAAATTAAAATAAAAATACCTTTTATTTTTGATTTTTATAATAAACATGTAAGCTAAAAGGTTTTTAATGATTTTTAAATAAAAATTGAAATTAAATTATTATTTTGTAATATTTATTTTTTGATCAAAAAAGTGTAAAGATATAAAATTAATTTTTATAATTATAATTAAAATTACAAGTTTGCCCTGTTTCCCGAATACTGCATCCTGAAAAAGTATAACTAATATTTTTCCATTCTAAATTATTATTTTCAAGTACAATTTTTGAGATCCCTGGTATAAATAACTGAATGTACAAGTCTTAATCTTTATAGGCTTAGACTCTACTTTGACTGTCAATCATTCAGTGAGTTATTCAGTCTGCACGATTCGTTTGATTTATATGGTTTACTTGCATATATGGAGATAGTTTATTGGGTTGCCCTTAGCATACCTACTTTTAAACATTTAATGGGCATGAGGTATGCAAGTGAGAAGTGAGAAGAGAAGCGGTGAATTCATGACATGCCATGAATTCCAAGTGCCAAAAACAAAGCAATTTGTGTTTCTTTGACAAGAGGTGAAAATAGTGAAAAGCTTTTATCAAATGTTTGCCAAACAATTTGCAGTCAACAGTAACAGTAACAGTGACTGCCAAAAGCAGGCAGCACAAATTATAAATCTTTAAAAATCAAACCAAAAAATAATTTTAATTTTTATTTAAATATATATCGTTTGCTTATTGCTTGACAATAAATAAATTTTAATTTTTAAAATAAATAAATTTAAATAAGAACAAGTTATCTTAGATATTTTTATATGGTAAAAAATATATTGGAAAATATGTAAATTTCAATATTTGTTTAAAAATCATGTTATCATATAACTCTTAATTTTAACTTTTATTTTTAATTTATATATTAAAATTTAAATTTCCAAAAATATTAGAATAGAATATTTGGTATTTTTTTACCATATGCCTTATATTTGTATTATCAATTTTTATTATAATAACTTGAATAAACAAATTTAAAATGTAAGTTACACTATGGTTTTGAATTTATTTTTAATTTAAAACCAAAAAAAAGTTATTTTTTAATTTCGTTTGATGAAAAATTATAAATTTAAATTTTAACTATAATAACTTGAATAAACAAATATTAAATGTGAGTAACTCAATGGTTTTCAATTAAAATTTAATTTTTTTATTTGATAAAAATAATACTTTTTTAATTTTCAGCTGGATGCCCAGAGTTGCTTTAGTGTTAAGTCCATTAATAATTTAAAATTATGTTCTATGCTTTATTTATTATAATAATAATAAATTGTAAATTGTAGCTCATATTTAAAAATCAAGGACGGCAAATAAGAGTGAAAAATGCAAATTTTATCTAAATAAATCCATGCAATTAAAAAGTTGCTAAAAACCAATAATTTTTCATTTCTTTTCAATAAAAATATAAGAATTATTTTTGATTTTTAATTTAAAAGTTACAAATAAAAGTTATTCCTTAACTTTTATTTTAAAAAACAAAAATTTAAGTTAAATTGAATGTGTTTTGAACCAATTGGTGCATTGCCAAAACTTAAACAATTCTTGATTTATGATTCAATACCTTTCAAATAATTCTCACATTTCCTTTAAGGACGAATATTAAGGATGTAACATATTCCAAAAATAGTCAATTTAATTTTTATTTTATTTATTATCTTAACTTGTAACTTTTAAATTACAAATCTGAAATAACTCTTTTTTTCAGTTTTATTAAAAAATATAAAATAATAAATAAAGGTTATTTCGCAACTTATAAATAAAAATTGAAAATTATTTGTTATTTTAACTTTTGTAAATAAAGATTAAAAATAAGTGTTATTTCTTAACTTTTAAATAAAAATTTGGAAATAAATTGAAGATTGCAATTATTATTTTAAAACTTCAAAATAATTGTAATTGAGAGTAAGAGACACTTACCTTGCCCTTGATCATGGCCTGGACAACAATCACTTGGGCAGCGCGATGGACTTCTTGGATTTCACCGGGAATGGGATGCCCCACCCCGGGATCGAACCAAACGAGATCCCCTTCGGCCCAATCCATGTTGCAATATATCCTAAGATCTCTCCTCAAGATCTTGTCGTTCAATTCAACTTATCTAAATAAATATTTTTAAATTTCTTTTAGCTTTTCCAGCTGTTGTTTCCAATTGTTATGTCGTCTCCTCGTCGCCTAGGGTGTGAGTCGAGGGGGGGTTGCGAGGGGTGCCCACAAAGTTTCAAGCTGCTGGCTGATGCATTGCTGTAAATACAAATGGCATATTTGATTTTTGATTAGTTCAGTTTCGGTTTGACATCAACTCGCAACATTTCACAGTCACCGCAAAAAAAAAAAAAAAAAAGAAAACGGAAAATAAAAGAAAAAGAAAAAGAAAAACTAAAAAACAAATAAAAACATCACACCATAAACAATTCACTTTTATACATCAAATGCCACTGCCTTTGGCATATTAAACTCAATGCAAGTAAAGAGCAGTTGGAATGCAGTAGTCGACTAGAAAATACCCTGCGGGCAGCTCTACAATAATCAAAGATATCATACTTTTTATTCACAGATTTTTTAACTCTTTTAAGCATTTATCTTAAATTCAATAATAATTAATAATAAATATATATATTAAATTAATAATAATATACATTAATGATAATTTTATTAAATTACATTGTGATTTATGTAATCTAATATTGAATTTTATTTTATTTTTTAATGTTAAAAAACTGTTTATGGATAGTTTAAAATAACCCAAAAAAAGGCTTTTTTTAGTATTTTAGAAATATTGGAAAACCCGTTTATTTTAGATCATAAAAAATTATAACTAAATGTATGTGTACATAGTTGCACTCAATTCTTATAATGCATTAATCTTTCTATGAAAATACATTTATTAAATTACATTGTGATTCATGTAATCTAATTTTTAATTTAATTTTTTTTATTGTTAAAAAGTTATTTATGACAAGTTTAAAGTTAGCCCTAAGATTTATATTTTTTAAAATATATTTTTACTATTTTAGAAATACTGGAAAACCGTGTTTTTTTATCTTAAAAATAGGTTGATTTTAGGATTACGATTTTCATACATTATTTCATAAAATTTAAAAAGTTTTATTAAATAAATTTAAATATAATAACGAAATGTATATTTATGTAGATAGTTGTGTATAATTCATATAATGTGTAGATGGAAATAAATAAATAAAATTACATTGTGATTTATGTAAATGCAATTTTCTGTCTTTTGACTACAAAATGTATTATACCCATTATCATGTGGCATTACAGGGTATAGGTATGCCGCAAATGCTTATCAGAGACCTCGCTTGGATGCTTTTGCTCAGCTCGTTCGGCTTTTGCCATTCACAAGTGATTGTCACTATAATGCCGACTGTCATTGTCACTCACTGTGTGTGTGAGCACAGTTCACAGTCACTGTGAGGGCAAAAACGAGTGTAGGGGATTGCAGGGGGGGGGGGGGGGGATGCAACCGACAACCGACGACAAACGAAGGCCATTCGCTGCTCAATGAAATTGAATGAAAGTAAGTAGATATTTTTTGTTTTTCTTGTTTTTCTTTCACGCTTATTATTTTTATTTTCATTATTATGATTTGTATTTGTCTTTCAGCTCTTTTCCCGCACCTTTATACGAAATGCAACAGCGAATATCATAAATTACTCATACAATGAGAATGACAACAGCAATTGTTTAACAATTGCCAAATGCCATCACATCTCGGAAGATACCGCTAAAAAAAACGTATCCACAAATTGCATTCAAGTCAATGCATTTACATATGAGATCACGACTTAAGTTTAGAATGGATAGATATGCATTTTATATATATACAATACTCTTTCCATATGATTAACCAACGACCGTAACTGTTATAAGTTGTAAAATAAAAAGAATAATTTACAAAATGTTTATTAAAAAGTTACGGAATAACAATTATTTTTTATGTTTATTTTAATAATGCAAAATAATAAAAAAAAATTCAATTTTTTTCCTAATTTTTATTTTAAAAGTTACAAAATAATACAAATTGATAATTTATAATTAATTTGAATTTTTTTAATAAATATTAAAAAAATTATTTACGCAATTTTTATTTAAAAGTTACGGAATAACAATTATTTGTAATTTTTAATTTTAAAAAATTCAAAATAATAAATAACTTTCAATATTTTATTTATTAGTTACGAAATAACACTTATTTTTTCAATAAAAATCAAAAATAAAAGTTATTTCTGATATTTATTTTTAAAGTTACAAAATAATAAAAATTGATCTTTAATATTTATTTGTAATTTTTTTATTTAAAAATTAAAATGATTAATATCAAATAAATTGTAAATATAAGTTTTTGGCTGATATCGCTAATTAAGCTTAAAATAGGAATTTTAGTGTATTCCATATTGACTTAACATATTTCTTTCACATTGATTTAGTTAAAATTTACATTTATAACTCTTATTTGCAGTCCATTTTATAAATCTAGTGTTACAAGTAGAGAGATTATTTATAAATAAATTATTACACTAGTCACTACATTGAATAATAAGAATTTCAAATGATTACAATTAATTATATTTTAAGTTATCAACATAAATTCTTGATTCTTGTTTCTATTTATTTAATTAATTATGATATTAAATTGGCTTAAAAACATTATTCAATTATTCTTGCCCATGTATGTATATAATTATAAAATAAACAAAATGTGTTGACTTTTATTCAGGGATCGCAAATAAGACTTATTTGTATTATAAAAATTACTTTTATCTCTTGTTTTTCAATTTTTAAAATAAAAATCAAAAATAATAATTAAATTTCAATTTTTATTTTAAAAGTCATATCTTTTCAACCTAAAATATCCTTAAAGGACGTGTGATGTATCACATGAAAGGTATTGAGTCACGCATCATGAATGTTTTTAGATTTTGGAATTACACTACTTGGTTGAAAAGAAATTCACATTCAATTTTTATTATAAAAATTAAAAAATTATTTTTATTTTAAGAATTGAAAAATAATTATTTTGTAATTTTTATTTTAAAAATTATAATAGTTACGGTGTTAATTAATAATTCTTACTTTTAATCTAATAAAATTTAAGAAACAAAGATATATGCAAAAAAAATATTTTAAAAAAAACCCACACGTATAAAATCTGCTAAAAGACATTTTGGAACTCAATTTGAGAATTAGGACAAATTTTTATAAATAATAATGACAACTTTATTTCGCCCGAATTGCGATAAGATTAATCCAAATTGCTTCAAGTTCAGCATTTGATTCAATTCGATTTAATAAAAATTGAAATCGGTTGCGCTTGATATCTTTTCGTGCGAGAGAAATGCAACAGAAGCGCGTGTTAAATGTTAAATTGGAAAATGGAAAAACGAAGTGAAGTTGAAAGTAAAATCAGTAAATGAATTTAATGAATTGCAGTTCGACAAACTGCGTCAATTAAAAGCGTTTTATTTATCAGGATTGATATCAAAGCCCAAAATTGAAAAACTGCAAGCAATTGTTATGTTAGTGTGTGTGTGTGTAGTGTGTGTGTGCGTGTGGTGTGCGTGTGTATGTGTGTGTGTGTATTAAATGAAATAATTAAACGGCGCATTTTTGTGCGTGTTTTAATAAAAATGGAAATTGAAACTGAAACTAAAAATATAATTGAAAATGAAAATGTAGCTGGAGATGAAGATGAATTTATGATGATCTTGTCAAGAGTTTCACTTTGTTTGTGTTTGCGTTTGGGCGGCTGCCACGCCCTAAATTGAGACACACCCGAAAGCGAAGCGTCTTCTAAAAAAAAAATATATATACGTATGTATTTATGCGAATGCGTTGCCAAGGGAGCTGCGAGCTATGCCAAGAATCTGGCACACAAATCAGAAACTAGAAACTGGCTCTCAAAATACCACACACACAAACACACACACACTCTCAGACACACACCTGTCGCATTTATAGCTCAACATTTGTGCAGGTGCGACTCTCCGTCTGTCTCAAGTATTTTGTCTCATAAAACACAAATTTATGACACACAGACACAACATGCGCAACACACACACACACACACTCACACACACTTGAAGTCGGCTTTAGAAATCGAAATGTTAAGGGAATTTCTTTAAACGCATTTTGGTCATGGGAAAAATTGACATTTTTGGGAGTGCATCGGAAACGAAAGACTTAGGCAACGAACTTGAGCATATTTCAAAAGACTTAGGCAACGAACTTGAGCAAAGGACAGTGTTGTCAGAATTTCGATACAAAACTGACATTTTTGGGAGTGCATCGGAAACGAAAGACTTAGGCAACGAACTTGAGCAATTTCAAAAGACTTAGGCAACGAACTTGAGCAAAGGACAGTGTTGTCAGAATTTCGATACAAAACTGACATTTTTGGGAGTGCATCTGAAACGAAAGACTTAGGCAACGAACTTGAGCATATTTCTAAAGACTTAGGCGACGAACTTGACAGTGTCCCAGAGTTTCAATACATTTTTAGTTCAATTAATTAATAGTGTTAAAAATTCTTCTTCTTGACTATAAAATAAAATTAAAAATTCTCTGTTAATAAAAAAAAGATGTATACAAATATATATTTTTTTTTCTTTCGTTTAGTATATTTTCTACAAATAATTTTTTGTAATTGAAGTTATCTGACTACCTGAAATTTATTTTATTATTTAATATTTTAATTTCTAATTTTTATTTTAAATTTTCATTCATAAAAATATTCCCTTAAGCTTTTGACAATTAGAAATAATTCGAAGATAAAAAAAAATAATAATTGTATTTCAATAATTTACTTATTCTATTTTTTGAGAGAAAATATCAATTTATACTTTTGCAAGTATATTAAAATAATCTGAAAAATATTCAATCAATTGTTTTAAAATAGCCAGATTTCTAGCTAAAAGCATTTCATCAATATTTCCAGCAAAATTTCTAAATCTAGCTACTAAATAGCCAACACTGATCAAACAACATAATCTCATATCTATTACACATTTTATTAGGGCTCACTAATCCCACTGGGAACCTTGAACCGGTAGGTAACAGGTCACATGGAGACAGTTTAATGAGAGTTCAAAAAACTTCACACAGTGCCTCAAAACACCGTTTACAGCTGAACCACGCCCTTAATTTGCATTTTTATTTTAGTTAAACTGTTGAAGCTATCAAAATGTGTTTCAATTGATTTTGCTTAAGTTGCTCCAAAAGATTTTCTCATGTGATTGAAAATTATTTAAATATATTTTACATCTCACTAAAATAAATATTGTAATGTAGCAAATTCGTATAATAAATAAATATATATTTATATTTACTCAGCTTAAAATTATAAGCATCTTGTAATTTAACTTAATTTCAAGCTCAAATAATATCGATAAATGAAAGAATTTGTATGGTTTTATCTTTTCAGTAATATATTATACATTAATTATTAATTTAATTGTTTAATTTTCTAATTAGATTTTTTAAATAATTTATTTTTTGAATAGTTGAAGTTAAAAATAAATTGTTGCTATTATATTCTTTGAACAATTATTATTTTATGCTGATGAGACTTTTAAATTTATTAATCAGCAATAAAAGTATTTTAAGTCTGTGAAAAAAATCAGTTAAGACTCTTAAAAGAGACAGAAAAAATAAAAATCAATAATAATAATTATTTTTATTTGTTTTTAAATCACAAAGAATTAATAAATATGATTTATAATATAAAAGTCTTTAAGCAACCATTAAAAGTGATTTTTAATTCTAAAACTCTCAAATATAAATTAATTAGCTGTTTGTAGAAATATACAAAAAATTTGTTATATTTGAAATAAAAATGTGTGCTTGTTCTTAATGTTGATTTTTATATATGAATATTTGATTATTTTCAGTCCCTGCTAAATTTATAAAATTCTCTTATTTAGCAGTCACAAGTGTTTCGCAATGCTGCTGCGTTGTTCATTGATTACACATGAGAACTTCCATTAAATTGCCTCTGTGTTGTTGTTGTTGTTGTTGTTGCTGTCGTTGTTGTTGTTGTTGTTGGGACAGCATAGACATCGACATAGATATCGACTGCAGGCAGGCAGCGACGTCTTAACATTGGAATGCGGTCGAACTCGACTCGACAACATTTGTTGTAGAGAGAAGACAGACAAAAGAGCGAGAGACATGAAGAGAGAGAAAGACAGAGCCAGTGAGAGAGAAAGAGGAGGGAATGAATGACCGGCTGACTGACTAACTGAGTGAATAAATGAATAATACTGTTTATTTTCTGCTCAAAAATACAACTCTAGTTGTAATCAGAGAAAAAAAGCGCAAAATTTAAAGTATTTAAAAAAATTATGAAAATGTCAAAACTACAACTTGAGTTTTATTTTTAAGAAAAACGTTATTTTTTGATTTTTATTTTTGTTCAAAAATATTGATAACTGTTTGCGTTATGTTGTATATATCAAAATTATTCATTATTTTGTGAGTAAATCAATATAAATCATAAATTAATATATAATGCTGAAAATGCATAAAAAATTATTAAAGAATAATTTATATATACAGTTAGTCAAGAAAGAGTTTTGACAAAATATGAATTCATGTATTTGTTTTTTTTTAAGTAGATAAATTCGGTGAAAATGATTTCCTTTTTTAACTCGGTCTAAGAACTATAGACAAGAATAATAAAATAAGAAATAATAATAATATATTTTTGACAAGTGAAAATGTGCTGTACATTTTTAATTTAGTCAAAAAAGTATATGTATTTATATTTATATGTATATTTATATATTTATTTTCGATATAAAAAATAAAATAAATAATCATTATTTATAGTCGCTGGGTTGAATAAATGAATGAATGAATGAATACATGAATGAGTGACAGCTGCCAATTTGAGCACTTGGACCACGTTCGTATCTTGTTAGCCAAATCGCCAAGAAAACGAGTTATTGCTCTCTCTATCTCTCACTCTCTCTCTCTCTCTCTCGCTCTCTATTGACTTTGTCAATTCGTAAGCACTTGTCTTGGCCATTTAGCACAAATTTGTTGGCCAAATGCAAAGGCAAAGCCAAATCCAACTACAAATCCAACTACAAATCCAAATTCAGTGCGCGCATTAAAATTACAAATAACAACAACAACAATAACAATAAGCAGCACTTGTTGTTGTAGTTTTTTTTTTTTATTTTTTTGCGCTTTTTTTTTGGGCATAAATATTTATGTTTGCCGCTAAACAGGTGAAAGTTTGTCTCACCAATTGGTAATCAGTAACAACAACAACATTGGCAACAACAACCTTGATTTTGGCCATGGCTTTTTAAGTATTCTTGACCAGCATTTTTTTTTTAGTTTTTTTGGGCGTCCGCATTTCATATTTAACATATTCATTTATTTATTCATTTATTTATATGAAATTCTTTTTACCAATTTCCTAACAAAGTTTAATTCCCCTTTTTTTGGCAGCTCATTAATTAATAATAATAATAGTAGTAAACATCTATTTTTATTATTATTCAGATGTTTTAAATATATTGAAGTTATTTGGCAACCTGAAAAATATTTTCTTTTAATATTTTCTTCATTAAAATATTCCCTTGAACTTTTGACAACTAGAATTAAAATAAATAATAATTATATTTTAATAATTTACTTATTCCATTTTGTGACAGAAAAAATACATGTATTCTTTTGTAAGTATAGTATTAATTAATTGTTGTAAAAATTCAATAATTCCAGCATTCATTCGTATTTAACATATTCATTTATTTATTTATTTGAAATTCTTTTTACCAATTTCCTAACAAAGTTAAATTCTCTTTTTGTCAGCTCATTAATTCAATTTTAATCTATTCTTTTTTATTTTATTGTTGGCATTATTAAAATGTTTTTTTGTAACTGGGCCAAATAGTTTCATCTTTGAGAATTCTACACACAGAACTGAAAACAAAACTTAAATCAACTCTGAACTGAACTGAACTGAACTGAAGGTGAAAGCGAATTCTCAGATTTAAATTGGCCACAAGTTGTCGAAAGTTCTCGATAAGCTCGCAGTTTTCTTGTCTTCTTTCACTTTTTTCGTAATTATTAATCAGTTGATAAAGCTGAAAGTCAAAGGTGAAAAGTGGAATGTCAAAAAGATCGACAGCATAATAAAAACAAGAATGAAAAATGGACGTTTGTTCTTAAATACTTTGAATGAATTAGAAGATCAAAAATATAACATAATTGTAAAAAGGATCCTAGAACAGCATCTTTATTTTATTTGTTGCTATTTAGATCAAAAGTTTAAAATTTGTATTTATAAAAATCAGAGACTAAAAATAATCGTTATTGATAAAAATTCAAATAAAAAAATTTCACTTGTTCTTAAAGTCAATTTTATTATTTGAATTTTTATTTTGTATTTACAATATTTCTTCAAACAGCTTATAAACTTTAATTTAAGAATTATTAAATTAAAAATTACTTTTAATGATTGTTTAACGACTTTTATATTATAAATCAAATTAAATAATTATTTGTGATTAACAAAAAAAATTATAAATAAATATTATTATTGATTTTTCACTTTCCCAGTCTTTTATTTCAAATTAATAAATTTAAAAGTCCTATCGGCATAAAAAAGTTAGTAGGGGATTATTGTTCAAAGAATATTGTTATTTTGAAATGTCTATCTTAACTATTAGCGGAGATATTTACAAAGAGTTTGATCCAAAAGTCTTTAGAGACTTTTATTTTATACCTCAAAAATAATAGTCTTTTAAGACTTTTTTTCAAAAAAATCATCAAAATACTCTTGTAGAAGACTGGAAAAATAAAAATCAATAATAATAATTATTTTTAATTTTTTTGTTTAATCACAAATAATTCCTAAATTTGATTTATAAAATAAAAGTTTTTAAATAACCATTAAAAATGTTGTTTTTTTTCTTTTTACTCATAATAGTTATGGTCACTGATAATACAACTAATAAAAATCAAGACATATAGTTATCGTTATCGCTTCATTCATCGATAAGTCTAAAAAGTGTTCAATTCTTCTTCTTCTCAGCTGATTTAAGACTTGATTTTATTCAATTCCATTAAAATTCGTAGAATTGCAAGTTTCCACATGGATTGTCAGATTTTACGATTGTTCTAGTAGAAAAGATGCATTAATCAATTGATCGATAATATTGCCAGACTCCTTTGTGGCCTCTTCTCTTTCTTCTGCAACTTCTCCTTCTTCTCTCTCTCTCTCTTCTGCTTCTTCTTCATCGTCTGGTTTTTTCAGACACTTTGAGTTATTGGCTGCATAGTGACTAGACACATATTTATTTATTTATTTGAGGATGCTGCTCTCTTCAACTAAGCCGCTTAATGTTTGAGACACGCCCCCCCTCCTCTCCCTCCCCCCCCCCCCCCTCTGTCTACAGACAGTGAGCAACGTTTTTTGTTGTTGTACACGCACAAATAGAAAACTCTTCATGTAGAAGAAAGAAGAAATATTTAGCAAGAAGTCAAAGTCGTTGTCGTTGTCGTTACCGTTGTTGATGTTCACGATTTCACTAACACCAGGGCCAAATAACTTGGCTATAAGCAAACTTGGCCAAGACTTCGACACACACACACACACATACATATAAATACATGTTTATATATATACATACATAGACACATTGGCAGTCGAGTGAGGCAAAAGGCCAATAAACCTTTGGAGAGACAACATCGAGCGCCAAAAGATTTTGCCACTGTCTGTTGCTGTTGTTGTTGTTGCTCATCGATCACCCACACACACACACACACACACACACACAAGTAGACTGCAAACAAAAAAGGGAAATTTCAGCAACAACAATATACACTGTGAGAAAAACAGGGACCGTAACTATTATAATTTTTATTAAAAAAAAAATTAAAAAATAAGAATTAATTTTTTTTTTTTTTAATTATTTTTAAATATTAAAATTCATTTATATGATAAAAGTAAAAAATAATTATTATTTTTCAATTCTTATATAAAAGTTAAACCATTTATTTTATTATTAATTTTTATACATATATATGTCTTTATAGCTCAAAAGATATTTGAATTCAATTTTTATTTTCAATTTTTATTTTAAAAATTGAAAAGTAATGGTTTAATTTTAATATAAAAATTGAAAAATAATAAATATTTTTTATTTTTTCATATAAATTAATTTTTATAATTTAAAATAATTGAAAAATAAGAAATTGCAAATAAAAGTTTATCCTGTTTTTGAATTTGCCGTTAAAAAATAACATATGTCTGGCGTAAACAAGAGTTATTTCTAATTTAAATTTTACAAGTTAAAAAGTAAGTTATAAAGATAAATCTTTAATAATTATATTAAATTTGTTTTATTACAAAATATAATATATATATTTATATAATATAATATATACATATAATAATATACTATGACTTTTTTTATATGCGTCTTTTCTCCGAGTGTAGAATATAAAAATTGTATTTATTTTTTCCATTGCATGCAAAAGACAATTGAAAGTGCGAGACGACATTTGTTGTTATTGTTGTTGTTGCTGTCATTAAATTATTCTAAAAAACATTCGTGTTGCGATTTGCAGTTGTCGGTGTTGAGTTGTTGTTGTTGTTGTCTAGGGTGCGCCGCTGTTGTTGTTGTTATTGTTGCTTTTTGCGAATCATTCAACTAGTTGTGCGTTTACAGTTGTTGTTGCTATTTTTGTTATTGTTGTTGTTGCACGTTGGTTGTTGCCGCACCCGCAACATAAATAAATTTAACAAAAAAGACCAAATAATTAAAAAAGGGAGCCGCATTTTGGGACGCCCCCGCAACGTGCAGCTGCAAATGTGGATGTTAAGTGGGACGCATTCAGCAAAATTGTGTGGATTCTGTGTGGGCATATCGCCAAGGCAACTTATCGAAATGTTATCGAAGCGAAGGTGTTACAAAACATATTGCTTGCGCTTTAACAACATTCAAATTTATATAAATTTATTATTTCGATAATTAATCGTTATCGATATTTTGTTATCGATAATTTATATTAAGAAATTTACTGTATTTTATTTTTTCCAATTTTTTTAATTTGATTGATTGATTTAAAAGATGTTAGCGTTATTGTTATCGTTATCGCTAAAGAGTAAAATCACTCTCTGACCAGACAAACTCCAAGCAGATGACTCAACAATTAAATTAAAATGTTTTTATATAATTTTTTTTTTTAAATTATATAAATTTATAATTTCGATAATTAATCGTTATCGATACATTTGATCGATAATCGATATTGAATATCCAACAAAATATTATTTTTTTCTAAATTTTTCTGTATTAATTTAAATTTATTTGAAAGATGTTATCTATATTGTTATTGTTATCGTTATCGTTATCGCTTAAGGGTGAAATCGCTCTTTGACAAAACAAACTCCAATGCAGCTCGACAACTAAATTAAATTTCACTCTGATGGATTTGTGTCTTTTTCTTTGTTGTGTTTGTTGTTTGTTGTTGTTGTTGCTTTTCTTGTTGTTGTGTTTGCTGTTGTTGCTGTTGTTGTATCCGCTGTGACTAAGTATTTTGTTTGAATAAAGTAAAAGCCAATTAACATCTTTGTCACATTAACATACACTTGTGTCTGTCTCTTTTTATGTTGCTTCTCTATGCTTCTCTTTGTTATGCATTTTTAGCTTATGTTGCTTTTGTTATTGTTGTTGTTGTTATTGTTGAAGTTGTTGCCTCGACTATTTCTATATCTATAACTTTAAAGCGAAGAAAGAACGAAAGCAGCGCAAGAACGAAACGAAACGAAAGAGAAACGGGGAGAAAAAACAAAAGACTTAAGCAACGAACGCACAGTGGGTCAAATGGCCAAGCATTTAATTACAATAGTAAAGCAAAAAAAACACTACATTTTATTTTATCACATACAATTAATTTGTGTATTCTTAAATTTTAAATAAATCTTCTTTTTATAAGTTTTAAATTTTTTGCATTGATTTTATATAATTTTATTTTTATACAGAAATTTATAATTTTTGTAGATATTAAGTTTACGCACAGTGGGTCAAATGGCCAAGCATTTAATTACAATTGTAATGTTAATAAAACTCTCCATTTTATTTTATCAATTACAATTAATTTGTTTATTCTTAAATTTAAAAAAAAATAATTTTTTTCCAAATTTAAATTTTTTTTAATAAAAAATTGTTTTAAATAAATGTGATAATTTATTATTATATTGAAGATAACATTATAATTTTTGTAGCTATTCAATTTGCAACTCTATTTTTAAAACTCTCCATTTTATTTTATCAATTAAAATTTGTTACTTTATTTTTAAAAAAAAATTTATTTTAAATAAAAAAAATTTTTTTTTAATAAATAAATTAATAAATTTAATAAATTATTATTATATAGAAGATAACTTAACTATTTTTGCAGCTATTAAGTTAATTCCGCTAGTTCAGCCGTTTGGCCCACTGTGAGAAGCAGTAAAAAAAAATAACAAAAGACTGAAGCAACGAACGTGAACTAAGAATGTTGAGAGAAGCAGGAGAAAAACAACTGTGTGTTGTATGTACGTTGTATACGGAAGTGGCACACACACATAAATAGTGAGAGAGAGCGGGAGTGAGCGAGAGAGAGAGAGCGGGTGAGAGCGAGAGGTAGTGAAGTCAATTGAGAGTTCGACGCACTATGGAAAAAACGTCTAAGTTAGCGATGATTAATTTGTAACAAGAGTAAATCTGAAGAAAACCAAATGAAAATCGAAATATATAATAAATAAGTTTAGTCAAAGTAGCCTTTAGTATGAGTTTGGTTGAGATTTCTTAAGAAATAAAAACAATTTTCACACTAAACGATAATTTGCATTAGATTGTTCCTATGGCAGCTATATGATATAGTTATCCGACTTTGACTAAATTTGGTCAGAATGTAAGAGACAGTCCCAAACATCTAATCTGTAAGTTTGGTTAAGATATCTTAAGAAACAAAAAAGTTGTTCATACAAAGCAATTCCATGACCTCTGACCTCATATTAAGACAATTGCAGGTGGATGTGTCAGTGAGTCAGAGAGTCAGGACAAAGAATTTGATATATATATAGACATATGTATAATACTAATACTTATTGATCTGATTGGGTTTCTGTCGGTTCTTTCCAATTCTAGCAACAAATTTTGGATCATTGAACGTAAAATTATTTTAATACCCCAGACCTTATAACATTATACTACATTATTTTTATTTTCATTAAGTTTTTAATATTTAATTTAGCTGTTTATTTAAAATTGTAATTTGTAATAATTTATTTTTTGAAATTGGACGCTAAATAAAATTAAAATAGAATTGCATCACTATATTATAGAACTGTCATAGGATCGATCGGAGTAAAAATTACTTTTTGCATTTAAGCTTTTGTTAATAAACATTTTTTATTTATTCGTAGTATTTTTTTACTATCAATATTCTGGTCACAACTGATGGAATTACTATCGAAACAAATAAAAAAAATTATATATAATATTTAAGACAGTTGCTGTATTCCTACTCAGAAAAAAACATCCGGGATTCCGAGATAAAATTATTCCAATGCGATGTCAGAAGTAAGATAATCCGGGTTTTTCTTAAACCAAGTACAAATAACGTGATTTAAGCGCGATTTTTCTGGGTTGTGTACATTTTATTTTAGTTAGTTTAAATATTTTAGGCTCCTTGGATTTTATAATGTTAAGTTGTTTTTATTTTATTCGCATTTTGTCTTAAATTAACAATAGTATTCTGAATACATACATAAAAAATTCATACTAAAATCAAGAATTTAAAAAATTGAGTTTTATTATGTTTATTATTTGCTTTTCTGTGTGATTATTCTCTATTAAAAATATTCTGGTGATTAAATAACTATCAAAATTTATTTTTAAAAAAATCGATATTTAAGACAGTTGTTGTTTTTCTATCGCTATCAAAACGATTTGAATATATGATATGATATAATAATATATAATAATATTTAATGTACAATAACAATAATAAAGTTAAAAATAAAATAATCTGTTTAAAAATATCGATTTTAATATGATATGATAAAACATAAAATAATAATAAAAATAAATCCAAAATTAAAAATATATCAATTTTAATATTATTTTAAAATTAATATTAATTTAATATATAATATTAATTTACATAAAATAACAATAAAAAACTCAATAGTGAAAAGATCTGCCTTTTTTTTTTTGTTAATTTAGACATTTTGCCCATAGTGCAACAAAGCAATTCCATAGTCGAGTGGCCAATGCGGAATTCTTTGGCGGCCGGAACCAGTTTTTGTCTTACTTCTTACCAATTTTTTTTGTTACTCGTTTTTTTTTAGCTACTTTGGCTTTTTTCGCTTTTGATTGCCTGTTTTTTAAGTTGTTGTTGTTTTTTTAATATTTCTGCACGCTTAACTGTTGTAGATACCGTTGCAATGGTTCTCAACATGATTTGGCCAAAACGCGTCTCTCTCTCTCTCTCTCTCTTCCCCCTCGCTCTCTCTCTCTCTCTCTGTCGCTCTCTCGCTCTCAATTGCAAAGCGATTCGAATTAAATTCGTGTTCGAATTCGAGTTGCACAATTTCAGTTTTTGATCGCTCCCTAAACGTTCCACGTTCCACATGCCCCTCCCTTCCCCTCCCCCTCCCCCTGACAATTCATGCCACAAGTCGCAGCAACCGTTATGCAACTGGGGGAGGGGGGAGGAAGGGGGAAAAAAGTACCGTTAATACAATAAACTGAAATCGATTCCAATCAGAGACAAAAAAAAACAGAACAAGAGGAGCAAGAAGAAGAACAGGTTCCACATCAGTTGCCAGCATCGAATTACTTTGAAATAATCGAAATAATTCAACAGGTGTCTCAGAGTTCACAGAGATTGTGGATTGTGAATTAAAAATTGTGGATTGTGAATACAAGTTGTGGATTAAGAACTGTTACCAGTAAACTTACAAATCTGAAACGATTTGTGGATTGCAAGTGTGAACTACAAATGTGGATTGTGGAACATAAGAGTGGATTGTAAGTGTGCATTCTACCACAGCACAAAAAATATTTCAACAGGCACATCGAAGATATTAATAAATAGGTTGTGGATTGTGAAATATAAGAGTGGATTGTAAGTGTGTATTCTACAATGATGTTGTGGATTGTCAGTGTGGATTGTAAATGTGGATAGTTTCCCAACCCTAAAAGAATTTCTACAAGTGTCTCAAAAAGATAACAATGTGGATTGTGAATAGTAAAACAGGATTGTAAATGTGGACTACAAATGTAAGTTATTGATTGTGGATTGCAAATGTGGTTTGCTGATTGTGGATTGTAAATATGGATTAAGGACTAATACTAATAATAATACTGTTGCCAAAACAAATTTGATAAAAGAAACAAGAACAAGTTCCACAGTGGTTACAAAGCAGACTGCGAATAAATGTGGATTGTAAATGTGGATATAGGATTATCTGACGGATTATCTGAAGATTGAAACGTGCAAAAATATTCGATAACTATTTGTGACTGCAAACAAATTGATAGAATAGTTGTGGATATCGTTTTGTGGATTCTATTTGCCGGCGAGCCGGACAAATGCAAGTGTCCCTCTTACTCTCACTCTCCCTCTCTTTCTCTCTCTCTCTTACACATTCCGTTGTTAACAGTGGTTTTTTTTTTGTTGGTGTTGCCAACTGAATTTGCAAATTTGGCACAAACAACTGTACACTCAGAAAAATATGTCGTCCTAAAATTAAGTACGTTCGTACTTGAATTTATACCACTTTGTTCTTACAATCTTAAGTGTGCTGTGTACTAAAAATCTTAAAATAAGTATGAATCAATCTTAAATTTTAAATTTCGACTGACAATTCCAATCTTAAATAATAGTTCGATTTTTGTCGAACTTAATCAAAATATATAAGATCATGTTAAATCTAAAATCTGTTAGTCTCGTTAAGATTCATCCAGAATTAACAAAGTTATTTATGATAAACTAGCTTAAGATTTTTTTTGTACTTAATATAGTATTTTCTAAGATTGAAATGATTTTAAAAATGAGAATGTTCTGTACTAGAAACAAGTGAATTTTTGGATTATAACAAGAATTTTGTGTACTTTAACTAGAATGATTCGATCTTAAATTAATCCCAAAACGTACTTAAAGTATACCAGAAATATCTCATTATAAGATTTCCGGACTTGCAAAAACAGAACTTGAAATAAGATTTTTGGCTCTCAGTTTTGGAAATTCCGAACTTAGCTTTTAAGATAGTTTTAACTTAATTTGTTTCTGAGTGTATTATTGCTGTTATTATTGTTGTTGTTTTAATATTTGGCCATGACATTTAGCAATGTTCACAGTTATCGGTCATCGATATCGATATGTATCTGTGGAGAATTCATCACTTACTTGCTTTGTTGTTGTTGTCGCTCCCTCGTTTCAGTTAACTGTTGCTCCCTCTCTCTCTCTGTCTCTGTCGCTCTCTTCGCTGCCCGCTGCTACCACTTGTTGTTGTTATTGTCGACGTTGTCCACGTTTGTACTTTATATGTTTGCTTTGTATTTGTATTCGTATTTGAATTTGTGTGTGTTAGCTCTTTTTTTCTGCTTCTTACTCTTTTTTATGTTCTTCTTTCTACGTCACTTCGTCACACTCATTAGAAGAATTCTGCTACATTATTTGTACATATGTATGTGTGTGTGTTTGTTGTTGTTGCTGCTGCTGCATTGGTCGAAAATTTCTCCGTATTTAAATAGCAACAATTAGTTGAGCGCGCACTTGTAAAAAAAATTAAATATATAAAAGACTTTCAAACAATTTTGTGACAGTGTATGCTTGTGTGTGTGTGGCACGCGCGCACTATAAAAAAAAATGTAATAGAATTTTCAAATTAAACCGACCGATTCTGCGCACACGACCTGCCCGCTATAAAACAGAATTTACAATGACAATTGGCGCTCTCTTCGTTCGTTTTCTCTACTGGTCAGTTCGATATACA
This sequence comes from Drosophila kuntzei, assembly GCA_035042165.1. Taxonomy (NCBI): domain Eukaryota; kingdom Metazoa; phylum Arthropoda; class Insecta; order Diptera; family Drosophilidae; genus Drosophila; species Drosophila kuntzei. Next base: position 921,047 of record JAWNLU010001233.1, on the reverse strand, counting down.
TATGCAAGCGACCTATCGATCAGTTGCTTCGATAGACGTGCTGGTCTCAACATTGCGCTTGCAGCGCAACAGTGCGTTAACAGTAATGGGTTATGTTAGCAGCAGCACTGTTAACTCATTTGTTGCTAGATTTTGTAATTTTCAAAATGTTTAAGCTTATTTTAGTTGCAAGAAAAACACACTGAAACCACAATTTTTTTTGTATTTTGGATGCACCTATTTTCAATATTTCTTTTCAAACTAAGCAACAGTGAGCAGTAATAAAATTCGACTGTGTCAAATAATCTTCCAAAAAAACTTTTTAACAAGTAAAAGTCTAGTGACGAAAGTCTTTCCTGCCCCAAAATTTCTGATATCCCATTTTGTGACGAACGATATTAAACTTAATATATAAATAATTATAAAATAAAAAGTTTGGCATTCGGAACATTGCGCATAAAGATCTTGATTCTGTATACCTAAAAATAATTTTAATGCGCAGTGCCGAATGCCAAACTTTTTATTTTATAATTATTTATATATTAAGTTTAATATCGTTCGTCACAAAATGGGATATCAGAAATTTTGGGGCAGGGAAAGACTTTCGTCACTAGACTTTTACTTTGTTAAAAAGTTTTTTTTGGAAGATATCAGAAATTTTTGGAATTTAATATGATTCTGACAGTGTAATTTTGCTATAAAATTATCAAAATGCTTACTTCAAATAAAAAATAAATAGGGCAGCTATATAATATAGTAAACCGATTTTATCCAATGTTGGTCAGGATGTATAAAACCAACCCAGATGCGTATGTTGACAGTGTGATCAAGATCTGAAAAAACAACAAAGTTTTTTATACTAAAACTTGATTTTTAACCGATCGTTCCTATGACAGCTATATGATATAGTGGACCGATTTGAACTAAATTTGGACATAATGTGTAAGACTAACTTAAATGCATACTCTGTCAAATTGGTTGAGAAACCTTAAAAAACAAAAAAGTTGTTCATACTAAAACTTGATTTTTAACCGATCGTTCCTATGACAGCTATATGATATAGTGGACCGATTTCAACTAAATTTGGACATAATGTGTAAGACTTACTTAAATGCATACTTTGTCAAATTGGTTGAGAAACCTTGAAAAACAAAAAAGTTTTTTGTACCAAAGCTTGATTTTCTATTTAGTACCATATAGTAAATAGTAAAATGTATATATTCAGTTTACCGTTAATATCTTCCAAACCTTATGGCTGAGACACATGTGTCATATATCAAAAGACGCGAAATTTTATATGTTACAACATATTGAAATTTAATAAAAATCGTCGGAACCGTTTTCTAATAAATCGCCAAAGTTTAAGCTAAAAATTCTTTTTTCACCTGTAGCGTTTTACCTGAGCACTTTGCAAAAAAATATTCAAGGCACGTCTGAAAGCCCTCTAATATACCTTTCTAACGACATATAGAACACATCTCTAGCTTTCTTGGATTGGAAGCAATGGGTGTTTCAAATTTATCACGTTTTAGCTTTTTCCCGCTAAACTAGCTATTTCCCGCTAAAGTCGTAGAACAAACATTTCTAGATTTCTGATAAGAAACAATTCCTCATCAGAAAAATTTAGCTTTTTCAGCGCCTTCGTACAAACAAACAAATGGACAAACAGACAAACAGACAAACAAACTTTTCATCTCATTTTGAGAAGGCCCTTAAAAACTTCAAATTAATATATCTTTTGAACCAAATGTCGGATTGAAATGATCAAGGTATCATTCGACGCGTATTTTTAATAAGAATTTTTAAAAATTATAAAATTTTACCAAAAGGCTCCAACGGCCCCACTAGCTGCAATCATTAAAATTTGGCCCCTCCCACTTACACCCCCATATCTTACGAACCAGGTGAGTTACCAAAAGTCTTAGTATGCACTTTTGTTAGGTAAAGTCATACCTTTCGATCGGTATATAACTCAATCCGATCGGACAGTCATAGCAAATTTTCCATTCTGCGTGTATATATTGCTAGTCGCCTTTTGCACACTATGTGTTGCTTTCGTCACTAGCGCGGACTGCCGTCCGCAGTGATAACTGCTTTAATTTTTGGTGTTATAAATTCTGTAAATATTAACTCAAAATGGCACTGTTTGTTTGTGCGCACAAACAGCTCAACCGAGCAGTAACAGTTCTGTTGAGCATAACATTTATGCTTGAGCAACAAAAAAATATTTGTTTTTATTTGAATTACATGAAACCAATTGGTCAGATAATTTCGGTGTATTTTGCGGAAATAAGTAAAGGAAACTACTAACGACTGCACAACCAGTCAGAAAGAGATGAAACACAACAGCAGACGCTGTTAAAGGTTGCAAATGTAAACTCAAAATGGCACGGTTATGTAAGCTAACATTTGTTTGCATGTTAACAGCTCATTTGAGTAGCAGTTCTGTGGAGCACAACAGTAGCGTTTTGTGCAAGAATAACAAATATATAATTTAAATTAAGATAATAATAAATGAATTAGTGTTTTTTCGTTTTGTGCAATTATAAGTAAACGAAACAACAACAATGTCCGCAACTGCCACAAAGTGCAGCAAATGCCAACAAGAAACAGAAGATGAGGCCACACTTTGCACAGATTGCGCTGATTCCACGGACGCGAAGCAGGAGATGAAGCAAAAGCAAACGCTAAAGGAGGATGAAGAGGAGGAAAAGACGAAGGAGGATTGTGTAAAAATGGAGTTAGATACGGATCTGACCACAACGGAGACATTGGATGATCTCGATGAGCTGGACGAGCAAACAGAGCGAAAGCAGAAGGAGATGGCAAGGGAAAATCAACAAAGGAAACAAAAGCAAAGCGAATCACCCCTGAAAGAGGAACAACAATCGCAACAACAACAACAACTGGAAAAGAAAATCCAATTGGAATCCAAAGTAAAGGAGGAGGAGGAGCAGCCGGCGGAGGAGTCGCTGCCCAGTGTGGTGAATTCAAGTGTGGTGGCCACCATTAAATCCGAATCAGCTGCTGAAGGCGATGCGGATATCAAAATGGCCACCGCGCCAAATCAGACATGCCACGCCCCCCAGACGACACAACGGGGCGGTAAGATCACGAGGAGCAGCTTGAACGGCGCCCGTTCCCCAAACATCATGAAGCGGCTGAGGAAGAGCACGAGGAGCACACGATTCAAGGCCAAGTTGACGGGTCGCGGTGGAGCAGGAGGCGGGGGAGGAGCAGGTAGGAAGGCATGCATACATATGTTTAAAAATATCAATATCGATAACATTTCGATTTGACAAAACAAATATTTGTTTTTGATATCAATACCGATAGCATTTCGATAGAAAAACAATAACATTTTTAATGCAAATTTTTTAAATAATATCAATATTGATAACATTTTGCAATATGAATAATATCTCAAATTTAAAAATATTATTTCACTTAATAATTTTTAAAATATGTTGATAGGACTATATTATTTTCACTTGATATATTTAAAAATTTCAATATCGATATTTTAATAGAAAAACTAGAGCTGAAAAAAGTCGATTTTCAGTGTATCGATTTTTTCAATATTTTTTAAATAAAAATCGATTAAATCGAAATTATTTATTTATTTTTTAAAAAATGTATTTATTTTTTTTCCGAAAAAATCGATACATTAAAAATCGACTTTTTTGCAGCTCTAAGAAAAACTATTTTAATTTATTTTTATTGTTCGTAATATCAACATCGATAATATTTCGATAGACGAAAAATAATATTTATTTTTTGCACGATTACTTAAGATATATTGATAAAATTTCGATTTTAAAAATAATTATTTGTATATGATAATTTTTTAAATTATATCAATATCTAAAATATATCGACATGGAAACAATATCACTCAAAAATATATCGACACAAAAAAATATTTATCGATATACATATGACTAATTTGTGAACAACCGTAGGAGGAGCAGGCGGCGGAGGAGCAACAAATGGACACAATGGGACAACGAATGGCAAGGCACATGGTAAACTCGGAGGAGGAGCAGGCGGTGGAGCAGGAGGAGGAGGGGGAGGAGCAACTACATCCACTCCCAGAAATCGTCGGACATTATTCAAGCGACCAGCACAGAAGACGCCACGTGTGCAAGCGACCACGAGATTCGTGAAGAGCGTCTTCTACAAAGGCAGCTACATGCAGATTGGCGACATCGTGAGCATCGTGGACAGCGAACAGAATGTTTACTATGCCCAAATCCGGGGATTACTTGTGGATGCCTACTGTGAAAAGTCGGCGTTCCTCACATGGTTGATTCCCACCCAGGACAGTCCCGATCCCAGGGATGGCTTCGATCCGGCCACATATCTCATAGGTGAGTGAGGATCGAAATCTTCTACAACTTAACTTGATTCACTTTATTATATTCTATTTTACAAGAGAGATTTCTGATAAATTATATTTATTTATTTATTTCTTAGTGTTACAAATCTCTAGTTTTAATCTTTCTAGATTAGTTATAAATTATTATATTATATTATATTTATTTAAATGTTTCCAAATGTTATAAGTAGTAGATAAATTATTATATTATATTATAATTATTTATTTGTCTCCTAGTGTTACAAGTAGAGAGATTAATTATAAATTATTATATTATATTTATTTATTTCTTAGTGTTACAAATCTCTAGTTTTAATCTTATTTGTTTTCTAGTGTTATAAATAGAGAGATTACCTATAAATTATTATATTATATTATAATTATTTATTTGTCTCCTAGTGCAACATAAAACTTAATAAATAAGAGTTATTCCTTAACTTTTATTTTAAAAATAACAAAATTAAAATAATCGATTTCAAATTTTATTTATTTAATAGTGATGTAAAGTATCAATCGATTATACTCCGAAGTAAATATTGAAGAATCAATTGTATTCTATATTTCCTATTGAAAAAATTCGAAAAGTCAAAAAACTCAACTTCACATAATTCATTGCGAAAAATAAAATAATCAAGTTAAATTAGATTAGAATCGCTTAAAAATTAATTTATCGATGTATTTACATCGCTAAATAATACGCGTAATTTTTTATTTTATATATTAAAATCGTAAAATCATTTTTTTATATAATATTACTATAATTAATTTTTAATTCAACGACATTTTCTATTTTCCTTTATATTAATTTTAAAATTTTTATTATTATTATTATTTGTTTAATAGTTGAAATTTTTTTTATATATGTATTAAAATCGTATAAACTTTTTTTTACTTAAATATTATAAATAATTAAAAATGTATTATTAAAAAATTATTTGTATTTCCTTTATTATTTTAAAATTATAAATATTTTTATTATTATTTGTCCCTTATTTTGGGTTCCGTTTATCCTGTTTTTCTAATCGACAGAAAAATAGTTTAAAATTGTTTATTCAACAATCGAATTATCGATAAATAATGTGTGTAATTTAATTTAAAACTTTTTATTAAAATATCAATTCACTATCTCAATTGCAGGACCCGACGAGGAGCTATCGAGGAAACTGTGCTATCTGGAGTTCATCATGCATGCACCCAGCAATTATTATTTTGATCGCACGACGCCTTTCCCCCTGCCCGATGTGGATGAATATGCTGCTCAACGCACTGGTGGATTCATCTGGACACGTTTGCCGATTTTTAAGCGGGAAAGGGAGCGGGAACGGGAACGGGATCGTGTAGGGAAGGCGGCTGCCTAGACACGCCCACATCGAGGCAACAGATTAATTTATTTAAAATATAAGTGCAGACAAAAACTGATTAAAAACAATCGCAAAATCGAAATCTGTAATTAGTCCCTGATGCAATACTTGGAATACTCCGACAAATTCGGTCCAAAATTGGACACAGATGTGAAAAATAAACACTGAGCAAACTTTTCTATAGTATATCTTATATTCTTTCATTTTAAATCAATAATTTTTTGTATAACCTTTTAATCATTTCTCGAAAATGGCACAATCAAGAATGAAATGCATTAAACTTTCTGAAAGTTAATGAATATTAGGTTCAGGTTTCTTTTGTACGGTACTTTTCAGTTAATAATTTAAGCGACGCCTAATTATTATTACATATTACATAAATTAAATATAAATAAGAGAATCTGGTGAATCCTTAGGGAATCCTGAGGGAATCCTTAAGGAATCCTTGGGGAATCCTTAAGGAATCCTTGGGGAATCCTTAAGGAATCCTTGGGGAATCCTTAAGGAATCCTTGGGGAATCCCTAGTGTTGAATCTTTGAGTCAAATCTTAACTTTTATTAGCATTGCCCGATTTATTTAAAGTTCAAGTGTGAACAAGTAACGGAAAAGCTGTCGAAAAGAAATGTATTGGGAATTATTAGGGCATCCCTTGTGTTGAATCGCTGAATCAACTCAATTAATTTTTGCATTGCATAATTTATGTCAAGTACAAGTGTGAACAAAACACTAAAAAAAAGTCGAAAAGAAAGTTGTAAGGAATCCCTAGGGAATCCTTAGTGTTGAATCGTTGAGTCAACTCATAATTCACATTTGCATTGTCTGATTTATGTAAAGTAAAATTGTAAGCCAAAATCTGTAAGGTATCCTTGAGGAATCTTTAAGGAATCCTTAGGGACTCCTTAAGGAATCCTTAGGGAATCCTTAATCCTTAAGGAATCCTTAGGGACTCCTTAAGGAATCCTTAGGGAATCCTTAATCCTTAAGGAATCCTCAGTGCTGAATCGTTGAGTCAACTCATAACTCGTATTTGCATTGCCTGATTTATTTAAAGTACAAGTGTAAACAAAAAACGGAAAAGAAATCTGTAAGGAATCCTTGAGGAATCCTTAGTGCTGTTCAGCTGCCTGATATTCCATATAGGCACGATCGACATCCTCGAGCTGCAGCTGATCCTTGTCTGGACGCGACTGGCAGCTGTGAATGGGCGCGAGATGCTCCTGATTGGCAGATTGGAGGCTCCACTGCATCCGAATGGCGCTGGCGGCTTCAGCGAGCAGAATGCGCAACTGGAGGGCATCATCATCGGTCAAATTGGCGGCATTGGCCAAGGGAATGGGCGTGGAATTGGCAATGGGATTGGGATTGGGATGGGGATGGGGATTGGCATCCTCCTGGAGGGGAGCAGTCGGAGTTGGAGTCGGAACTAGTTGAACGGGAGCAAGGGCCAGCTGAACTGGAACCGGAACTGGAACCGGAGCCGCTGCTTGACGAGCAGCACGCAATTCGGCAATCACCTCATTGATGGCCGCCTGGAGACGAGTTGGGACATGGATATCATCGGCATTCCTGGTCAATTGCCAGCATTGTTCCACCACATCCACGAGCAGATGATAGACCATCTTGATGAGCTCCCGCAGCAGAGCACTTCCCATATCCGAGACACCATTAAATGCCTGTTGTATAATTATCCTATTGCGACTCATCAGAGGATCGACGAGTTCATCGTGAACCAATTGACATCCCCCTCCAAAATTTGGGAGTAACCACAACAACAGGCACAGCTTGAAGGCGGCAAAGAACGGCACCCAGCACTCCAGGCATCCCGTCAAGAAATGGAATGATGTGAACATTCCAAATACGATCCAATATTTCATCCATTTCATTTGATTTAATTGATTTCCACTCAGACTCGCGTATGTCGCGTACGCCGGATAAAGCCAGCCAATTATCAGCATTAGAAATTCATAAAACATTTCGAATTCGTATTTGTATTCTCGTTGAAATTTCTCAATTTATTACACAATTTATTTTCTAAAATTTCGTTTTGGGTTTTTATTATTATTTTGGGGAGCACGGATCTGTTTTTGTGAAAGCTCTATTTCAATTTGGAGCGCTCGAGAAATCAAACATGGAAAATAACAAGCTGAAAAGGCACCGATTACTATGTTCAATTATTATTTTTGTATTTTTCGTTTAATTCATTTATTTAAATTCATATTCAAAACTCAGCAAGCAGTGCTGTAGAAAATCGAGTCATCGACTGCTTGCATTGAGAGTGTTGTCAAGCAGTTTATTAACTGCAGACAGAAATAGCTATCGATAGGTTTGTAATCGACAGCGCACATTGAAGAGTTGCCTTTTCTAGTTCAATTTGCTGAATAAGCTCAAGCGTTCATTCATTTAGTTCTATTATTGAGTTGGTCCGTTGGTGAAAAATAGTTCAATCGAACTTAATCGGTTCGATTTGAACGGCGCACAATTCAAATGTGAACGTATTTTTAGTTCATTTAGCAATAATTTATTAAATTTTTAAAAATTTCCGTCAGCCCGCGGGGGAAGAAATTGTATTATTTAACTCTAAAAAAAATCCGATATTCCACAAAACTAATACAAATTCTGAAATATTTTGACGCATCGTTACATATAATACATGTAATTACGTCCGCCATTTGAATGGGAATGGAGAATCGCTTCTCTCAACATCTTGATCAGACTCAGAATCCGAGGCGGTGTCTTCCAGTTTTAAGTCCCATTCCAAGAAATCATTTTCCTTGCTTATGAGACACTGGAAAAACTCAACAAGAGATGAGCTGTCAGCTGTCAAAAGCTGTCAGACATTAATATTTTTGTCTGGGCGGCTGCTCAGTTTTAAAAAAGTTGGCTATTTTTTTTAGTTGTTTTGTTATTTAAATTAATATCAACCAAGTGTCAAAAGAAAATATCGATATATTTGTAATCGACTGCGCACATTGCGTTACCTTGTAGTGTGCACACATTATTTGTCAGTATTTGTTTTAAAATAAAAGCCGCAAAATAAATGCAAGTGCAAAGAAAAAATTTAAATTAATATCAGTCAAGTGTATAGAAAATATCGCACAGAAAGATAGTTAGACAATATCGATATATTTGTAATCGACTGCGCACATTGCGTTACCTCGTAGTCTGCAGACACCATGGCTGTGTTTGTTTTTGAAAATGGAAGCCGCAACAAGCGATAATAATACAAGTGTTAAGGAAAATGCTGTGAATTTGGAAACTGCACGACTCAGCGATGTGGACGATATTTCGGATATTGATATTGAAGATGTGGCGGATGAGTTGCACAAGACAATGACTGCAAAACCCGTCTATAATCAACATAGAAGCATTTTCAATACAACGCTCGACTTTACGGAATGTGTGTGAAAAGCGCGCGAATATATGTGATATACAGTTAATGCGGTAATTGTTTTGACAAAGCAAAAAATACACATTGATGTTGATTTCAACTAAATTAATTTCATGAGTTTTTTAATTAAATAATAAGCAAATAAATGAAAATATGAGAAAAATATAAAATTTTTTAAAATTATAGCAAATTAAAATTAATAAGTTTATATTTTTTGTTATAATTTTTAATTAAAATTAATTTTAATAATAGTTAAATTTTCGGTATTTGTTTTTTTTTTAATTGATTACTAAAATATAATCAACTTTATTAAAGAAAAGGGGAAAAATCATATTCCAAGAAAAGGATTTATTTTTGTTTTAAATTAAAATATGTAAATTTGTTTTTTATTTATAAAAATAGTTTAACTCAACTTTAAACAAATTTCAAATATTTTCCTAATTAAAAATAGTTTAACTCAATATTTCTTCTCTTTTACATCGTTTTAAAAAGCAAAAGAAATAATATTAAAATAGGAAAAGAATTAAAATCATATTCAATGAATTTCATTGTGATTTATAAATTAAAAAATGTGCAAATTCATTAAAATAAAAAAAAGATTTTATTATTAAGCTAATTTGTTTTTAATTTTTAAAAATAGTTAAACTCAATAGATTTTAATATTTCTTTTTTTAAAATCGTTCTAAAAACCACAAGCAATAATAATAAATTAGCAAAGGAATTAAATCATATTCAAAGTATAGATTTTTATTCAAAAATAAAGTGTGTGCATTTTGTCAATTTGTCAAGACAATTATTTGACCATAATATTGAATATTTAATAATATTTGAATACATTTACAGCCCAAACTGCGTGCCAGAAGATTGACGTTGCTGTGGAAGCTTACAAGGAGCATGTAGTGCAGGAGTTGCAATCCTGGGAATCGTTCATCACCAAGAATCTGCCCCGATCTCCGAAAGCAACGAAATCCACGTCCACATCTACAACAGCTTGCTATAAACCTGGCCAAGAGCAGCAGGCACATTTGAATGCTGGCCCCAATCTACAGAATTTTATACGTGATCTTGGCGCATTCATGAATGATAGTTACAGCTTTCTAATGGAGTCCGAGGACATGCAGGATTTGCTGGAGGATCTCAAGGAGGACTGTCAACTCCATGTGCGCACCGTACAAAGGAACAACATGTTCAACTGTTTGTCAAAATTTTAAAATCCTCTCTTTACAATTTAATACAAAAGGAAAAAAAATACACGAATTTCAATAAAAAATAAATATCAACATTTTTTAACATTTATTCTATGGTCTAACTATAAGTCTGTGTACAATCTATAAGCTATGGCCACAACTGGAAAGATTACTCCTTGGTCCAGGTGGCCACGTATTTCATAAGATCCGTCAGACTATCGAAGTCCGTGCGACTTTTTGGTGGCTCGTCTTTTGTTATACGCGGCAATGTTTTGCCCATTTTCAGTCGGAACTCCTCGAACTGCAATAGAAATACGGATTACAGTAAGTCACATCATTTTATTGACCAAATAAAAAACTAAAAAAAATTTCAAATGTGTCTTACTAAATTAAAAAATTAAAAAAATCAACTTATTGCATTATTTTTAATTGTCTTTTAAGTTTTAAATTATTAAAAAATATTTTTTAAAAAATAAGAGATCATGTAAAACAACAAATTCGCATTTTGGAAAAATAATGTTGAACTCTTTAAATAAAATAAGAAATTCAATTTTAACAATTTTCACATCTGTCTTACTAAATTAAAAAATTAAAGATTCAACTTTTTGCATTATTTTTGATTGTCTTTAAAGTTTTAGTTGTTTAAAATATAAGAGATCAAGTATAAGAACAGATTCGCATTTTGCAAAAATAATGTTAATCTCTTTAAATATAATAGGAAATTAAATTTAAACAATTTGCAAGTGTTTCCTTCTAATTAATAAAAATGTGTAGAGCTTTAGGATTCAATTTAATACATTGTCTTTTAGGCTAAAAATTGTTTAAAAATATTTAAAAATTACGTTAAAAATAAAAAAAAATTGTATTTAATAAGTTAAACCATTAGGCTAAAAACCTGCATTTATATAATTTGAATAACTCTCTTAGTTCAGCTGCTTTAACTAATTATAATTAAAAGAAAACAACTTACAATTAATAAAACAATGTCAAAACAATTACTTGACCAACTGTACAAAAAATACTCACGTCTTTGGCGCCACTTAGTTTCCAGACGCCATAACAGATGGCGCCAGTGCCCAGAACGGCGTAGAGTGTGCCCCAGCCAAGAGCACGCAGGGCCAGTGTGGAGCCCTCGTCCATGAGTATGATGCCCTGGCGGGTTCCCTGCTGCTGGAGCACCTTGCTGTCCGCTTTCTTGGCCGTCGCCAGCGTGCGGGAGAAACCAAAAAGTGCCGAGATGCCGCCGACAAGTCCCATAAATGCAGCGGCTGTTTTGGATATAGAAATGTATTATTACAAATAATGACAAGTGTATTGTGTATGATTGAAAGCAAATCGAAATATACCTTGGATCCGAAACTTTCGCTGCTTCTCCGCTGCCACTGCGTCAATGTCAACGCCGACCTCATTCATTGGTTTTATTTAGTTCTCACAATTTGTATTGTCGTAATCGTAACATTTAGAGTTGTAATAAAGCTGGTAAACTATCGATGACAATATTGATGTATCCAATATCTGATTTACCATTATCGATAGTGCGACAGCTTGTGGCGGTCGGACAATAACTTATGTGAATTGCGATAGTAGCTGGCTCAACGATTCCAAACGATGTTTCGATACCATACAATAGTTGTTGGACAACTCATATCGATACTTCGATTATTCTCGCTGTTGTCAGTGTCATTGTCTGCGTCGAACAAATCAAACATAAAATAGAGAGCAAAATATAGTAAAACAACAATAAACAATATGTGACAAAATGCAAATTGTCGAATAAACTTGATTAAACGTTAAATAAATACAAATCAGCTGATTGCGGGCAATGCGCAATTGCAGGGCTGGTGAACATCGATAACGCAAAACTGTGCAGAGTTGTGTTTTACAACAAATCGGCCTCCCACAATATAATTTTAGTGCGCTTTTCGGTCTGCGTTGCTCGCGTCTGCATCAAAAAAAGCGGAATTAGCAGCTTTAAAGTACCTTAAAGTGTATTCAACAGGCGAACGATTGTAATAAAATGCATTAAACATAAACAAACGCATAAAACGCATGTTATTTATTGTTTTTTTATTCGCACACAATTCTTCAGCTCTTATCACGCGTGCAAAATTTTCCCAACAAATTTTTTTGTGGGTAAAAAGTGTGACGACGACGACGTCGACGGCGGGACACTTTTGAACAACTCCACGCACAACGATGAGCACCACAACGGACTCGAAGGCGCCACTGCGTCAGGTGAAGCGCGTACAGTTTGGCATTTTATCACCTGATGAAATTGTAAGTACTCTTAGTGCCAAAAAATATGTACATACATATGTATGTATGACAAAAAAATGTGAAATTGACGCCATATTGAAAATCAATGGAGTAAACAAAATGCATGCGATTTTCAATATTTGGCGATGATTCATAGCGTATTGCTCTTTAAATCCTTAATATGTATATAATTGCCTAAATATATTTAGACCCTGTACTTGAAATCGACGAAGGGTCTTTTAAGTTTATCACAAGCGAGAAATGTGCGTAACGCAGACTGAACACAGTTAGTCAAGTAATTGTTTTGACAAAACACAACATGCAAATACAGTATGTCAAGTAGCTTTTTTGACAAAAAACAGAAATATATAAATTTTAATGGTTTTTATTTGTAAAAGTATCTAAAATAAATGAATAAATCCAAGATAGAGATTTTTTATTTTTAAAAATAGATGTATATTGTTAATTTAACATTTATCTTGTTCTAAGAACCAAAAACAAGTATAATAAAATAAATAATACAAGAAACCAAGCCAGTTTTATTTTTGAGAATAAAATATGTTTTTTTTTAGCATATTGTCAAGTAATTGTTTTTTGAAAAAATATAAACTGCACAAATTTGCATTTTAATTATTAAAAATAATTAAATCCAATAGATATGTACATAAGTAACATTATTTTTTGACTTCAAATGTTTTAAGAACCATAAGTAAATATTATAACATTAAAAAAATAAAATAAATAAAAAACAAAAAATAGTTTTTTTGCAAAATAAAGAAATGTATATTTTTAATTTTGTCAAAACAATTACTTGATCAACTATTTAAGACCGAGAACCACCAAACAGGGTCGCATTTATTCGTGCTCTTTCGGCTTTAGAAGTTTTCATGCAATTTTTTGTGTTCATAAATTTAATTAAACATTAACATTATAGAATTGAGAATAGACAGTCGATTTCTCTTTAAATTAGTAAATGAAAAATGAGTAAGTACAGGGTCTCTCAATTTTTTGTTTCAATAAATAACCATTGATATTAAATTAAGATACAAATTTGAATAAATACAGGGTCTCTCACTGTCGTGCTCTCTCGGCTATAGAATGAATTAAATTAGTAAATAAAAAATGGTTAAGTACAGGGTCTCTTAAGTTTTTGTTTCCATAAATAACAACATTAAGATAAGAAAAGAATATACACAGGGTCGCTCACAGTCGATTTCTCTTGGCTGTAGAATAGATTAAAAAAAAGAGAAAGTACAGGGTCTCTCAGTTGTTTGTTTTTATAAATAACTATTGATATTAAATAAAGATATGAATATAATAAATACAGGGTCTCTCACTGTCGTGTTCTCTTGGGTGTAGAATTTCCTACTAGTAATAAAATATAATTTTTATTTTCATAAATTTAATTAAACATAAATATTGATATATATAGATATATTCAAAAGTAGGTAATATAAAAACAGCAAGTTCAAGTTCTTTCAATATTTTGCTTATAAACATTTAAATAAAAATAGCTTTTGATATTAAGATACGAATAAAATAAATACAGGGTCTCTCACAGTCGAGTTCTTTTCTTTCCCCCCTCTCTCCCGCGTTTAGCGTCGCATGTCCGTGACGGAGGGCGGCGTCCAGTTTGCCGAGACACTGGAGGGCGGCCGTCCGAAGCTGGGCGGTTTGATGGATCCTCGGCAGGGTGTGATCGACAGGACGTCGAGGTGTCAGACGTGTGCTGGCAATATGACGGAATGTCCTGGCCATTTTGGTCACATTGATCTGGCCAAGCCCGTCTTTCACATTGGCTTTATCACCAAGACAATTAAGATACTGCGATGCGTCTGTTTCTATTGCTCCAAAATGTTGGTGTCTCCGCACAATCCCAAAATTAAGGAGATCGTGATGAAATCGAAGGGACAACCAAGAAAACGTCTCGCCTACGTTTACGATCTGTGCAAGGGCAAGACCATTTGTGAGGGAGGCGAGGACATGGATCTCACCAAGGACAATCAGCAGGTGGATCCCAATAAGAAACCAGGACACGGCGGTTGCGGTCACTATCAGCCCTCGATAAGGCGAACAGGTCTCGATTTGAGCGCCGAGTGGAAGCATGTCAATGAGGATTCCCAGGTAATATCGATATATTATATATTACATTTATTAAATAAATAAATATATAAATAAATATAATATGTATAAATAAATAAATAAATATATAAATGAATAAATAAATACAAAAAATAAATATATACATTTTTAGCAATTTATATATTCTTCAGCGATATTTTCTATGACGTTATTATATAAATATTCGTAAAATATCGATATTTTTGCTATCAAAAATCGAGTAAAATTCATACAGTTTTCATATTAAATTATTCTCGATATTGATTTATTTTTAATTATATTAAAACGAACTTAAAACCAGTGGAAACACAACTTTCCTAGATATTGATAATATTTAAATTCTCGTTATATAAAAAATCTCAAGTAATCTATTAATATTTACACATTTCAAAACAATATTAAAATTTTTTAATATCAAAATATTTATAGTTAATATTTATATTTTAAAATTGGTAACTTGTTTATATTAATATTTTAAAAAACTTGAATGCCTCTATTTTAAAGTGAAAACTCGTATAATTTGAGGTCAAGTTTTGATACCCAGGTTTATTGTTAAAAATATCTAATTAAATACTAAAACAAATTAAATATTTAATCAAATTAAATATTTAATCAAATTATGTATTAAATGAAATAAACAATATTAAATCAAATTAAATATTAAATCAAGTTAAACATTAAATCAAGTTAAATATTATATCAAAATTAATATCAAATTAAATTAAATTTGAAATCAAATTAAATATTAAATCAATTGAAATGTAAAATCAAATTAAATATGAAATCTATTTAAATATTAAATCAAATGAAATATTAAATCAAAATAAATATCAATTCAAATTAAATATATACGTATTAAATCAAATTAAATATTAATTCAAATTTAATATTTAATCAAAAGAAATATTAAATTCAATTTAATATTAAATCAAATTAAATTTGAAATACAAACTAATATTAAATCAAATGAAATATCAAATCGAATTAAATTTAATATTAAATCAAATTAAATATGAAATCAAATTAAATATTAAATCAAAATAATCAAAATCAAAATGAAATATTAAATTAAAATAAATATCAATTCAAATTAGATATTAAATCAAATTAAATATGATGTCAAATTAAATATTTAATCAAATTGAATATTTAATCAAATAATATATTAAATCAAATTGAATATTAAAACAAAAGAAATATTAAATTCAATTTAATATTAAATCAAAATAAATAGTAATATCAAATTAAATTAAATATTAAATCAAATCAAATATGAAATACAAATTAATATTCAGTCAAATGAAATATTAAATCCAATTAAGTATTAAATTAAATTAAATATTGAATCGAATAAAATATGAAAACAAATTAAATATTAAATCAAAATAATTTTTAAGTATAAACTCATTGATATTAATATATTTTATCGATATTAATATATTTTCAAAAATTGCAATTTGCAGGAGAAGAAGATTGTGGTGTCTGCTGAGCGCGTTTGGGAGATCCTCAAGCACATAACGGACGAGGAGTGTTTTATTCTTGGTATGGATCCGAAATACGCACGTCCCGATTGGATGATTGTCACCGTCCTGCCCGTTCCTCCACTCGCCGTGCGTCCCGCTGTCGTCATGTTTGGTGCCGCCAAGAATCAGGACGATTTGACGCACAAACTGGCGGATATCATAAAGGCCAACAATGAATTGCGTAAGAATGAAGCAAGTGGCGCCGCTGCGCATGTTATACAGGAGAACATCAAGATGCTGCAGTTCCATGTGGCCACCTTGGTGGACAATGATATGCCCGGAATGCCACGTGCCATGCAAAAGTCAGGGAAGCCCTTAAAGGCGATCAAGGCACGTCTCAAGGGCAAGGAGGGACGTATCCGTGGTAATTTGATGGGAAAACGTGTCGATTTCTCAGCACGCACAGTCATCACTCCCGATCCCAACTTGCGCATTGACCAGGTCGGTGTACCGCGTTCCATAGCCCAGAATTTGACTTTCCCGGAGCTGGTGACCCCTTTCAATATTGATCGCATGCAGGAGCTGGTGAGAAGAGGCAATTCCCAATATCCGGGTGCCAAATATATTGTCCGTGACAATGGAGAACGTATCGATTTACGATTCCATCCGAAATCCTCGGATCTACATCTGCAATGTGGCTATAAAGTGGAGCGACATTTGCGCGATGATGATTTGGTGATCTTCAATCGTCAGCCGACACTGCACAAGATGAGTATGATGGGTCACAGGGTTAAGGTGCTGCCCTGGTCCACATTTCGCATGAATCTATCGTGTACCTCGCCGTACAATGCCGATTTCGATGGCGATGAGATGAATCTTCATGTCCCCCAATCGATGGAGACACGTGCGGAGGTGGAGAACATTCACATTACACCCAGACAGATTATAACACCGCAGGCGAATAAACCTGTAATGGGTATTGTCCAGGATACATTGACAGCGGTGCGTAAGATGACGAAACGTGATGTGTTCATCACACGGGAGCAGGTGATGAATCTGCTCATGTTTCTGCCCACATGGGATGGCAAGATGCCACAACCGTGCATCCTCAAGCCGCGTCCATTGTGGACGGGTAAACAGATCTTCTCTTTAATTATACCCGGCAATGTCAACATGATACGCACCCATTCAACGCATCCGGATGAGGAGGACGATGGTCCATACAAGTGGATATCGCCGGGTGATACCAAAGTCATGGTCGAGCATGGTGAACTCATCATGGGTATACTCTGTAAGAAGACACTCGGTACTTCAGCGGGTTCCCTGCTCCATATTTGTTTCCTTGAACTTGGTCATGATATTGCCGGTAGATTCTATGGTAACATTCAGACGGTCATCAACAATTGGTTGCTACTCGAGGGTCACAGCATTGGCATTGGCGACACCATTGCCGATCCGCAGACCTACACGGAAATCCAGACGGCCATCAAGAAGGCCAAAGACGATGTCATCAATGTCATACAAAAGGCCCACAACATGGAACTCGAACCGACACCGGGTAACACACTCCGACAGACCTTCGAGAACAAGGTGAATCGCATATTGAACGATGCTCGTGACAAAACTGGTGGATCCGCCAAGAAATCCCTCACCGAATACAACAATCCTAAAGGCTATGGTCGTGTCCGGTTCAAGGGTTCCAACATTAACATCTCACAGGTAAAATAACGAGCATTTTTATTATTATTTCCATTTTATTTAATTAATAAATATATAACATACAATTTAATATGAAAAAATAGGTAAAATAACGAGCATTTTAATTCTTATTTCCATTTTATTTAATTAACTAATAATAACATATAATAGAATCCGGGAATATAACTTTTATAGATTGTATTTAAAAATCTAAATTGCATTCTGGGAATTATTTCCAAATTTACCCTAATTTAAAATATTTTTTATAAAAATTCAAAATAATTATTCAATTCCTTTTTTTATTTTAAATTGCCATCTAAGAATTATTTCCAAATTTAAACTAAATGAATTCGCATCCCAAATATTAATGAATTTTCAACTTAAATATTAATCAACATTTAAAATTATAGTTAAAGTAGGATTTAAAGTTAGAAAAGTTAACAACTTAATACAAAAATCAATCAAAAAAAATAAATAAAAATAGTTATCCATTAAAATTAAATTCCATCTCAACTTGACTAAAATAAATGCAATAAATGCAAAGTAAATAAATTAATAAATAATTCATTTAAAATTAATATCAATTCAATTAAAATGAATTCCCAACTCAATTATTAACATTAACATTTAAAATTAAAGTTATAAATATGATTGAAAGTAAGAAAAGAAAAAGAAAACAACTTAATACAAAAATCTAAAAAAAAAAAATTGAAATTGTTATCAATTAAAATTAAATTCCATCTCAACTTGACTAAAATACAACTATTAAATATGATTTTAAATGAAAAAAGTATTTAAATTAATAATTGATTAGTAAAATATATTAAATAATTAATTTAAAAGCAGTTAAAATTTAATTTAAAAGAATTTGCTCCTCAATTTTTAAAACATTTAAACAACATTTAAAATTAAAGTTAACATCTTAATACAAAAAAATAGAAAATAAAAATGGTTATCAAATAAAAATGGTTACCAAAGTAAATCCAATAAATATGATTTTAAATGAAAAAGTAAATAAATTAATAAATAATTCATTTAAAATTAATAACACTTCAATTAAAATTAATTTCCAACTCAAATATTAATTAACATTTAAAATTATAGTTAAAATAGAAAGAAAAATTGACAACTTAATACAAAAAATATGAAATAAAAATGATTATCAATTGAATTCAAATGAAATTGCATCTCTCAACTTGCTCTCTCTCTTCTTTTCTGCTGATCCTCTCCAGGTTATTGCTTGTGTGGGACAACAGAACGTGGAGGGCAAGCGTATTCCATATGGATTCAGGAAGCGCACTCTGCCGCATTTCATCAAGGACGATTATGGTCCCGAGTCGCGAGGATTCGTGGAGAACTCATATCTGGCCGGCTTGACGCCATCCGAGTTCTATTTCCATGCGATGGGAGGACGTGAGGGATTGATTGATACCGCTGTGAAGACAGCGGAAACTGGTTACATCCAGCGACGTCTGATCAAGGCTATGGAGTCCGTGATGGTCAACTATGATGGCACCGTGCGTAACTCCGTCGGCCAATTGATTCAGCTGCGTTACGGCGAGGATGGACTCTGTGGTGAACTTGTCGAGTTCCAGAACATGCCCACCGTCAAGTTGTCCAACAAAGTGTTTGAGAAACGCTTCAAATTCGATTGGAGCAACGAGCGTTATATGCGCAAAGTCTTCACCGATGATGTCATCAAGGAAATGACGGACAGCAGCGATGCTATACAGGAGCTGGAGGGAGAATGGGATAAACTCGTTACGGATCGTGATAATCTACGCACAATCTTCCCCAATGGCGACTCCAAAGTCGTATTGCCTTGCAATCTACAGCGCATGATTTGGAATGTGCAAAAGATCTTTCACATCAACAAGAGATTACCCACAGATCTATCGCCAATGCGTGTGATACGTGGCGTGCAAGGATTACTCGAAAGATGTGTTATTGTCACGGGAAATGATCGTATATCAAAGCAGGCAAATGAAAATGCCACCTTACTCTTCCAATGTCTCATTCGTTCGACACTCTGTACCAAATATGTGGCTGAAGAGTTTCGTTTATCCTCGAGGCCTTTGAGTGGTTAATCGGTGAGATTGAGACACGTTTCCAGCAGGCACAGGCGAATCCTGGTGAAATGGTCGGTGCTCTAGCCGCACAGAGTTTAGGAGAACCTGCCACACAAATGACATTGAATACTTTCCATTTCGCCGGTGTCTCCTCGAAGAACGTGACACTTGGTGTACCCGTCTCAAGGAGATTATCAACATATCGAAGAAACCAAAGGCGCCATCTCTAACTGTTTTCCTCACCGGCGGTGCCGCTCGTGATGCGGAAAAGGCCAAGAATGTTTTATGCCGTTTGGAGCACACAACTTTACGTAAAGTTACGGCGAATACGGCCATTTATTATGATCCGGATCCACAGCGTACGGTAATTGCTGAGGATCAGGAGTTTGTCAATGTCTATTATGAGATGCCCGACTTTGATCCCACACGCATCTCACCCTGGTTACTTCGCATCGAGTTGGACCGCA
Organism: Drosophila kuntzei; assembly: GCA_035042165.1. Lineage (NCBI taxonomy): Eukaryota > Metazoa > Arthropoda > Insecta > Diptera > Drosophilidae > Drosophila > Drosophila kuntzei. The sequence goes on along the minus strand of JAWNLU010001233.1, from coordinate 900,679 downwards.
AACGAATGACGGATAAGAAGTTGACCATGGAACAGATTGCCGAGAAGATCAATGTGGGCTTTGGGGAGGATCTCAATTGCATCTTCAACGATGACAATGCCGATAAACTTGTGCTGCGCATCCGCATCATGAACAACGAGGAGAACAAGTTCCAGGACGAGGATGAGGCCGTCGACAAAATGGAGGACGACATGTTCCTACGCTGCATCGAGGCCAACATGCTATCGGACATGACGCTCCAAGGCATCGAAGCCATCGGCAAGGTAAAACCACAAATATACTTTTTTTTTTAAATACATAATTTACATTTATATTTTTTCAACTCTTAAAAATCCGAATATTTCAATAATTTTATTATTTTATTTTATTTAATTAATTTTAATTTAAATACACTTAAAAAATCAAAAGTTAAAATTTAAAATAATATTTTATTATAAACAAGTTTAATTCAAGGAAAAAAGGGTAAATTAATTTTAATTAAAATTCGAATACTTTCATTATTTTTTCATTTTTATTTCATTTAATTAATTAAATGAATTTGAATTTAAATATACTTCAAAATAAAGAATATAATATTTAATTTAATATTATATTATTAAACAAATTTAATTCAAAACGGAAAAGTAAAAATAATTAAGTTAAAGTCAATTGGGGGATATTCAAAAATAGTATAATTTATAAATAGAACAGAATCTTTTTTATATCCTCTTTTTTATAAAAAACACAATTTACTTTTATATATTCCTTTCAATTATCTTAATACTTTTTAAGAATTCGAATATTTTAAATTTTTTTCATTAAATTAAATTGAAATAGAGCCAAAAATTAAGAATACAGAATTTTAAATAAGATTACATCATATTCAGAAATATTATAATTTATAATTAGGCTAACAATTTATTTCTATATATACTCATTATATATACTCATTATTTTTAAAAAACGTAATTTACGTTTATGTTTTTTTTTTAAATTATTTTGTTTAATTAATTTGAATTTAAATAGATTTAAAAACTAAGTATATAAAATATAATTATGTTATAAACAAGTTTAATTCGAAAGGGGAAAGTTAAAAAAAGTTAAATTAAAATTCAAACGGCGGTAACCAAAAAATATTTAAAATGTATTTAATTTATTTAACTAAATAAATAAATTTGAATTTAAATAAAGTTAAAAACTTATAATGTTATATATAATACAAGATTATAACTCTTTACAACATTTATATTAAAATAAATAACGATATAACTTAATATAACCTTTTATAATTAATTGTAGTATTATATTATTAATAGTTGATTTTAAAACTAAATATTTTAATGTTTTAACATTAATTAATCAATATTAATTACATTTTCCAGGTGTATATGCATCTGCCGCAAACGGACAGCAAGAAACGGATCGTGATCACGGAGACGGGCGAGTTCAAGGCGATTGGGGAATGGTTGCTGGAAACGGACGGCACATCGATGATGAAGGTGCTGTCGGAACGGGATGTGGATCCCATACGAACATCCTCGAATGATATTTGCGAGATATTCCAAGTGCTGGGCATCGAGGCGGTGCGAAAGTCCGTTGAGAAGGAAATGAATGCCGTGCTGCAGTTCTACGGTCTCTACGTCAACTATCGACATTTGGCCCTGCTCTGCGATGTGATGACCGCCAAGGGGCACTTGATGGCCATCACTCGGCATGGTATTAATCGTCAGGATACGGGTGCTCTTATGCGTTGCTCCTTTGAGGAAACTGTCGATGTTCTGATGGATGCCGCTGCCCATGCCGAAACGGATCCCATGCGTGGCGTCTCCGAGAATATTATTATGGGACAATTGCCCAAAATGGGCACCGGTTGCTTTGATCTTCTGCTGGATGCCGAAAAATGTCGCTACGGCATCGAGATTCCCAATTCATTGGGCAGCAGCATGTTGGGCGGTGCTGCCATGTTCATTGGCGGCGGATCCACGCCCAGCATGACACCGCCCATGACGCCCTGGGTGAATTGCCATACGCCCCGATACTTCTCTCCCCTGGACACGGTAAGTGCCCCCTTAAAAACCATCTACAATCTACAATCGACCATCTACAATCTTTAATATACTGTAGTGCATTTAATTCAAACCTCAAATAATCATAATAATAATAATAATTTTAACTACAAAAACTTAAATTCATATTTAAGTCTTAATTAGCGATATCAGTCAAAGACTTCCATTTACAATTTATATAATATAAATCATTTTTAATTCATATTGGAAATTTGTATGTAAATAATTCAAATTAATAAAATATTTTTAATTTTTATTTAAAAGTTACGAAATAACACTTATATTTTTGCAATATCAAATTTTTTTAAAAATGTAATTACAAATTTTTTTAAATGATGTTTTCATTGTATTTATTAAATGCCAGAAGATACATTTAAATTACTTTTCATTTCCAATAATAATTAAAAGTTATTTTAATGCAATAATTACAAAAAATACCCAAAAATCAAATCAATTTTCAGCAATAATTAAATGTTATTTTATTAGCTTATTTCAATTATTATTACTTATTTAAATGCTTATTCAAATGAAAAGATTTTTACTTTTTCATCTCTTTTTAATCAATACATTTGAATTACTTTTGAATTACATTTCAATTACTTTTAATTTCCAATAATTAAATTAATAATTAAAAATTATTTCATTAGCTTATTTCAATGATTATTACTTATTTCAATGCTTATTAAAATGAAAAGTTTTGCTATTTTCCATCTCTCTCTATTCCATACATTTGAATTACTTTTGGATTACATTCCAATTACTTTTTATTACCAATAATAATTAAAAATAATTTCATTAGCTTATTTCAATTATTATTATAATTAAAAGTAATTTAATGAGCTTATTTCACTGATTATTACTTATTTCAATGCTTATTAGGATACGATTTTTCTATTTTCCATCTCTCTCTAATCAATGACCTATCTCTCACTCTCTCTCTCTCTCTGTCTGTTTCACAGTGAGTGCCATGACACCGGGTGGTCCAAGTTTCTCGCCGTCTGCGGCATCGGATGCATCGGGAATGTCGCCGAGTTGGTCGCCAGCTCATCCGGGTTCGTCGCCCAGTTCGCCGGGACCGTCGATGTCGCCGTATTTCCCCGCTTCGCCCAGTGTATCGCCGTCGTATTCGCCGACATCGCCGAATTACACGGCCTCATCGCCAGGTGGCGCTTCACCAAATTATTCACCATCGAGTCCAAATTATTCGCCCACATCGCCGCTGTATGCGGCGGCAAGTCCCCGATATGCCTCGGCCACGCCAAATTTTAATCCACAATCGACGGGATATTCGCCGTCATCGTCGGGATATTCGCCGACATCGCCGGTTTATTCGCCCACATCGAATTTCCAGTCGAGTCCATCGTTTGCCGGCAGCGGCAGTAATATGTATTCGCCGGGCAATGCATATTCGCCGAGCTCATCAAATTATTCACCGAATTCGCCGTCATATTCACCAATGTCACCATCGTACTCACCGTCGAGTCCATCGTATTCACCGACTTCGCCGTGCTATTCACCAACATCGCCGTCATATTCGCCGACTTCGCCGAATTACACACCGGTCACGCCTTCATATTCACCGACATCGCCCAATTATTCAGCATCGCCGCATTATTCGCCGGCATCGCCGGCTTACTCACAGACAGGTGTTAAATATTCGCCAACATCGCCGACATATTCGCCGCCATCGCCGTCGTACGATGGTTCGCCGGGTTCGCCGCAATATACACCAGGATCACCACAATATTCGCCGGCCTCGCCGAAATATTCGCCAACATCGCCACTGTATTCGCCCAGTTCGCCGCAACATTCGCCGTCGAATCAATACAGTCCCACTGGCTCGACATATTCGGCGACAAGTCCACGATATTCGCCGAATATCTCAATCTATTCGCCGGGCAGCACCAAATATTCGCCGACATCGCCGACATATACGCCAACGGCGAGAAATTATTCGCCCACATCGCCGATGTATTCGCCGACAGCCCCATCCCATTACAGTCCAACGAGTCCGGCGTATTCGCCCAGCAGTCCGACCTTCGAGGAGAGCGACGATTAAGATGTGAAAGTGGAAGTGAAAGAAGATGACGTAACAATTTGATTTGTACAACATTTAGTTAATTTTTTAATCAATAGATTACAAAATACTTTCCCCACACACAATGTCTTTATCTTTATCTTTAACTATATCAATATATCAATATCTATACATATATATGTGTATATATCAATATCAATATCTATATGTATCGAAAGCGATATTTCTAGTTATCTAGTTATCTTTTTTTTTTCTTTTTCTATTTCTCATTTTCTGTGTCAATCTATAGAGTAAAGAAAATAAAGTACACCCATGTTACCAGATTTTATACCTTAAGCATCAAAGGTTCTCCAACAAAATATTTAATCTATTAAGCATAAAATACAAAAAAAAAAATAAAAATAAACATTTTTAGAATAAACTACAAATTGAAGTTTTTAAATTTATCCAAGAGTCTGGACAATATAGTGGGTATATATGTATATTAGGGTGTATCGATTTTTATGGGCCCAAAAAAAATTAAAAAACGGGAACCCAAAAGTAAATGAAAGTAATTTCTGAAATAAAAAATCATAATTAAATATTGGCTGGAGTATAAGTCCCTAATAAATACTTATTTAACATTAATGTTTGAGAAAACTTAAATGTTTTAAAAAATATTATTTTTTAAATCCCCAAAAAAGTATATTTGGTATTTGAGTATTTTTTATATATTTTTTTTTATACTTATACGAGATATTGCAAAAATAATAATATTTTTTCTTAGCTGGAAATAAAAAATCTAAGTTAAATATTTGATGGAGTACAAGGCACAAATAAATATTAGCTGGAATGGAAAATCCCAAATAACAATATAGTGGAGATAAATATCCCAATGTTTATGTATATGTACATGATTACTGTTAAGAAATATCCCAAATTAAATTTAAATGGTAGGAAAAATCTCAAGGGAAATTATACTAGTAGTAGGGAAATAAATAATTAAATATTTATTGCTGCTGACATACGTAATTAATAAATAAATATTTAATTCACTGAACGCTTGATTTGTTAAGAATTTTAATATATGCTGGGGAATTTCAACTAATATTACAATTGATTCAAAAAGTCGTTGAGACAGAATCGAAGCAGATTTAAAACAAATTTAGTGTAGTAGGTCCAAATTCTAAACTTACTTTACAAATATGCTGGAAAAACTTTAATATATAAAAGCTGATTATTTATAGTTTAGAAGTGCTGAATAAAAAATTAATCAGCATTCCCAGTCCTGGCAAAAATAAATTACAATAACAATAAAATATAATGAAAAAATGTTTTCAAATTTTCATTTCAATAAATATTTGCTGGAGTTGAAATTTTTAAATAAATCTATAGTGCAGATAAAAATCTCAATTATTCATATATAACATAGTTAATAAATAATTAATTTTTTTGATGAAAAAATTCCATTGGTATTAGTATTAATACTAATCTTGCCAGGATCGGTCCAAAAACATAAATATAAAATTTCAAAAACATAAATTTTTCAACTCAAAAAGTTCGGACCAGGAAGTGATTTTAGAACTATTGTTTCTTGGTAAAAATATCTTAGAATTGACCGTAGATTTCGAATATAGGTTACCCATTTTTATTTCGGATTTGGAGAGAAATCAATCTGCAAGTAAATAAAATATATATTATATAATACTGAACATATTTAATATATTTACCATCCGATTATTGTTATGTTTTGTATCTTCTGATATTTTATAAATCTTCAAATTTGCAGATAAAAATAGTCGTATTACCGGAAGATTCGTTGTTCCCCCCTTTAAAACCAACCTAACCTCACTTAGAATATAGTCACCGTCATAGAAAGTTGGATTTTTTTTTTTGTAGTTTGGTTTATTTATAAAGTTGACTAAACAAGATTTTATTGAGTTGCGTTTAAGATCGCGCTACTAAACATATTTGACAAGATTTTGGTGTAGATCAGAGTACTATATCGTAATCGTAATCGTTATCGTTATCGTAATTGGTATAGCTGCCGTATTAAATTAATTAAATTTAAATTAAAAAAAAGTATTTATATAGTATATATGTTCATGAAACATCAGTAAGTGCCGTAATTCTACACGATTAAACAATATTTATATTTTTATATAGTATAATTACGAACTATGATTAGTATTAGCATTTCGGCTATATATAGCATAGAGGATATATGTATATATGTATGTGTGAGTTTACTGATAAATATGCTACGAGTACTAGAAAAAACTTTATTTTATTTTTTAGTTGGTTGCATGGATCGAAACTCTTGGAATCTGGCGTAATTCTAGATTATATTCGATTTTTCACTTATTACTACTTACAAACTATGCATCGATCAACTAAGTATAGTTAGGATTAAATAGATATTGAAAAAAAAAAAATATTATAATCGTATAATTATAATTATAATATATATTTGCTTGGTACTTTGAAGACTAGACTATACAAGGGAGAAATCAGATCAGGGATATAAGGGCTAGATTAGGGTTCAGGGTAGGATTAAGTATATGGCCCAATTAATGACTTATGTAATGCATTTGTCACTTCATTGATATTATAAAAATATTGTTATAAAATTACAAAATTAAAAGTAATTCAAAATGTTTTATTTTTGCATTAAATAATTATAATGATAAAATTATTTCATTAGTTTTAACAATTAAGAGCTCAAAAAATTAAATTTTTAAAAAATTTGGTAATTATTTTTTAAATGACAACAACAAGAATTCGAATATGTATTGAAAATTATGTTGGGTTTCTAGTTTTTTTTTTTTTTGTTATGGGTAAACTGAATTTTGGAAAATTTGATGATTTGGTACTTAAAAACAAAAAAAAAAGCTAACATACTAACATACTAAAAAAAAAACTTAAGTATCAAATATTGTACAAGAAATCACAAAAAGAAATTGTTCTTAACATTAATTTAAAAAAAAGCTTAAATTTTTGAAAAATTTGTATTTTTTTAAATCCCTAAATAAGTATATTTGGTATTTAAGTATTGTTTTTGGTATTTTTTTTTTTAACTTTATTCTATTTTTTGTAATTTTGGAACTTAAATTGTAACATTATACGAGATATTGTAAAAATAATAATATTTGGGCTAAGTTGGGGTTAAGGAATAAAGTAAAGTAGGGTTAAGGGCAGGTTAGGGTTAAACTTATGGGCACAAGGTGGTTAATTTAAGTAGTTATATTAGTAAGTGTGACTAGTATTGATTTATAATTGGCTTATGAGTATTATGATTGCTCGGAACTGGTTCCGCAACTGGTTCCGCAACTGGAACCGCTTCTTACTGGGACAGGGAGGGGGACTGAGGGGTTTGTTTACGCGGTCAAGCGACAATATCGCTGCCGGGATTATACCCAAAATAATTCAGATTAAAGTCATCGCTGAAGAGCACTTCCTCCTCGGATGGTTCCACCTGATGTGACATCTGTATGCCCAGCTCCATGGGATCGATCTCTGTGATATAGTACTGTGAATGACTGAGGCTACCTCCCAAATTCCCCGACGAATGTTGCTGCTGCTGTTGTTGTTGCTGCTGTTGCTGTTGGTGATGTTGACGGAGTCCACTTTCAGTGACCACAACATCTTTGTGTATGGGATTGAGATAGTCTTCTGAAAGAAATCAGAGGTTATCAATATAAATTTCTCAAATATAAATTTTTTTTTTTTTTTTTTTTTTTAAACACATTCTACAGTACTTTAAAGCATTCTTATAAGTTTTAAATAAAATTCAAAGTTTCGAAATAACACTTATTTTTAATTTTTATTTAAGAAATGGAAAATAATAATTAAATTTAAACTTTTATTTATAAGTTACGAAATAACACTAATACTTTTTAAAAAAAAGAGATATTTCTAATTTATATTTATTCCTTATTTTTTTTTTAAAAGATCAAAAATAATAGTTTAATTGACTATTTCTTGTATATTAAAGGATATGCGATGCATCACTTGAAAGGTATTGAATCAAGAGTATTTTTTGGGAATACACTTCAACTATTTTGTATATTGAATGTTAACATAAGAAATATAAAAACAAACCCTTTCTTAAATCAAAATTCTTTTTTTTTTTTAAATTACGTTTAATAAATAGGGACTTTCAATCCACATAAGTACTTTAAAGCACAGTTGAAATAAACTAAACGGGGTTCCATTTTAAGGTGAACTTTTAGGTCAAAATAATAAAAAAGAAGCTCATAAAAATATATTGATCTTATAATCAAAATGTTTCCTCACTTTTTAAGAAATTTTGATATGTCTTGAACTCGATTCTTTATTTGTCCACAAATTGTTTTATTAAAAAAAAATTTTTTATGTCTGACATTTTTTACAAATAATTGGGAAAAGCCACCAAATCTAAAAAAAATTGTGATCTTATAATCAATCATCGGAACCGATCAGACAAAAATCGATCTTTAGTATGAAATACTTCTTTTATTTCTTCAAGTATCTCAACCAAACTAACATATTGTGTATTTTTCAGAGACGAGCCCAAATAACTATATATTTTTTTTGATGAATTGGTTATTTTATTGAAAAATTTATTGATAATGAAAATCTCATTTCATTAGCATTGCAAATTTTATTGCTTATGAAAATCTCATTTCAATAGCATTAAAAAATTGTAGTGCTAATGAAAATATTTTCAATTGTAATTGAAAAGTGAAAGTAATTCAAATGTTTGCATTGGCATTAATATTTATAATGAAATTGGATTTTAATTAGCATTATAATTGAATTTTTGAAAGAGTTAAATTTATTGCCTAAATTTGTCTAAAATCAGACTAATATAAAAATCTATCATAGATCGACCTTAAATATGAATAGCTTTTTTAATTTTTTGAAATATTTCAATATTTTTTTACTTTATTTTTATGAATTTGTCATTTCATTAGCATTCAAAAATTTAGAATTTCATCTCCCTAGCATTGAAAAAAATTTGTTCTAATGAAAAATATTGAAAGTGCTAATGATATGTCATTTCAATAGCCTTGAAAAAAATAGTGAAAATATTTTGAATTGTAATTGAAAAGTGAAAGTAATGAAAATTAATTCATTGGCATTAATGAAATTGGATTTTAATTAGCATAATAGTTTAATTTTTGAAAGAGTTAAAATTTAATTAATTTTTTATATCAATCTCTTTCGAAACTTATTGCCTAAATTTGTCTAAAATCAGACTACTATAAAAAGCTATCATAGGAACAATCGGTCGTTCTTAAATATGAAAAGCTTGTTTAATTTTTTAAATTAAAACTCATAGATTGTGTTTTTTTTTTTACTTTATTTTTATGAATTTGTCATTTTATTAGCATTCAAAAATTTAGAATTTCATCTCCCTAGCATTGAAAAAAATTTGTTCTAATGAAAAATAATGAAAGTGCTAATGATAAGTCATTTCAATTGAATTGAAAAAAATAGTGAAAATATTTTCGATTGTAAATGAAAAGTGAAAGTAATGAAAATTAATTCATTGGCATTAAATAATTGTAAAAGAATTAAATTTTAAATTAATTTTTGCCATCAATCTCTTTCGGAACTCACCATTGTCTAGTAGTACATCTTGATAGGTGCTGATGATGGAGTTGACCGATTGAACTTCGACCTCCCGATGGATTCCATTGAGAATTTGACCCGCCGTTTTGCGCAGTTCCTCATCGCTCAAAAGGTCACTGAAGGGCAACAATCGCTGCTGTTGATGTTGATGTTGATGTTGATTTGGATGCTGATGATGATTTGGATGATTGTGATGATGATTATGATGTGTTGCTGTTGGCGATGCTTCGGTTGCTGCCGCCTGTTGCAACATCTCTTGGGTCAAAGCGGCAGCAGCTGCTGCTGCCTCATCGTAGATGCAACTTGAGGCATTTGAATGCTGTTGTTGTTGTTGTTGTTGGCAAGTCTGTTGTTGTTGTTGTGGTGAGTTGCAATGTTGTTGTTGTTGTTGTTGCTGCTGCAGTTGTTGTTGTTGCTGTTGCTGCTGTTGCTGTTGCATCTGCTGCTGATGTTGTTGAATGCGCTCCCGATTTATCGATTCCATTTTGAAAAACAAATCCAAACGTTGCTTTTTCTATAAATAAATAAATGATTTAATTAAATAAATATTAATAATTATTATTTTTAATTTAAATTTATTTTTATCATCTTACAATGAATAAATGTTATTAAATCTTTTACATTATGATTCTTTTGCTATTTATATTTATTTGTTTGGTGCACAAATTTTAAAATATTATATTTATTTATGTATTAAATATATTTAAATATTTTTTATTTCATTATTTACTTTTTTAGTACTTCGTTATCTTATGCTATATTTTTCTGATGCATAAACTTTAAAATATTATATTTATTTATGTTCTAAGTCTATTTTAATATTTTAATGATTATATTTTTGTATTATTTTGTATTTTATTATTGATTTTTATATTAATTCATTTATTTTTATATATGAATTCGGCGTTAAATAATACTACCATAATATTTATAAAAAATAAATTGATAATTGTTTAATTGTAAATAAAGAAAAGTAAATAATATTTTTTAATTTTATATAATTTTAATTTTATTTGTATATCTTAAATCAATAAATAATATATAAATAAACAAAAATAAAACAGAAATAAATACATGAAAAATAAAATAAATTACTTAATCACATATATTAATAACTAAATACAAAATAATAAGTGTAAGAAAATAAATTTGAGCTAACTTTCAGATTTATTTTAAATCAACAAAAAAATAAAATAAATAATAGCTATACACACATTTGAATAAATAAATAATGTCAAATATGTTAGTAAATAAATTTGAGTTTACATTAATCGTTTTCAATAAATATTCAAAAAAAGTAATAAATATATTAAAAATAAAATAAATTACTAAAACACATATATTAATAAATAAATAAAACTAAATATGTTTCGCTATCAATAAATAAGCACAAAAAGAAATAAATAAATAAATAATAAATAAAATAAATAACCTAATATGCAAATCAATAAATTTAAGTTAACTTTTATCTATATCTTAAATTAATAAATAAAAACTAAATACACAAAAAAATAATAATAATAAATAAATATAAAATATAAAAAATTATTTAATCTGCAAGTAAATAAATTTGAGTTACCTTTCATCTCCATCTTAAATTAATAAATTAAATATGAATACACAAAAAATTAATTTAAAAAATTAAAATAGATTACTTAAACATGAATATTAATTAACAAATAAAACTAAATATGCAAGTAAGTAAACTTGAGTTATTTTTTATTTAATTTTCTTTGACTTACATGCTCCCAGGCCAGGACATTCTCCGCCGAATCCCCGCTAGAAATTGCCCACAAATGTCCGGCTCCTTGAGGCGCCTTCACGCCCTTGCGAAAATGCGGATTGATGGACAAATTGTGCCTCACCGAGTTTTTCCAGCGATCGTCGTTAGACTTGTAGTACGGAAATCGATCACTGCACGACATAGAAAGAGAGGGATGCAGAGAGAGAGAGAGAGAGGGAGAGAAAGTGATGATTAGTTAAATTGCTTAGTAGCTTATACAAAAGTTTAGAATATTATATAATCATTCAAATATTAATTATTACTATATTCAAATATTATAAACTATATCTGAAATATTTGATGACAAAGTTTTTAAAAATAAATAGGAATGTACCAAATATAATAGCTTAAAGCAATTTAAATGTCAAGTTTTAAATAGTCGTTCATTTTTTCAAGTAAAAATAAATTTTATTAAATTTTTAATTTATATAGAAACGATTAAAAATAACAAAAATTACATAAAAAATGATTGCATTTTATTATACTATGAAATGTAAACTAAAAATTTTAATTTAATAATAATATCCAATTTCTTTATATTTTTATTTCTTTATACAAACAAATACATTTAATTGAAATTTAATATTAATGGAGAGATGATTAGTTAAATTGCTAAGTAGCTCATACAAATGTATTGAATATTATAATAATCATTCCAATATAAATTTAAAAAAAAACACATTTTTAAAATACGATAAACTAGATTTGAAATATGAAATATTTGGTGACAAAGTTTTTGAAATAGATAGGAATGTACCAAGTTTAGTAATGTAAAGCAATTTAAATCTCAAGATTTTAATAGTCGTTCATTTTTTCAAGTAAAAATAAATTTTATTTAATTTTTAATTTATATAGAAATGATTAAAAATAACAAAAATTACAAAACAAATGAATGTATATTATTATACTATAAAATATAATATAAAAGTTAAACTAAAAATTTTAATTTAATAATAATATCCAATTTCATTATATTTATATTTCTTTATACAAACAAATATATTATATTGAAATTTAATATTAATAGAGAGATGATTAGTTAACTTGCTAAAATAGCTCACTAAAAGTATAGAATATTATAATAATCATTCCAATATAAATATATAAAATACACATTTCAAAATACGATAAACTAGATCTGAAATATGAAATATTTGGTGACAAAGTTTTGAAATAGATAGGAATGTACCAAATTTAGTAATGTAAAGCAATTTAAATCTCAAGATTTTAATAGTCGTTCATTTTTTCAAGTAAAAATAAATTTTATTTAATTTTTAATTTATATAGAAATGATTAAAAATAACAAAAATTACAAAACAAATGAACGTATTCTATTATACTATAAAATATAATATTAAAGTTAAACTACAAATTGTAATTTAATTATAATATCTAATTTCTTTATATTTTTATTTCTTTAAACAAACAAATATTTTAAATAAAAATTTAATATTAAATAGACTTTCGCAATTTATTCAGATATATATTTATTTTATTTATTTATTTTATTTAAATTTATTTTGCAGGTTTGATTATATCAAACTTAAATACTTTTTGACGTTGCCTGATTATTATAACAATATTATTTTGTAAACTTATAATGTTTATTTGACATCTCCCTTTATTATTATTAATTTATAAACTCATAATTTGTATTTATATAATTAATTATTCGATTTATAAATATTTTTAATGTTAAAAAACGCTGATTGGTCAGCAAAGTGGATTAAAAATAAGGTGCTGCTTGATTCTATTGGCCAGTTAGCTATTTGACTATTGTTGGCTATTGGAGTTGGTCAGAAGCTACCCTCGATTTGTTGGCCAAGTTACGACTATTACAACTTTTTTGACCAGTTGCAATTAAAGTTTCAAACAGGCAATTTACAAGGAACACGTCATGGCACGCCACTGCGGCACTGAGTGAGACAGAGAGAGAGAGAGAGACAGAGAGGGAAAGAGAAAGAGAAAGAGAAAGAGAAAGAGAGAGAGAGAGAGGGGGAAGACGGACAGCGGCAGTGGAACAAACTATGCGTCGTTTTTGTTGCCAGTCACGAACAGGCGATTTGGACGTGCATATAAAAACAATATCCAAGTATGTAATAAAATAGTGCCGAGGTGCTCGACTGCTAAAAACCCAGTAACTGCAACTTAACAGACATTCGAAGCAACCACTATAAATGAAAAAAATGGAAACATAACAAAAAAGGTATATCTATAAAAGGCAAAATTTGAGACGAAATATTAAAAATAAAAAATAGAAATAATGCTCTCTACACTCAGAAAAAAACAGTACGATTTAACCTGTTTCGGTCTAGAATTTTTTTTAAACCATACAGTCTTTAATTTCCTTATTTTAAGAGTGAATTGTTCATAAAAGCATAAAAAGCCAATAATCATTAAAAAAATAAAAACAATATTTCAAAATAAGAATAATACTTATACAACATATATTAAACGAAGACTGTTTTGTTCTTAAATATAAAAAATGTATTTTTTAGATTTCAACTCGGTTCATACTGCAATCCGCAATGGTCACGAATAAATCTCTGTTAAAATATATTTTGTATAGTAGTTTGCCAATTTGTTATTTGTATTATTTTTCCCATTTTTTCAATATTTTCAAATAAATAAATTATAAATTATGTATAATAATAGAAAAAGCTTAAAAATAAGTCTTTCAATATTTGCTGACAAGTATAAAGCAAACACAGAAAAAATCAAATATAAAAATCTATTGCATGATAACAAAATTAAATAATAGGAAAAAAAGGAAATACGAATAATATAAAAAAATAAATAGTAAACAAAAATTAAATAATAAATAATAGAAGAAGCTTATAAAAAGTTTTCCAATATTTGCTGACAAATATAAAGCAAACAAAGAATAAATCAAATAAAAATGTATTGCTTGATAAAAATATTAAATAATATAAAAAAATCAATGTTAAAGAAAAAGTAAATAAGTAAAAAAAAATTGAGCAAATATGATTGGCGCCAGCGGGATTCGAACCGTCGTCTGTTTCCTCAGGCAAAGCAATTGTTTGTCGTTGGACTTGTATTAAATATTAATAACTCTAACTCAAATATCTTCTCTTTTTATTAACTGATCAAAATTAAATTTTCAGCAAACATCCGCTAAATAGCAAAGATTTTTTTGTGCCAAATTTCAAGAATGTAACTTGAAAACTACTCTTTTTATTTAATTTTTTATCATTTGCTGGGCGCTGGGGGGCGTGGTGAAATTCTAAAATAAACTTGATCAGTACGCATATTATTACAAGTAATGTCATCAAATTTGGTTGCTCTAACTCTTATAGTCTCTGAGATATAGGTGTTTATACGAACAGACATTGTCACAAATTTATAAGTCTGTGTACAGTTTTGCTACTGGGCTTCAAAAATGGAGAAATGAAGGGAAAGCCCCCCTCTTGGCCGCGAGCATGTAAGTAAAAGGAAACTACGTCGACCGGAAAGGACATCGCGTGCCAAGCGAGCTCCCACTCTGAACACCAACGCAAAAACCTATTGAGCGGGGGTACAAGAAAGTCAGGGGTTAGTGGGAGGGGCTGGGCTACAAAATGGAAAGTATTTCAAATTGCGGCACACACACAGAGAGAGAGAGAAAGAGAGAGAGAGAGAGAGAACTCGATTTGCCGCACACGCGTCAAGTCCGAAAACAACCCCCGCTATGTCATTGGTTAACTGCTGCCCAACCCCCAAGTTACCCCCCACCCCATAGCCATCCCCCTTCAGCTAAAAAGCAATCCAAAATTTTTTTGTATTTCAACACGCGAGGTGCCCCCCTTCCCCCCTCCCCTGTCCCCTTTCCACCCCTTTTCTGGGCCGCATCTCGCTGCTTTATATACCTTTCAAATTTATATATATATATATACACTTGTATTTATCTATATAGTTTCGGTATACCCTGTACTCAGTGAAAATGGCTTAAAGAGGGTCGTATAGACTTCAAAATTATTCCTAAAATATCTTAATATGCAAGATAATCTTAGAAATCAGATAAAAAAAAGGTAAGAACAATTATACGAGAATTCATGGCTAAAAAAAGAAATTTTAAGATCTGGAAAATGTGTGGAGAGCCAAAAATTCCTTAAAAAGAGTATTAAAATGTATTCCTAAAGTATCTGAATATGCGAGATAATCTAAGAAATCAGATAAAAATAAGATTAAGACAATTATAAGAAAATTCTTGGTTATAAAAATAAAATTATTTTAATTATTATTTTTAGCAAAATAATTTAAGAAATTAGATAAAAATAAGATAAAGACAATTATGTGAAAGTTTATGGTAAAAAACAAATATTGTAAAATCTGGAAAATCTGGAAAATGTGTCGGAAACCAAAAATTCTTTAAAAAATTTTTAAGATTATTCCTAAAAAATCTTAATATTCGAGATAATTTAAGATATCAGACATATATAAGATTAAGACAATAATAAGAAAATTCTTGGTTATAAAAATTAAATTATTTTAAAATATGGATAATGTGTCGAAACCAAAAATTCCTTCAAAAAGAGAATTAAAAATTATTATCTAAGAAATCAGATAAAAATAAGATAAGGACAATTATACGAAAATTCATGGTAAAAAAAAATATTGAAAGTTCTGGAAAATGTGCCACACATCTTGATTGTAAAATTGGGTACATTTAATATTAAATATTAAATTAATTTTTTTAACCAATATTCATAATTTAAGGAACCTTTATTCGATTTATAATCGTATTAATATGCGATCTTTCCATTCTACAAATTTCATAACGATCACATAATAAACGGAGGAGATACACAAAAATATCTTCAGGATGAGAAGTGAAATTAAATTGTTATTAAATTGATGTGAATTTTATTACAAAGAATATTTTTTTCTTATACAGACATAAGAATTGCAATAATAATATATGGTTATTATTTTCTAAAATTTGCACAGTAACAAACATCTTTCATAAATTTTATAAATTTAAAGCAGAAGTATATATCTAATCACAGGGTATTTACCAGTCGAGCAATCTTAATGTGGGTTTTTATTTTGGCTAAAATGACGACTCATAAATGAAATGAAATGAAATGGGATGCATAAATCTATGGTGGTTATATGTATACGGCACGGTTATTATATACGGACTCCGGCTACTGACTCCCCTCCTTACCCATTCCACACACTTTTCCGCGATTCGTCTGACTAAAGTTGAAAGGTCCTTTAATGATCCCTTTCGTAATGTTCTGATAACTGTCATTCTGGGCTCCACTCGTCAACACAATTGTCTACTCCGCACCACATCACACACATCACCACACACAACTACACCGCCGCCCACATATTCATGTGAACCACCCATACTTCCTCATTTCTATGTACAATGCACGCAGACGTCATGACGCATCAACCGAAAACATTTTCCTAGTCGGAGCAATCGGAAAAGATGGCACTTCAAATTGCCTGGATGACTGACTAACTAAATATGAAATGAATATGGATGAGGATTTAAATATACAGTTAGTCAAGTAATACTTTTTACCAGGGACCGTAACGGTTATAAGTTTTTAAATAAAAATTGAAATTTAAAATTATTTTCCCATTTTTTTTTTCAAATTTACGAAATAACAATTATTTTGAATTTTTATTTAAAAAATTTCAATTTTTATTAATAAGTTACGAAATAGCACATATTTTTGATTTATTGAATAAAAATAAAAAATAGTAATTTTTTTTATTTTTATTTTAAAAGTTACAAATAAAAGTTATTCCGTAACTTTTATTTATTACAATGATCAAGAATATTATTAAATTTTTAGTACACCAATTGGTTCAAAAGATAATCAATTTAACTTTTATTTTTGATTTTTAAAATAAAAGTTACGAAATTACATTTATTAATATCTCTTATTTGTTAATATAAGCGTTACTCATTTTTATTGAAAAAATCAAAAAATTTGTTATACTTCGTAATTTTTAAATAAAAATGTATCTTTAATAATTGCGAATGTACTTTATAATTATATCTATAATATTTTTAATAAAATATTATGTATTTCATAAGATATTTGAAATACTATTATTAGTCAAAAACATTAATATTTAGATTTTTAATGAATTTAACTCTATTTGGATTTTTTCCGATATACTTATAATACTTATATTTTAATTTTCATTTCATGCCATTTATTTCAAACTGGCCCGGCAACGAGAATCGCCAGGCACAACAAAAAAATTCAATTTAGACTCATTAGAGTGCTCCTCTCCACGGAAATCTTTTAGTAAAGGCGAAAGATTTATTCGACAACTGAAGAGAAGCCAGAGTGAAGATGTACCCTTTACCATATAGGGTTATCTTACAGACATACGTAAACTGCTTGAGAATTATAAGGTGAAGTCACATTGAGATTTCACCCTTAAAGTAATGCACCTTAAGAAATGCGCCAAAAAAAAGCTAAAAATAGCTAATTTAATTAAAAAAAGAGCCAACTTCATATAAAAGAACCAAATCATTTTTCTTTACTAATATCATATTTCATATCTGAACATTCAATAAGGTGTTTACAGCATTCAAAAATATTTAATTTAAAATAAAATTATAGAGCACATTTGCTCATTTTTATTAAATTTAAATTACGAGTATGTTTATGTATATTTACATGTGTAGTTAATTTAAAATCTCAATTCAAAATTTAATTTTCTACATTTTTAAAAATGCACATGTATTGGAAATTTTTGAACAAATTTTTAGTAAAGAAAAAATGTGTAAAAAACGAAGAAATAATAAACAAATTTGAATAAGACGCTGGGGTTTAAATAATTTTTGTTTTTGGTAGCGAAAATATCTCTATCTAAATAACATTCAGTATAATTAAAAAAATGCAAATTCCAACAGGAATAAAAGAAGCCAGTTTTGGCGTAAAATCGCCAATTTTTGTGGCAACACTGTTCACAATTTACAATATTTACATTTGTCCTATAATTCTCAAGTGGTTAAAGTTGTCAGCGAATAGAGTGTTTTGCATCTAATTATTCATTTTATTATTCCTCCAGCCGGATATCTATTTCCCCATTTGGGGCTTCATTTTACCGAATTTTGGTATTTCGGGTCCACCCGGTTTTGCACTACCGCCGGGACTCGACCCAACTGAATAATAAATATTAAAATCAGTAGTATCTTGCAAATGTGATGTCAAAATAGTTTAAATTCTATTTCGTTCCCATCAAGAAATAAATTCATTAAACATTTTAAGATATTTAAATATCAATATTATTTCGATATATTATAAAAATATTTTCACTTGATATTTTTGATAAAAATAAGACGATAATATTAATATATTGATATTATCGTCAGATAAAAATATCGCCCACCAAAATATCTATATACATATAATATAAGTATTATATCAACATACATATATTCATTAATAATTTGCAATTCTTGAAGGCACTGTATTTACATACATTAAGATACTCTCAATTCTTCATACTGCCATAAATTTGGAAAAACTGATCCGATTTCGAAGTGGAATTTCTTTCAAAAGAAACAAACAAAAACAATTTTTAGTGGTTATTTAAAAACTTTTATTTTATAAATCAAATTTAATAATTATTTGTGATTTAAAAAATATTTTTTTAAATAATTATTTTTATTGGTTTTTAATTTTTTCAGTTTTTTATAAAAGTTTTTGATGATTTTTTTTAATAAAAGTCTTTGCAGACTACTATTTTTGAGGAATAAAATAAAGTCTTTAACGACTTTTATTTCTGATCAATAAATTTAATTTTAAAGTCCCAAAATAATAGTCTTTATTATTTTAAAAGTGATTTTAAATTTGAAAATGCTCAAATATAAGATTATTAGATATTGCAAACCAAAAAAATTTGATTTATTTGAAACAAAAATTGCACTCGTTCTTATAGTTGATTTTTTAAGTCGATTTTTTGATCAATAACGAAAAAAATATTATTTTTTATCATCTGTGGTCTCATGTGTATCAAAAGTGTACAATCTATCTGTTACCTAGTGTAATTTATCCGCTTAGAGGGCAAGTGGAAATGAGTTGTGTTTTCTTCTTACTTAATTCTCCCCGCTGGTGAAATGGGGAATCCCCAAAGCACTCGATGCACTTGTAAATTTCAAAATACGGAAAATGGAAATACGGGCAAATGGTGCAACGAATTACGGAGTCGGAAAGTCGAGAATACGGACAAAGTCAATTGGATGTTGTGTAGTTTATGGAGTAGCTGCATGTCTAGCATGGTTTAATCATACATTCCTTTTCACCACCCCCCAATACCCGACAGTCAATCGATTGGCGTGGGCGTTAAGACAGTGATATACAAAAGTATACACACATACACTCGAGTATGTACATATTTTTGAAAACGGAAACGTGCCTCGCACTTTACGAATTGTCAACGATGGAGAAAAAGATATCAGCGGGGAATCAGCGGGGAATCAGGGGGAATTCAGGAGGGAATCGGGGGGAATTCAGGAGGGAATCAGGTGGGAGGTTTGGTTGAGTCGAATAATCAAATATCTACTATCAACGTCGTCATCATTGTCAATGAATTGAATGACTGACTGCGCCCCATTCGTATTCGTATTCACATTCACATTCGTATTCGCATTCGGGTTTTTTTTTATTTTTTGGGCCTCGAATGAAATTGCCGAAATACACGGCATCGTTAGGAAGGATGGAAGAAGTGTAATGGGCATAATAATAACAGGTATTACACATACACACACACACACACACACACACACATTATACCCTATCCTCCAATCTAGTTTAATGCAAATAAATCTTTCAGTTTTGAAGCTATCACCATGAAATTTGGTACAGCTTTATGTTCTTAATCAACCGAATCGAAGTACTATATCTTATAGCTATAAATCCATTTTTGATTTTCAAATATCTTAACCAAACTCACAGATTGTTTTTATTATTGTTGTTATCTTAAATCCTGCCAAAATATTTAAAATTTCATTTATCATATACCTCTCATAAAAATTATCAATTGAAATTAAACTTTAATATGAAAAACTTTTTTGTTTTTTTTTAGTTTGATATTATTTTATATATCTAGATGAATTTTGGATAAAAATGTTATTATTTTCTGTTTTATAAGAATAATTGGTCGAAAGTACAATTTTTTTAAGATATTTGAAGAGAGTAAAAGAAGAGTTGGAAAGATAATATTTAATGTTTGATTTGTTAGAGTTTTCTTTAATAATATAAGAAAAATTCAATTTTTAATTAAGTCAAAAGAATTATATGATTATGATTTTTTTCATAAGAATAATTGGTTGAAAATAAATTTTTGAAGATATTTGAAAAAATTAATCAAAAAATTTGGGAAGATAATAACAATTTAAAATGTAATATTATATATTTTTACATATATCCGTACTCTGCCTAAAGTTTTGTAATATTGTTATTTCTTAAGAATAATTGGTCCACATTTAAATTTTATTAGATATTCGATGAAATTAATAAGAATATTTGGGAATATAATATGAAATGTTTGATTTGATGTTTTTTTTTTTTTTACAACATAATGTGAATTTTTATTTATGTCAAAACAATTGTATGACTAACTGTATGTACTTAAAGGCATGCGAAAAAGTTTTTTGAAGTGAAGAAATGTATTTTATAATAATATTTGGTGTGTGATTTGATAAGGCTTTTTTTTTATAATATTTATAAGAAAAATTGAATTTTTAATTATGTCAAGAAATTTATAAGACTCACTGTATGTAGTTAAAGCTCTTTGAATTGAAGAAATGTATTTTATTGACAAGTAATTGACAAAAATTTCACTTTTAAAAAGTTATAGTGTGATCAGCAAGGGTATCAAATATTCGGTTTGCAAAAAAAAACGTTTTTTTTCTGTATTTATTTTTTGTAATATTATATTTTTGATTTGCTGTTTCGTTCTCAGTTTCGAATGGTCGAATGTGGCATGCCCCACAAAAAGCGGGCATTAAGGGTGGCAAAGTGAGAGGGGAAGGAAGAAGGAAGAGAAGTGGGAGGAACAGTGGGGGTAGAAAGTCTGCTGTCCAGCCCCTGGCCTGGTCTACAATTTGTTGAGTCTGTAATTGAGTTGGAGTTTGGATTGGATTGGACTAAAATTTCTTTCTTCTTTTTACAAATGCTCCTGACTTCCGCCCTGCATTTTCCACTGCCCCTTACCGCCTCCCTTCCCAGTGGAAGTAGCAGAGTAGGGAGTTTGTCCTGGACTGAGTCTTCATCAAGCATTTTGTCTGATAGGCTGGTCGCTCGGACTGGTTGGTTCTCTTCTGGCCCGTGCCGTGTCGGGAAGTGCCTGGCACGCAAGTCAATTCACACACACCTATATATATAAATATATATGTATATATATATATGTACATATATATAGAGAAAGCTGCTTCATTTTTGACATGGCGGCGATGCCGAGGCCGAGACTGGGCAACTACTTCTGGCGGTTGCTTCCTCTTCACTCTCTACACTCCATATACATAAATGTATAGCCCAGTACCCAAAGTGCACACAGACTTATAAGTTTGTGACAATGTCTGTGTGTTCGTATTAACACCTAATACTATACTAATCCTAATAAAATAATAATAATAATATTAATGATTATTGATTTGTTTGGGTTTTTTCGGGTTTTCCCAATCCCAGCAACAAATGTTGGATTATTTAAATTACATATTTTTGTATGCTCCTAGATTAATGTCCTTTATACATTTTTGTTTATTTTCTTTCAGTGTTTAATATTTAATTTAGCTGTTTATTAAAAATTATAATTTGTTTTATTATTTTGATTTTTAAAAATGTTTTCTCTACAAATAAATTAATACAAATCTGAGAGACTATCAGAGTAAGAGCAACACAATTTGGTGATAATACTTTTAAAGTCTCCTTGCAAATTATGCTTGTTTTATAATATTACCCGACCCCCACCGCCCCAGTAAATGATAAAAAAAATCAAATAAAAATAGCATTTTTTAAGATACATTCTTAAAATTTGGCACAAAAAATCTTATTATTTAGCGGATGTTTGCTGAAAATTTAATCTTGATCAGTTAACAAACAGAGAAGATAATTGAGTTAGAGTTATTAATATTAAGTACAAGTCCAATGACGAAAAATTGTTTTGACTGAGGAAAGACGACGGTTCGAATCCCGCTGGCGTCAAACATTTAGCCAATTTTTTTATATTTATATTATATTTAATATTTCTTTTGATATTTTTATTTTACTTATATTTGATTTTTTAAATTAATTTAAATTATGTTCTTTTTTAATTGTCAGCATATTTTTTAATAAATTTAATATTTATTTTAATGTTTTTATTTTTACTTATTTTGGTTTGTTTAAATTAAATTAAATTTATGTTGAGTGAATTACTGCAACGATACTAGGATACTGGCATCTAACAGTCGAGACACTATGTCGTTTGTACTTATTATTTATATACTTCTACTATAGATATATATACATATATATTTTGTATTGGGTCTGCTGCTGCGCAAGTTAGTTCATAAATTGTTGCAGGTGCTCTCTGCTCCCTTCTCCCCTTTCTCCTTCTCCTTCTCCTCTTCATTTCCTTCTCCCCACCACCCCTTTTCATATTTTGAGCCCAGTTGCCAAAAATGTATTTATTTTTATTTCTTTTGCCGTAAATGTCAAAATTTATGGATTATTATGGCAGGCAGGTAAAGAAGAAGTTGTCTATACTTTGTGTAAATAAAATACAAATTTTTTAAATCAAAATTGAGGGCGTAACTGACCACGCCCACTAACAGGCACTAGAATCATAGTAAAATAAAAATAAGACAGTTTATTTTAAATTTCAACAAATCCATTAATTATAATTATTGTTATATTTTATGCAATAAATTAATAAACTTAAATGTAGTTATGTATTTGGAATTAATAAAAAATGAATTTAATTCAATAAAATAAATTAAAATTTTTTTAGGTGTTAGAGATATAAATATAAATATAAATATATAAATATATAAATATATAAATATATAAATATATAAATATATAAATATATAAATATATAAATATATAAATATATAAATATATAAATATATAAATATATAAATATATAAATATATAAATATATAAATATATAAATATATAAATATATAAATATATAAATATATAAATATATAAATATATAAATATATAAATATATAAATATATAAATATATAAATATATAAATATATAAATATATAAATATATAAATATATAAATATATAAATATATAAATATATAAATATATAAATATATAAATATATAAATATATAAATATATAAATATATAAATATATAAATATATAAATATATAAATATATAAATATATAAATATATAAATATATAAATATATAAATATATAAATATATAAATATATAAATATATAAATATATAAATATATAAATATATAAATATATAAATATATAAATATATAAATATATAAATATATAAATATATAAATATATAAATATATAAATATATAAATATATAAATATATAAATATATAAATATATAAATATATAAATATATAAATATATAAATATATAAATATATAAATATATAAATATATAAATATATAAATATATAAATATATAAATATATAAATATATAAATATATAAATATATAAATATATAAATATATAAATATATAAATATATAAATATATAAATATATAAATATATAAATATATAAATATATAAATATATAAATATATAAATATATAAATATATAAATATATAAATATATAAATATATAAATATATAAATATATAAATATATAAATATATAAATATATAAATATATAATATATATAAATATATAAATATATAAATATATAAATATATAAATATATAAATATATAAATATATATAATATATAAATATATAAATATATAAATATATAAATATATAAATATATAAATATATAAATATATAAATATATAAATATATAAATATATAAATATATAAATATATAAATATATAAATATAAATATAAATATAAATATAAATATAAATATAAATATAAATATAAATATAAATATAAATATAAATATAAATATAAATATAAATATAAATATAAATATAAATATAAATATAAATATAAATATAAATATAAATATAAATATAAATATAAATATAAATATAAATATAAATATAAATATAAATATAAATATAAATATAAATATAAATATAAATATAAATATAAATATAAATATAAATATAAATATAAATATAAATATAAATATAAATATAAATATAAATATAAATATAAATATAAATATAAATATAAATATAAATATAAATATAAATATAAATATAAATATAAATATAAATATAAATATAAATATAAATATAAATATAAATATAAATATATAAATATAAATATAAATATAAATATAAATATAAATATAAATATAAATATAAATATAAATATAAATATAAATATAAATATAAATATAAATATATAAATATAAATATAAATATAAATATAAATATAAATATAAATATAAATATAAATATAAATATAAATATAAATATAAATATAAATATAAATATAAATATAAATATAAATATAAATATAAATATAAATATAAATATAAATATAAATATAAATATAAATATAAATATAAATATAAATATAAATATAAATATAAATATAAATATAAATATAAATATAAATATAAATATAAATATAAATATAAATATAAATATAAATATAAATATAAATATAAATATAAATATAAATATAAATATAAATATAAATATAAATATAAATATAAATATAAATATAAATATAAATATAAATATAAATATAAATATAAATATAAATATAAATATAAATATAAATATAAATATAAATATAAATATAAATATAAAATATAAATATAAATATAAATATAAATATAAATATAAATATAAATATAAATATAAATATAAATATAAATATAAATATAAATATAAATATAAATATAAATATAAATATAAATATAAATATAAATATAAATATAAATATAAATATAAATATAAATATAAATATAAATATAAATATAAATATAAATATAAATATAAATATAAATATAAATATAAATATAAATATAAATATAAATATAAATATAAATATAAATATAAATATAAATATAAATATAAATATAAATATAAATATAAATATAAATATAAATATAAATATAAATATAAATATAAATATAAATATAAATATAAATATAAATATAAATATAAATATAAATATAAATATAAATATAAATATAAATATAAATATAAATATAAATATAAATATAAATATAAATATAAATATAAATATAAATATAAATATAAATATAAATATAAATATAAATATAAATATAAATATAACTATCAAGCATTATAGATAATGGATGTTCCCCTTCAATTCATGGGTTCAATGAGTTCCTGCCTGATCCTGTTGTGTCCTGTGCCTTATGTCCTATGTCCCGTCCTGTCTTCTGTGCAATGAAGCATGATCCGCATCTAATAAACACTCAATATGCAATTCAAATTGACCGGAAGAACAATTCCCTCGACCTGTGACTCCCAAAAGGATCAGAGAGTTGGAATTATTGCCGTAGGAGTTGCGCTTGTCAAACACCTGATCCTGATGCATTGAGGCGTGTAAAAGGTGTAGAAAGGCCGGAAAGGCACGGCACAATACCCGCTACAAGTACCGTGAACCTCCCCTAAAAGCGACAAGCGTTTAACCCTGCATAAAAGGTTCTACGATGCCAACCCAGGCAATTAATAATTATCGTGTATAAATTTCATGGGCAATTGCAGCAGGAAAAACGAGTGGGGGAATAGCAGTAGGAAGGGGTGAGGAAGTCGCGTGGGCGAATTCAGCGATGAATTCACTGACTGCGCAGGCGCTTTTCCTTTCCATTGCCTTGAACGGACGGAGGACACGGCCCTGTGCAATCCTTAACCTTTCCCCGTATCCCCTAAGCTCCAACTGCCTCTCTTTCCACCTCCCTCCCTCCTTCCCTGTACCTGATTTGTTCGCTTTGGGCCACAAAGTAAATTTGTGAATGGTTAATGAAAAGTTTCAGCAACAGAAACAAATGCTAAAACAAGTCGAAACTCTATAGTCGAGCTGCTCGACTGTTAGATGCCCAGTATAAAATTATAATAATAAATATAGCAAGAAATATTAAATATAAAAAGAATAAACTCCTGGACTCCTGGTTTTAAAAAATGGTGCATATAATATTTTAAATTTTGGCACAATTTATAGTTTTTTGCTGACAAATAAACAGGAAATAAAAATAAAAAATTATTTGTTAATATTGCGTGCAATATTTAATAAACTTCTTTTCTTGGTTGTAAACTTTTATCAACCAATACTAAATATATTTAGAAAAATGAGGCATATAATTTTTTAAATTTCGGCACCATTTATTATTTTTTGCTGACAAGTAAAGAGGAAATTTAAATAAAAAATTAATTATTAACATTGTAAAAAATATAAATTATATAAAGAGACTTATTTTCCTGGTTTTAAGAAATTTTGCATACAATTTTTTAAATTTCGGCACCATTTATTATTTTTTGCTGACAAGTAAACAGGAAATTTAAATAAAAACTGAATTAATAATATTGTAAGAAATATTAAATATAAATATATATAATTATTAAATATGTCTTCCTGATTTTAAATTTTAATCAGCCAATTCTAAATAAATTTTTAAAAAAGGGGAGCATAATTTTTAAAATTTTTAATTTTTTGCTGACAAATAATTAAAAATAATTTTAGTTTTAAAAATAACAATATTAAATATTAGAAATGTGATTTATGTTTGACGCTGGCGGAATTCGAACCGTCGTTTGTGTCGGTAGCCAATTCAATTGTTCGTCGTTGAAACTGCATTAAGCTACTCATTTTAATAACAATTAAATCTCAATTAACTTTAATGTATATTTACCGATTTAAATGAAATTTGTAGAAAACTTCCGCAAAGTAGCAAACAAAACGTGTAGTAAATTTAAAAAATTTACCTTAAAAACTAATCTTATTTTTTGATTTTATTTCATTTGCGTGGGCGTTGGGGGCGTGGTAATAATTCTAAATCAAACTTGATCTGCGTGCAGATTATACAAGTATTGTCACCAAATTTGGTTTCTCTAACACTTAAAGTCTTTGAGATATATGCGATTATACGAATAGACAGGCATTGCCACAAACTTAGAAACCTGTGTACCTTTTTATATGCTGGGTTAAATAGAAGGAAGGGAGGAAAATTGGTTGGTCTGCTTGCTCATTACATTTAATGAACAGGTTGCCGAAGACAGCGGGGGTGAAAAGGACCAGGTGATGGGCAACTGTCATAAATTGCTGCCGAGTTGAGACCCAAAAGGAGAAGGAGATGAGACGCAATGGGAAGAGGAGAACATTTACATATATGTATATAGCATATTTACACGCAACGTTTTAGCTGTGGCTTCAAACATTTACAGTGATTCCCACCCCTACACTTAGAGAAAGAAACGACCCAATAATTTTAATAAAATATATATTAGAAATTTTTTTAATATAGGAATATAATTTCTCAATTTAAATGTTTATTTTAAATCATGAATGAGAAAATTTCATTATTTAATAGCATATTTTCATATTTCTTATTTGTGAGAACAATGTTCTTTTTTTTACATATATCAAAGATAATTTTTCTCAAAAAAAACTTTTGCTTGATAATTTTTGAAATTCAGAAATTTTTTATTTATTTTTTATTTTTAAGGAAACGTTTTTTTTTCTCCATATTTTCATCTTTTCTATTATTAAGATGACTGGACATTTTTTAGCCAAAAACTGAATTTTTAAAATGGAGCACCAAAACACCCTACTTTTCTATACAATTTTTCCATATATCAGAGAAGATATTTAAAAAAAAAAATGTTATTTGATAATTTTAAAAAAGTATTTTTTTCCCATATTTTCGAACCTTTTTTGAGAAATCTTTTCTATTACTAAGAAAAATATTTCCGATGACTGGACATTTTTCTAACCAAAAACTGAGTTTTTAAAATGAGAGTAATATATTTTTTTGAGTGTATCTCTTTCTCTTACATCTTCCCTTATATTTACAGGTGCATTTGCGTGGACTGTGATTCGGCCTACAACTTTAACAATTTGCGGCCCACCAGGAGGGATGGGAACTCACCCATAGGAGGGTGGGAGTTAAAAGGGGAAGGGAAAGGGAAAGGGGGAGTGGGAGGCCAAATTAATGAACCTTGAAAAATGTGTTAAAAGTTTTTTTATTATTGTCATTGAATTTGATATACGTAAATGTACATGTGAAACTAATGTAGTCTATATACCTTAATACATATTTCCATTTAATGGGGGTTTCCCCATTTAAAACTAGGTAAATAAAATAGACAGAGATAGAGAGAGTGAACGAGAGAGAGAGAGAGAGAGAGAGATGGCAAGTGATGCGTTTCTAGAAAGAAAATGGATCCAATTAAAAGTTGTCATACAACAAACTTTAACTCTCGGTTCCAATCGCTACAAAAATGCAAATGAAGGCAAAAAATATATTATTTGTTTTGTCTTTTACGAAACTTGCTTATAAAGAGACCTTCGAGAGCTTTTCGATGATACATACACTCGATTATATTTAATTATACTCATTGTATTATGATGATTACAACTATCAGCTAAATTTTAACTCTTCAACAGCAGTGATAAAAAATGGTAAAAATTATATAGTATATGAAAATAAAATAGACCAATTTTTCATATTTAATTTTTCATAATTTAATATGTTTCATATTTAATTTAGAAATCTCTCATGCTAAAATTTGATTAAATGAAATAAAATCAATTTATCATATTTAATTATATTGTATTTAAATTTAATATGAAACATATTAAATAAATATCCTAAATGAAATACTTGAGTTTTAATAATTTAATACAAAATAATGTTCTTTTAAAATTCCAATTCATATTCAGACACTGATTAAAAAAAATGCTCCCGAATTTATATATTTTTCTGAATTCGGTTATTTTAATAATGTTGATATATCGTTAGATATTTTTAAGTGATGATTTATTTTGGGGGACATTATTATTTTAGAGTCATAGACTTATTTCCAAAAAATTGATAATTGATAATTGATGGAAACGCAACTAATTTGAAGTGGAAAATATATTAATATCTTCGCTATTATCTACATTTTTTTGTCAAAATATCAAGTAAAAATAATATTTTTTGCCTATTTAACTATTATTGATTTTCCTATTTCTAAAAATATCAACATCCCTAGATTAAATAAATCAAATTTCGTTTAAAAGAATTCTTAATATTTGAAACAACTACGTTCTGATTGGAAGACAATTTATTATTGTATTTTTTTAATTGCCATTTATAATTTTTAAAGTAAAAAAATATATACATATAAAAAATATATACATAAAAAATATACATATATAAATAAAATATATAGATGAATTTTCTATAATTTTCGGCAAATAATACTATTAATATATTTTTAAAGAATAATGCAAATTCTAAGATTAACAGCACAAAATTTGCATTCAACTTTTATGCGCCTTTTAATGTGTTCTGTATTTTTTTTTTTTAATAATAAAAATATATAACAATTATTTATATTAAATATATAGTAGATATATTTAAAATGCAAAGTCTTGAAAGAATTTCGAACTTTTATTGTTAATTGAGTTTCAAATTGTTTTAGTTAATTCGTAAATTGTTTTTAAAGTCTAGTCTGTAGATCTTGACGTGTCTAACAACTTGTTGAACAACAACAACAAGAAAAACAACAACAATTTCTAGCTCAACAACAACAACAAGAAAAACAACAACAATGAAAATAGAATGAAATTTAACAGGTAATAAATTATTGAAGCTCAGCAACTTTTGTTGCAGTTTATTTTCGTTGTTGTTGTTGTTGTTGCTGCTGGTTGTTAACCAAACAATAAAAATGTAAATAAACTTTTGTAACAACAACAACAACAACAGTTAGAAGAATGTGCAAGAAAAGTGGCCAACGGAAAAAGGCAAAAGTAAAATGCTTGAGATTTCTTTTAATTGCATCCGGCAACAAAATGGCTGCCTTGTCCCCTTCCCTATACCCTGTATAGCAATTGGGGGGTGGTTGGGTTGGTAGGGTGGTTTGAGTACTTACGATATCCATTGGTATATGCCCGATACCGTCAGCTCACCCTTATCCTCGAGGGCGTATTCGATGAGTTCCGTGTATGTGAACGGTGGTTTCTTTGGCCTGCTTGTTTTGCGGTGGTTCAGTTGATTATAGTTAAGAGGGTGGGTGGTTCAGGTGGTTCAGGTGGTTCAGGTGGTTCAGATAATTCAGGTGGTTCCATTTCGTCATTCGTCATTCGTCATTCGAGGGTGGTCCACATCGATTGGCCACGAGACGAACAAACACGAGAAAAATGAAAAACAAAAAAATACACAGAACATACGTCAATTTCGTTTTATTCCAAAAATTGCCTGCAATTATTTTTTTATATTTTTAAAAAAACCTTACATTGAAAATAAAAATTGCAATCTAAGAATTATTTCCAAATTATTTTTTATTTTTATTTTAATTATGCAAAATAATAATTAAATTTCATTTATTTTTGATTTTTTCAATAAAAATACAAATTAAGTTATTTCTGATTTTATTTTAAAAGTTACAAATAAGAAGTTTTCCGTAAATATTATTTGAAAAACAAAGCTTAATTTAAAATCTTTTGATCTGATTGGTGTATTACCAAACTTTAAAAACATTCTTGATCTAGGATTTCAAAATATATATCGCCTGTCCTATAAGGACGAACATTGGGGATCCAAAAAAATACTAAAAATAGTCAATTTAACATTTATTTTTGATTTTTGAAATAAAAGTTACGGAATTATTCTTATCTGTAACTTTAAAAATAAAAATCAGAAATAACTAATGTTTTATTTTTATTGAAAAAATGAAAATGAAAAGTTATTTCGTAACTTTTAAATAAAAATTGAAATTTATTTATTATTTAGCATTTTTTAAATAACAATTATGTAAAAGTGTTATTTCGTATCTTTTAAATACAAATTTGAACGCTGATAAAAAATGGGTTCTAAAATCAAGATTTTGGTCTCACAACTAAGAATTTTGGTATAAAAAATGTACAGAGAGAGCATCAAATTCGTAAAGTTAGAAAACACAAATTGATCTTAAGAACATTTTAAATATGACCAAGTTATTAAATAAATGTTATTATTTTTATTCCAAAGAGTTTTAAATACTCAAGACAAAAAAAAAAATAGGAAATTACGGCTGATTTTAAAATTTTAATCGGTTGATGTTTTTTAAAAATATTCTTTTAATATGTTTTCCGTTGGATAGAGTGGGATTTGAGCTCCACGTGACAACAATTAGTTAATCATGAAATTATAACATAAATATTTATATTTTCCTCGCAATTTAATATTTTTATTCTTATATTAAGAACTTTGATTTTTAGATAAATATTCTTAGCATTACAAATTTGGGCTTAAAATGATCTTATTTTACGAATAAAATATGTTAGACGTATGTTCTTGATTTGATACACTGAAAAAAGACCAACTTCTAAAATCAAGAACATTCATCTTAAATATTTTGTTCTTAAAATAAGACCATTTTAAGACCAAATTAATAAAACTAAGAATATTAATATAAAAATTCGCAGTTCTTAATAAATGAGTTAAAAATCTTAAATTGATAAGTAAATAAAATATGTCATATTTAATATGAAGATAATAATATCACACTGGTGCTTTGGTTAGAGTCGCCGATTCAGTTTGATAACCAAAGTCCAAAGTCGAGGGATCGAAACCCGCTCTAATTAAGGAAAAAACATATAATCGGAATATTTATAAAAAAATAAATCCAAAAAAAAAGTAGAAATATCAAAAAAATTTTTAAGGCTTAAAAAAAAACACCTGCCTTATTTTTTTATTTTTCTTTTGAGAATTGAGGACTGTTTGGTCTTAAATTAAGAACTTATTCTTATTTAAAATGTTCTTAAAATCCAGATGTGTTTTCTAAATTTAAGAATTTTATGTTCTCGACGCATTTTGTAGACCAAAATTCTTAGTTCGGAGACCAAAATCTTGATTTAAGAGCATTTTTTCATTCATATTGACAATAATTTCTTCAAGTATTCAATTTTTCAGTATGAATTTTTTCAATTTTCGAAAAAAAAAGTTTAAAGATTAAAAAACACCTGCCTTATTTTTTTATTTTTCTTTTGAGAATTTAAGACTCTTTGGTCTTAAATTAAGAACTTATTCTTATTTAAAATGTTCTTAAAATCCAGATGTGTTTTCTAAATTTAAGAATTTTATGTTCTCGACGCATTTTTTCGACAAAATTTTTTAGTTCTAAGACCAAAATCTTGATTTTAGAGCATTTTTTACTTCATATTGACAATCATTTCTTCAAGTATTCAATTTTTCAGTATGAATTTTTTCAATTTTCGAAAAAAAAAGTTTAAAGATTAAAAAACACCTGCCTTATTTTTTTATTTTTCTTTTGAGAATTTAAGACTCTTTGGTCTTAAATTAAGAACTTATTCTTATTTAAAATGTTCTTAAAATCCAGATGTGTTTTCTAAATTTAAGAATTTGATGTTCTCGACGCATTGTTTCGACCAAAATTCTTAGTTCTGAGATCAAAATCTTGATTTAAGATCATTTTTTTGATCAGTGTAGGTTATACTTACGCCTTGGAGGTGGTGTCCTCGACCACGACATGTTCCGCGACAATCATATCATTGGCATCCATCTCGGAGGTGACTTCCATGACGAGTTCCTCAAATTTGCGTCCAGTTTTTGTCGGTGTATTTGTTGTTCCTGCTGTTCCTGTTGTTGTTGTTGTTGTGGTGGCACAAATTGTTGTTGCTGTTGCTGCTGTTGTTATTGTTGTTGTTGTTGTTGCACAACTTTTGGGTGAACGATCACGTTGATCGAGGCAGCTGTGACTGTGACTGTGACTGGAGTTTGAATTGGAGGAGCTGCAATCCGACAAACTGCTGTTGTTGTTGTTGTTGGTCATGTTGGCAGCCGCAGTGGGCGTGGCCGCCTCTAGGCTTTGATTACCCAAGCGTTGACCAACATCCGGCGATAGATGTGGAAACTCATCGAATTTGAAATTCAAAAGCCACGACAGATTTTTATCCTCAAAATCCGGCTCCGATTCCGAGTTGCGTCTGCCGCAGGAGGCGGGACGAGTTGGCGTCTTTTGAGGCAATAGAAAACTGGAGGAGCTGCTCGAGGAAATGGAGATGGAGGAGGCGGAGGCGGAGGAGGAGGAAGTTGAGGAGGAGGAAACAATCGGAGCTGGCGGCGGTGGCGGCGGCGGTGGCAATGTGGCATTTAATTGATTAATCTCCGTCTGTAGTCCGGAATTATAACGATGATCCAATTCGAGTAATTCCCCCGTCTGCCAGCCGCCTCCATCCGCCGCTGTGGGCGGGGCACAATAGGAGGCGGCTGGAACCAACAAACTGCTATCATATGCAAATAAATCATTGATAAATGACGAATTTGTTGCATTCGTCGTCGCATTATTGTTGCCCGTGTCCAACTGGAGTTGGAAACACATATCCCCCCCGCTGCCCCCGACAGTTACATCATATCCATCCAGTTGACGTTTCTTCCATGGATTTATTGCATCGTAATCCTGACTTAAAGGCAACTCCACTTGTGTCTCATACTTGCGTTTGAGAAAGTTAAACTCACATTGATTGGCAACAACTTCACTTTGTTGGCCATGCAAATGGGAATTCACCTGGGAATGGGAATGGGAATTCACCTGGGATTGGGCATGTGTATGTTCCTGGGCATGTGCCTGGAGATCTGCCTGTGGAGCGCCGCTCTGGCTGCCTCCATTCCCATTCATATTAACAATCATTTCTTCAAGTATTCAATTTTTCACAATGATTTTTTTAAATTTTTTTTTTTTTTTTAAATTTATTAAATTCTGCTCAGTGCACTTATTATTTAATTTCTTTTTTTCCTTATATGTCTTTAGTTATTACTTCTAATTTTTATTTATTATTTAAAATTCACTTTTTTGTTTTTTGTTTTTTTATATCTTTATTTATGATTAATATTTTTCATTTAATTCTCATGATTTAGTTTATTTTTCCCCTTATATGTCTGTTTTTATTAAGTATATTTTGTGTTTATTATTAAAATTTAATTTTGTTTTCTCTTTTTCGATGTCTCTATTTTTTATTAATAGTTTTCATTTAATTCTCATGATTTAATTTCTTTTTCCCTTATATGTCTTTAGTTATTAATTATATTTTTGTATTTATTATTTAAATTTAAATTAGTTTTTTCCTTTTTTGTCGATGTTTTTAGTTATTATTTATATTATTCATTTATTAATTACTTTCCAGTACACTTTAATATTAAAGATTTTATTTTATTACATTTTTTTTTAACTCTTTATTAATTATAAATATTTTTATTTATTAAATATGCAATTTGCAGTGTTACTTTATTTCTTAGGAATTTAATTTTTTTTAATTTGTAATATTTCTTTTATGTCTTTAGTTATTATTTATAATTAAAATATTTTAAATACTTTTCAGTGCACTTTATTACTAATGATTTTATTTTTTTTAGATAAATGTTTTTAGTTATTATTTATGAAATATTCTACAGCGAACTTTATTTATAGTGACTTAATTTTTTTTTATTTATTTTTTGTTATTATTTATATTTTTATGAAATGAATACTTTCCAGTGAACTTTATTTCTAATGATTTAATTTTTTATAATATGTATTTTTTTTCAGATGTCTTTAGCTATAATTTATATTATTAATTGATTTCCAGTGCACTTTAGTTTTTATGATTTTATTTTAAATTTTTTTTTATGTCTTTGGTTATTATTTCTTATGATATTATTTTTTAAATTGTATTTATTTTATTTTATAAATTTTAAGTTTCTTAAATTCTTTCCAGTGCACATTATTTCGTATGATTTAATTTGTTTTTTTAAATTTGTAAATTGTATTTCAATGCATTTTTATGTCTTTAGTTATTGTTAATAATTTTAATTTATTATTAACTTGCAAGTGAACTTTAATTTGTAAGTTTTCTTACGAATTTTCCACACTTTTTATTTTAGCTTTTCACGTGTCGCACACTGAACAAACATAAAAAATTAATGGGGAGCAGAAGAGGAGGACGCAGTTGGGAGCAGGATGAAGAAATTTGGACGAGTTTTGAATAGAAATGAAAACTGCGCGGTTGGATTCCGTCTCGCGCTGCGTTTGGCCGCGGAATGATGTCGATACTGTTTTGGCCACGTTAAAAGGATACGTCTATAGCCGCTGCTGCTGCAGTCGACGTCGCAGTCGGCGTCGCAGTCAGCAGTCGGGAATTTGTAGGCTCAGTCAATAGCTCTCATTACCCTTGCGCATTCAGTGAAGCACAACACAACACTATCGATGAACCCCATTCCCATTCCCATTCCCAATTCCCATCCCCTTCTCTCTTCCCTGCACTCAGACAGTGTTGGCAACCCTTCAGGGCCTTTTTAGACCCATATCAATCTATCAAGAAAAAAGCTAGAAAAAGCTAGGCAATTTGGGAAAAGTAAAAAAATATATATTACAAAAATAAAAAATAAAATATTAATAATGGGACATCAATACAATTTTTGAATGAAAAACTGGATAAACTTTTATTTTCTAATATTATTTCAAGCTCTTACTTAATAAAAAGAAATTATAAAGAATATCTATTAAGATCAAGCTAAAAAAAGCTATACAATTTAGTAATGAGTTCAAAAAAATATAACTATATAAAATAGTTTTGGTATTTTTGTTGTTGGTAAAAGTACTAAAGATACCAAATATACTATATTAAGTTTTTGGTAGTTTTGGTATTTTTTTTTGCAATTTGTGGTATGTGCATTTTCTATACTAAATAAAATTTTTGAAAGTTTTGGTATTTTTGTTGTTGGTAAAAGTACTAAAGATACCAAATATACTATATTAAGTTTTTGGTAGTTTTGGTATTTTTTAAACATTTTTTTTTTCAATTTGTGATATGTGCATTTTCTATACTAAAAAAATTTTTTTAAAGTTTTGGTATTTTTGCTGTTGGTAAAAGTACTAAAAATACCAAATGTACTATATTACATTTTGGTAGTTTTGTTACTTTTTTTTAGCGGGAAAATGGCTAAAATGGGCAACACTGAGTGTCTCAGGCTCAAAAAGTTTCGTTTTAACGGCTCTCCGTCTATTTAAGCCATGAGTTGTTCTCTGGTTCTGCTCGGTCGCGTTTTTTGGCCATAATCGAACATGTGCTTCCCTACCCCATCCTCCCCTTCCATCACCTCTCACCCTCCCCCCACCCCCTCCCCCTCTCACTCTTTAGCCCTCTCGCGTCTCTCCGCCCACCTGCTGCCACCTGCATTTGGCCTGCTGCCGTATTAGCCCATTGCCAATTTGTCGACATGTCAACGGGTGCGACCATTGAAGCGTCTAAACGAGCACCCTGTATACCCTATGTACACACATATGTGTGTATATACCCTATATACCCTGTAGAACTCTCGCACAGGTGTTGCGCAGGATTCGATTCGATTCTCTCCGAGCTTCTCGGTTGCCACGGACTACAGAGTGACTGTCTCTCTCTCTCTCTCCCTACCCCTCTCTCTGTCTCTCTCTCTCTCTCTCTCTCTGAGAGATCTTCGGCCAATTGGAGTCCGCACAGTGGGAAGAAAGACCAATAAAAACACTCCACTTATTGAAATAATTGCAGTAGTATTTAAAATAATATAAATATAATTTTAATTAACATGAAAATTAATTCATTAAATTTAAATTAATTCTTATTTAATTTATTTTCAATTCTAAATATAACATTTCGAAGTTAGAAATAACATTAACATTAACATTATCAATATCATAAAAATAAACATTTTTAAAGTTGCCTTTCACATTGGCACTAATAATATTAAAATTAAAATTAATTAATTTAATTAAAATTAATTATTATTTAATTTATTATAAATTCAAAATATGTATAACATTTACAATATCAGTTAAATTAACATTTTTAATGTTGCCTTTCACATTAGCACTAATAATATTAGCATTAAAATTGATTAATTAATTAATTAACATTAAAATTAATTTATTTATTTTAAATTAAATATTGTTTAATTTTTTTCAATTCAAAATACTTTACAAGATTTAAAATATAGTTAAGAAATAGCATTAACATTATCAATATCATTAAAATTAACATTTATAAATTTCCATTTAACATTAGCACTAATAATATCAGTGCATTAACATCAACATACGAAAATAATGGAAGAATTGCAATTTGTTATCGGTTATTTATTTTTAATTTTCTCATTAATATTTAAAATATTTAAAAAACTTATTTTTTTTTATTGTATTGAATGCAGAAAAATCAAAAATTGCCTTTTTAGTCGATCATTGTATTGACTGGTATATTAAAAATATTAATCAAAATCAATTATCATTAGTATTAGAGTTAGTATTAATAAACAAATTATTTAATTTTAATTTAATTTAATTAGCAACATCACTAATTAGTAATTTTTGTATCAGTGTTTGTATAAATATTATTATTTGGGTCAGCACTCATAATATCGTTAACATTGTCATTAGCATTAGTATTAGTTACATCATTAGCACAAGTATAAAATTATTATACATTAGTATAAGTCTTAAATTAGTATATGAATTATTTTAAAAATGATCAAAAGCATTGTTATTAGCAGTTCATTAGATTAACATTAGCATTAAAATTAGTATCAGCTTTATCATTATTAAATTAAATTTGTATTAGTTGAATTAACTAGAATTAACTAGAGTTAACTAGAATTTTTTTTTTACTATCGTAATTCTTATTATTTGCAATGCATTGATATTAGCACTAATATTAATACAATTAAATTATGGGGGTTAGAAAATTTTCCGTTTAGCAAATTGTAGCTATTTAAATTTGTATTAGTTGAAGAACAACCCCTGTACAACAGGGGAACTATTAGAACAATTATTATTTTTTTTTTGTTACCTATCCTAAGTTTTAGTATTAGCAATGCATTGATATTAGCATTATCATTAATACAAGTAAATTATGTTTTCCTTTTAGCAAATTGTAGCTAGATTCAGCAATAAACTGCAACTAATTATCATTAGTATTAGCATTAGCATTAGTATTATAAGTGTTTGGATCATGAATATTGATTTATAATGTATATTCATTGTTAATTATCGTTTTTTGGCTATTAACTGAGTTGAGTTAACATGCTTCCTGATTAAGCTGAATTTAACGCCTTCATTAATTGGGATTTTGTTTTTTCGAGAATCATTTATTATTCGACTGCTGATTGACGTCGACTTTTCAAATCCCTTAACATTTTTTTTTTGTTTTCAAAAATGTGCAATAATTAGCATATATCATATAGAACTTGGTAGTAATAGAACTTGTTAATTTCAAGTGGTTAGTATAGTTAATTTGCATTTATCCGGAATGGATTTTACTCTCTCTTCAACTTAACGATCGGAAATGCTCATGGCACTACGAATCGGGAGGCAGTTAATAAATTTTAAGACCCTAACAATGACTTGCGATTGATGGTCGAATAAAAAAGAAAAAGAATCACTCATCGGTGTTGGAATGGAACCCGCTGAATTGGGACTCCCGGTCAATGCAAATAATATACGTACAAGAAAAAAATATACACGCTTTTTCAAAATAAATATATATAGCAAATTTTAATCACACCGAGACTGAAATACTCTGCAATTTATAAAAGTCTTACATTTTAGATTATATAATTTAAACTATTTGTGTTTATTATTATATATTTGTACACATATTATATAGTTTATAAATTAATTATAATATTATATATTTTTTAATCATTAAGAAAATCATAATCTCTATTAAATTACAATTTTTAATTTTAAATTATTTTTTAATTTTTAATTTCAACTCTTAACCATGTATTTTTAAAATATTTTTAATATACCAATAATCTTAAAATTTAGGTGTGTGTAATTTAGAAAACTAATTTATTTATTTTACTTTATTTTAAATTTAAAAATATTATTTATGTCAATTTAAACTAAAACTTTGAACTTTTCGTCTAATGTATGATTTTCTTTTAATGTTATATACAATATTTGAATAAATAAACAAACAACATTTTTTAATTATTAATTGCAACTCTTAAATGAGTTTTTATAAAATATAATATATATTTGGAATATACCTACTATCTTAATATGTATGTGTGTTTTAGTTAAAAATCTTAATTATTTTACTTGATTTTGAATTTAATATTTTATATCTTTTAATATATATAAATAATTTAATTTTTAATTTAACAAAATAATTTGTTTATATTTAAAATATATCCCATAAGTAAAAAATTTATAATTTTTTTTTGTTTTTACAATGTTATATACAATATTTAAATAAATAAACACGTATATTTTGATTTCTGATCAATTACAATTTTTAATTTAATTTTTTAAGCATGTACTTATAAAATATTGTACATATTTTTAGTTTTCCTACTATTTTAAAATTTGTGTGATACTCATATAACTTTTTTATATATATTAATTTATTTTAAATTAACAATTTTATACCTCTCAATTTTTTTTTGTTTAAAAAATATAGTTTATGTCAATTTGAAATATAATTAATATATTTAATGTACCTAAATAACTTAAAAAATAGGTGTGTGTTACCTAAAAAAAATATTTTTTTAATTTTATATTGAATTTAAAATTTTGTGTCTTCCAATATATTTTTTTATTTTAATCTAAAAATATAATTTGTGTTAATTAAAAATATATATCCTAAATTTTTTTTGAATGTCTGTTGTTTTAAAATAAATACATAAATAAAAACAATAAATAAATATATAATCTTATATAATCTAGTTTCTCTGATCTTTGATCTTTAATCTGTGATTAGAAATATTTAAATGCGTCAAATTTCAGGACACATTCGAGATACCCAAAACAAATCACACAAATCGAGATTGGAACTTGTTTGACACCCCTCTCTCTCTCCCACTCTGCGCCTCTCTCTCTCTGTCTGTTTGGAAACAATTGCGTCACTTGAGACGAGTATATAAATTTGCAGGTCGATCGATGCGATAAGAACAGAATAGAACAGAACACGACGTTGATAGCATCCAGTTGTCAACGAGCGCGGAGACTGAGAAGAACAAATCTCAGAAGAATTGAAAAAGAGAAAGAATTAAACAAAATACAATCAATTAATAATAAATAAATAATAATACCAATAATAATACAAAAAAATAATACAAAACAATTTAAAGTAAACCTCAATAAATAAACTAAAAAATAAATATAATATTATAAATATTATAAACAAATAAAAAACATATAAACAGAGAATACAACAGATCAGAGTAGAATTTAAATGGTAGAGAATTCAACATAAAACAATCAATTAATAATAACTAAATATTAATTCAAATAACCATATAAAACAATTTAAAATAAACATCAATAAATAAAATTTTGAATAATATAAATATAAAGAAATAAGTGAAGAATAGCACAAATCAGAGAAAAATTGATAAGGGAAGATAATTCAACAAAATTCAATCAATTAATAAGAATTTAATAATAACTTAATAATAATACCAATAAAAAATACAAAACAATTTAAAGTAAACCTCAATAAATAAATTTAAAAATAAATAAATATTATAAACAAATAAAAAAATAAATATTAGTACAGATTAGAAGTGATCAGAAAACATAATACAATCAATTAATAATAATTAAATAATAATACCAATAACAATAAAAAATATAAATATTATAAATAAATTTTAAAAAAATAAGTAGATTCTTCATTATGTCGGGTTTAAGAATTCTCTTTTTGATTGCCTTTATTGTTGGCATATTGGGAATGCAGGGGGGCGTGTCGGGGGCGAAAAAGAAGGCCCCCAAAGTGGAATGTCCGCAGATGAAATTGAAGAGACAATGGGGCGGAAAACCCGCCTCATCACTCAATTATCAGGTGCGTCCCATACGATTTGTCATCATCCATCACACGGTGACCAGCGAGTGCTCGGCATTTGTCCAATGTGCGGAGAATCTACAGAATATACAGAATTATCATCAGACCGAGCTGGATTTCTATGACATCGGCTACAAGTGAGCATTACCTTCTTTTTCAATACTGATCCAAAAATTATAGATATATTTTTATTTTATTTGACGTCACTTAAAAGCAGTTGACAAAAATTAAAATTGTTTTTCCAATTACAATTTCATTTAAACGACCAAACTAAATATAAAATAAAATACAGAATAACAAAAATTTATTAAGTTATAAGATATG
This sequence comes from Drosophila kuntzei, assembly GCA_035042165.1. Lineage (NCBI taxonomy): Eukaryota > Metazoa > Arthropoda > Insecta > Diptera > Drosophilidae > Drosophila > Drosophila kuntzei. The sequence continues at coordinate 858,764 of JAWNLU010001233.1, read as the reverse complement.
TAGTTACAAATTTTTATCTGGAAAATAGAGAAAATATCTTGATGGTGAGATTATCATTTTTTCCTTTTAGCAAACTTATGTGTACACAAATTTTAATGAAAGCACAGAAATTCTTATTGTTTAATATAGCCAAGTATGCGGTATATTAAATACTTTTAAAGAACATAAATATTTAAATATTTAAAAAAAAAAAACTTAAAATTTTTTTTTTTTTTTAATTCTTTGAGTTAAAAATAGTTCATTTTTTATAAGTCTTATGCCCGGTATACAGTATTTTAAATATTTTTTAGTGCATATATATTTATATAAGTACAATTACTTAAATACATTTTTATTTTTCAAGGATTTTATTTTAAAAATCAAGTAAGTTTCAAATATCTCAGTTTTTATTTTTATATAGCCCATTATTCAGTATTATAAATATTTTTTAAAAATGTATGCTTAAATATATTTTAATACATATTTATAAAATATATTTTTTTTATTTAGAAATTCTTATAGTTTAACAAAGCCCAGTTTTTAATTTTATTTAATTTTAATTTTATTATTCAGTATTTAAATTTTTATTTCAAAGTTCTTGTTTTAAAAATCAAGTAAGTTTAAAATATCCCATTTTTTATTTTTATTTGGCCCAGTATCTAGTATTTTAAATATTTTTAAGAAAATATATATTTAAGTATTTTTCAATACATATTTATTTTAACAACATTTTTGTACTTAGAAAATCTTTTAGTTAAAAATAGCTTAGTTTGTATTATTAATATGCACAGTATCCTGTATTTTAAATAATTTGCTGTACATATATTTTTAAATATTTTTTGGGTCATATATTTAAAAAAAATGTTATTTACATATGGTTATTTAAGCATTGTTTTCTCTGAAAGCTTTTTTTTTTTATAAATCCAGTATTTAAGACAATTATTTTTGATTTAAGCATCGCTTCTTTTTTGCCAGTGTATAAGTCTTTCCTCTCTCTTATCGCTTATCAATTGTTATTTGACAGCTTTCTTATTGGAAATGATGTATGTACATATATATTTAAATATTTTTTAGTACATATACATATGAATATATTTTTACTTTTATTTTTAATATTTTTTTATGGTAATTTAACATTGTTTTCTCTCAAAGTTGTCTTATTTTAAATATCAAGTATTTAAGACAATTTTTTCAGTGTATAAGTCTTCCCTCTCCCCTCTCTCTTATCACTTAAAACTTATCAATTGTTATTTGTCAGCTTTCTTATTGGAAATTATGTGTGTAAATATAAATTTAAATATTTTGTAGTATAAATTAGTATTTGTTGAATTTAATAGTATAAATTATACGTATGTATATATTTTTATTTTTAATTTTATTTTGTATTTATGGTAATTTTTTATTCTCTGAATGTTATTTAATTATAAATATCAATTATTCAAGTCAATTATTTTTGATTTATGCAATGTTTTTTTTTTGCCCTCTCTCTTATCACTTATCACTTATCAATTGTTATTTGACAGCTTTCTTATTGGAAATGATGGCGTCGTTTATGAGGGGACGGGGTGGGGGGTTCGTGGTGCTCACACTTATGGCTATAATGCCAATGGTACTGGCATCGCCTTCATTGGCAACTACAAGGGTGAGTTTTTAACCTCTCAATTCTACAGATATTTCTCCAATTATAAGAAGGGATTGCATATAAGAGTTGCATTTTGAGTTTATTGTGTATTTCTCTATCACTTGTGATAGAAAGAAATTTTTTACAGTGTACTTTTGGACACTACTGGTTTTAATAAATTTAGCCCGAAAATAATTATTTTAACTAATGGACAATTCTTAGATATACTGGATGGAGTATCCTGGAAACAGGAAACTTTAATCTTAAATTTGTATTTAAAATTTTTAGAATTAATCTTATTTTCATTTTTTAAAATAAAAATTGTGGAATGAAAGTTTTTGTTTAATTATACCCGTTACTTAAAATACCAAGAATTAATTATAAATTTGTATAATACAAATTTCAAAATATCCAAAAATATCAGAATTTTTTAAAATAAATTTTTAAAATTTTAAAAATAAAATTATATTAAAATATACTTGTGGGATAAAAATTGAAGAATTAAAAATAAATTTTGAATTTTTAAAATAAAAATTTCAAAATATCAAAAAATAACAAAAAACTCAGAAAAATAACATAAAAAAAAATAAAAAAATTAAAGAATTAAAATTAATTTTAAATACTTATAATACAAATTTTAAAATATCAAAAAAATACCAAACTTGTCAAACATAAAAGAAAACAACCAAGAATAACAAAAATTCAAAAATACACTTTCAGTACCTTTTTCGTGTTTTTTTTTTGTATATATATTATTACATTTCGGAATTTTATTGTGCATTTTAGTATATTTGAGATATTTTTTAAATTGTTTGATACTTTTTAATAATAATTATTTCGAATTTTTATCAAAATTATTGAAGAATAATTTTAATTTACAATTTTAACTATCAATATTATATTCCCTCATTTTTTTTGTAGATCATCTGCCGTCGGTTGCAGCGTTGATTGCCTGTAAAAAGCTGTTGGCTTGTGGCGTTGTAAATGGTGAATTGACCGAGGATTATGGATTAATTGCCGCCTCTCAGGTGATAGATACACAGAGTCCCGGTTTGACCTTGTACAATGAGATTCAAGAGTGGCCACATTGGTTGTCCAATCCCTAAAATACCCCCGAATATCCTGCAAAGTAAACAATTATATTAAAATTCCCATTATTATCACTTACGTTATAAAATTAAAATCTTTCATTCCTTTAATAATCTAAACAATAAAATGCTAATTTTCTATTTTTATCATAACGTTGTATTATTAACTTATTTGTTGTCCAATCCCTAAAATACCCCCGAATACCCTGTAAAATAAACAATTATATACAAATTCCCATTATTATCACTTACGTTATAAAATAAAAATCTTTCATTCCTTTATTCCCTTTAATAATCTAAACAATAGAATGTTAATTACCCATTTTTAGTATAACGTTGTATTATTTATGTATTTACTACCCCACTCTATTTTATAGCCTAATCAATAAAATATCAAATTCCCATTATTATCGTTAAGTTGCAAAATTGCAACTGTTCAATCCCTAATTCTATTTAATAATATAATATAATAAGTAAAGATTAAATTCCCTTTATTTACATCACCATATCAATTAATTGATTTTCTTAATTCCCTTTAGAAATCTTATCAGCGCCGCACAAGCAGCGCTCTCTTTGGGCAACTGTAGCGCGCTCTAGCGTCTGAAAAATCAACTTAGTCGTATTATTTTAATGCTGCCATATCAATAAAATGAAAAGTACATGTGCTCTAGCGACAGCACGCACAACTAACTTAAATGTTTCGGACTAATACTAGTCTATCGACCGACCGCCACAATCGTTACAGCTACATTCGCGAATTGTTTTTAGCTTTCTGGCAACGTTGTATTTTCATTGTATTGTTAATGTATATGAGTGCGCAACATATGTCTCTCTCTTTCTCTCTCTCTCTGTCACTCACTCTCTTACTTAAAAATGATATATTTGTTTTATTGCCAATTAAAAATTTTGAATTATGTTCCTTCCTAGTGAATAAATGTTTGCGCCAAATATGTTGGTCGGTACGGCAACGTTGGATGTTGTTTGGTAATTTGTATGCATTGAGGAGCGCAACAGGTGTCTCCCTCCGCCTCACGCTCTCCCTCTTGTTTTCTCGCTTTCTTTCTATTTGTTTTATTTCTAACAATTGCAACTGTTAAATAACATGGCATTTAACAATTTGAAATGTTGGCGCCATATATTTTGGTCGGTCTGGCAACCTTTGATCGAAGAGTGCAACATGTGTCTCTCTCAGCGCTCTCACGCTCTCTCAATTTCGAACAACTTGCGCTTGCCACTTGTTCGAAATACGACAAAACAGTTGTTTTCTCGCACTTGCAGCGAACGGATCGTGCGGTTTTCTGTGTTGTACGTGTGTGCGTTTCGTTTGTTTGTTTATTTTGTTTTTTTTTTTTGCGACCGGCGTGCGTCTTATTTGACATTGTTTTCGTTGTTGTTTTGATGATCGATGAATTTTGTTTGTTTTTTTGTTTGTGTTTGCAAACTTTGCAATGCTGTTAACGGCAGCAACAACAATAACAAAATGCAACTAAATCAAATTTGTTTACATTTAATTCATGTGCAAGTGAAAGCGTGTGAAAAATAGTCAACTTAACATTGGTAACGCTTTTGGCCAAAAGCCGCCAAGGCCAAAATCAAAGCCAAAGCCAAAAATATATATGAAAAAAAGTGCGGCTTCAAATTTCTTTAATACGCAAATTGAGCTGCTCTTTTACGCTCTCTCTCTCTCTCTCTCTTGTATGTGCGTGCGTGTGTGTTTGTGTGTGTGTAAGAAATCAGAAGAAGAAGCAGCAACAACAATTGCAATTTTGTGTGGTGGGAAATTCATTTAAACCATCATAAAAAACATATCCTGTGGCCAACCAAAGTTTCCGGTCAACTTCGCTTTTGGGCCCTCTCAATAAATGCAACCGCAACTGTTGCACAACAACAACAACACAACAATAACAACACACCAACAAGGTAAGTTCAAAAGCCATAAAGGGATAATTGAACTGTGAAAGGGAAATTTAACAAGGATGGGAAATTGCAATGGGAGTTGGAATTATATTAAATCCCATTTATTTAAATTATTTCAAATCATTTATGCGAGGTTCGTTTCATAGCTTATTGGAAAAGTGCAGCATATGAGAGTAATAATAAGTTACTAATTTATTATGTTTATTACTGAATTGAGCTAGGATAATTGAACGCTGAAATGGAAATTTTAATAAGGATGGGAAAATACAATGGGAGTGGGAATAATGTTAAGTCCCATTTATTTAAATGATTTAAAGCACTTATGCGAAGTTCGTTTTATAGCTTATTGGAAAAGTGCAGCATATGAGAGTAATAATTAGTAAACAATTAATTATATTTTAGCCGAAATGAGCAACTATGAAAGGGAAATTTTAATAAGGATGGGAAATTGCAATGGGAGTGGGAATTATATTAAATCCCATTTATTTACACTATTTCAAATCATTTATGCTTATTAGCTTATTTATTTATTTAACATCAACTATGTATAAAAAAAATTATTAAAATATTTCTAGTAAAATTAGAAAAGAAGTTATTTTTTTAAAAAAAGGTGTGTTCGACACAATATATTTAATAATTAATAATGTATTTTTATGTATTTTAAATGTGTTTTTTAAATAAACCTATTTTAAATTAATTTGTAAGCTTTATCAAATATCTTAAGGAATATTTTAAAGTTTTTTTTTAATATTTCTTCACACGATTCAAAAATTATGTTGAAGGTTCAACTGCTATTTAGGGAAAGTAATCATTACTTATGTAATTATGGTTTTTGGTCAATTGATCTTGTCTCGTTTTGGCCAAGTTCTACATGCGATTTTTCATGGCCTTTTTGCCGTTTTCGTAATGATATTGAGGCCATTTTTGTTGCTTTTGTTGTTGTTGATATTTTTGGCAAACTGTTGTAATGATGTTTGTCATGTTGTTGTTGTTGTCGATGTTGTTGTCGATGTTGCTGTTGTTGCTTCTTCGACGTCTTCTTTGGGGTTTCGGGGTCATCAACTCTTAAAGTCGACGCACGGTGGGAAAAATGTCTAGATTACCTTATATTAAATCAAATTTCGAAATTCTCGAATTTCGTGTTTGGGTTTTATTTTCTTTATTTTTCTAATCTATTTGATTACTATTACTTCAATCAACCTTTCCATAATTTTTATTTAATTTTAATATTAATGCACTTGTGAGTTTTATATGTTTCAGTCAATTTATGCCAAGAAAAAAACAAATTATATTTCTATATTTTCACGTAAATAATTCATTAGAAAATTAAGAAAATTAATAAAAATCAATCTAATTAATATGTAGGCCAATTTGCTATACAATCCACACAAATTATCAGGGACCGTAGCGATTATAATTTTTAAAGTAAAAATTACTTTTCAATTTTGAAAATAAAAATTAAAAATAAAAATTGAATCTCAATATCTTTTCAAATCTTAGTGTATTTCCAAAATCTTAAATGCGTGGCTCAATACCTTTCATGTTAAAGGATATTTAAGATATGATATGATTTTTAATTAAAAATCGAAATTTAATTATTATTTATGATTTTTATGATTTTTATTTATGATTTTTTCAATATTATTTATAGCACATGTAGAGAGAAAAAGCAGACATTGGATTTCTTTGCTACTTTCGTAGACAGAATAAAAAAACATTCTACAATTTAAATTTCTTGATTTTAGCATGTATTTTTAATTATTTATTCAGAATATTATTGTTAAATTAAAACAATATGCGCATAAAATGGCAACGACTCAACATTTAAAAGTCAAAGAAGCCTAAAATATTTGATCTAAATAATAAAAAAATATAAAGAACCTCGAATATTAAAATATTGCTGAGAAAAATCGTGCTTGAATCAAGTATTTTGTACTTGGTTTAAGAAAATGCGGGATTGTCGTACTTCTGACTTTATCCCGGAATTCCGAATTTGTTTTCTGTATAGATAACAATTATTATAAGCTTAACTGATATTTTTTTCCACTGTGCGTTGACAGCAACAGTTACAATTGTTGCCAAAAAACCAAAAATGTTGCGTGTTAATGTTGCTGTTATGGTTGTCGTTGTTATTGTTGATGTTGTTGCATTTGTATGTTATAAATATGTACAATCCGTACATAAAGATTAACATCTTTTGTTGATGTTGATACATTTGTCGATTTGTACGTGCAACGAAGCGTCTTTTGTCATTTGGTAGCAAAGTCAAATATGTTCATGATCAGAACTGACTTAGTTGCAATACCCTGTAGCTGGAGGGGTATAACAAATACACTGACAAGACACAGAGTGTCTAAGATATTTTATTTCTTGTAAAAAATAAGTAAACAGTAGAAAATTTGCATATGTAATAATATATGTTTATTAATCTCAAGTTTACATTTCCAAAATGTAAGAGAATCCGACCCAATTTTCAATTATATTACAGGGTATCTTGCAGCGCAGCAATTTCTCTTTAGCTTTATATTATTGAGATTTCTTCTTCTTCATATATATTCTCAGTACCTCAAAAAAAAAAAGCGTAAGTTAACGGTCAAACACTTATTTTGTTATTTTTCCTGTAAAATCAACCATCAAATATTAAAAAATATTTTTTTTAAATGTATTTAAAAAAAACACGAAAATTAATTTAGCGGTTTTTTTTTATAACAGACTTTTAATATTCTGTATATCTTTTTAAATTTACTGTTGAAATTTTTTTAAAATTATAATATTTCCAGAAATAATTTAAAGTCTAAGATCTTTTATTTATTGTAAAAAAGAAGGAAACTGGGTAAAATTATGCATATGTAATAACATATGTTTCTTTCAGGAACCGTAACGGTAATGTCTAAAATAAAAATTATAAAATAAATTTATATGTTGATTGTTATTAAAAAATTAAGAAATGATTTTTATTTTTAGTTAATTAATTTAAAATGGAAAAATAAGTTTTGTTTTTGATTTTTATAATAGTCTTAAAATAAAAATTATAAAATAAAATTTATTGGTTGATTTTTATAAAAATATTGAAAAATAATTTATTATTCTGATTCATTTTTATTTTAAAAATAGAAAAATCATTTGTAATTTGAATTTAAATTTTAAAAATTGTTGTTTAAATGGTATTTTTAATTTTTATTTTAAAAATTTTAAAATAACTATTATTTTTGAGTTTTTTAACTAAAGAGTTTTAAAATAAGAATTTAAAAAAATGAATATTTTTATATTTGTATAAAAATTTCAAAAATTGAAAAATAACTTTTATTTTTGATTAGCATAGTACAAATTAAAAGTTTTTTTTATGATTCTTAAATAAAAATTAAAATTGAATTATCATTTCATAATTTCAATTTTTTTATCAAAAAATAAAGAGTTAAAATCAATTTTTATAATTAAAAATAAAAATAAAAATTTATCGATTTTCCCATTAATCTTGATCATTTTTTTCAAGTTTACATTTTGTTAACTCAAGTCTACATTTGCAGAATGTAAGAAAAAGAGAGAGAATTTTCAATTATATTGCAGGGTATGTCGTAGCGCTGCAAACTCTCTATAGCATTTTATAATTGATATATGTATGAATAATATTTTATTAAATATATGTTCAGCATATTGATTAGATGCGTTGCTCAAGTGAAATTCGAAATTTAAAATTGATGTCGACTACCTCTCCTCTCTCTCTTTCTCTCTCACACACGCTATCTCCCTCCCTCTCTCTCTCTCTCGCTTCTTCTGTAAGTTTTGGCCGCAAGAGAGTAATTAACAATCTTTTGGCTCGACAGCATTTAACGGCAGTTTCACACTCAAAAGTCGAACCCAGCAATCAACAGGTTACCCCCCTCCCCCCGTGCCCCCTTCACCACCCTGTCCCTGCCCACTTCCCATCACGCCCCTTTTGGGGCAGGTGAAAATCGATGCTGCGTAAATTTTACGCAATTGGGGACAACAAATTACACGCAATGCAATTAACTGCAACGCACAGTGGGTCGTTTAACTCAAATTGGTGGCAAAAATCCGGTATATAATACTTCAAGCAAATTTTTGTTAGTATAATAATATTAGGCTTGACATTATAAAGCTTAAACACAGACTTTTTGTCTATAACATTGTAAAATAAAAATTGATTTTAAATTTATCCCGATTGTAACATTTTAAAATAATTGTTTAAAGTATACAAAAAATATAAATGTATATTCTCTATAAATACAAAGTTATCTAAAAATAATAGTAAGTTTTCTTGAAACTAAATATTCTTGACATTCAAATTGGCGATCTTTTTAACAGACTTTTTTTTATTATTTTTTTCTTTTATTCTTTTCTGCTTTAATTATTAGAAAACTATGATATTTCTTAAATAAAATATAATCAAATATTAAAAAAAAATAATATTGATTTTGACAGCTGTTTTCTTATGCTTTCATCTTTATTTTCTTTTTTCTCTTTTAATTATTGAAAAATTTTAATATCTCTTGAACAAATTTTAATCTTTTATTTTTCTCTATAAATACAAAGTTATCTAAAAGTAATAGTAAATTTTCTTGAAAATAAATATTCTTGACATTCAAATTGGCGATCTTTTTAACAGACTTTTTTTTTATTATTTCTTTCCTTTTATTGTTTTCTGCTTTAATTATAAGAAAATTATGGTATTTCTTAAAAAAAATTTAAGTAAAAAATTAAAAAAAATAAAAACTTGTCAGTTGTTTTCTTATGCTTTCATCTGTATTCTTTCTTTATTTTGTTTTTCTTTTTTAATTATTGGAAAATTTTAATTTTTCCAGAAAAAATCATATGCAGCAGAAAAACTAAAAATATATTTTGCCAGCTGTTTTGGAATCACGAATCACTGTGCAACCAGTTGGAAGGGGGGGGGGGGGGTCAGTTAGCCAGTCTACGTTGGCTGGCAAAATGCCTCAAATTGAGGTTAAGAGACAAGTGTCCAGTCTACATTTTCGACTTGTTCCCCTAACGAGTCTCTCGATTATGCATAATGCAAGAGAATTTCGCAAATCAAATTTAGTATATTGTACTACATTAAAGCATTCTTCAAATATAAATATATATATTATTAGAAAATCGTATTTTATATTTAATCTACAAATTTCACCATATTAATTAAAACTGAATATAATTGCTATTAATAAAAAATTCTACTAAAAAATCAACTATAAAAAAAGTGCTAATTATGTTTCAAATATAACAAATTTTTTGATTTTTCAATATTTTTGCAAAACAGCTAAAAAACGTATATTTGAGAATTTTTGAATTAAAATTTAATTTCACTGGTTATTTAAAGACTTTGTTTGTTTTTCTAAATCAAATTTAATATGTGAATGGGGGTTAAAAGAGTAGCTAATTTCAGAAACTTGAGAGAATATATTTATTATTAATATTATTAATAATATTATTATTATTATAATATTATCTTTATTCACCAACTGTTTGTGTATTTAATTAGACAAAAATAAGAATTCTTTAATTTAAACAATTCTACAAATGAGTCCCCAAGAGTGCATGCTAAGGCATTGCTTGGGGAAGGGAAACATTCAGGAAGGTGGGGGTAGAGGGGCGCATGCTAATTCAGTAATTGTTGAGCTTAAATTGCGTGAGACGCGTTTAACGAGACGTTGAACTCAAGTACGAGAAATTAGAGAAAAACAAATTAGATAAAATCAAAGTGTCTATATATGGGGAGAAAAAGATAAATAGAGGAAAAAATCGAGGGATTTGAAAAAAGATTAAGATATCGATAAATAGCTCAGAAATATGAAATACGTTAAAAATATTATTAAGTATAAATTGGATAAAGTATAATAATACTCACAATGCCAATATATGGATACAAAAATTATGAAAAAAAATAGGAAACATGTAATTTGGTAATCAGTATTAGAAATAATATAATAAGGGAATTAAAATTAAAAAAAAAATATAATCCTGAATCTAAAAGAGACCCTTTTGTATTTGTATTTTTATTTTAATATTTTTCTTTCTAATCAATTTCCGGCAAGTATTTGCATTACCTTGAGATCTAGCTTCTTTAAAATAAGAAATCTATTTAATTTAACTATTCATATTTAATTAAGAAGTTAAGATTGACTATTTTCATATTTAACTTTAAAGCATTCCGTAAACACGTTAATTCAATGTGTAAATCAAATATGAAATTTTTAGAGAATTTTTATTTTTCCTTTAAAAATAAATGGAGAACAGTTTCCACAATTGCACAGTGAAGAATGGAATCATATATAGACTTTATATGTGTACACAGAAAAAATGCGTGATTCCGATATAAAATTAATCCAATTTGGTATTAAAAGTAATCCCGGATATTCTTAATTGTAGTACAAAATACTTGAGTCAAGTACGATTTTTTTCCAGCAATATTTTGATTTTCGGGGTTCTGTACATTTTTAAATATTTTAGGCATCTTTGACTTTTAAATGTTGAGTTGCCATTTTATCCGCATATTGTTTTAATTTAAAAAATAAAATAAAAAATAAACATAAAAAATGTATGCCAAAATCAAGTATTTTAGAATAGTTTTTTTTTCTGTATATATTTCGAAAAGTGGAGTCTCAAGAAGTTCAGTTGGTTTTGGGAATCGCAGGGCATCAACTGCAAATGCAACTGCCCCACAAATGGACTGTAAATTACGATAAACAACAACATAAACAAGCACACAGCAGGCAGTCCAGCAAGAAGAAGAAGAAGAAAATGTAGATAGTGAGAAGAGGGAGATGGAGGAAATGGAGGAGAAGGAGAAGAAAAGACGACCCATCAAGTGCATAAATAGCTTTCAGTCTCAGCAATTGCATCTGCAACAGCAACTACTTAAAAACAGAAAGAAACTCCCTCGAATCTTCTCCAGCCCCCTTTTGTTCTTCTGCTTTCTTTCTAATAAAATTTCAAATTTAATTGGTACAGAAAATTCAGCTCATTTTGTTATTGTTCCAAAAATCTGTTAGATTCGAGGCGCGTGCTGCGCTTGACTAGAGAAACAATAAATACTTTCATACACTTGGCACGAAAAGAATGCATCGAGAATTTATAGAGAAAAATAAATACACTCTGAAAAATATGCCATTCGAAAATTAAGTATATCCGTATGGTTTCGTTCTTAACATTTTAAGATTCCTGTTTACTAAAAATCTGAACTGAATCGAACTGAAATTTTTTAATTTAAACATTTTTATCTCAAATAATAGTTTGATTTTTATCAAACTTAATCAGAATATATAAGATCATGTTGAATATAAAATCTGTGAGATTCATCCAGAAATAACAGAGTTATTTATGCTAAACTAGCCTACGATTTTTATTGTACTTAAAATAGTTTATTCAAGATTGAAATTAACTTAAAAATGAGAATGTTTTGCACTAGAAATAAGTAAATTTTGAAATTAAATCAAGATTTTTGTGAATCTTTCGATCCTTTACACACTTGAATTAATCCCAAAACGAACTTAAAGTATCTAAAAAATTTCTTATTTTAAGATTTCCGAACCTGTGAAAAACGAACTTGAAATAAGATTTTTGTTCTCAGTTTTAGGAAATTCAAAACTCAGACAGCTTTTGAGATCGCTTGTACTTGAATACTTGACTTTTTTGCTGAGTGTAGTATAAGGATAAAATAAAAAAAAACAAAAATAGATTTTCCCAAAATTGACTGAATTTCGGTTTTATTATTTTATGTTTTGAAACTAGCTTATTTTACAATAATTCGGTACAACTTGTTAGTCATATTTTTTGCTTTTCAAGTTTTGTTTTTAGCATCTCAGAAATTATTTGGTTGTCTTATTTTCTAAAATTATACAATTTTTATGTTAAAAATTAATTTATAGAGTATCTGAGCTTCGTTTTTATTTATTTGGCATAGTTATTCTCTGCTATTTAAAGATAAAAAATATCAATAACAATTTAAATCATTTATTTTGTGAGTATTTTTTAGAACTTTTAACATGAGAGTTTTATTTGTATTTTAAATATTGAAAAATTACTTATATGATAAAAATGGAAAATCAGAACTACTTGATGAATTTGAAGTAAAAATCAATATATAATTGGTTTTTATTAAAATTTCATTCATTCATTCAGTTAATAAAATTAGAACTGTTTTTTTTTCAATTTGTAATTTTTTGACAAAAATGAGCAAATTATTTTTTTCTTTTAATTTAATTTATAGAGTTGAAATTATTATAATAAACGTTGAAAAGAAAATGAAGTTTAATTTTAATTAAAGATATTAAAAAATAACTTTTATTATTTTAATTTTTTTAATTTTTTAAATTTTAATTGTTTTTTCGTTACATTTTTCTTCAAATATTAAAATTTTTTTTTTTTAAACAAATGTATATGCTATAATTGAATGTATTAGGGACCGTAACGGGTTTAATTTTAACAACTAAAATTATAAAATAAAAATTATATGTTGATTTTTATAAAAAACATTGAAAATTAATTTTTAACTATAATTTTTATTTGAAAATTTTGAAAATAATTTAAATTTTTGATTTTTATAAAAAAAATTAAAATTAAAAGTTATTTTATGATTTGTAAATACAAATTTTAATTGAATTATTATTTTTTGGTCAAAAAATAAGAGTTGAAATTAATTTTTATAATAAAAAAAAGTTTATCCTAAAACTGCATACCGAAAAAGCATATCTAACATTTTCCCATTTATCTAGATCATTTTTTTTCAAGTTAATTTTTTTTAAACTCAACTTTTTGCGATCCCTGGAAATTATAGAGTATCTGAGCTTTGTTATGTTTGGTTTGGGGTTAGTTGTTCTCAGCTTTTATGGCTCTGGGCATTAAAATACAGGCAGTCGTTCCAGCACCTAGTGTAAACAATAAACAGATCTTTGAATATGCAGCATATGTGGGATCTGACACACACACACACACAAACACATATACATACACAAATACAATTACTATGCATGTGTATATGTACATATATCATGCTTATACACAGAGGAAAATAAATCAAGTATTTCGTTCTTAAAACGACACTTTTCGAACTTGATTTCTCACTAAGATTGAAATTACAAAAGTCGAGTACTTCGATCTTATTTCAAGTACGAATTTTAATTATAATAGTATTTTCAAACTTAAATTAACTTTAAAACGTACTTGATTTAAGTACAAATGAACTTAATCCAAGTCCTTTTAATTATGTTACTGAGTACAAAATAATGTTAAAATATGAACATGATACTTGATTTAAGCATATTGAAGACTTCATTCAAAGTCGTATGAACTTGATTCTTGAAATAGGTATTATGAGGATCATGGAACACCTCACGCTACCTAATAAAATTATCAAAATCATAGGCGTGGGTGTAAAAAAACTTTTGAAATTAACAGAAATTATTCTGTTAACTAAAGTCTTAAGTTCTCAGTGCCCCTCGAACTGCTCCTCAGTGCAAATACGCTAGAACTATTTGGGAATTCGAAGCAAGCGAACGCTTAAATGACATAAGAATTAAAGTACTTGATTTAAGATTTTACACACTTGATCTGTGAGTCGAACTTGAGTCTCGAACTTATGTAAAGAATTTGAGTACTCATTTGTAGTAATTTAAGAGTTTTACTTGATTTAAGATTTTTTTTCTTATATCAAGATTGTTAGTACTTGGTCATAGAATTTTAATGCTCATTTTAAGTAATTCGTACTTATATCAAGTATTATTTTTTAGTTTTCGAAAATACTTAATTCGAGTTCACTCGAACTTAATTTTAGTACGGTTTTTTCTCTCTGTGTATGGCTGCCGTTTTTCAGCTCAGTTCAGTTCAGTTCAGTTTAGTTCGGGTCAGTGATGACTTCTGGCTAAAAACAAGAAAAAGTCACGGCCCATATTCAGCAGTCTGCAATTACAATCGATGGACGGTAGAAGGCAGAGAGGGAAAATCTACAGAACTCGATCGCTATAAAGGCCCGAAAGACTGCAGAATTGCGTTGAGTCAAGTTTCTATATTTCAAGTGTTATAAATCGCATTAATCATACTTCTTATCAAGGCTTTTCTATCTATAGATCTGTAAAATAGTCGTAATTCCTAAAGGGTAGATTGACGACCCAAATCAACATGGCTCGTTGGTCTAGGGGTATGATTTTCGCTTCGGGTGCGAGAGGTCCCGGGTTCAACTCCCGGACGAGCCCAAGTTCTATCTAAATTTTTTTCCGATTTTTAAATTTATTTTATTTATATAGATTGGTAATGTAATGAAATGGGTATTCCAGAAATGGGTATCGTTTAAATAGTATCGATATTGTTAATGGAAAAATTATCACAAAATTATTACCTGTATATCAGGAATAAGGAATAACTGTTACAAGAAATAAGACAGAAAATCACTTTTAATGGTTACTTAAAGACTTTTATCTTATAAATCAAATCTAATAAATAGGAATAAGGAATAACTGTTACAAGGAATAAGACAGAAAATCACTTTTAATGGTTATTTAAAGACTTTTATCGTATAAATCAAATCTAATAACAATTTGTGATTAAAAAAAAAATTTTTTTTAAATTATTATTATTGATTTTTATTTGTTTAGTCCTTTATAAGAGTTTTTGATGATTTTTTAGAATACAAATTTGAATTAAAAGTTTAACAATTTTGGAAAAATTGTCTGTAAAGACTTTTATTATAAAAAAATACCAAAAGCTCTTATAAAAGACTATAAAATAAAAATCAAAAATAATAATAATCTTTAATTATTTTTTTTAATCCCAAATAATTAAATTTGATTTATAAAATAAAAGTCTTTGAATAACAATTAAAAGCGATCAATCAATTAATTTTCTTTAACAAATATTGGCAAGACGAGTTAAGCTAAAATAAAATTAGCTATTTTAATGAAGAAAACTAGTGATTTATGAAAATTAAGCGCTGAAAATATATGTTTTTAACAAAACTCGATGGGAAATGATTAAATTTTAAAAATAAATAAATTATATAAATGACAGAAAAAGGTAATGAATTTCCACATTTCCAACTAAAAAAGGAGTCTCTTCATCATCATGATTATAATAATCATTGTCTTCATCATCAACATCATCATCATTATCGTATTTTGCCCCTTCTTGTAATTATATGTTCAACAATGATGATCTGTGGCATTGCGTGTTTTTATTTTAGTGCTCGGTCAGCACTTGGGGCGTTCAAATTTCAACAACATCTCAACTAAGACACCCTCTCCATCTCTTTCTCCCCTTTCACTCCCCCTCTTCATCTCTTACTCCCTCTCAGACTCTTTCTTCACATCTCTCAATTGGCAGGAGCAGTTCACTATGGCAACTTTTCTTATATTTTTGGATTTAGTTAATAATTTTTGTTTTGTCAATTGGACAACTTTAAATCAGGGACAGAATAAGAACAATTGCAATTTTGGTTTCAAATATACCAAATTTATTGTATTTTCTTGTGAAATATTAAATTAAAAATAACTTTTAATGGTTATTTAAAGACTTTTATTTAAATTATCAAATATAATAATTATTTGTGATTTAAAAACCAAAAATTAATAATTATTGTTATTCTAAATTTTATTTTTCTCAGTCTTTTATATGAGTTTTTGAAGATTTTGTTGTATAAAAGTCCCAAAGTGCCAGGGATTAAAACCGAAACAAATATCGGTTTCAGTTACGGTTTCGGTTATGCTCGATTTAAGTTTTTCGGTTATGCAAAATCTTGTAGTATCGGTTTCGTAACGGATATCGGTTTTTTTCGGTTCACAAAAAAAAAAAAAATGTTTTCGGTTGACCAAAATAAGAAGCTTTATTCATTGTTTTACATGAAAAAAGACTCAATGCTCTTTAGCCTGGAAAATATTGTTATCTGATTACTGCAATGGTTCAGTGTAATGTCGATTTTATTATAATTTGATCTCATATAAATTTGGTTAATTTGGCTAAAAACTTTATTTTCGGTTAGGGTTTCAGTTACGGTTACAAATTTCAATTGGTTTTCATCGGTTAAAGGTTACGGTCTCGGTTAAGGTTTTAATCCCTGCAAACTACTATAATTTTTAGGGAATAGATGACTTTAAATAGCAATTAAAAACTATTTTGTTTGCCTATTAATGTTTTAGCTACATAACAGTTATTTATTTGATTTCCAATAAAATAGGCAGTTATCCCATAGTGCAGACAAGGCAACTTTTCGAATGTTCTTTTCGCATTGTTATTTCGTTGTTTCTGTTTTGGTTTCTTAATCGATTTTAAATTGAAGATTGATTGATTGAGTTACGAGCATTGACTCCCTCTCTCTCTCTCTCTCTCTCTCTCTTTCTCTTTCTCCCTCTCTATCTCTTTGTCTGCACTTGAGTTGCACTCCCACAATTGAATCAAGCAACCCCAAAACTGAAACTTGAACTTTGACTGCGCATCTTGAGCGTAAAATTTCTCACAAATCAAAGATTTTCAATTCGAGGCAACTAATTGAAATGATGGCAACAGCGCAGCTCAAATTGATAAGCGATAAGAGATAAGAGAAATTTCCACATGTGTCGAATAATATTCTTCAGATGTGTCTATGCCAAGTTATAAATAAATATGTGAAGTAAATTCAAACTGAAAATCGAATTTTAAAGCGGACTTTAAAGTTTAAACATCGCCAATGAAAATATATATTTTCCGATTCCTCGGGAAAATTAAACAGATTCATTGATTCATCGAATTTCCATATAAATTGTCAAAACTTTAAAAGTGAAGAGTTTATTTATAAATATTACTTATATGCCATTTTTGAGACTTATTTAAATCATTGCTTCGATTTTGTTTTATTTATTAAAGAATCAATAATATAATAATATATAATTATATTCATATCATAAATAAATAAATAGTATTTATAAATATAAAAACGAAGGGTTTATTTATGGATATTATTTATATACAACTATTGGGACTTCATTGCTTCGTTTTTGTTTTATTCATTAAAAAATTATAATTGAAATAATTATATTCATATGAATAATGAATAAAATTTATAAATATAAAATAGACTCGCTAGAATCATCTATTCATCGAATTTCTATATAATTGACCAACAAACTAAAAACAAAGGGTTTATTTGTGGATATTATTTATATGCAATTTCGGAGACTTATTTAAATCAATGCTGCGTTTTATTCATAAAAGTATAAAAAATTAAATATTTATATTCATATAATTAATAATTTAAATATTTAACTTGTTATAATAAATATATAATATTTGTCAAAAAATTAAAAACGAAGTCTTTAATTTATGAATATTATTTATTTAGATATTAGTTTGAATCGTTGGCTAGTTTTTGTTTTATTTATTAAACAATTACCATTTAAGTTTTTATATTCAAATCATTAACAATTTTAACATATAATTTGTTATAATAAATAAATAATATTTGTAAATATAAAATAAAATCGCTTAAAATTTATAAAATACACGCAACAATTCGACTTTTGTCTCAACATTCTTCTTTGTTCAGTTTCCGATGCCATTGGCCATTTAGCTTAATTTACCTCCTCTCTCTCTCTCTCTCTCTCTCTCTTTCTGTGTCTCTCTCTATGTTTCTCTGTCTTACTCTGCATGCACCTGTTGCTTGTATAATATCCGTTAAATGCCTTTTGGGATCTCTCTGCATTGTTCGTTCAGGTTTCCATGTTGATTTTCCACGATGCTGCACGCAACTTTTAAAGTTGATTTTCTTCGCATTTTCGATATGCCGACCAAATTACGTTGATGATTAACGAATTTCAGAGTGGAAAATGATTTGTCCCTCCTATTCCCCCCTTTCCCATAGAAATATATGCAGTTCGATGGCATTACGAAAACAATTAAAGACACAATGAGAACTAGAAATTCGCTTTTCTTTAAATACCCTTTAAGGCGCATTTATTAAATACAGAAAACGATTTTAATTCCAGTTCAAAATTAAAAAAAATAATAATATAATAATAAAATTGCAACTTTCATTTGAAAATCATAAAATAAAAATATGAAATGTATTTCATGATTTACAAATATAAAAGTTTAACTTTTATTTTATAATCACAATATTAAAATTGACTGTAAAATTTAAAAATGAAAAATATTAAAATAAATTAAAATATCAAGATATACCAAAAATTTTATAAAGATGAATAAACATTAAAAAATGGAACAAAATTGAAATAATTACAACTACTCTAAAATACATTGTTGGGATCGTAAATAACTTTTTTGAATTCAAGAAAATTAGGACCTTTAATAGAAAATAACTTTATATACAGTTCAAAATTAAAAAATTAAAAAGATTGTGAAATAATAAAAAAATTAAAATTTTTAATTAATAATCATAAAATAAAAATATAAAATGTAAACACAAATAATAATTATATGTAAATTTTATATTTAAAAGTTACTTAATTAAAATTGACTATAAAATGTATAATTTTCAAATAAAAATGGAAAATTTTAAAAAATTTTAAAAATGTAAAATATTTTAAAAAGATTAATAAAAATTCAAATAATTACAAATATACAAAAATATTTCTGAAATAACTTTTTAAATAAAACAAATCGATATTAATTAATGGCTAACAAAGTTCTGTACTAAATCGTCATATCCATTGTAAGAGTATTCGGAATGAAAAACAAAAACTAAATAAGAAAAGACGAAAACCCATTAAAAAATGTTAATTTCCATAAAAACGTTGGCCAGCTACAGCAACAGCAACAGCACGTGGCTAAAAGCCGCAAACGGGCCCAAAAGACAAAAGCCAGAATTTATACACTGTGTATTTGTGTGTGTGTGTGTAATCGTATCTGTGTGTTTTATTTATGTGTGGAATGTATCTCAGGCCATGCCCGATTCACTGTTAAAAAAAATGGTTCTAAAATCAAGATTTTGGTCTCAGAACAAAGAATTTTGGTCTAAAAAATGCGTCGAGAACATAAAATTCTTGAATTAAGAAAACACATCTTGATTTTAAGAACATTTTAAATAAATACAAAAAAAATAAATCGAGTCATAAAATCTATAATATTTATATTCTTGTTTTACTTTGATATACATACATTTTCTTTGGTTTAGTATTCTTAAAAATATTCCTTTAATATTTATAAGGGACCAAAATTACTTACAGATAAAAAAATAACATATTCATATTTTCTAGCAATATAAGATTTGTATTATAATATTAAAGAACTACTATTGTTTAGATTAATATTCTTAGTATTAGTAATTTGGTCTTAAAATGGTCTTATTTTAAGAACAATTTTCTTGATTTTAGAAATTGGTCTTTTTTTTTCAGTGTACACATTTTTTGTGACTGAGCATCGAGTTGTGGCTTTTGATTTCTTGCTGCCAAAAACAAGAATAAAAAAACAAATTATTACCATGCGTAAAATTAACATAGACGCCTACAACCATCAACTGTATCTGTATCTTTTAGTTGTAGTTTGGAAGTGTGTTTAGCCTAGTACGAAAATGGTGCAAGGCTTATAGGCTTATTAATATTTAATTTTAATTATTCATATCAAAATTGATATTTTTGATGTCCTTCTCAAAATGAGATGAAAAGTTAGTTTGTTTGTATTAAAGAGTTAGAAAAGCTTATATTTTAATATGTTTTTTATCATTAACCAAGAAATTTTTGTTCTAGGACTTTTTGAAAAAATCGCTTGTTTAGCGGGCAATAGCTAAAATCCGAAACAATTTAGACACCTATAAAATAAAAAGAAAAGGCTTTAAAGGTTCTTATTTATAGACCAAACAATTTTATGTAATCAAAATAAAATAATAAATAAATCAAGTTTTAAAATGTATAATATTTTTATTCTAGTTTTATTTTGATATTCGTAAATTTTTTATTTAGTTTGGTATTTTTCTTAAAACCTTAAATATATTTTATGCTCAACGCCAATTGCCAAACATTTTTTTTAAATTATTTATATATTAATTAAATATCGTTCGTCACAAAATTGTGTATCGGAAATTTTGTTGGACTTTCGTTACTAGACTTTTACTTTGTCAAGAAGCTTTTTTTTGTATTATCGGATAATAAAAAGAGAATCATAATTTGATTTATTTTTTGCTTATTCTATGGTTATTTTTAATTTAATAATTGTATTTATTATTTTATTTTAAATTTATTTATTATTTTATTTGTTTGCAAATAATGCAAACAATTTAAATTGCGTTTAAAAATGTATTGTAGCCTTTCGAATTCATATTTTATTTTAAATATTCCTTTAAATATATTTATTATAATTATTTTTGTTCTTAATACTCTCTATTTGATTCATGGTGAATTGATTTGAGCGGCTGTACTGGGCATTTAACAGTCGAGCAGCTCGACTATATTTTATTTTATTGTTATTTTCGGTATCTTGTTAGGCTGATTTATAGTCTTGGCCACAATTATCTGGTTTAAAGGTGTTGCTAATGGCCGAGATACTCGAATCAAGTTCACTTCCAACTTTAGCAATTTGAATTGGAGATCGGAAGATTTCACAATCGGCAGATGTAAAAAGAAGATCACTATATGGAAAAAGATTGGATTTCCATAATAAACATAAACCATTTTATTGTGATGTTTTTCTTGTGTAATACATCAATGATTATGAAAATTCGGTTTCCTTTATTTGTCTGTTGTATTATTTCACAACGATCAAATAAAAAGATATGGACAATTTTAATTTTTTTTAAAATTTCATAAAATAATAAATTATAATAAGTCCAAGAATTGAGAACTACATTTTACCTTTTTCAATATTTGAAATTTTTTATGCAAAATCAATGAACCCATGAATCTTTTTAATTTTAATGATTCGACATTTCTATTTAAGAAAATAAATTTAAAAAAATAAACTTTTAGCAACTGGATGTGAATTTCAGTTCTGAAACTAAAGCTGATAGTATTGATCATATACAGTAATAAACAAAATGTAGTTTTGGGAAAAGGAACTTTTAAACATAGCCTTTAAATAATGATTACTAGTCATAATGATTAGATAGCATTTTTCAAATTTTTCAAGATTACTGTAGATTACTGGAAAATATTGACAATTAGCTAAAAATAATCAAAAAGAAATAATAAATAGTTTATTTTCAGATATTTAAGCGAAAGTAATCTGAAAATAATAAAATTTTTTTTTGATTATTTTTAGCTAATTGTAATTATTTTCTAGTAATCTTCAGTAATCCTGATTATTTTTCATTACTTATAGTCAATTAGTAATCCAAAATTATTTACAAAATTATTATATAATCATTACAATTCTTTTAAATTTATAATATAATTGATTACTAATTGTAATTGCCATTTAAATAAAAGTTTACGATTCTCGATTTTAACATGTATTTTTTTGTGTTGGTTTTTTTTTTTTAATTTTTGATCTCTGAATTTTTGTTGATATTGTAATTTTCTAGCTTTGATTTCATTTTGTTTTCCAATTACATTTTGCTTGCGTTTGTTTTTGTAATTCTTAAATTTTTCAAAAATTTACCAAATTCGCATACTGTAGAATTCTGTAGATTTGTGCACCTTTAAAAAAAGCTTCTTCTTGCTGAACTTGGGGCAATTAACTGAGGTCAGACTGTATCAAAGGCGGGGTCGGGGTGTGTGGGTGTCTCTTAAAAAAGAAAAATTACCCAATCTGTCGAAATTGTGTGGGATGCACCCCAGCAATAGTTTGACAGTTTAAACTGTCAAATTAAATAGAGTTAGGGAGCAGAAAACGTAGCACGTGGGCATCAAATTGGATGAACGAACGAGAAGACAGAAGACTAAAGACAGAAGACATTGACAACAGCTGGTCAAGTCTTGCGAAAAATTACAAAACCAACGAAAGAAAAACAAGTAAGAAAACCAAATCTAAATAAGGATAAAATAAACGATATAAGAAAACAATATTTTGAGTACAAAAAATTGGGATAAATTGATAAAATTGAGAAAATACATCTTGTTTTTATGAACATTTTCAAAAATACCAAGTTCTTTTTTAAAGACTAAACTATTTTAAATAATCAAATTAAATAAATCAAGTTTTAAAATGTATAATACTTTCATTCTTGTTTTATTTTGATATTTATAAATTTTTTATTTGATTTGGTATTTTTATAAATATTTCTTTAATATTTATAAGGGACCAGAATTACTTACAGATACAAATTTAACATATTCATATTTTCTTAACAATATAAGATTTGTATTCTAATATTAAAAACTGCTATTGCTTAGATTATTATTCTTACTATTAGTAAATTAGTGAAAAAATGGTCTTATTTTAAGAACAAAATATTTAAGATGAATTTTCTCGATTTTAGAAGTTGTTCTTAGTTTTTTCAGTGTACGATATAGAAACCGATAAAGATTTGTTATTTTTTATAGTTTTCTAAAATTAAAATAACTTTTATTTCGGCTTTTTTAAAAGTCAACTTTTTTCTGTTTCCCAACTAGAATTTCTTTATAATATAATACCTAATTTTGGTATTTTAGAAGTTGGTCTTTTTTTTTTCAGTGTGTGATATAGAAACCGTTAAAGATTTGTTATTTGTATTTTTACAAAAATATCTTTGATATTGATTTTTCCTAATGTTACATTTTTTTTCTGTTTCCCAATTTGAATTTCCTGCTAATATAATACCAAATTTTGGTATTTCTAGTTTTATTTGTGAAAGCTTTTATAAGGAGTCGTAAACAAAACAAAAGCACGTCACACAATGCACATTACAGAGAACTGAGAACTGAGAGTTGCATTGATTTCAGGGTCGTCAACAACGTTGTTTGTTGCCAACTTGTTTGCCAATTTAACAACAGCAACAACAACAACAACAACAACAACAACGGCTACAACAATTGGCTGAAATGATGCCAACAGGTGCTCAACATTCTTGGCATAGTTTCGAGAGCAATTCTCAGATAGAGGGAGACACAAGAAGAGATGAGAGAAGAGGTAAAGAGATGAGGACAGGAGGGAGAAGGAAAGATAACTGCAGCTGATTGATCTATTGTAATTGTTAGTCATGAATAAAAAGACATGAGTATTTCATGTAAAAACCACAACAGAGAAAAGCTGAAAGATTTGCTTACAAAATAAATTAAGTAAATAAATTAATAAATTTCAATGAAATTAAAATAAAATTAAAATAACTTAAATGCAGAATGAATATAGAGACCTATCTATGCACAAAATAAGAATTCTCTTAAAGATCTGTTCAGTTTTGGCCGAGTTATTAAAATTAGATTAAAATTACAAGTCAAAAGTTTCAAGAAAATAAAAATAATAAACCGAAACCGTAACCTTTAACCGATAAAAACCGATTGAAATTTGTAACCGTAACTGAAACCGTAACCGAAAATAATTTTTTTCGCTGTACCAAAACCCATGAACCGAATAAACCGAAATAACCGTTTAGTAACCGATTCATTTATAAGGGTTAATTTCGGTTTTGGCCGTCGCAGCTACTGAGCAACTTGAAAAAAATTTAACCTCAAAGAGCCCCAAGACCCCATTTTAGAAGCTTTTCTTGTTCATAAAACTTATAGCTCTATATTTATAGAGTAACTTTGTGAAGCAAGTTTACCAAAAAAAAAAAACATACCATGTAAGATAGTAAACAAACAATTTCCTTAAACTTAAAAAAAGTAATGATGCAGTTCGATTCCCAGGACCCGAAATAGGGGGAAATCGTTGGTTTTTTTTTTTTTTTTTTTTTTTAAACTATCACAGTTTTATTAATTGAATATAGAGATACCAAGTACAAAATATTTGATTCAAGCACGATTTTTCTCAGTAATATTTTGACTTTTTTTTTTTTTAATTTATATCTAATATTTAAGGCTTCTTTGACTTTTTAAAGTTGATTTGTTGCCTTTTTATCCGCAAATTGTCTTAATTTAACAAAAAATTCATGTTAAAATCAAGAATTTTGAACTTGAATTTTCGAATAGTTTTTTTTTTCTGTGTGTGAATGCATTCATTCATTCAGTATGCATTCAATGTGCACTCACTGCATTATCTTTTGAACAACTCTCGACTTGAATTTGTTCGTATGTCACGTATTTTCAGCTCAGCTTTAAGCTGATAAAAACACGAACACACACTTATATACACATACATATATATATATATATACACACACACAGACAAACACACACACACACACACACACACACACACACTGGCTAATGGAAATGCTGGCGCCAGCATCAAAATAAAAACCAAGTCCAAAACAACAACTTGAAAAAAGAAAACAACAAATTTTAAAAAGTGGACAAACAATTTGGTCAATAGCTGGGCATTGTTTTTTATTTTTTGCTTTTACACAGTGAGAAAATATCAAGTATTTCATTTCGAACTTGATTTCTCACTAAAATTCAAAGTACTAAAGTCGATCTTATTTCAAGTACAATATTTTAAGTTTAAAATTAAAGTATTTTAGTATTTTCGAACGTAAATTTACATAAAATAATCGGAAGGGCTATAGTCAAGCTCCCGACTATAGGATACCCGTTGCTTCTTTGAATATATATAAAGTATTTCCGAATTTTAAACTCTAAAGATATAATAAACTCTGAAGATATAAAAACTCTAAGATTATATTGATTACTGCAAACAATTAGAGTTAAAAACAAATTATCGACCGATCGTTCCTATGGCAGCTATATGATATAGTGGACCGATTTGAACCTATTTTAGCTAAGATGTACAAGACCAAGAATAATGCATATTTTATCAGATTGGTTGAGATATCTCAGAAAACAAAAAAGTTTTTCATATTAAAACTTTATTTTCGTCTGATCGTTCCTATGGCAGCTATATGATATAGTGGTCCGATCGAAAATTTAGAACAAACTTATAGTCTCTGAGATCTAGGCGCTCTCACAGACGGACAGACGTACATGGCTATATCGACTCCGCTGTTGATGCTGATCAAGAATATATATACTTTATTGGGTCTGCCACGCCTCCTTCTGCCTGTTGCGCACATTTGCACGAATACAATATACCCTCTTACTTAATTTTTAAGAAACGGGTATAAAAATAATTATTTGAAGTATTTTCGTACTCATTTCTTGTAATTTTATAGTTCAACTTAATTCAAGATTCTCTGTTCATATATCAGGATTTTTTAGTACTTGCTAAAATAATTTGTATACTCATTTTAAGTAATTCGTACTTAAATCAGGTATTAATTTTAAGTTTCGAAAATACCTAATTCGAGTTCATTTCAACTAAATTTTATTACGGCCTTTTTCTCTCAGTGTAGTTGCTGTTGTTGTTTTTGTTATTGTTGTTGTCTTTTGTTCATTAGTATTATGTAATTGTCGCAAATTCGTTGCGTGACTTTTGTCCAAGTTGATGACCAGAAAGAGAGCGAGAGAGGAAGAACAAGAGAGAGAGAGAGAGAGAGGGAAACAAAACTCTGCTCTATCCGACTTATTTAATATTCAGACTGTATTTTACATTCTTAAAGATTCCCTATGAAAATTACTTTAATATTTTAACCCAAAAATTACACAAAAATAGATAAATAAAAAAATATTATAAAACCAAAATTCGGAATATTATCAATAATATTTTTAAAAATTAGAAAAAAGTCAACTAAAAAGACAATATCAAAAATACACAATTATAAATATAAAATATGTATTAATATATATATTATATATTCTTATATATTTTAAATTTGAAAAAAAAGAAATATTTTGGAACCGAAACTCGGAATATTATCAATAGGATTTTTAAAAATTAGTGAAGACAAAACCATAATTCCGTTTTTTGCTCATTTTTAATGGGTATAAAATTGAAAAGAGAAAAACTTTGAAAAGACAAAATCAGAAATACAAAAGAATAAAAATAAAATATAAAAATCGCATGATTTTTTTTTTAATATTTTCTTTTATTTCGGCTTTTAGACTTTACCTACTGCTGTTTTATATTTTGGTTATATTAAAAAATAATCTTAAGTAAATATATGTAGAATAATCATGAATATTGAACTTGCTTAAAAGTTCAATAAAATCTTTGTCTAAAACTAAATTAGTTATTTATTTCAATTTAAAAATGTTTGTACTCTCAATATTTTTCTTAGCTAATTTATCTCATTTACGATTCCTTTTTTTAAAATTTTTTTTCCTCTTATATTTTTCCTCTTATATTGAGAGTCTCAAATTCAATTGCATGCGAAAATTTAAAGCTTATTCTTCTGCGTTTTGCAGTAATTTATGAAGAATTTTAATCAGGCTGCCGAATTGAAGTTACAGCCAAGGGCGTACGCAGAAGGGGCAGAAGGGGGCAGCTGCCCCCCCTAGATCCGTAAAATTACAGAAATTCTATAGAAAATTATTAAGTATTTTAGGTCAAAGGGGAAAATTCAAATAAAGTGCTTTAAAAAATTGCCGCCAAACAAAAATATCAAAATAATTGAAAAATAACATGATCAAGGAAGGAATTCTTTATTTCTTAATTTTTCTGGGGTATATTTGCGATTTATTTCCTTAAAATTTTACTTAAATTTATATAAGTGCAATTATTTAGCGTCGTTTAATATTTAAACATTAAAATCTATTATAATTAGTTTTTATGTTGAATTCAGAAATATTTAGCAAGGAACAGAATTATATTTAATTTGCTTTAAAAATCATGCGATTACATAGAAAAAAAATAATAAAGTTATGCCAACAAAAAAATACTGTTTTTAAAATAATAAGTAGGGAATCTGTTACTATTTACAATTATAAAAAGTATTTCTGTCCCCCCTAATTTTCATCCTGCGTACGCCCTTGGTTTCAGTAATAATAAAATAAAAAGAAAAAAAGTAAATAAAAAACGCACATGCCACATGTGGCACATGAAGAGACATGAACGTGCATGTTGAGTTAACGCTAGATCAAATTCGAATTGACAGGAATGTTGAATGTTGATTTGATTGCGGCTTGAGACTTGTAACTTGAGACTTGAGTTGCAAGAATGAAAATTGCCTCAAATTGTTGCATTTCACGCAAGGCAACAAAATTGACCGCAGCAATTGAAATGCCTGACCAGTAACTGCCTCCAACCCCAAAGACGAGCCTCAGAACCCCCCCTGCCCCCTGCCCATGACTTAAACTCAACTCGCCTTCATGCCGCATCATATTTTGTGAGTCCAACTGACAAAACTCGATTAATATGCAAAAGAAGCGATGCAAACGTTTTTGTTGCAGGTGCACGTCCAACCCAAAGAACCTAATCTAACCAAACAGAACCCAACCGAACCGAACCGAACCCAACCCAGGCATTGCACAGTGGTCATATTATGCATTTTAGTACAGATTTATTAATAACTTTATCGAAAAATGTCCGATCTTCATTCTGCAAATAAATTTGTCAAGAAAAATTAAATTAAAGTGATTAAAAAATAATTTTATAACATTCGTTTTTAACGGTCATAATTTTTAAATAATAACAAAAAAATTGTTTAATGATTTTTTATAAAAAAATTGACAAATTATTCTTATTTTAAAAATTGTAAAATTAATTTTTGAGTTTAGTTTTTATTTAAAAATAACTTTTATTTTAGATTTTTATAATTAAAAATAAAAATTAAAATTTTTATTTAATTTTTATAATAAAAATTTAAAGTTATTTTATGATTTTTGAATAAAAATTCAAATTTAATTATTATTTTATAATTTTTATTTTTTGATTGATTTTTTATAAACAAAATTGACAAATAATTTTTATTTTAAAAATTGACAAATGATTTGTTTGTTTAATTTTTATTTAAAAATATGAAAAATAACTTTTATTTTCGATTCTATTCCATTCTAAAATTAAAGCTTAAAATTCTTGATATTATCATGCGTTTAATAAGTATGTATGTATTCAGTAATTATTTTTTAAGTAAAGATAATATGAGAATATAATGACTAAGACTCAACATTAAAAAGTCAAAGATGGCTAAAATATTTTATGTAACTAAAAGAAATATAAAAGATATTAAAACATTTTTATAAAAAAATCAAAATATTACTTTTAGAAAATCATTGAATTTATTTCATTCTGGAATCCCGAATCTTTTTCTGTGTACGAGTTGCTGATAAGACAAAAATGACCACTGTGCATTGGCCCTATGTTAATTATTTGGTGAGGGCGTTCAGCTCGGACTTTGTGCCCCATGGTAGCATGTGGCAATTAGCACCATTGCCACAGACATTTAACAATTAGTATAAGCATAAAATTACCTCACTCCGTTAACCCCCCACACCCCAACTTATATTTCCCCCCTCTGTCTGCTCCGCTCCCTCAGCAGAATAAACCTTTCTGTTTATACATAAATTGTGTCTTTTAAAATACATATACATACATAAAAATGTACATATGGTATATACATATATATTTTTAAAAGATAAAATTCTTGTAATATTTTAAAATTAATATTTTTTTTATTTAATTTTATTATAAATTCAATTCTTTTATTTATTAATAGAATTTAATATTTTATTTAAAATATACGAATCTTATATTGCTGATTACATATAAATGTATGGAGATTAAAGAGTTCTTCTGAGTTTTTTTTTGACAGAATTTATATCAAGTTTTTTGCCTAAGTCTTTCGTTTTGAAAAAATTCACTTTATGTCAGGGACTGAAAGTTAATAAATTCTACAAAAATACCAACTACTTATAAGAAAAATATACAAATATTTTTGGTATTTACAATAAATCTGTGAACAGCTCTAAAATTTATATTTATTAATTTTGTAATTAAAAATCAAAGACTTTTATTTTATAAATCGAATTTAATAGTTACTTGTGATTAAATAATAATTTATTAAAATTATCATTATAATTGATTTTTATATTTTTATTTCTTTTGCAATTTTGAAATGTCAGAAACAGAATTTCAAAAATATCATTATTATTAATTTTTATATTTTTTATTTCTTTTATAATAGTTCTGGATTGCAATTTTGAAATGTCTACCATAAATTAGACATTTATTCAAATTTTTCAAATAATAAAAGCCTTCGAAAACTTGTATTTAATTCATCAAAAATAATAGACTTTTTATTTGACTTTTGCTTCTTGCTTTCTGACTTATAAATAGATAAACTGTTCCAAAATTTAAATTTCATTGCTTTCTTTCACGTATTTTTTGTTTGTGGGAATTTTTATAGTCGCAGACGAAGATGAAGGTGATGAGAAAGGTGAAGAGGAAGGTGAAGATGAAGGTGAAGACGAGGCTAATTGCCAGCAACACGGAGACTCAGTTTGGGTTTGAATTTTTTGGGTTTCTTTGAGGTATTTTGCTTGGTATTTTTTGTTTGTGTTTTTTTGGGATGGTATTAGGTTGTCATATTGTTATTGTTGTTGTGATTTAGATCTAACACTTCTTTTGTTTTGCAGCCATGACAATTTGAACTTTAAGATTGTGTGAGATTGAATGTCAGTCATAGATCGGAATCACAATGGCCACGCCCATGAGTAGCACGCTATATCGCCCCCATGGAGGTGTCGCCTCTGCCACGCCCACTGCTGCCACGCCCATCTGCGTCTCCCTTCAATATGCAACGCAGCAACCAAAACCATTTGCTGCCGGCGCCGTGCAGAATATCGCTGAACGGAGTCGCCTCTTGGAGCTGCTACGTGCTCCCAATAATCTCACCTCGCCCACATTGGAGCCCTCATCGAAGGGTCTATTAAATGGACCAGGGCAGAACAACTGCTTCTTAAATTGTGCCGTTCAGGTGAGTCGAAAAATTCATTTATTGTTATTTATTTCCTTTTATTTAACGTCAACTAAAAACAGTTGACTAAAATTTATCAAAAATTAAAATAATATTATTAATTTATACGAGTCTTGTAAACGTATCCATATCCATGAAAAATTCAAAAGAGTTTTAATCATTTTAAATCTATGAAAATTCTTATAGATTATAATGTTTGTAGAATTATAAATTATCTGGGGAACTCCCAAAACCTTTGAGCGATTATAAAAATATTTTTGGAATTTATGGAGTAAATACTTCAGTCGATTTTCTCTACTATAAATTGATTCAAGAATACAAAATCAATGGTAGAACACATCAATCATCCATTATTTTTTAGGCAAAATCTTTTTTTTTCATATTTGTTTGAATTTTTTTTTAAATAACAAATCAGCAAATTTCCGGATTTAAAATATAATATAACCATATTTTATATTTTAAATGACCAACTAAATTAATTAAATACAGTCGAGAAATTAATGTATACGAGTATGTCCAAGAAAAATTAAAAGAGTTGTATTAATCTTTGGATAAAACTTTTTCTCAATATATCGAATCTACTTTTAATGCAATTTTCTTAAATATCGCATAATAAACTTTCTGTAAGTTGATAAATTGAAGACTATCACTTATGAGTCGAGGTCTTTGAATAAAACGCGTTTATTCATGCAATACGAGTACGAGTACTCGTACAACATTCGAATCAAATCAAATCATTCAAAATGCACTTGAAACAAGAAAGAAATAATTTATATTGTACAATTTGCTTGTTAAATTTCACACACTTGATTTTTTGTATTTTTGTTTTTTGTTTTTTAGTTGTCAGTAATTCATTTGGGGGTTAACCTTCAATTTGGAAGCGTGTTAATTTCTTACTCAATTTTATAATTTTGTGAGTCAACATTTTGTGTTGTGGGCGCCGCTTTAAGATGCGGCCAAAATGCGTTGTTACCTTATAAGGAAGCAACTAACTGGGCTAAGTAGAGCCCTTACAAATTTAACTGAATCGATAATTAATTTAAGTCTGTTACACATTTTTTCACGCCCCCACAAATTGCAAAAATTGATCACAGTCACATTTTTAAAAATATAACTCTCTTTTTGCTGATTAACGTTTTCTTTTAGCGTTATCTACAATACTATTTAATCGCATTAAGATCGAATAAATATTTCGGTTTTTATGACTGTTTTAAGTTTCTCAACTTTACTTAAATTTACTTAAAATATAATGAATGAAAATTTGAACTAAATAAATCAATGAGAGAGAAGTTAACTTACAACATGGAATATACTAAGGTTCCTTTTATTAGTCTTAATTAGCGATATCAGTCAAAAAATTCTATTTACAATTTATATAAAATTAATCATTTTTATTTCTTATTTTCAATTTTTATTTAAAAAATTCAAAATCAATAGTAAAGATAAATTTTTATTTAAAAGCTACGAAAAAACCAGGTATTTTTTATTTTTCAATAAAAATAAGAATTATTTTTAATTTTAATTTTAAAAGTTACAAATTGGAGTTATTAAAAGAGTTCGTTATTTTTATTTTAATAGTCAGAAAATTCTTTATTTTATTATTTTTTTATTTTTAAGATAAAAGTCACGGGAAAAAACTTAGTTGTAACTTTAAAACAAAAATCAAAAAAAAACTCTTATTTTAAATTTGTATTTATTAAATAATATAATAATTAAATAAAATAAAAATATGTTTTTTTTCGTATTTTATAAATAAAAATGAAAATTTAATTATTGTTTTGCATTTTTAAAATAAATATTAAAAACAATTGTTATTTCGTAACTTTTTAATACAAATTTGTAAATAATTCGTAGATTGCAATTTTTATTTAAAAACTTATAACAGTTACGGTCTTTGATTTTACGCATTCAATTTATTCACGACCATTCGAGTTGTACTCATTAGAACTCAAATTTTCATTGAATTCAAGAAGGGCTTTGACTTTTCACATCGCAGTTGTAGGTAAATATCGGTTGCATGTTCTATAGTTTATTTCTGAAAAGGGGGCAACTTTGAGAATATTTTCATGTTCTCTGCCATTTGCATGGGAAAGCGAAAGGGACAAGAGAGACTACAGAAGAAGAAGAGGAAGGCAGAGGTGGAAAAAGTGCCACCCAGTTGCATAAATTTGTATATTTATGATTGTTTCCATCTCTCGAAATGGAGGAGAATTATAAACAAAGAACTGCAAAACTCAATTAATACCACAATTAGTCAAAGGCAACAAGAAATGGGACGCATCTCAAGAGATCCACAAATCATGATCATAACCCTAATCGCAATTGTATAAACAATTATTTTGAAATTTATTCCATGAGATTAATTATAACTGAAAGCAATTCTGTTTTTTAAAAGAATTTCATAGTGAGATAATAATTAAAAGATTTCAATGAAAACTATTTGAATTTTAATCAAAGTTAACCAATAAATAATAATTTAATTTTACATTTTATTTAGAATAATATTTCTATCATAATAATTTATTGTTATTTTTAAAAAGATAATATATTTAATTTTGATTAACAGCGATTAAAAATAACAGTTATGCTATGACTTTAAAATAAAAATTTAAATTGAATTAAAAGTTGATCATGTTTATTTTTCAGCTTCAATAATAAGTGTCTGTTTTTGATTTATTTTACAATAATAGTTCTTGCGGTTCCTTTAATTTTTGAAATAAACTGAAAGAAGAAAAAATTATTTCATTATATTTTTATTGAGGTTAGCAAAAAAGATTTATTTCTAAAAATTATTTATTACTAAAAATAATCATTATTAATCGAAAATTCTACTAAAAAAATCCACTTTAAGTGCAATTTTTGTTTCAAATAAACAAAAAAATTTGTGCTTACAATATCTCTGCAAAGAGCTATAAACGTATATTAAAGAGTTTTTAAATTAAAAATAATTTCAAATGGTTATACAACAAACTTAATAATTATTTTTTGATTTAGAATAAAATAATTAAAAATTTGTATTATTGATTTATATTTTTTCAATCTTGTATGAGAGTTTTTGATGTTTTTTTGAATAAAAATCTTTGAAGACTTTTATTTCTGATTAATAAATTAAAAAGTTCCATTGACATAAAAATGCGTAGTTAGTTAATAATCTTAATAATTGTTTAAAGTATGTTTTGTGTGTTACTGGTGTTGTAATTTTGAAATATCTATTTTAAATATTAGCTGACTGTTATCCAAAAGTTTTTTAAATAATAAAAGTCTTTAGACATTTATTTTTTCCTCAAAAATAATAGTCATTTGAGACTTTTATTCAACAAAATCATCAACAACTCTTATAAAAGACTGAAAATATAAAAATCAATAATAATACTTATTTTTATTTTTTTTTTAAATTACAAATAAATTAAAAGTAATTAAATTACCATTAATTATGATTTTTTAATTATTAAATTTAATTTAAAAATCAGCAAATTATTTGTATTTTAAAATTAATCAAATTATGGTTAAAAGTGCTGTGAATAATTGTCAACTGTATGATTTATCGATTATTGGCTGCCATGAACGATTATTATCAGTCGATGACTCAGTCTCAACTCTGGAAAACGTTGCCCAGCTCGACTATTAAAATTGGATTCAGGGTTCTGGGTAAATCACGATCCATTCCCATTCGAATTTTATTGGATCACTTCGAATATTGAGTATCAAGTATCGAGTATATTTTATGGCTAACTGTGGCAACTGTTTTCGGCCATTAAAGTGGCGCCCCACACGTCCAGTAGCTGCTGTGTTTGGGGCGGGGAGGGAGCGAGGGTTGATCGACTCCGTTTAGAACCTATCAAGGTGTGGCCAAAAAAGAAAAAATATAAATAAATAAAAAAAAATCATAACATCAAACTAATTGCGCATACGTAAAAGTGTTGTTGTTATTGTTGCTGACACGCCCCAAAGTTTTGGTTGTTGCCACACGAATTACATTAACAACTGCAACAACAAACAATGGCAATCAAATGTGGCCAAGTTTGTTTTTTTATGCTTAGATGAAGCGTGTGCCAAGCCTTAAGATTTGAACTTCCTCAACCTTCCCTAGTAGCTCCCAGACGTAACTTCATTGTTGTTGTCGTTTTTGTTGTTGTTGCTCTTATTCTTGTTTTCATTGATTGTTTGTTGACATGACACAAATTTAACTACACTCAAAAAAATTTGTTTTCCTAAAATTTATAGATATTTAGCCACAAAAATCTTGATTTAGGTCATACATTTTTGGGTATGTATTCTAGTTCAATATACGCGATTTTTTCTAACAACTTATTAGACATTTTTTTTCTCGCCATTATTTAAATCTGCTTTTCAGTTTTGTTCCTTAGAATTCTCAACAAGTTAGTGATGTAAATATGGGTCGAAACTTCGATGTCGATGTTCATCGATGTTTTCAAAATGAGAAATCGATGTTGTGTCAAACATCGGGCAGAATTTTCGATGCATCGATGATGTCCGATGTTTTCAATCACTCCGTTTTTTTTTTTTTTTTTTTTTTAATTTATTCAACTTTAGAGTTTAATTAAGTTTTTTTTATTCGATGATGAAAATAAAATTAAAATTAAGACAGTTAATGCTTTCTTAGCAGTCTTCTTCATTTCTGTATTGAGTGTTTTTAACAATGTTTAAATTAAAAATTAATGCTTTTGAAGAACTACTTTTTTAATAAGTATTTTATGTCGATACTTTTCAAAAACAAAATGCGACTTAGTCGATCTGGACATAGGCTGTTTCTTTTTCGGCTTAAAATATTTAATGATGCTGAAAAAAGCGATGCTTTGTCAAACATCAATGAATCGATAAACATAAGCCAAAACATCGAAAAACATCGTCCAAAAATAATCGATACTCGATGCATCGATGGTTTTTTACATCACTACCACGAGTCTGCTAAAATACACACCAATTATACATAATAAAGTGTATTGATATATTCAACTACAGAATAAATTTTTCATCCACTTACCATAAAAGTTAATTTATGGACTAAAATCATTTAATTATTTATTTATACACGACTAAAAGCAGTCGGAAAAGAGAAAATTAAGAGTTAAAATAATTTAAATCAAAATGAAACAAAAATTATATTAAGAATTAACAATTAAATTAATATTAAATTTAAATAAAAATCTGCACCGAAAAATAAATTAGGTAGAAGGCATCTAAAATTGTGTTAAATTTTACTCGATAAAATGTTTTTAAATTTTAGTGATTTTTCCACCATTTTTGGTAATAATAAATAATGATAATATTATATCATGGACTGAATATAATCGTAATTGATCAAAAATGATATTAAAAAACTTAATTTTTGTTTTAAATATACCAAATTTTTTGTATTTACAATATCTCTGAAAACAGCTAATCAATTTATATTTCAGAATTTTTATATTTATATTCACCTTTAATAATTATTTTAAGAATTTTATTTTATTCCTCAAAAAAAAAATAGTCCTTAAAATCATTTA
The DNA here is from genome assembly GCA_035042165.1 of Drosophila kuntzei. Classification (NCBI taxonomy): domain Eukaryota; kingdom Metazoa; phylum Arthropoda; class Insecta; order Diptera; family Drosophilidae; genus Drosophila; species Drosophila kuntzei. The sequence goes on along the minus strand of JAWNLU010001233.1, from coordinate 822,896 downwards.
TTCAAAAAAGTCATCAAAAATCCTTATAAAATACTGAAAAAATAAATATCAATTATAATAATTATTTGTAATACTTTTTTATGTAAGAATTAATTCCTGATAACAGTTAAGCTGCCTGCTTTATTTCCATTAAATTGTTAAAAAAAAACTGTTGAGGTAAAGTTTTCTGATGTAGTAGACTCTCAAATTCTCAATTTTTAAGCAATTTAGTCTGAGTTATGGGCATACCCTACTTTACAGTATTTTGAACTGGACGATGAACAACTTGACGAAGTTTTTTTTTTTTGGCTGACGCTTCCGCTCGGCAGCTCGACAATTGTTGCTGGTTTTGCAGCCGGTAACTTGCAACTTGCAACTTGCAACTGAGAAACGTTGAGAACACTCGTGATGATTTCACTTGATATGCTTTTAATGTGTTTCTTTTGCCAGCGTCTCAGACAGAAGACGGAAGACAGACAGACAGACAGACAACAAGCAGTCAACTGCAACCGACAACAACAACAGCTGCTCGACATTTAGATGCCCAGTATTCTTATCCTTGAAATTGTTTGTTTTTATTGTAATAAATGTTAAATAAATTAGAGCAAAAATAAATTAAATAAAAAAATATAAAAAAAAAAAATTAAAAATGGAAATATAAATATAAATATAAAATAAAAATTGAATAAAGTAATGGAAAAATAATTTTTATTTTTCACTTTAAAAGTTGAAAAATAACTTTAATATTTGATTTTTATAATAAAACTTAAAAGTTATTTTATGACATTAAAAAAATTGAAATTTAATTATTATTTTTTCAATAGTTGTAGACAGATTTATTTAAATAAATCAAAATATTAAAAAATTTAAATAAGAAAAAACAGTGTGCAGAGAAAATAAATAAATTTAAATATTTAAAAATATTAAATCTATAATTATTAAATAAATAATTATTCAAAATTATTAGCAGTATTTTGATTTTCGGGGTTCTGTATTATTTTTTCTTTAGTTAGATCAAATATTTAAGGATTCTGTGACTTTTTAAGGCCGAGTCGTCTACATTTAATAATAATATCCTAAATACAAATTTTAAAAATCCATGCTAAGATCAAGAATTTTAAACTTGAATTTTAGAATGGTTTTTCTTGCTGTGTATGATTAATTATTAACAATATCTTAATATCTCATCTGTTTATTAACCGATCGAGATGAATTTTTCAGAAAACTTCTACCAAATATCACAAATTCCGTGAGATAAATAACAATATCAAACAATGCTGCGGGTATTCGATTTTTTAGATTACAAATATTGTCAGCAAATTTTCTTTGCTCTAACTCATAAATTATCTGAGATAAAGTTGTTCAAACGAACAGGAAAAAATTGTCAGAAACTTATAAGCCTATTTGCCTATTGGCTACTGGGCTAACAAGAACACGAAGCCTATGATAATTTCTTCTTCTTCTGCTTCTTCTTCTCCTTCTTCTTATTCTTGGGCTTGTGGTGTAATAAAGTAGCAACAACAACAAACATTTTCTGTGGCTTCAATTCCAGTCGAAGACGGTCAACAATCAGTTCAAGTAAAATGTTGGCCAAAGGGAGAAAAATAAGGGGAAAGCGTAAGGAAAAGTAGAGGAAAGAGGAGCAAAAAAAACGTTGAAAAGAGGGGGGGGGGGGAGTTTATTATGCTCATAGACTCGCACATCATTTCACAGCTTTGACTTTGTGTATCTATGTCTATATCTCTATCTGCATTTGTATCTGTATCTGTAAATGTATCTATATCTATATTTGTATCTTTAGCTGGTGTCTGCAACTGGGGTTAGATTAGTTCACACGATAAGCTACTAAAAAGGGATCTGCGAAGAGGGGAATAAACATATTCTAGCCATTTAGTTTGGCTTTCTGCTTGACTGCCAGCTAATATTCACTTGATATCACCACGGAGTGTAGGCCAAATTATGAGAGCATCTTCAAATTATATTATGAAATGTGCAACGCATTGAAGGAAGTGTTTTAAAACCCATAAATATACATACTATATATAGTTAATCGTGTAATTGTATTTCAACAAATTCAATTTGTCATAACTCTGTCAAAACTTAAGCGATTTTCTTGTGGAAATGAAATTGTGTCTAAATTTGATTCTGCATAAAAATTGGAAATTTTAATTTTTACTTCTTTTTACAATTTTTCGAAATCTTTACTTCGTCATAACTTTGTTAAAATTGAATTTATTTCCTTGCGGAATCACAATTTTATCATTATTTAACCTCTAATTCCATTTTGCATCAAAATGGGAAATCTTAATTTTTTTGACACAATTCCAAAAACTTTAAACTCAAATCGGAAATTTTAATTTTTTTTACACTTTTTCGAAATCTTCACATCGTCATAACTTTGTCAAAACGTATCCGATTTCTTTGCGGAATACAAAGTTTATTATTATTTGACCTCTAATTTGATTATGCATAAAAATTGGAAAATTTAATTTTCTTTTTACACTTTTTCGAAATTGTCACATTGTCGTAATTTTGACAATACATAAGCGATTTTCTTGTGGAGTATGAATCTTAACATTGTTTGGCATCTAATTTGATTTTGCATCAAAATTGAAAATTTTAATATTTTTTTGACACAATTTCAAAAATTTCAAATTCTAATAGCTTTGTCAAAACTTAACCGTTTTCCTTGCGGAATCTCAATTTTAACAATTTTAAACCTCTAATTTTTTGACACATTTTCAGAAATTTTAAATCGTCATAACTTTGTTAAAACTCAAGCGATTTCCTTTCGGAAAACGAGTTTTAACATTGTTTGGCATCTAATTTCATTCTGCATTCAAACTTTATTCATTTGTGAAATTCATTTTGTTTCCACTTTTTTATTTTAAGCTGAGTTACTCATAAACTTACTTATGATATCCTAAGGGGAAAAGGGTATGCGGGAAGTATTGGTTACGGCTGACGGCGTTGCCTGGGAAGAAGTTGCGATTGTTCTTCACTTGGCCAGCGACTCCTGCATCACAGACAGAGACAGGAGGCGAGAGAGAGAGAGAGAGAGAGAGAGAGAGAAGACAGTGCTCAATTTGAGTTTTCCTGTCTTGAAAGGTTCCACTTTGGGGGTTGCACTTGGAGTTGTGAGTCTTGGACATGCTTAATTTAACAAATGCAAGTTTAATCAACACACACACACATAGTTAAATAACTTATGTAAATTTATGCATCGTCTTATGTTTTCTTCATTTTTTATTTCGCTTTTCTTGTTGTCTTTCTCAATTACTCAAACCGACTGTAATTTATTTGTGTTTAACAAGTTCATTATGATGAACAGTAACAACAACATCATCATCATCATGGTCAGTTTTCATGGCCAAAATGTCAGCGCAACTTTAACAACATTGCAGCTGTAATTGTAGCACCCAAAAACAACAACAACAACGAGTCGAGTTTGACTATTCGAAAGTTGTTCACAGTTGTCCAATGTTCAATGAACCTTAAAAATTGTTACCGTTTCTCTCCCTCTCTCTCTCTCTCTCTCTCTCTCTCTCTCTCTCTCTCTCTCTCTCTCTCTCTCTCTTTCTCTTTCTCTCTCCCTCACTCCCTTTCTCTCTCTCCCTTCCTCTCTATTTCTTTCTCGCTCCCTTTGAACAGGCAACAAGTTGACAAGTTCGTGTCTTAAGTCTTTTGTTTTGTGGCCCTTTTGTGGAAATGCGCATCTTTATTAGTAGAAACGGTAGTCAAAATGGAAAGTGTTGTTGTTGTTGCGGTTGTGGTTGTTGCTGCATTTGTTGTTTTTTGCCCAGTATCCAAAAATGTACACAGACTTATAAGTTTGTGACAATGTCTGTCTGTTATGAGAAACAACCAAAAAAAATCACTTTTAATGTTTATTTAAAGACATTTATTTTAAAAATAAAATTTAAAATTTATTTGTGATTTAAAAAAATGTTTACAAATAATTCTTATTATTGATTTTTATTTATTTTAGTCTTTTATAAGAGTTTTTGATGATTTTTTAATAAAACTTTTAAAAACAATTATTTTTAAGGAATTATATAAATGTCTTTGATGGGATTTATTTTAATTTTTGTTCTTAAATCACAAATAATTATTTAATTTTATTTATCAAGTCATAGTAAATAAACATTTAAAATAATTTTTTTTTTGCTTTTTCCTCAAAACATTTTTGGTCCCTGGTTTTCTTTTCTTCATTTTTATTACTAGGCATCTAACAGTCGAGTAGTTCGGCTTTAGCGCTTTTACTTGGTCAATTTTGGGCTCGACGCATTTTCAATTAATGTTTTAATTAGTTTGTTGTCGTCTGTGAAAGTTGAAAGCGGTCGAGAATGAAAATTTGTAGTTACCCGTATTTTAACCCATTTTTAGACTGATGAAATTGTTGTTCGCTCAGTTAGCACCCATTAAAACTGACTTTATTTGGCTAATAAGATACTTTGCTGTCGCTGCAATTTGATGCAGATTTGAGCTGAAAACTCGACGGAATTCGAATAATTACTTGGAAAACATTTTAAGCACAGTTGCTAGGAACAAATTTAAAAAACATTTCTACATTTAAAAAAATCACAGCTAAGTTTTTTAAATATAACTTAAAAGATATTTTTATTAAATATTGAAAAATTAAATAACACTTAAGAAATGTTTTGCAATTTCAAATATTTGAAATTAGCTTCTTTTTTAAATCGAAAAATTAAATAACCTTAAAGAAATGTTTTTCCGTTTTTTAAAAATCTGAGCTTCGTATTTTTTTTAAATATAGCGACAAAACAATATTTTTATTAAATATTGAAAAGTTTAATATGCTTTAATAAATGTTTTGCATATTTTTTAAAATCTGAGCTGTTTTTTTTTTTAAATTGCGACAAAAAAATATTTTTATTAAATATTGAAATATTAAATATCCTTTCATAAATGTTTCCCATTTTTAAAAAACTGAACTTAGTTTTTTTTTTATTTCGAAAAATTAATTATCCTTAAAGAAATGTTTTGTATTTCTTAAAAATCTGAGCCCAGTTTTTTTGGTTACTTTAATATCACCACTAAAATACATTGTTCACTTTAATGATATGCAAAATTGAAGACCTTTTTTTAATTAAGTCATTTGTCGCTTCACTTCAAACTAATTCTAATTGAGACACAATAATCAAAAATCTCCAAATTCGAAACGAAACGAAATTCAAATTCAAATCAGAACTTGAACTTCCGTTTGTCTCAATTGTGTTGTTGTTGTTGAATCATTTTTCAATTAACTCGCACGGCATTTCCATTTACAAGCATTTCCGTGGTCAGCAAAGAAAACTCGACTTGACTCGACACGATTTAAGATCATCAAATGTCGAGCATTGAGGTGAAAGCGACAACGCCAGCATTACAAATTTCTAATTCTCTTTTTTCAACAACATCTTTTCTCTACATTTTTACTAGTTTTTGTATTTTTTTTTTTGTGTAATTGTTGACCCAAGAATGTTCGTTTCCTGCTATTTGACGATTTGACGATCTTACAAGTTTAGCATTGTCTTGTTTCCCATAATGCTCCATGTCAATCGTAATCGTTATCGTTATCGTAATGATCACACAGCTCTAATAATAATAATAATGATAATCGCAGCATCAGGTGCGCCATTTTTGTTGTTCTTATCGATTTTCTCAGTTGCTCTTGTTTCAAATTTTACCCTGTATTTTTGTTATCGACTAATTGAAAGTGTTGTGTTTTTAAGCATTATTATTACTTTTTAATTTTGAATTTTAATTGAAATAATTTGTGCTATTGAAATACATTTTAATTACAAATAAAAATATATTGAAATGGAAATTATTTTTGGCACTAAATTATTATATCAAAAAATTTAGTTTTATAAGCATTGACAATTTAATTCTAGAAGTTTTTACTTTCAATATGCGGTAAAATGTAGAAAATTTATTGAATTTTAATTGAAATAAGTAGCATTAAATAATTATATTATAATCTTAATTTAATTAGCATTGATAATTTCATTTTAGAAGTTATTTACTTCAAAAATGTTTTAAAAGTTATGAAAATGTAAAAAATTTAGAAAAAAATTTTGAAAATGTTTGAAAGTAAAAGATTTTTACTTCAAAATTTTTTTAAACATTTTATAAATGTATAAAATTTAGAAAAAAATGTTAAAAATGTTTTTAGATATCATTTTTTTTTTAACATTTTTCACGATTTTTTATTCATTTTGCTTTGTGATAAAATGGTGGATGATGTTGATAAAGTAACAATTATTTGATTTAGTTAAGTAAATATTTCAACATGCCTTTGAAATTTGTTTAAATGTTAGGACTAAGTATTTTTGAAATTTAATTAATATATCGTTGATTTTTTACTCTAAAGTTAACAAATAGTTAAGTAAATTTTTCAGTTAATATTTGTTATTGAAATTTTATCTATCACAAATTTGTTAGTTATGAGGAATAAGCAAATAAATTATTTTTAATGGTTATTAAAAGACTTTAATGTAAGAAATCAAATTTAATAATTATTTGTAATTTAAAAAAAAAATTACAAATAATTGTTGTTATTGATTTTTATTTTTTCAGTCTTAAATAAAAGTTTTGGATGATTTTTTTGAATATTATTATTTTTAAAGAGTTTTTTCGGATTTCTGATAAATAAATTTAAAAGATCCAATAGACTGTTATTTTTGAGAAATAAAATTAAAGTCTAGCGTGGTGAATTTGAGGTGGAGTTGAAGTTGCTTTCCTTCACACTTGTTGTCTGTGTGGTCCGCCCACGAATTGAGAATTAGAGAATGGTCAGAGAGGTCAATATGGAGGGGGAAGAGACCACCATCGATGGGATCAAGCGTTAAGATGCTTACGAAATACGAGTACAATTCGTAGGGGCATTTAAGATGGATTTGGAATTGGAAATGGAGATGGAGCAACTTCAATGCTGCTGGCTTGGGAAATTATTAAATGATTAATGAACGTTTGTTCGTTGTTCAGTTGGCAGCCCAGTATCCAATTTGTAAACAGACTTATCAGTTGGTGACAATGTCTGTATGTCAGTGAATATAATTCAGATTTAGTAATAAATAGTTTAAGGCAGATCTATTGCAGTCGAGAGAGTCAAAAGAATAATTAATTAAATTTAAAATACAATTATAAAATTAAAAAAATTAAAATGTTAAAATAAAAATTAAACTATATTATATTAAATTTTAATTTATAATTCAAAAAATAAGAAATATTTAAGTTTAAGCTTATTCAAAAATTTATTATTGATCTTTGATTACTTATCATTTTTTATTTATTTAAATTTATTTTTTGAAAGAAATCTGAAAAAAAATAACGATTTAATAATATCCAAACTGTGAACAAAAATAATAAGTCATATTTCAATTTTTTAATTCATTTAGATTATTTACAAAATTCGAATATTTTGCTAATACAATTCTTAATTCGGTTGAAAAATTATGAACAAATGTAAGCAATATAAATATTTTATATAAATTAAATCATAAATGATCATACTTTTTGATATTTACTTGCTATTTTATCAAAAATATTAATTATGATCTAAGTTTTATTAAATTAATAACAACTAATGATTATCATTGAAGAAAAGGTACAAAATCAAAAGTTTAAAGATCATAAAATATTAGCGATTTCAATATAATAAAGTGTGAATCACTTTTTTCTAGGCGTGGTGTTTGTATTTATTTAAAAGAAAAATAATAATCATTATTTACGGTTCCAGCTTATTTTATTTTGTGTTTCTTTTCATATTTTTGTGTAGCTATTTTGGTTTTTTAAGTTTTATTAAATTTTCTGGGCATCTAAGAGTCGAGCAGCTTTGCAGTGTTACGTTGTTGGGTTTGTTGACTGAATCGAATTTATTTTATTTTGTGTCATTTAATATTTTTCTATATATTTTATTAGTTTTTTAATTTTTATTTCATTTACTGGGCATCTAAGAGTCGAGCAGCTTTGTAGTGTAACGTTGTTGGGTTTGTTGACTGAATCGAATTTATTTTATTTTGTGTCTTTTAATATTTTTCTATATATTTTATTAGATTAATAATTTTTATTTAATTTACTGGGCATCTAAGAGTCGAGCAGCTTTGCAGTGTTATGCTTGTTGTCTGCGTCGGATTTACTTTATTTTATTTCTTCTAATATTTTTGTGTAGCTATTTTTGTTTTTAAATTTTTATTTCATTTACTGGGCATCTATGAGTCGATCAACTTATTTTATTTTGTGTCTTTCAATATTTTTGTATACTTATATTAGTTTAATAATTTTATTTCATTCATTTACTGGGCATCTAAGAGTCGAGCAGGTTTGCAGTGTTGTGTCTTCAGTTGTTTGTTGTTGTTTGTTGTTGGGTTTGTTGGGTTTGTTGCCTGCATCGGATGTGGCAATCCTGCAATCAGTCAATCGTTCAATTCAATTAGCCAATTACGCATGCCAATTGCCAATTGCCAAGTTGAGTCTGACATTTTTGTAATTATAGTAGATGCTGAGATGCCGTAATTTGCAGTTACCGCTACAGTTACTGTTGTTGTTGTTGTTGTTGTTGCACGGAAGTTGCACAAGAGTCGGAACGAGAATCGAGAATCAAGTCACTTGAGAATCGATATCGATATCGTCAGCAAATGAAAATTGTCAGCATAAGCAAGTCTCTAATTTGCAGAAGTTAAAACCGGAAGTGCCACTGGGTGGCAAATCGGATGTGGCGCCTTTTCCCCTTCCCTTCCCTCTCACCTCACTTTCCTCCTCCCTCCTCCCTCCTTCCTCTTCCATCTCGCTACTTCCGTTTGGGCCAAGTCCATCTTCAACTCAACCACAAGCGCGCAATTGAATTCTTCCTGTGATTTAGGTGTGAAAGGGAAATGCTTCCTGTGCCCTTTTCTCAATCTCTCAAACTACACTTAAAAAAAAAATGCGTCGAGAACATAAAATTCTTAAAGCTTAAAAACACATCTTGATTTTAAGTACATTTTAAATTAGACCAAGTTCTTGTTAATTAGATTAAAATTCTTATATTTTTACGACCACAAATATACACAAGTATAATAATAAATATTCTTATTCATAGACAAAACAGTTTTAAATACTAAGGAAAAAAAAGAAGAAATTTTTTAAATAAGGCAGGTTTTAACTTTAAAATAGTTTTATACACAATTTATTTGGTTACGTTCTATATATATATGTGAGAATAGAACATTTTAGATATTTATTCTTATACTAGGGCTAGGCTAGTCAAAATAATAAAAATATATATATTTAAGAAGTTTTCCTCACTTTCATACCAGCACATAGGTAAAGGATTTGTGGACAGTCCCAAACATATAATCTGTATGTTTGGTTAAGATATCTTAAGAAACAAAAAAGTTGTTCATACAAAGCAATTCCATGACCTCTGACCTCAATTTGACCCACTTGCAGGTGGAATTTCGCAAAACGCCGTCTTATTGCACGATGAAATTATCTCGATTTTAGAAGATGGTCTTCTTTTTTTCCAGTGTAATAATAAACATCTCTCAGCTCGAAAATCCCTTTTTTTCCCACGTGCGCACAACTGCAAGTGTTTAAGCTTTTATTTTCTTTTCTTTCATTTCTTTTCTTGAATTTCTCTTGGTTTGGTTCTCCAAATGAAACTGTTTGGTATTTATTGACCTCGAGGCAAACACACACACATTTGTGGGGTCCCGTTTAATTGCCAGTCTCTTGTATCTAATGATTGTGTTTATGGGGGAAAAAAAGGGCGGCATCTTTTGACCCGAATCTAAATATGATTAAATGTAGTGGAGAAACACTTTAAGCAAATTGATTTTACCTTCAAAGGCTTTAGACAACGATTTATTCGCAGAGATTTTGAAATATGTACACTGATCAACAACAAAATAATTTCAAAACCAAGAATCATGTGTCTAATTTTTAAATCAAGATAATATATGTATTTTTAAGTTCACATAATACAAATAAATAAATAAATAAAATGCAATGTAATTTTCTTGTTACTAGAAACCAGTTTTTATTTTTTTATCAGTGTAAACATGTAATATTAACCAGTATTTCGAACCGATGCAACAAGTAACATATTGCTTTTAATTCAACATGGTAATTGGAATTCTGCTTAAAGATTCATATATACATAATTAACATCAGATGCATAGTATAAATAAAAGTCTCGGGCGTATTAAAAGTTAGTTGCTTCTGAGATCTTCACCTCATCATGCAAAAGTTGGCAATGTTTAGCGCAGTAAGTTTATTAAATAAATATATATATTTTTTCCCTAACTAGAGATGCCTATCAATTATTTTTGTAGTCAGCTTTATTAGTATTTATTAACTTGGCGTGTGCAGCTGATTTCATTTTGAATGAAAATCTCAATAATTATGCTGATCTAAAACACTTAGACGGTGGATATAAACTAACGTAAGTTGGTTAGTTTATTATCTCAATCTCTCAATTAATTGTCAATCACATAGTGTTAGGCACGATGAAGACTATCGATGGGAGACTGTGGAAGAGATCGCACCCGGGGAGCTGCAGGTTAAGGGTCACATTAAACAGACCTTTAATAATAAATTCAATCTAAACCTTAACTACGTGGCGGGACGCAATGGATATTTAGCTAGGTATCGATATGGATTGGGCGACAATCCTATAACGATATCACCGCCGACGGCGCCAGGAAGGCCACTTCCCTCATGGGTCCTTAAAGCAGAAGTTGGCTAACTCACATGTATATACATACTAAAAATAATATTATATAATACTAGCTTGCTTCTCTCGCGGAAATGAAAATTGGTTATGTTAATAAAGTTTAGTCAAAAAAAAAAAATAGATATATATATATATACTTAAGAAGTTTTGCTCACTTCCACCAGAAAGGTAAAGGATTTGATTGTCCTGAAACTCGAAAGTATAATATGTAGCATTGTTAACTTCATACCTTTAGCATGAGTTTGGTATGGATATCTTAAGAAACAAATAAGTTTTTCATACTAAAGATTAATTTGCATCCGATTGTCCCTATCCGATTGTCCCTATGGCAGCTATATTATATAGTTATCCGACTTTGACCACATTTGGTCAGGATGTAAGAGACAGTCTCAAACATCTAATCTGTATGTTTGGTTAAGATATCTTAAGAAACAAGAAAGTTGTTCATACAAAGCAATTCCATGACCTGTGACCTCAATTTGACCCACTTACAGGTGGAATTTCGCAATGTGTTGATGTGTCAGTGAGTCAGTCAGTTAGTGAGTCACTCAGGACAAAGAGTTTTATATATATAAATATAATATACCTAAGAAATTGTTTTTTCAAATTAATGCCATTTATTTATTTTGCCAAAAAAAAAGTGTTCTCTTGGTTCTTTTTATTTATTTTATTTCAATCAAAAAATATCTGCCTTAAAATTGATTAAAATTCCATATTGTAAAATAGCTAATTTATGTAATTCTTTACTCTTAAATTTGGTTTTATTCTAAAAATAATTTATTTCAAAATTAATATTCGTGCATTTTTTTAGCAGTGTACTTAATAGACTCGATATCATGATCATCATGTTCAAGATCATCGTTCTCATCATCGTCATTGCTTGAAACCTTTTCATGCCCCAAAGATACAGGTCACTTGAGTTGCGGCTCTTTTATTAATTAATTAATTAATTATCCGATCCGTCACAATGAACAAAATGATACATTAATCGTTAAAATCAAAATAATAAATAATTAATTATCAAGCAGTCAATTATTCACTCCTGATCCGACTTCTCAAATCGAAATAATTATCTTAAATACTTTTTAATATTTTCGTTAAATTGCAGATAAAATCACAACATTTACTTAGAATTATCCACTTTCTTCAAATATTAATTAATTCGATAATTTCTCATTTTTAAACAATTAATCTTTTTGATCAATTTTAATTTCATAGTTTTTGTACATACTCTAAATTTTATTCACCAATAAATACAAAAGATACAAAAGAAAAAAATACAATAAATAAATAGACCCAACGAAAAATGTATTTTTTATTTTTTTTTTTGTATTTATCACTGCGGACGGCAGTCCGCGCTAGTGACGAAAGCAACACGTAGTGTGCAAAGGCGACTAGCAAAATGCCAAACTTTTTTTTTATAATAATTTAAATATTAAATTTAATATCGTTCGTCACAAAATGGGATATCAGAAATTTTGGGGCAGGGAAAGACTTTCGTCACTAGACTTTTACTTTGTCAAGATGCTTTTTTTGGCAGATATCATTTATCTGCCATAGAAAGAATTGGTCGATAATTAAGGATAAGGGTCAAAATTATTGTTGTTTCTGGAGATATGTCAATCAGTGGCTGATTTTGAATATTATTTTGTCTTATACGTCCAGAATGAATTTGGTTTTAATCGTTTCACTATTTTATTTACATAGTTGACATTGTAACAATCGGACCCTGTCTATATTTTAGGAATATTCAATATAAATACAAATGTTTTGTCGAATATTTTTTTGGATAATTATTACTTTAAAGTAATTTTATGGGTTTTTTAATGATTTAACTGTTAACTTTAATTGTTTGCAGTTATCATTATAAGCATAGAATCTTATATCTTTAGAATCAAAAAGTCGAAAAATACTTTATACATATATATTCAAAGAAGTAACGGGTATCCTATAGTCGGGAGCTCGACTATAGCCTTTCCGACTATTTTAGATTAATATTCTTAGTATTGGTAATTTTGTCTTAAAATTGTCCTATTTTAAGAATAAAATATGTAAGATGAATGTTCTTGATATTAAATGTTGGTAATTTTTTTGAGTGTATCTCGATCTGTTGCTATAGATGAAAAGATGATGTATGTTCATGATTCTATTTTTGTTTCTGTTTCGCCTCTCGGCCTCTCGCATCTCTCATGTAACGCGATCGCAAGCCAATGACATTAACACTGACAACAACAACAACAACAACTACAACAACAACAACAACAACAACAACAACTACAACAACAACGACAAAGAGATTCTTGAGAACTTTTCGCGCCCTGTGGTTTGCAGTGTTGTTGTCTTTGTTTCTAGCGGCTTTTTTTGTCGTAGGCGGCTGATCATGATCATGATCATGATGATCACAATGATCACGATCATCGACTGAGCAGCCATAAAAGTGCCTCAGACTTTCTGCTTTGGAATTCCGATTCGCAACTTTAATTTCTTTGCCCCGTTCTCCATAATAAATAGTTCCAACTGATAACACACAACAATTACTGTTATTCACGCCCTGTAACTGTCATTAGATCTATACACTGAAAAAAAAACCACTCTAAAATTCAAGTATAAAATTCTTGATTTTAGCATGCATTTTTCAAGTTTGTATTTAGGATATTATTATTAAATTAAAACAATGAGCGGATAAAATGGCAACGACCTAAAATTTTAAATGTCATAGAAGCCTAAAATATTTAATCTAACTAAAAATATTTACAGAACACCGTAAATCAAAATATTGCTGAGAAAAATAGTGCCTGAATTTAGTATTTTATACTTACTTTAAGAAAATCCGGGATTAACGTACATATTTCTGACGCCACATTGGATCGATGTTATTCCGAAATCCAGGAATTATTTTTGTGTAGAAAGAGATTGAATTGGAATTCCCCAAGGCATATTTTAATAATATTGTGAACGATATAAATGCCCAATCGGCTGAAGATCAAAATTCGAAAATTTCTTAATTTTTTAAAAATACGTAGAAAACACAACTTGATTTAAAGGTGTGTTTTTTTTTGTAATTTTCTCTTAAAGTTGGATTACTTAAAAAAATATACCTTTTTAATTTTCTAGATTAGATTCTTTTTTATCAGTGTATCTGTGGCGATACATAGAGTTTTCAAAATCCATAAAGTATATACGAGTGTACTTAATTCAGTTTCCTTATTTTAATATTTCAATTACATTATTTTTTTATCTAATTTGTTTAATTCTAATTACAAGTTGGTTTAGTTTTGTGTTCCCAATTAATTAGAATATTTTATTTTAAAATTCTATTATTAATTGTCGAAATTTGCAGCAAAAAATTAAATAAAATATTAGTTCGAATGAAATGATTTATGTGTATAACTATAAAATTAAAAGTATTGAATAATTGCAATGAACATTTAATTTCAATTAATGACACTTAAATTATTAAAGAAAATTTCAATTTTGTGTATTATATTTGGTAGGTTTTTATATGGAAACTTATAGCGTTAAAAAATTATATTGAATATTTCATTTCTATTAATGACACTTAACTTGTTAAAGAAAATTTCAATTTTGTGTATTTTGGTACTTAAACCTTTTTATCAATTCAATATAGTTAATTTTTTATATATTCAAAAATCAAATGTCGACTTTATTCCGTAGCTTTTTATTTAAAAACTTATAAAATCTAGCATATTTGAATGCAAATAAATTGTTATAATTGACATAAAAATTGCACTTTCTCGATTTTCATCTTCAGCGATAATTTTTAAGTATAGAAAGAAGAAGACTAAGAAGAAACAACAGCAAAAGAAGCAGAAAATGTGTAAGAGCAAGAGAAAAAAAAAGGAAGTAGTTGTAGGAATGGCAAATGACTCACTTGGCCCCAGACAGGAAGTCACTTGCCAAAAAAACCAAAAAAAAAATAAAAGAAGACGAAATAAATGTTGAAAGAAAAACAAAATAAAAGAGAGACTCAAGAAATTGCCGTTTGTGTCGTTCTGGTAAAGTAATTTGCGGGCGTGTGAACCGCAATGAAGCATTGAACCATTTTGGGCGAAGGTCTCTTCAGAAGGGTCATCACTTCACTCCAACCTTAAGTCTGACTATAACTATGACTCTGTGTCTTCTGACTCACCGAACGCATTAAGATATGAGTATGCTGATAAAAAGAACAGTTCTCAAAATATATTCACGAATATTCAGCTTAAGTATTTAGTTTTTAAAATAAGATATATTCAAAAAAAAATACATAATAATATCAAAATAAAATATATATATTCAGGAATAATGATAACGAAATAAAATATATATTCAGAAATATTCAGCTTAAATATTTTATTTTTTAAATGCAACATCATTAAAAAAACATAACAGTTTTCCAAATATATTCACGAATATTCAGCTTAAGTATTCAGTTTTTAAAAAAAGACATATTTAAAAAATACATTATAATAACAAAATTAAATATGTATTCAAGAATATTCAAGTTAAACATTTAATTTTTTATATGCGAGATCCTTAGGAAATATATAATAAAAAAATAAATAAATAAATAAACAAATTAAAAATCAAAAATAAGAGAGCCAATTGTTGTATTACCAAAATTTAAAAAATATTCTTGATCTATGATATAATACCTTTTAAAAGATACAACACATGTCCATTAAGGACGAATATTAAGGGTTTAAAAAATACTAAAAATAGTAAATTTACCTTTTATTTTTGATTTTTTAAATGAAAAATAAAGAAATAACCTTTATTTGTAACTTTGAAAATAAAAATCAAATTTGATTTGAATTGTAAATAAATATGGAAATTAAATTATAATTAGGAAAATTGAAATTAAAAATAAAGGGTTATTTCGTAATATTTAAATACGAATTTGGAAATAGTTGTTGGATTGCAATTTTAATTTGAAAACTTTTAAGGGGTCCCCGGAATATTGAGAAATAAACAAAGGAGCAAATTATGCAGCAATGAATAAAATCTAGTTTAAGGCAACTTTTCGGCATATCGAATTGTATATTTGTGTTGATTGTAAGAATTGAGAATTCCTAGTGAAAGATGTCACAATTGATTGAAACTGAACAAAAGTTGAACTTGTAGGTAGGCTTCTTGAGCCTTTAGAAAAAGGCAGGTGGATCCGCGCATGCGCTGCTTTTGGGTCTCGAGCCAACGATGAAATTTGGCAAGACCTTTGAGACGCATCTGACCATCGAATGGCGTCAGCAGTACATGCGATATACGGTATGTTATCGATAACTTAAAATGGGATATCTATAGATATAAATATGAATATAAATATAAATAAAGGATCTGAAGACACTAATACGACGCGGTGTGGACGGTGCTCCCTCGTTGGATGTGGCAAACTCCGCACAAATTCAAGCTTATTACGCCGCCTTTGAGGAGCAGTTTTTTGGTGAGTGCCATCACGAATTGACCCGTGTGAATAATTTCTTTTTGGAGAAATTGGCGGAGGCACGTCGCAAGCATGGCACACTCAAGTTGCAACTGTTGGCCACGTCCCGAGCACCAGGACACACATCCAGCCTCAATTCTCTGCCCTCGCAACGAATGTCGGCTGTTAGTATGCCGAGTGCATCATCGAATCGCAAGTTGATGACACAGCGACAATTGCGGAATGCGTACAGTGAATTCTATTTGACGCTTGTGCTCATCCAGAATTTTCAATCGCTCAATGAGACGGGTTTTCGCAAGATTTGTAAAAAGTACGACAAGTATTTGAAATCAAATCGTGGCTCGGCCTGGATGGAAAATCATGTTGTAAATGCCGCATTCACCGATCAGCGGCCATTGCAGCGCATGACCGTCGAGGTGGAGGAGCTCTATACACATTATCTGGCCGGAGGAGATCGGGCCCGAGCCATGACCAAGCTGAGAGTTCCGCCCCTCGGGGAGCCGACGCCTCCACGAATCGTTTTTCGAGCGGGTCTCGCATTGGGCATGTTCATTATGCTCTCGTGTGCCACGCTCTTCAGCTGTGAGTTATATCATAACAATTTTTCGATTTATCGATAACATATATCGATAACGCATCGATAACATAAATCGATAACACGCAGTGCTCTACATCGGTGTTGTATTTAGTCACTTTCTACGAGTCACCACTTTCTCCACCAGTTTTACACTTGAATCGATTAATTATCAACTATCAGCTACCGATTTAAACATATGTATGTACATATATCACGTTTATCGATAGCACTCACTTTCTGTAAGTCACTTACTACGCTCTTCAGCTGTGAGTTATATCATAACAATTTTTGGATTTATCGATAACATATATCGATAACACGCATCGATAACATAAATCGATAACACGCAGTGTATTGTATTTAATCACTTTCTACGAGTCACTTTCTCCACCAGTTTTACACTCGAATCGATTAATTATCAACTATCAGCTATCGATATAAACATATGTATGTATATCACGTTTATCGATAGCACTCACTTTCTGTAAGTCACTTACTACGCTCTTCAGCTGTGAGTTATATCATAACAATTTTTGGATTTATCGATAACATACATATATCGATAACACGCATCGATAACATGCAATGCAATACATCGGTATTGTATTAAGCGACTCTCTTCGAGTCACTTCCTTATCACTTGTACACTCAAATTTATCGATAAGTTATTAACTATCAATCAGCTGTTGATTTAAACATATATCGCATTTATCGATAGCACTTACTTTCTGTTAGTCACTTACCCCACATCTCAGCTGTGAGTTATATCATAACAATTTAAGATTTATCGATAACGTGTATCCATAATACGCATCGATAACATATGTATATCGATAACCCGCAGTGCTATACATCGGTATTGTATTTTTATCACTTTCTACAAGTCACTTCCTCATCACTTGTACACTCAAATTTATCGTTAAGTTATTAACTATCAACTATCAGCTATCGATATTAGCATATGTCAAATTTATCGATAACACTCACTTTCTGGTAGTCACTTTCCCATCACTCCTCAATTTCTAAGTTATGTTCATTATGCTCTCGTGTGCCACGCTCTTTGCTTCTGAGTTATATCATGACAGTTAACGATTTATCGATAACATTTATCGATAATACGTTGATTAATCGATTACATACGTTATACAACTAAACCGGAGCTACCCCAATGTCCATGTACTTCCATAGACTTTCGCTGACTACAAATATAACTTTAAACAATCGATAATTTGTTATCGATGCTGTTTTGTTATCGTTAAATAATAATGTAATAATTATAGATTACATCTGTTTATGACTGATCTAGCTTTATTTAATCGATAAATTGTTATCGATAAATTGATATCGACAATTTTTGTTATCGATATATCATATTTACAACTAAACTGCAGCTGTTTTTTTATAAATTACATCTGTTTATGATTGATCTAACTTTATTTAATCGATAAATTGTTATCGATAATGGTTGTTATCGATAATTTGTGTTATCGATAAATCATAGTTACAAGCAAACTGCAGCTGTACACATGTCCATGTCCCATAGACTTTCGTCGACCACCGATCACTGGTAACATTGAGGCCTTTATGCGCCTTTATCGAGGCCCCTTCACCTGGGTGATCTTTAACTTCTTTATGGCGGCCAATGTGGCCGGTTGGCAACGAGCTGGCGTGAATCATGTGCTGATCTTTGAGATTGATCCACGGAGTCACCTGCAGCCGGCGACATTTCTGGAGATTGCGTGCACCTTTGGCATGTTATGGACATTGTCGATATTGGGATTTCTATTCCATGATCTGATCAATGTGAGGGATCCATTTGTTTTCCCCTTGGCACTGATATTGATTATGATCACGCTGCTAATCAATCCGTTGCCCATCATGAATTGGCCCGCTCGATGGTGGACGATGCGTCTGGTGGGTCGGGTGATAACGGCGCCATTGCATTATGTAGGATTTGCCGACTTTTGGATGGGGGATCAGATGAATTCACTGGTTACCTGCATGGCCGATTATTATTATATTGTGAGATTCTATGCCGTCTGTTGGCTGCGATACACGGACGTTGAATTTTGCTTCGAGGAGGACATGTTTGTGCCGATCTCGGGGTGTCTGCCCGCCTGGTTTCGATTCGCCCAATGCCTGAGACGATTCCGGGACAGCGGCTCAAAGTCCGTCAGTTATCTCATGAATGCCGGCAAATATTCCACAACATTTTTCGTCGTCTTCTTCTGCACAATGCGAACGCGCACGGATGGTATGTTTGTTATATTGCCATGATCAGTATCGGGGAATTAAATTCGAAACGGAAATCGGTTAAAGAGTTATGAGTTAAATTAAAATTTTAATCTAAGAATTATTTCCAAATTAGTATTTAAAAGTTACGAAATAACGTAACACTTATATTTAATTTTTATTTAAAAAATGCATAATAATAATTAATTTTCAATAATTCTTTATTAGTTTCGATATAACACTTATTTTAAATTTTTTCAATAGAACATCACAAATAAGAGGTATTTCTAATTTGTATTTTAAAAGTTACAAATTCCGTAAATTTAATTTTAAAAATCAAAAATTTAAGTTTTTTTTTTATTTGTTGGATCCTTAACATTCGTCCTTGAAGGACATGTGATTTATCATTTTAAAGATATTGAATCATAGATCAAGAATATTTATAAATTTTGGTAATCACCAATTGGTCCATCAAATTCAACCTGATAACAAATCAGGGATCGCAAAAAAGAGTTCTAGTTTTAAAAAATTTAACTTGAAAAAAATTATCTAGATGAATGGGAAAATCTTAGATACACTTTTTTGGGTTGCAGTATCATGGAAACGGTAAAAACTTTTATTTTTAATTTGAGTTCTAATTTTTTTTTATCACAAAAAAATAAAAATTATGAAATAATAATTAAATTTTCATTTTTATTTAAAGATGGTAAAATTACTTTTAACTTTAGTTTTTACTCGTATTATAAATATCAAAAATTAAAGTAATTTCTTAATTTGTAATCTGAAAATTATTAAAAATATAAAATTTTATTTTTCAAAATTTTAGCATTTTTAAAATACAAATTTCAAAATATATATTGAAATCACTTACCAAAATATTAAAAAAAAATAACGAAAATAGCAAATATACAATAAATACCAAAATGAATTTTTTTGTATTTTTTTTTGATTTATTTTTGAATTGTTTTTATTTACAATTTTTGATTAACAATTTAGAACAAAAATTATTCTTAAATTTGTATGATAACACATTAAAATCATTTTATGAGTATTCTTAAAAATAAAATTAAATGTAAATACAATATTTGATATATTTGAATTTAGATTAAATTAATATAAAAGTTGATCCAGATATATTATCCGAACATAGTATATCTGAAATGTTTCCATGCATGCAGATAATTATTTTTACCACTTCGATTTCGGTTTGAATCCCTGGTCCGTGGGGTCCTCGATTCTCGATTCTGGACTCCATTATTCACTCTCGGGCAGTCTTTTGCAGATGGCTATGCGAATACCTTTAGCAATCCGTACACCTGGTTCTATATCACCAGCTATATTGTGTCGAGCATCTATTGTTATTTGTGGGATGTGATCAAGGATTTTGGCATATTTCAAATCTGGCGGGGAGAGCATTTATTTCTCCGAGAGAAACTCGTCTATCCGCAGCCTTTTTATTATTTTGCCATCATTGAGAATCTATTTCTGCGTCTCTTCTGGGCCGTCGAATTTCTAGTGCTCCATCAAAAGTTAATGATCCCCTATAATATCAAGACCTTTGTCAGCATTCTCGAGATCACGCGGTGAGTTCAACAGACAGCAGTCGAGTCTTTCTTCTGCCCAAGACCAAATATATTGTGAAAAATGCTTTACTCCCATACAACAAAAAAAAAGGTATATAAATGTATTCCCCTTGATCCGCCTATAGCCTGACTAAAAGCTTTTAAAATACTTCCAAAAATCAAAATTTTGTAAGCTTAAATTTAAGAATGTTATGAGAAATAAGACTAAAAATCGTTTTTAATGATTATTTAAAGATTTTTATTTTATAAATCAAATTTATTAATTTTTTTGCTTAAAAATATATGAAAATAATAATTTTTATTGATTTTTATTTTTTTCGATTTTTTTTAAGAGTTTTTAATGATTTTTTTTTTGAATATAATTATTTTAAGACAGTAACACCCAAGACACTATGTTATCCCCTACTAATTAACAACGCTTTTTTTTGGACATTGGACTTTTAAATTTATTTATCAGAAATAAAAGTCTTTAAAAACTAATATTTAAAAAAAATTATGCCAAATAAAAACTTTATTTTTTTAGAGATCTTTACTCTTATAGAAATAAAAAAAAAAAAAAACATGCCCAAGAAATTAATTTTGATAAACGAGAATATTATCCAGATAAATTAGTTTTGAATATTTTAGGTTGAAAAGATATGATTTTTATTTTGAAAATTTAAAAATAAGGGTTAAAAGTAATTTTTACAATAAAAATAAGTTTTAACAGGTTCATTTTAATTTTAATTTTTTGATGCAAATAAAAATTGATATGAAATAATAATTTAATTTCAAATTTATGTTAACAAATCGTAAGCGTAATTAATTTAAAAAAATACTCAATTTTATTTTAATCATTTTAATTAAATTGCCAAATTTTTTATAGAAACTTAAAGCCCCGTTTTGAGGGGTTTTTTTGGTATGGGAGTGAATTCTTCACAGTATATATGCTTTAATCCATAATTGCAACTAAAATAGATCTTTCTCCGACAAACAATTTGGTCAGTCGCTTCATCTGGAATTATATTCGATTGGAGAACGAGCATCTGAACAATTGTGGACACTTTCGTGCCACGCGCGATATTCACTTGGCTGCATTGAATCCGAAGCAGGAACGAATGTTGGAGAGCATGATGGTTGATCCAGATGGCGCCACCACGGGCAGAACTAAGGCCGATGAACGTCATCGATTGGGCAAGGAATACTTTTGAAAGTAGAACAAGAAGAGGAGAACATGAAATTGACACGTGCGAAATTTTTTATGCAGCTGCCGTTTTTCTCCTTCAACTTAAATTGCAAGTTGCCAAGTTGCCTTTTAGCCATTCTGTTTGCCGTTAACGTTAATGGCCCTCCGTCATCGTTGTTGTCATTTAAGTCGCTTCTTTAATTAATTCATTTGTGCAGAAAAATAATAATAAAAAAACAAGGCAGTCAATCCAAGTGAAAGACACGCAGATGGAGACGGGAATTCAACTCGACTCGATTCGATTCGATTTGAAGTAAGCTGCGACACGCGCCAAACCGGTTAAGCAGCTGCACCCAATTCCAGCCTGGCCAAGACTCCTTTTCCCTGCCCCTACCCCTTCCCCCTTTCCCGCTTTCCTGCTCTTCTTCTCCCCAACTCTCCTCTGGAGCAACACAACTCTATTCTCATAACAATTGTCATTGCAGACAGACACCACAGATTGCAATAAACTGAAACTAGCGATGGGTATCGACAGTAAAAAACTATCGATATTTACATGTACAGTGACTCACAGCTTATTTGACCCACTACATTTCAAAACTATATTTTAGGGACCCTAACTGTTATGAGGAATTAGCAAAACATTAATTTTAATGGTTATTTAAAGACTTTTACTTTATAAACCAAATTTAATATTTATTAGTGATAATTATTTTAATTGATTTTTATTTTTTCAGTCTTTTTTAAGAGTTTTTGATTTTTTTTTTCAATAAAAGTCTTCAAAGACTATTTTCTTTAAGTACAAATTAAAAGTCTTTAAAGACTTTTATTAATTGAAAACTTTTAATAATTATCTGTGATAATTATTTGTATAGATTTTTATTTTTGTAGTCTTTTTTAAAGTTTTTGCTAATTTTTTTAGATTAAAAATCTTTAAAAACTATTTTTTTTGTATGTATTAATTAAAAGTCTTTAAAGACTTTTATAATTTGCAAACTTTTGGATAAAAGTCTATGTCAATATCCCTGCTAATATTTAAGATAAACATTTCAACTTACTAACTAACTTCGATGGGACTTTTAAATTTATTAATCAGAAATAAAAGTCTTTAAAGACTATTATTTAAAAAAATTGTCAAAATCTCTTATAAAAGATTGAAAAAATAAAAATCAATAAAAATAATTATTTTTATATATTTTTCTTTAAATCACACATTATTAATAAATTTGATTTATAAAATAGAAATCTTTAAATAATTATTAAAAGTGATTTTTAATTTAAAAATTCTCAAATATAAGTTTTTTAGCTGTTTGTAGAAATATTGTAAATACAAAAACATTTGATATATTTCAAATAAAAATTGCATTTGTCCTTAAAGTTAATTTTTTTAATTGAATTGTTTATTAAAAAAGATTTGTTGCCTTTTTACAATTTGTATAAACTTAGTCGAAGAAACAACGAATAAAATGAGATAAATTCTCTAGTTCAAAGCTTAATCTTTTTAATAAACCATCTCATATAAGAAATACCAATGTAATTATCTCAATAAATATTTAAATATTTAATTGAATATAATTTATTTTATATCGTATCATATATCGTTGCCTTGTCTCGATAGTCATCACTAACTGAAACTTTCAGCTTGCAATCGAGCTGCAATTGTAGTCTAAAAAGAGATCTTGTAATTAGCCAAGTTTTTTAATTAGTGATGCGATTAGCAAACGAAATGGTCAAATGCCATGATGACTTGGCCAAGAAGCCACTCAATTTATGCAGCCTCATCGACAATGCCTCATGATACTTACTATCAAAAACTCTGATGGGATTCTCATTACTCTCAACTTAATCATTGCCTCTTTTTCTCTCTCTCTCTCTCTCTCTCACTTGCTTAATTGCATTTACAGTCAGGGGCAAACAAATAGCGCTAATCAAACGCCCATGAACTTAACAATTAAAATGAGAAATAAATAAATGAAAATAGCAATTAAAATAAATAAATAAAAATAATTAAATAAATAAAAGATTCTTACACATACATATATTTTACAACAATGTTTATTTGATTTTCTTTTACTATTCAAAAAAGAATATTTTATTCATAGTTTTTGAATGTTTTTCTTTTTTTTGATTCTTATATTTTTTTGTAATTTCCATTTCATTTTTATTTCAAAAAAATATATATTATTTTTTTGTTATTTTAATTTATTTAAAGTCAGTTAAAAGCAGTTGACTAAAATTTATAAAAAAATTAAAATAATATTACAAATTACGATGTTAAATAAACAGCGAAATTTAATATTAAAAACTGAAAGAAAATATAAAAAATTATAAAGCTTTTAATTTCATTTAATTTCAGAATAACTGTTATGAGGAATAAGAAAAAAAAAATATTTTTCATGGTTATTTAAAGACTTTTTTTATAAATCAAATTTAAAAATTATTTGTGATTTTAAAACACAATTAAATATATTTATTAAAAAAGCCTGAACAAATTAAAATCAAAAATAATAATAATTAGTATTAATTTTTTTCAACAGTCTTAGTCTCATTCCCTCCTTCTCTCTTTCTATCTCTATCTCTCTGTCTATTTCTCATTTGTTGCACATTGATAAGCTGGCATTTAAAGGCGTCTGGCGATGATTGTCCATACTTTCTACTTGCAATAAATAACGCTGGCAATGGAAAGAGCAAGACGAGGAATTGGAGAAGTGAAGGGAATAGAGTAGGAAGAGTACAGAGAGTACGAAGAGTAGAGGGAGATGGAGAGGGAGAGGGGTTCTCTGGCCTACACCGATAAAAAAAGATTATAAAATTTCGATTTTGGTCACAGAACAAAGAATTTTGCTTTATTAAATTCATAAAGTTACAAAACTCAAGACCACAAATATAAGTTTACAAATAAAAATCCTTAAATACTCAAGACAAAAAATAGGAGAAAAAAATATGACAGGTTTTAAAATGTATTATATTTATATTGTTTAAGTTTGATCTTAGTCTTAAAACCATTTCAAATATGTCCAAGTTCTTATTGTTAAGATCAGAAATTCCTATATTTTCAAGATCACAAATATAACTAGAAGATTAAATGATTTTAAATACTGAAGACAAAAAATAAGAAAAAATAAGGCGGGTATTATAAAATTTATCATTTTTGTATTTTAAAATTTAAATAAAATATTAAATATTTATAAATATGTTTTTCTTGTCACAATATTGGAATTCGAACCCGCGCATGTTTTCAAACTGAAAGCGGCGACTCTAACCGAAAATCCACGGGACCACAATTGGTTACATCTGAAAATATTATATATATTCATATTTTCCTAGCAATTTAAGATTTTTATTCTCATATTAAAAATTGCGATTTTTTAAATTAATATTCTTAGCAGGGATTAAAACCTTAACCGAAACCGTAACCTTTAACCGTTAAAAACCGATTGAAATATGTAACCGTAGCTGAAACCGTAACCGAAAACAATTTTTTCCGCTGTACCGAAACCCATAAACCGAAATAACCGTTTAGTAACCGATTCATTTATAAGGGTTAATTTCGGCTCTGGCCGTCGCAGCTTTTGAGCAACTTTGATAACTTTGAACTGCTATAACTTTCTCAAAGGTCAATCAATTTCCATGCGCAATGTTAATTTGGTCTTCTTTTTTTGTTGCAGTGTAGTCAATTGACGTTGGCAGTGGAAACTTATCTGTCAAGTCGAGTGGTTTTTCTTTATGCCAGAGATACGAGTAATAATATTTGACTTGGGCACGAGGCAAACATAAATTTGCCATCATTGTTGTTGTTGTTGTTGTGGTTGTGGTTGTTGTTGTTGGTAATGACAACTGCAATTTATGCTTCGTTGTCGCGACAACAACGGCAACTGTTGCTAATGTTTGTCTACAAAGAGAGAGAGAGAAGGAGAAGGAGAGGGGAATAGGGACAGGATGTGTCTCTGTCTCTTGTTGCCTCTGTTGTTGTTGTTGTTCTTCATGTTATTATTGTTGTTGTTGTCGTTGTTTGTCGCTTGTCTCTGGAGTACACTCTGTGATCTGTGATCAACGAACTGACTAACTAACTAACTACACATAGAGAAAAAACACATAGTAAATATAAATAAAACTATTTAAACCAATATCAGAAAGCCAGGAACCATAATCATAAAGACTTTTATTCAAAATAAATCATCAAAAACTCTTTTAAAAGACTGAAAGAAAAAAATCAATAATAATAATTATTTTTAATTTTTATTTTATATATTATATCACAATAAATTATTAAATTTGATTTATAAAATAAATGTCTTTAAGTAACCATTTAAAGTGATTTTTCAATTTAAACATTCTTAAATATAAGTTTTTTAGCTGAGATATTGCAAATATAAAAAATTCGGTATATTTGCAAAAAAAATTGAACTTGTTCTTAAAGTTGTTTTTTTTTAGTAGAATTTTTTAATCAATAATGATTATTTTCAGTCCCTGCAGGAAACCAAATGGAAGAATGTTTTTAGGAATAACATAATATTACTAACAAGGCTGCGAACTACATAACAAGACTTAGGTTCGGTTTGCGAACCGGTTTACATACATCCTGAACCCAAGTTTTGGGTTCGAGCCTTGGTTCAATTAAATGATAGATATTTATTTTGATTTTATTTCTTTTCGATTTTTTAATTAATTTACGTTGTTATTAAATAGCATACAATTTTTGAAATTATTTTATTTTTGAAGCGAATCTTTGATTGAAGAAAGTGGTTCGTTTCAGGTTATAAATAATTTCAAAGGTTCGGTTCCTGATGCGGTTCGAGTTGCCTAAAATCAGAACCTGTTTGAGCCTTGACTATAAATAAATATATAGAAGACAAAATTTAGAAAAAACTTTAGCCACAAATATTTTTGAAAAAATCGAGTTATTTTTTCGAAATGTTTTTGATTTCGGCTTTTGCCTTTTTTCTACTACTGTTTAATATTATGGTAAAGTTTAAAATATAATATATATTTTAGATTTGTATAATTAATATGAAATACGTAGGGAAAAATTACGTACTAAAATTAAGTTAAAATTTATGCTTAAGAATTTAAGTATGAAATTTTAAAAATGAGCATACATATTATTGCTTGAACAAACGTAATGAAAGAACGCCAAATTTTGAATGAAGTAAAACTCTAAAATGATTTGAAATAAGTACACAAATTCTTTATATAAGTTCGAAACTCGTGTTCGCCTGACAGATCAAGTATTTAAAATCTTAAATCAAGCATTTTATACATACAAATCACTATGCTTAAATCAAGTATCATGTTTAGATTTTAATATGATTTTCTACTCAGTTCTATAATAAAAAGGGCATTGATAAAATTGAATTGTACTTAAATCTAATAATTTTTAAAGTTAATTTTAGTTTGAAAAAACTAAAATACTTAAATTTCATACTTGAAATATTTTACTTGAAATAAGATTGAAATTCTAGGCATTAGTTATTTAAATCTTAGTGAGAAATCAAGTTCGAAATGTGGAAATTTAAGGAAGTACTGAATTTTTTTTCTCTGCATAGGGTAAAAAAATTCAAATCAAAGTGTGTACAATTTTAGAGATTTTTTCTCTAGGTGTAACTTTGAGCAACTAAACAACTCTGAAGGTGCAATATGCTTGTCTCACATTCTTCTCGTTGTTGTTGTTGTTTTTGTTGTTGTTGTTGTCGATATTGTTGATCTTGGTACAGTTTGTTGCACACGCGCCAAATGCGAAGCAAAACAAATAAAGGAGAATGAACAAGACAAAAAGATAACAAGCTAACAAACAAACAAACAAACAAACAAGAAACCAAATCCAATCCAATCCAATGCAGTTGCTTCTGGCCAAAGCCAACAACAGATGAGGCTATAAACGAAGACCAAACAAGGCCCAAACACCTGGAGAGAGAATTGAGAGAACTGCGAGAAATAGAAGAGAGTTTTTGTAATAGAAATCGGATAATCAATTAATAATAAATCAAAAATATTTAAAATAAATCAGTTTATCAATTAATAATATTTTAAAAATATATATTCTTAAAATAATTCAGATAATCAATTAATAATATATTTAAAACATATGTTATTAAAATAAATCAGATAATCAATTAAATATATTTAAAATAATACATGTTATTAAAATAAATTCATTTTGTTTATTAATTATTTGTTCAATATAAATGAGGAAAGATAAAGGAAAATAAAGCAAAAGCTTAAAATAAATATCCAAATGGAAACAAAATTAAATGCAGTTAAAAATCAGAAATACTGAAATAAATTTAAAATTTACTTTACTTAAACTTATTTCTATATTATAAATATGAGCTTAAAATTTTTTTATTAATACACTCAAAAACACATAATAAAAATCAGTTAAAAAATTAATTATAGTTAACAAATATATGTTATTAAAATAAATTCATTTTGTTTATTAATTATTAATTCAATATAAATGAGGAAAGTAAAAAGAAAATAAAGCAAAAGCTTAAAATAAAAATCCAAATGGAAACAAAATTAAATGCAGAAACCAGAAATACTGAAATAAATTTAAAATTTACTTTACTTAACCTTATTTCTATATTATAAATATGAGCTTAAAATTCTTTTATTAATACACTCAAAAACACACAATAAAAATCAGATAATCAATTAAATATATTTAACAAATATATAGTTATTAAAATAAATTCATTTTGTTTATTAATTATTTATTCAATATAAATGAAGACAGAAGAAAGAAAATAAAGCAATAGCTTAAAATAAAAATCCAAATTGAAATAAAATTAAATGCAGTTAAAAATGAGAAATAGTGAAATAAATTTAAGCTTTAATTCGATTGATTTCTTCATTTAAATATAATATAGTTAACCTAATTTCTATTTTATAGATATGAGCTTAAAATTCATTTATTAATACACTCAGAAACACATACAAAAATTCCGAAAATAATTGAATTATATTTAAAAATTATACGTTATAAAAATAAATTAGTTTTGTTTATTAATTATTTATTCATTATAAAGAAAGAAATTATAGCAAAAGCTTAAAATTAATATTTAAATCGAAATAAAATTAAATGCAGTCAAAAAATATCAGAAATACTGCAATAAATTTAAACTGTGATTCGGAATTTCTACATTTAAATATACACCTAACCTAATTTCTATATTAGAAGCTCAAGCTTAAAATTCATTTATTAATTCACTTTTCTCTCACACATTTCTGACCATATTTTAAGCCACATTTTGGACATGGCTGAGTTTGTTAATTAAAATTCCATAGGCTTCTGCTTTAGAAAACACTTCTTAGCACATTTTTTGGGTTGATTTGAATATGAATATCGAATGTGAATCGTGAATATTTCTAAGCTTATTAAGTAAAATGTGTTAATGCCCAAAGCGATGTTTTACCCACTTGCATATTTAAGATCTGATTGATGATTGATTGAGTGACTAACAAACTGATTGACAGACTGACTGATTTATAAATTAAAGTAAATAAACGTATGTGCTTTTTTAGTTTTACAAATATTTATACCCATTGGATGTTCTTTATTTTTGTTATTTTATGCCTACATATATTAAAGTAAGGTATACAGATATTAAAAATTCAAGAAAAGGTTTTTTTTTGTAAATTAAATTATGTTTCTTTAATTATTCATAAAAGATATTAGACAAAGCCAGCTTAGGATTTAAGAGCCTGATGTCATTTGGAAAATCCAATGTTTTTTTCCTTACTATCCACTTTTTCTGAAATTTCACACTGTCATAACTTTGTCAAAATTTAACCAATTTCCTTGCGGAATGTCGATTTTATCATTATTTAAACTCTAATTTGATTCTGCATCAAAATGGGAAAAATTTTAATTTTTTTTTTCCATTACTTCACATAGACATAACATTGTCAATATTTATCCAATTTACTTGCGGGATGTCAATTTCATTGTTATTTAACCTTTAATTTGATTCTGTTTTAAAATTGGTAAACTTTATTTTTTCCGAGACATATTCAAAAACTTCACACTGTCATAACTTTGTCAAAATTTAACCAGTTTTCTTGCGGAATGTCGATTTTTATCATTATTTAAACTCTAATTTGATTATGCATCAAAATAGGAAAATTTAATTTTTTACACTTTTCCGAAATTTTCAGATCTTTATAATTTTATCACAATCTGACCGATTTCCTTGTTGAATACAAATTTTATCATTATTTAACATCTAATTTGATTCTGCATCCAATTTGGAAATTTAAATTTTTTTGAAACATTTTCAGATATTTCAAACTCTCATAACTTTGTCAAAATTCAACCAATTTCCTTGCGGAATGTCAATTTTATAATTATTTAAACTCTAATTTGATTCTGCATCAAAATTGGAAAATTTAATTTTTTCCATTACTTCACATAGACATAACTTTGTCAATATTTAACCAATTTCCTTTCGTATTATAAATTTTATCATTGTTTGGTCTCTATTTAGATTCTGCATCAAAAATTCGCATGTATTTTGCATATACAATTAAGTTTTCACATTTAAAAAAATATTGATAAGTCTTTTACTTTATTTTCCGATTTTTATTCGATGAATATTAATCAATTTTTCAAGTGTGATTTCTTTTAAAACTATTCCATTTTTGGCAATGCCTGCAATAAATTTCTATACTGATTATTACTTATATATATTAATATTTGTTAACAAATCAGATTAATATTAAATAGATTAATTAATTTGTAAGTATTTGATAAATTGTAGAGTCATATTCCTTGTAGCAACAATTGCAAATGTAGCCAGAAAAAGGCGCGCAAAACAAACTCGACAACAACATTAACAACTGCAACAACTACAACTACAACTACTACAACAACAACAACAACAACCAGAAGTTGTGTTCAAAGTCCACAACTATTTTTGGTACTCGTCTTGTCGTCTTGGCCATCGGTTTAAGCCCTTTTAAAGCTACGAGCTGAGCTCGTGCTAAATTTAGCCAGGACGAAGAGGGCAGAAAATCAACAAAAGACAGCAAGACACAGAGAGAAAAAGATAGAGATAGACAGAGAGAGAGAGAGGGAAAAGTTAAGAACCAGTTTGTTCTCCTTTTCCTGGTTTTTTTTTTGCCATCAAATTTTTAAAGTATTAGCTAGTGATGTAATAAATTCATGGAAACATTCGATGAATCGATGATTGCCTAAACAATTTTTAACTACTCTAATTTTATGCCTTTTTTTTGCAATGAATCGAGTGAATTAATTAGATGATCAATAAATTAAATTTAATTAATTTGTTGCCTTTTATTTGTCACTTTTATAAAATTTTTTCAACGATCAACAAAGATTTTAGTGGGTATTAAAAATTCCATATAATAAATATTCTTTTAATAATTACCACTTTCTTATATAAAAGGTTCGGTTCGGAAAATACATAATTATATAAAATTTATGATTCTCTAATATTGCACAACTATTTGAGACTTCGTATAAAAATCATAAAATAATAATTCACAATTAAATTTTAATTAATTTAGTTTATTTACAGAAATTGAATTTTTTAGTAAAAAAATTAAATTTGCTTAAAAAATCAAGGAAAATTAATAAAAACTTTGGGACTTGAAATACCAATCAATAAATAATAAGTCTTAATTAAATCTTAATTAATTTGGATTATTTGCAAGATTTGAATATTTTCAATAAAAAATAAAATTATAGAGTTTACTTAGAAAGTTTATAAATGTCATAGAATAATTCTATATCTTACGGTTCTCGATAGTAATTTTGTTCAGCTAAAACGTTGTCTCAACTTATTTATAATAATTATTATTATTGATTTTAATCAACCAACAATTTTTATGTTATATAATACAGTAAACATTCTATACAAGCAACTAATCAAAACTTATTTTTATAGTTAAGTTTCTAATTGGTAAAAATTGGTAGAAAATAAACTAAAATTTATAAATTAATACGGTCCAACATTTGTTGCTAGGATTGGAAAAAACCCAGATCAAAAAGTATTAATATTTTTTTTAGTATTGGTAGGTTACAATAAAAAAAAGGCCAACTTCTAAAATGAAGAACATTCATCTTAAAAATTTTGTTCTTAAAATAAGACCATTTTAAGACCAAATTAATAAAACTAAGAATATTAATCTAAAAATTCGCAGTTCTTAATATAAGAATTAAAAATCTTAAATTGATAAGCAAATATAAATATGACATATTTAATATGAAGACAATAATATCATAATATTTATAAAAAAATTAAAAATGTATAAATATCAAAAAAAAGTTTAAAGTTTAAAACACCTGCTTTTTTTAATTTTTGGTTTGATAATTTAAGACTGTTTGGTCTTAAATTAAGAGCTTATTCTTATTTGAAATGTTCTTAAAATCAAGATGTGTTTTCTAAATTTAAGAATTTTATGTTCTCGACGCATTTTTTTAACCAAAATTCTTAGTTCTGAGATCAAAATATTGATTTTAGAACATTTTTCTTATCAGTGTAGTTGTAATACAGATAAATTTATTGTAAGTAACATTATTAATACGGTTAGGAATTTCTCCAAAGGTATAGATAAATAGAGGATTTTTTTATGGCTCGAAACTTTACCAAAATTTTGATGCCTTGCAGCCTTGAAATAAATGAAGAATTCGATGTTTAAGAAAAAGTTTTCAACTCGATGTTCTGTTTTTGGGATTTAAGTACATCACCAGTTGTAGCTCCTTTCAGCTGCTGTCCCGGAACCACTTGCAACTTGCAGCTTGCCACATGCCACTTCTTGGTCTTGGCAGTTGGCAGTTGCCACAGCTGCTTTCCTTTCCCCAGGTTGCAGCACGCGCCTTCTCCGAGATCCAAAAAACGAATGAGATTTGGCAGACGCTGCTCATAAATTTATGTGGCAGTCATTTGATTGCCTCTTGTTGCCTCTTCTTCTTCTTCTTCTTCTTGTTGCACTGTTAATTTGTGCGCATAAATTGTCTGAAGCTCTAAGTTTGACCACATGCCACCTGACTTACCTCAACTTCCCTTCTCTCCCCTTCCCTTCCCTTCCACAAGAATCGCCAAACTTGCAACCAGCTGAACAAAAATCTTAAGATAACAACTTTTCAATTGGAGTGAAAACAGCAAAGGGAATAAAAATATTTAGAAAAAAATCTAATATAAAAATAATTGTAATTTTAAAAATAACATACAAATTATTTCCCGATTAAAATCAATAATATATTTATTTATTTAACTTGAACTAAAAGCAGCTGACAGACAGAAAAGGTAATTAATTAAATTTTAAAATACAATTATAAAATAAAAATGTAAAAACAAAAATTCAATTATTTTATAATTCATAACTGAAAAAATAAAAAATTTTAGTTTAATAGTTATTTTTAATAGTAATTATAAAAAATTTAAAAAACTAATAACAAAACCAAAATTATTTAATCATTTTTATAAATATTCTAAATAAATCTTATAAAAAAAGATATTCTTATTTTTTCAATAAAAATCAAAAATAAGAATTATGTATTTTTGATATTTTATTTTAAAAGTTACAAAGAAGAATAATTAATAAGATTAATTCCGTAACTTTTATTATAAAAATCAAAAATAAAAGTTAAATTCAAATATTATTTAAAACAAATTGGTGTATTACCAATATTTAAAAATATTCTTGATCTATTAATATTAATGATAATTAATATTAATCTACGAATATAAAAGATCCAAAAAATACTAAAAATTGTCAATTTAACTTTTACTTTTGATTTTTAAATTAAATAGCAGAAATGAAAATTCAAATTTAATAACTATTTTGAATTTTTAAAGTAAAAAATAAAAATTTGTGTTATTTCGTCAATTTTAAATAAAAATTTGGGAATAATTCCTAGATTGAATTTTTTTTAAACTTATAAACTTATTATTACAGTCCCTGATTAAAATCAATAATAATATTTATTATTAATACGACAAGAAAACGTTTTAGCTTAATTAAAAAACTATCGAAGACCGTAATAAATATAATTTTAAAAACTAAAAAATAATAATAAAATCAAAAAATTTAAATTAATAATATAAAAATAAAATATACAATATTAATTAGATTTTCTTATATATTGTTAAAATTAAAACGGCAATCGCAATTATTTAAATTTATAAATAAAAATTATGTGGTGGGCGTGGTCAGCCCACAAAAGAACAACAACAAGAGTAAAGAAAAAAAAAATTAGTTCAAATTAAAATTGATAAATTTAGTTGAAATTGGTAGCAAAGATTTGGCATGCAAAATTGCAAATTATGTGTTGCAACTTGTGGCAATCGATATTTAAATTAGTCGGTGCTGAAAATTGAAGTTGAAGTTGAAACAGGGGCTGGGCGGTAGGCGGTGGGCGTGGCAGCCACAAGTGAAATTCGGTTGCCACAAAAAATGCATGAAATAGAAAAAATGTGAATTTAATTAGCGAATTGGATTCGATTCTGTTTATGTGTGTGTGTGTGTGTGTGTGTGTGTGTGTGTGTGTGTGTGTGTGTGCAGCTCTAAAGAATGCCAATGTAATTGCCACAAATTGTTGCACGACACAACAACAACAGCAACAACAACAGCAACAACAAATTATGATAATTGACAACAAGTTGAATTGGCAGTCGCAACATTGCAACATTTTTATTCGATAATCTGCAACAAGCACACATGCATAGTATGTATTTATCGATAAGTATAGGTCTCTCACTCTATCTCTATCTCTCTCTATCTCTCTCTTTGTCTCTTTCTCTTTCGGGATGTGGGCGGCACAGGAAGCAACAACAACAACAACATTTCCTAGAACACAGCAAAGCGACAAAATTCAGTTTCCGATTGTCTCGATAATTATCGATTAGGCTCAAGCCTGTTATCGCAGTCATTTAATTAAATTTATTTATATTTATTTATTTATATTTATTTATTTTTATTTAGTTAAATTCTGTTAAATTTATTTATATTTATTTATTTATATTTAGTTAAATTTATGCATATTAATTTATTTATTTTCATTTAGTTAAATTTATTTATTTATATTAAGTTAAATTTATGCATATTAATTTATTTATATTTATTTATTTTCATTTAGTTAAATTTATTTATTTATATTAAGTTAAATTTATGTATATTAATTTATTTTTATTTAGTTAAATTTATTTTTTATATTTAGTTAAGTTTATGTATATTAATTTATTTATTTTTATTTAATTAAATTTATTTATATCTATTTTTTTTGACCCAAATGAGATTGAAAATGGGAAACAATGACTGAAAATAATATATAAAATATATAGTTATATATTTATGCATATATTTAATGTAGGCTTTTTTTAATATTTGACTGCCCATTTTTTTATTTCCTAATGTCATAAAGTCTAATTTTAAATTCAATATTTTGGCATTTTATCAAAAAACAATATATAAAAAGATTCTTAATTTTACAATTCTACATTTTATGTAATGTTTAGTTTATTTTTTCTAATATTTGTTTAAAATTTTGGATATTTTAAAATTTATGTATATTAATTTATTTATTTTCATTTAGTTAAATTTATTTATTTATATTAAGTTAAATTTATGTATATTAATTTATTTTTATTTAGTTAAATTTATTTATTTATATTTAGTTAAATTTATGTATATTAATTAATTTATTTTTATTTAATTAAATTTATTTATATCTATTTTTACCCAAATGAGATTGAAAATGGGAAACAATGACTGAAAATAATATATAAAATATATAGTTATATATTTATGCATATATTTAATGTAGGCTTTTTTTAATATTTGACTGCCCATTTTTTTATTTCCTAATGTCATAAAGTCTAATTTTAAATTCAATATTTTGGCATTCTATCAAAAAACAAGATATAAAAATATTCTTAATTTTGCAATTCTACATTTTATGTAATGTTTAGTTTATTTTTTCTAATATTTGTTTTCAAATTTTGATATTCGGAGCAATTCTTATAGGAAATCCAAGTTTGTTGCCAGAGTCTTTTGTTTTTCGTCAATTTTATTTTCATATTGTTTTGTTGTCTTTGGCGCGTCTCGTCTGTTAACTTGGCTCTTGGCCTGTTAACTTGGCCTGTTCATCGTCAGCTTTTGGCTTTTGGCGCGCAATTTGAGGACGATGCGCGCTTTTTTTCCTCACTTGCCCCAAGTGGCACATAAAGAACGCGAAAGCGCCAAAGAAGAAGACGCAACAGCAACAACAACAAAAACTAATGGGGCATGAAAACAACGAAACAACAACAAAAACAACATAATCAACAAAAATAAAAACAAAAACAGGAGGCAACAACTTTGTTGTAGCATCAACTGCAACTGCAACTGCAACTCGAGTTTTGGCCGTGAACGCGACGAGCAACCTTAGAGTACACTGAGAAAAAGTGCTCACATAATTTACAAATTGATTTAAATTCAAACTGAGCACCGAATTTAAAATTAGAGTTTTTCCATTATCAATGAAATCATCAAATTGTCGATTAATCGAGAAAAATTGGCATAAATATTTATAAATACATAGTTATATAAAATATATTTAATATTTAAGCATTTTTTAGCTGTGTAAACTTAGAATAAATATCAAGATTTCCATAATTAAACAGGAAATATTCAATTATAAACGATCTCTAAAGTTGTCTAAGTGCGAAATTTCAAAAATCTGAGTACAAAACATTCTTACTTTCTTTTTAAGTTCATTGTAATCTTGAAAAAAACTATTTTAAGTACAAAAAAATCTTGAACTAGCTTAGTTTAAATAACTCTGTTGTTTCTGGATGAATCTTAACGAGACTCACAGATTTTATATTCAGCATGATATTATTCTGAAATTCTGAGCAGGTTCCGTAAAAATCGGACTATTATTTCAGAATTTCGAATTTTCGAATTTTTAGTCAGAATTTAAAATTTAGGATCGATTCAGACTAAATTGAAGATTTTTAGTGCACAGCTAACATAAAATTGTGATTCACTTAATTTTTGGATGTCATATTTCTCTGAGTGTAGTCAGCATCCCCCTCCCCTGCCCCACTTGTCACCTACTCCCCACACTCTATTATTTTTTGTGGCTGCCTCTCAGTTTGTTTGTCTGTTTGTTTGTTAGCTTGTTTTTTGTTGGCAACCTCAATAACAATATTTTGTTCGTTTTCTCGCTGCTCGCGAGTTTCTACCTTTTCGGCTCATGTTGTTGTTGTTGTTGCTGCTGCGCGTTGCACGTTGATTTTGAAAGCCAGCAACAACAACAAAATCAAAAAATCAAAAAAAAAAAAAAAAAGAGACGACAAAACTCGTTAAGTCTGGAAACGTGTTTTCGTACCTTTTCTCTTCTTATTTCTCTTCTTATTTCTTGCTTCAGCTCTTGTTTGTTGTTGTTGTGGTTATTGTTGCTGTTGTTGATCTTAACATTCGCCATTTTGTTTTTTGAGTAGCCTGGCAGCGTCTGGTTTTCGATGTAGTTGGCAACTCGTTCGATTCACCATTGCCCCCAAAACACACACCAAAAGTTCATTTGCTCTATGTGGGGAACACTTTTTGTTTGGAGCTTGCGAGTTAATTTCCCTAAAGTTCACGCTCTCTCGCTCGCGCTCTCTGTCGCTCGAAGTATCCCCAGCTGCGGTGGGCAGACATCTAGCGTGTGTCTTGACTAAGCTGTTAACCTTTAATATTTTACTGCTGACTATTATTTAATTCATGCTTTTAATTTTTTGTTCTTTTATTTATATATAATATATTTAAAATATTAATTTTACTATCCAATTTCCTTTTTCCTTTTCCTTTTTACAATATTACAAATTTCATGTTTAATTTGCTAGACTTGCAGTAATTTAAAGTCAGCGCAAAAGCAGGCAACACTTTTTGCGCGTGTGTAGCAAGGACAACAACCAGTGAAATAAATTGTCCAAACTGGGTACAGCTTGTAGTTGCAGTACAATAATGGTACGCAAACCTTATGGTATTTTTCTCTCCCTCGCTGTAAACTGGGGAAATTGCCCCAAACAAACTTCAGTTTGCGCCTGCGTCTGTGCAGGGAAATTTGTGAGCCGCAGTATTGCGCACGCTCTCAAGATCAACGGACGTTGTTGCTCTGTCGCAGTCGCAGTCTCTGTCTCAGTCGCCGTCGCAGTCGCAAACAAAACGCGCTGTGAATTTTTGTTGTTGTTTCACATTCACATTCTCTTTGATTTAATTTGTTTTTTTTCAAGTGTATTGAAAAACTGCTGACAATAAATAAAACGGAAAATACAAATCCAACAAATTTGTGGCAATTGAAATTGGATAGAAAAACAGAAACTTGTAATAAATACATAAATACATATATATATATATATATTTGTGTGTATGTGTGTTTACATATGTGTGTGTGGCATTTAAACTTAATTATGTGCAAAATGAACAGAGAAGAAGAAGAAGAACAGGTGCAATAAATTTGATAAAACTACAACAACAACAACAATAATTGAGACGACAACAACAGTTGTTGAGTGAAGAAGTGCAAGAGAAAGAGAAAGAAGAAGAAGAGGTGGAAGACTTTGCTAAAAAGGGTTCAATTGAATCGGAAGTTAAAACGCAGTCGACGTCGCTGCCGGCGTCATGTGCTGACAGAAAGGATCAAAAAGTGATACAGTCGGAACTCAAAATGGATACAGTGGCGATTAAAACGGCGCCGCCACATGCGCCACTTGCCACTAACCAACAACAACAACAACAACAATTGCAACAACAACAACAACAACAACAGCAGCAACAATTGCAATTGCAGCGACAATTGTCGAATTCACCAGCAACAATTGGCGATAATGTCTACAACAACAAGAACAACATTGGCGCTTTTTTTCAGACCTGCAAGGTAAGAAGAGAGGGGAAGAGAGGGGAAGAGAGGGAAAGAGAGGGGAAGAGGCAAAGCCAGAGATAGCGATATAAAATAATTGAAGAAGCAGAAGGAGAAGAGGAGCATAGAAGAGAGAGTGACAAATGCCCAGAAATACATATATTATATACACAGAGAGAAAAATGTAGTAGTTAACTCAAATCAAGTATTTTCGAGACTTACAAATAAAACTTGATATAAGTACGAATTACTTAAAATAAGCATACAAATTCTATGACCAAGTTACTAACAATCTTGATATAAGAACAAGCAAGCTTAAATCAAGTAAAATTCCAAAATTGTTAGAAATGAGTATGAAAATTCTTGAAATAAGTGAAAAGTTTATTTGATCAAAAAACTTGACATAAAAATATGTTTATAAAATATCATTATATAATATTATATGAATAGTACACATATTAAGCTACTTATATCGAAAAAGAATGCAAGTCCTTATATCCTATAATATCGACAAAGACAAAAATCTGAAGGAAATTTACAACTTTTCCGGATCATTTGGTAATATCGGGATTCTACAGAAGATTTAAGAACGCGTCTTCTGCAGATTCGAGTATTTTTTCAAAGTATTTTCTTCTTCTTGCCATAATTGTTTAGTATTTTATGTTCCTAACATCTCAGACTTCTATCTCAACATCTATTTATAGTTGATCTATTGGATTAATGTTCCTCCATTTCACAAATATTGTGGGATCGAATTGTCTCCATCCCTCGCCTTGATAATTTTCTTGCGGATTAATCTACTATATTCATATATATATGTTTATATTCCTCAGATGAAGTTAACATGACACTTGCTTAAAGGTTCTTAAAGGACATAGAACACTGAATAATTCCACAATTGTTTAATATTTAAGGTTTAGACAATTTAATATCATTGATATTTAGAATATAGCATTTCTAATAATCATACACTTATAAAAATATGTCTTGCTTATATTAAGTAAGTTCGTTCTTGAATTTATACCACTTTGTTCTTAAAATTGTAAGATTGGTGTGCACTAAATATCTTAAATTAAGTATGAATCAATCTAAAATTTTAAAATACTGACTAAACATTCCTAAAATAATAGTCCGATTTTTACCTTAGTTAATGTTACATATAAAATCTTTGAGTCTCGTTAAGATTCATCCAGAAACAACAGAGTTATTTATACTAAAATCGTCAAAGATTTCTTCTACTTGAAATAGTTTTTTTTTCAAGATTGAAATGAACTTAAAAATGAGAATGTTTTGTACTAGAAACAACTACATTTTGGGATTTAATTTAGAATTTTGTGCACTTAAATTAGCACTAATAATCGCATTTTAAGATTTCCGGGCTTGCGAAGTTGAAATGAAGATTTCTGCACTCAGATTTGGAAAAATTCGAACTCAGACAACTTTTGAGATCGTTTATACTTGAATATTCCCTGTTTATATTATATATTTAAGGTGCGGAAATCTTGATCTTTTTCCAAGTGTAGGCTTTCTAATATTCGTACTGAAAAGTGACTTAAATGACTGAGAATCACTGAGATACCACAAATCGAACCAAATAAAAAAATAAATAAAAATTTAGTCAAGGGTGTTCCAGAAATACAAACCAGCCGAAATCCACCAAAAAACCCATTGATTTAAGATTGGCATAGATTTCTTAGAAGAAGAATAATTAAATTTTATTGATTATGAAAATCATGCAATAATTTAAATATTCAATTCTTATTTTATTTAAATGATTTCTTATATTAATTATTATTTTTTTTAATCTTATTATTTATTTCGAAAAACAAAAAGTAATTTTAAAAATTTAATAAAAATCAAAAAAAAAAATAATAATTAATTTATTACTTTTATAAAAACTTCCAAATTGTGACGATTTCGATTTTTACGGATCGCGGATGTTAAGGATCAAATAAAATCATATATAATTATTAGGGTAAACAAAATAAATACAAAAAATACAAAGGTCATTTAAGAGGTCAGTCCCCCTCCCCCCTCCTTCCCAAAACCCACAAAAATACAGAACTGCATATGAAAATGTCAGTCATAAAGCAACGAAAAACAATTTTATCTTTTCCAAAAGAAAAAAACTGTCACAATTATGCGTTTTATTTACAACATTTACGAGCAGCAACAACAAGAAAAACAACAACAACAACAACAAAAACAAAAACAACAACAATATTGCGTGGGCTGAAATGGGAAAATTAAATGAAAATTCTGATGCAGTTGACAAAAAGCGGAAAACCAAAAGGAAATGTGAAAATTCTCAGTGCTTGGTGAGCACTTTAATTGCATTGTCATGTATAGAAAGAGAGAGAGGGGAGGAGAGAGAGAGACAGAGAGGCAGGGATAATAAGGGCACAGGTGTGTATGTGTGTGTGTGTGTGTGAGTGTGAGTGTGTGTGTTATACTTGATGTTTTCCCCCATGTGTCAAAACCAAACATTTTCAAAGGGCAGGCAGATAATTAATTAATTAAAAGTCTTTCTCTATCTTAGAGAAAAGGGGGAAATGAGCTAAACAATTGCCCAGAAATAGAGTAATAAATAAAAAATAGTAAACATTAATTTATATTACAAAAGTAATAAAAACTTAAAACATTTATTTTAAAAATTTCATATATTTTTAACTTAATCAAAAAAAGCAGTTAACATGAATTTATATTAAATTCATTTATAATATTGATTTTAAACGTTTTCATTCTCATATCATTTTTAATTTGTTATTGGAGTCAAAATAACAGATTACATGAATTTACATATATTTAATAATTCATCATATAATATTTATTTTTTTTAAATTTCTACACAAAATCTAAAATTTTTTTTTTTTATTAAATTTTTCTTTTAATTTGAACATGAATTTATATTAAATCCACATATAATATTGATTTTTAAAAGTTCTATATCAAAAAATAATTTATTTTTACATCATATTCAATTAATCATTTTTATTGAAATAATCAACGAGTATTTTTTTTTGATTCAAGAAATTAAAACCTTTACGCTCTAGAAAAGTATAACGCAATAATATAAATCAACTAAAGTCAACGATATATTTATAGATCAAAGGATAGCAGAGTTTGTAAATAATTTAAAAATATCTACATATGTTATAAATGTAATTTATTATTATTTTAAATGATAATTCCAAGTCAAGTCTCAAATGTGAGCTGTTGAATTCCACTCGAAAATGGGAAAACAAAACGAATTTCGTTGGTTTTGCTTGGAAAACACTTGAAACAGAATTCAAATCGCAGTTTCTTGCACCGGAAATGTAATAGAAACCCAAACATAACAACACCAAAATATTGTCAAGCACTTGTTGTACCCTATGTAAAATAAATAGAGACACTTGGGTATGCTGAAATATATATTTATTTATTTCTCTTTTTTGAAGAAAATTTTTAATTTGAAATGATTTGAAATGAACAATATTTTTTATTTGAAAATAAATATTAACAAATTTAAATTGCTTAAATCATTTAAAATAAAATAAGTAAACAGCCGGGAAAATAAATTAAATAAATATATATAAAAAAAATAAATAAAAAAATGTATTTAAATGACTTAAATGATTTAAAATAACATTATTTTATTTATTTAATATATATTTATAATTGCAAATAAAAATTAACAAATAAATATTTTAGTTAATTTTAAAAAAGGAATTAATTTAAATTGCTTAAATCATTTAAATTAAAATAAGTAAACAGGCAGGAAAATAAATTAAATAAATAAATATAAAAAAAAAATGAATACATTTTTTAGTTAATATTAAAATAAATGTATTTAAATGACTTAAATGATTTAAAATAACATTATTTTATTTATTTAATATATATTTATAATTGCAAATAAAAATTAACAAAAAAATATTTTACTTAATTTAAAAAAAAAATTTAAATGACGTAACTGATTTAAAATAAAATTATTTTAGTAATATTCAGTTAATATTAAAATGGGAAAGAATTTAAATGATATAAAACAAAATAAATAAACAGACGTGAGAATAAATAAAATTAATTGCTCACGATTGAAAAGTTACAGGGTAGCTCGTTAGTCGATCAGCTCTTTTGGGATAATTTAGAGCCCATCTAGGGTTAACAAGGGTTAACCCTTCACAGTCTCTGTCTTGGCAAAAAGTGTTGGCCCTTTAATAGGTGTCTGCAGCTTTATTTTGGCCACATTTTAATTCGGGCTTATATAACGAAAGTGTTTAAGTTTCGTCTGTGACTTAAACTATATGTGTTAACGGTACAGCAAGTGAAGAGCATTAAGCGAGGGTTGCTATAAAAACTTGTGGTTTCTTTTATACAATTTATTATATGTATATCTAAAAATATCAAGTGAGCTCTTGAGTTGCAACTAAATAAGAACAAAGGCAAAAGGGACGAACAAAGTATAAAAGGACATGCAGATAGATAGAGAAATTGTCAGACTGATGGACAGACAGTGGGAAAGGACAATTCTCAGTTAACACGCTGAGAAATGATAAATGAGAACAGAAAAACTGAAAATCGACCTGCGTCATTTTCTTTGGGTTTTCTTTTAACTACGTGACCGAATAATGACCTGCAATTGCAACAACAATCAAAATAACAATAACATCAGGAGACACAGCAGCTACCTGCATTCTTCTATCTTCTGTCTCCTTTTCTACCCATTTATCCATTATTCTTTGCCTTTATACTTTACGCAAACTTCACTTCAGTCAAGCATTCAACACAATAAAATATATAAATAAAATAATATTATAAATAAATAAAATAAAATACAATAATATTAACAAAATAAATAAATAAAAATATTCAAATAGATTTCATATATAAACAAATATAATAATTGAAAGTTTAAACATTAGATAAATAAATAAAATAAATATAAATATTAAAAAAAATGAATATATCAATTTGAAATTTATGCAGTAGATAAATAAATAAAATATATGAAAATATTAAACTGGAATAAAAACATAAAAAAAATATAATAAATAAAAGTTTATAAAATAGATAAATAAATAAAATTATTAAAAAATAGTATTAATACGTAATTAAATATAATAATTGAAATTTTGAGCAACAGATAAATAAATGAAATATATGATAAAGTTAAAATCGTGTTAATACATAAATAAATATAATAACAAAAAGTTTAAGCAATAGATATAAAAATAGTATATTTATGTATATATGAAAATATTAAAAAATTGTTAAAACATAAATAAATATAATAATTGAAAATTAAAGCAATATATAAATAAATAAAATGTGTGAGCATAAATATTAAAATAAAGAAACTTTAAGCAATACATAAATAAATAAAATATATGCAAATATTAAAATATAATTAATATGTAAATAAATTTAATAATTGAAAATTTGAGCAACATTTATATAAATAAATAAATTAATTTAAAATGTATGCAACAGATAAATAAATAAATATTTTTGCATATGAACCGAAATGTGAAAAGCTTTTAATAAAATTAAATTATATTTAGTTTGCACCCATTGCTTATGCAATTCTCTCTCTCTCTCTCTCTCTCTCTCTCTCTATTTCTCTCTCTCCATATATAATATTTCCCACTTTCTTGCGTTTGCTTGAACTGCAAATTTGTCTCATTTCTTTTTGTCGCGAGCTTCGTTTAACATTTTATTTAATTTTCCGCATTTGCCTTTTAATTTAATTATGTCAGTCAACGTACACACAACACACACACCACACACACCACACACACACACACCACACACACACACATACACTCAGTCGTAACGCACAACAATTGTTTTTGTTACAATTTCTATGCGCGGAAGCGGATCAAAGCAAAAGCGAAGCAAAAATAAAAGAAAGAAATGACTGAAAATAGTTTTTCGAATTTGAATTTAAGTCTGAATTTGAATTTATCAAGTTGAAATGTGATAAGCCCAGTACCAAAAAGAACACAAAGGCTTTTAAGTTTGTGACAAGATCTCAGAGATTACAAGAGACTATAATTTGGTGATAATACAGATTGTTTTAAAGAGGATCATTTTATATATATTTATTATTTATAATTAACAATAATTTATATTTATAATTTTTTAAAATATAAATTTTATTATTTATATTTAATTCGTGTGCTGGCCCAAAAAAATGGTCTCTTATGTTTTTCAAGAATATAATTT
The DNA here is from genome assembly GCA_035042165.1 of Drosophila kuntzei. NCBI lineage: Eukaryota > Metazoa > Arthropoda > Insecta > Diptera > Drosophilidae > Drosophila > Drosophila kuntzei. The sequence continues at coordinate 778,147 of JAWNLU010001233.1, read as the reverse complement.
AAAATTTGTATTATTATATTTTAATAGGTGTTTTTCTGAAATATACATATGTCTATTTTTTTATATTTATATTTAATATTTAATTTGTGAGCTTTTCCTGAAAAAGTAGTCTCATTTTTTTAACGAACATTCTATTTAATATTTTTCTTGTTAAAACTATTTTAGTAGATATTTTTTTAAAACATATGTATACATTTTATTATTTATAAAGTGGTTTATCTTTTTTGTGGCAAGCATTTTATTTCATACTTAATTTTTTTAAATATATGTAAATATTTTATGATGTATATTTAATTCTAGTCGTCTTTCTTTTTTATTAAACATTTTATTGAATATTTTTCTTGTTACATTCAAATTTGTTTTTTCTAATTTTTTAAAATTTTGATTTAATTTATGGGGTGATGCGGTTACTGGGCATCTGAAAGTCGAGCATCATGACTTTGTTCAATTCGAAACTGAATTTGCATTTGAATTTATCAAGTTGAAATGTGATTTTGAAACGTTTTTATGTTAATTGATTGAACAGACGCTGCGACTAGCGGGTGATGATGGGGATGGTGGTGGGGAGGGGGGAGGGGAAAGGAGAGGGGAAGCTTGTCACTAATAATGTTGGCCAATAAACATGCTCAGCTGCGGGCGAAACCATTAAATTCAATTTCAAATTCAAATTCAAATTCATGCACGATTAATATCGATAAGAACAACAACAACAACAATAACAACAACAACAACAATAACTGAAGCCTCAGCAACAGGTTGAGCATAAATGATGACCAAAAAACCAAAAGTATCTTTATTATTTTGTCGATTTCTTTAGCTTCTTCTTCTTCGTCTTCTTGGCCAACTTTTCTTGTTGTTGCTGCTGCTGATTGGAAGGGAAATTTTTGGACTCTACGTTATGCTAGTATAACTTTCACAAAGATTTCGACTTTTCAGCAACAACAACAACAACGACAACAACAACGGCAACAACAACAACATTGATTGAAAACTTGGGCGACACAAAACTTTATTTTTTATTTTTAGCTGCCCGCCTTGACTTGCAGTTCAAGTTTGTCGCCTAAGTCTTTTGTTTTGACTATGTTGCGTTTTTAGTTTTTCTTTTCTTTTTTTCCTTTTGCTTTTGCTTTTGATTTTGCGGTTGTTTAACGTTTTCTCTGTAATTCCCCCAAAGTTGGTTACGCAATAAGCCAAAAAAAAAAGTTGGCTAAAATTGTAAGAACTACAATTTCTATGTGTCAAACTTACAGTGGGAATTTGTCTTCAGTTCAGTCGATTCTCGAGAGAAGTAATATATTTATATTCAGCAGCGACTAAATTTTAAATTGCAGAAATTTTAATCGAAATTAAGCTTTGATTTGACTTTTAATATTAAATATAAATATTAAAATCAATATGAATTTTCAAATTATTCGATTTAATTTAATTAAATTTCTACTTTATTTAATTGGCAATATTAAATATGACAAGAACAATTTTAACTTGTCAGAAGCTTGTCTTAAAAACGTATTTTATGTTTTTTGGTATACAATTCTAATTTGCAATTATAAAAGTTGAATGAAGATAAAAATTTAAATTTTATTATTTGTTCATAGTTTTTTTATTTAAATTCTCCTAGTAACTTTATACCTTTAACATTTTTTTATTTATTTTCTTTCAATTTTTAATATTTAACTTAGCTGTTTATTTAAAATTGTAATTTGTAATATTATTTTAATTTTTGTATATTTTTTGTCGACTGCTTTTAGTTGATGTTAAATAAAATATAATAAATCTTATTTTCAATTTCAATTATTATAGTTGAAATAAGTTGTTATACTATGATTTTTAAATAAAAATTGAAATGTAATTATTATGTCATAAATAAGATTTATTTTTATTATTTTATAATTAATATTTTAAAGCTAAAAGTTACGTTCCCTGATATTTACTGACCCAACGCTTTATAACACTTTTACCTAATTGAGGAGACAAATAGGGTCTCTCAAATTCTTTCTCTCTCTCTCCCTTTCTCAATTTGTTTGCACCAAAAGAGGAAACACACACACACACACATACACACACACAAACTCACATAGGGAAATTGTTTCCTGTTTGGTTTCGTTTGGTTATTTACAAGATAATTAATCCACATCGATGTCAAATTGACATGTGCGACGTCAACGTAAAAAGGTAACGCCAACTTGGCCGACAAACCAAGAAAGGAAGTCATTAGCCATCATAGTGATACCACCTATGTGTGTGTGTGTGTGTGTGAGGAAACAATATCTAAACGACTTGGTTAACAAAATGACCAAAAAGAAAAAATAATCAGAAATTTAGTTTGTCCATTAACACGTGCTGAAAGCTGACGTTGCTACTTAAATGCGGCTTTAATCTGCCACGCCCACACCCACACCTACGCCTCTGCCCACTCTACACGCTACAACTCTACACAATTCAATTGACCATTTTTGGGGGCAATGTAACCACAAAATGAGCCCAATTAAATGTGTTGTTTGTTTAAAAAAATAAATAAAAATAAATAGACAAAAATAGTAAAACTAAAATATTTAAATAAAATAATATTTAACTTAAATACTTTAAAGTTTTTTGTCAACTTAAAACATCTTTTAAACATTTGAAAATTGGTTAAAATAAAAATAAAATAAATAAAGAAAAGAAAATGAATTTAAATAAACTGCAATATTTTTGTTAAAATATGCTAGATTAAAAATACAAAAAAATAAAAATAAAATATTAAAAAAAAATATTTAACTTAAATACTTTGAAGATTTTTCTCAACTTTAAAAAACTTTCAAGCATTTAAAAATTTGTTAAAATAACAATAAAAAAACGAATGAAGTTGCATTTTAAATAAATTTTAATATTTATGTAAAAATATGCTAGATTTAAATTAATAAATAAATATAAATATACAAAATAGCAAAAATATCAATAAAATAACCAATAAAAAAAGATTTTACTTAAATGCTTTAAAGCTTTTTCTTTACTTAAAAAAATTTTTTTAAACATTTTAAAATTTGTTAAATAAACAATTTGTTAACAATAAAAACAAAACACGAAAAAAGTAGCAATTTAAATGGGCATGAAAAATAAAAACGATTATTTAAAAAACTTTTGAATATTTTAAAATATGCTTAATCACGCATTAAATAAGCTAAAACTGACAACACTGTCAATTAATGAGAAACCATTTAATGTAGTTTAGATTTCAGCTTTTATTATGCTGAAAATTTGTTGTCTAATCGATGCGTGATGTGGGTTGTTGACTGGCCACGCCCACGGCAACGCCTACGCCCACTTCCACCCCTACGCTCTTGGCCAACGGAAGTGCGAGTTGAAACATGAAAATGAATACAAATGAAAATGTGTTGCCCACTTGATTTGATTTGACTTTATTTTTATTAGAGTGCAACTTGGAAAAAGACTTGAAGTTGAAATTGTATTTATTTATTTATTTTATTTTTATATCAATCACTTGTTTATTGATTTATTTGCGTATTTATATTATTTTATTTTATTTTATTTATTTAACTTCAATTAAATATTAACGAAATATTAAAAAATGTAAAGAATATAAGCAAAAATTTATAAAGTTATAAGATCTGCGGGTATTTTAAATTTTAATTTAAATGATCCAAAATCCCAGAAAATCCGAATCAGATCAATAAGTATAAGTATTTTATTTGTATTAATCTACAAATTAGTGTTAGTTGTAATACGGGAATATTTAAGTATGTATCATTATTAGAATGATCAGGGATTTCTTAATAGGTGTAGGAAAATACACATTTTAGTTACAATTTATTTATTTCATATATTTTATTTATTTAAATAAGTCAAAGCTGAAAATGTGGGTGTAAATTATAATTAAAACATTGAGAGCCAAATGACCACAATTTAAAAAAGTGTCAAGTGTGAAAGGCAGCAACAAAATTTAAACTGAATGCGTAACTTGAGGAAAAAGTTGCGTTAACTTTGAATCAAGTACTCGTAATTCAAGTGCAGTGAAAGGTAAAAAGTTGACAACCCGACGAACATAATAATTATGAAATCAAGTTACAACTAAATTAGATTTATTATTTAAATATCTTTTACTTATTTTATTTATTTAAATCAATGTGAAGAAAACCAAGAATTTATGAAATGTTTGCAACATAAATAATTTTTCTAATTTCTATTTTTTTTAATGTATTTAATTACAGTTGAAATAAAATTTCAACTAAATTAAATTTATAATTTAAATATTTATATTTTATTTTATTTATTTAAATCAATGTGAAGAAAACCAATAATTAATAAAATTTATAACATAAATAATTTTTTAAATTTCTTTTTAAAAAATTGCAATAAATTATATTGTATACAATTGAAATCCAATTTCAACTAAATTAAATTTATTATTAATTATTAATAATATTAATTAATGCAACATAAATATTTGTTTAACTTCCATTTAAATTAAATGTACTTAAATACAATTAAAATCAGATTTCAACTAAATTAAATCTATTATTTAAATATCTATTATTTTTGTAATTCATTTAAAACAATGTGAATAAAACAAAGAATTAATGAAATTTCAACTTCTATTTAAATAGATGCAATAAATTGAGTTAATATTTTAAATATCTATTAATTTTTTTTATTAATTTAAATCAATATTAAACAAACAACAAATTAATGAAATCTATGCATCATAAATCTTTTTTTAAAATTTCTTTTTAAAAACTGCAATAAATATTTAAATACAATTCTTCCATCCCTTTATATAAATTATTTTTTCCCATCACATGTGATAGGAAAATGTACATGAAAAATACAAATGGAGACTTTTATTTTATTCCCTCAACTGTAGCTCTAATTCTAAGACATTGTCTTGATTAATCTCATAAAAAAGCTATAAAAAAAAGAGTTCAATTTACAGCTGGCTCGTGCCTGTCCAGTTTCAGTTTAGACACGTCCAGTCGAGTCGAATCAAGTCCAGTCAAGTCCAGTCGCGTCGATTCGAGTCCAGAGTGCAGCTGTGGCGCATTATTCGACATTTTGGGTGTCCAAAAATATATATATGTGTGAGTTTTGTGGTTTTCTGGACCGGTTATGTTCAAATGTTCAAATGCTCAAATGCTGAAATGTTCAAATCTTGAATCCCAGCAAAGTTTCTCAGTTTGCAACACAACGCAATGTGCTCCAATTTAATGGAAGTTTCTTTCTTTCTTTAGCATTAGACGCGTTTTATGCTCAGCTCACATGAGGTGAAGGGAATGCCAGTGAGCGGGGGAGGGAAGAGGGGTGAGGGGTGATGGGTGCGAGGGGCAACTGATAGCTTTCACTCAGCCTCAAATGTTACTTGAAGTAATTGAAACAAATTCACCATTCTCTTTTATTTAACATAATTAATAATCTCTTTCTCTAACGAGAGTTTTTTGCCAGTTTGTTAAATTTTATTTATTTTTTTAAGAATTTAAATTTCATTTTTAAATTTTAAATTAATTCTTTATTTATTTATTTTATTTTTAATTATTTTAATTTATATATATTTACTATTTGATATTATACAAATTTTATTTTATCTTACGAAGAACTCAAATTTAATTATTAATTATATTTTTAAGTAACTCCAAATCTATTTTAATATGGTGAAGAATTCAAATTTGTTTTTAAATTTTAATTGAATGTTAATTAATTTTTTTGTTTTTATTTTATAAAGTTTTATTATTTACAATTAGTTCAATTTCATTTTGCTTTGTGAAGAACTCAAGTTTAATTTCTTTATTCCATCTTATTTGAAATTAATCTAATTTAATCTAGTTACTGTAAAGAATTAAATTAAATTTTCAATTTAATATCAATTTAAATTTTTGTAAAGTTATGCAATTTTATATTTTAATTGATTTTTAAATTATTTATTCTAGTTTATTTATTTTTATTTAATTTATATATATTATATTTATTAAAAATTAATTAACAATTATTTTGTTTTGTGAAGAACTCAAATTTGATTTTTATAACGTCATTTTATTTTATTTTAAATTAAATTAATAATAAAATTTTCAATTTCAATTTATTTTATTGAATTTTATTTATTTTATTGATATTGTGAAGAATATAACATTAATTCTATTCTATTTAATTTTATTTTATTTATTTTAAATTTATTCAATTTTATGAAGTATATTGATATTGTGATGATTCAACATTAATTTTTTAATTGCAACTGAATTTATTTTAATTATTTGTATATGAATTTATATTTTTGATGAAACATGAGTCATGTTGAACTGTGGCAGCAACCACAATTTGGGTTTATAACTTGCTGGTTTGATGCTAACGTGTTAGTCCAGCATTCAATACGAGGAATATTATAAATTGAGCCGCGTTAAACGAAAACGAATATTGCGCCAAAATGGCAAAAGAGTCGAGTCGAGTTGAGTTAAGTTGCTGACTACAGCAAATCTCTAAAGACACCGAGATCAAAAACCGGCTGGAGGCAAAGCTAAAAAGCCAAGCAGCCAGAAAGCCAAAAGACAGCCGGCTTCATCTGTATCTATAGCTGTATTTGTATCTGTATCTGTAGCTATGTTTAAAGCTCAGCAACAGAAACGTCTGAAAAGTCGTGTGCAGTTTTGTGGTGCTGAGCTACAAGTTTTGTAGCTTGCCAAACTGGTTTTCATTTTGGTCACAACTCTTCAAGCCAAGAGTTCTCTTGAGTCCAACACAAAGCCAGAGAGACAGATACATTTTTTTCTAAAATATCTTTGCCAAGATGGCGTCACATTAACCGGTTGTTGAGACTGAGACTGAGACCTGAGTCTCAAACTGAGACTGAGACTGTCTTTTTTTGTAGAGATTTGTGTGTGTATACCCCTATAAAATGAACTGTCCCCCCTTATATTTATTCCCCCGTTTTTTAGTTGACTTGACTTTACTTTAACATTTTCTGGTTTCTTCTTTGCAGGTCTTGTGGCACTTGGATGCCTTTCGAAGATCGTTCCGAGGTCTCAATCAACATGTTTGCGGTGGTCAAGACTGTATATTCTGTGCACTTAAGGTGAGTTTAGCCGAGACACCAACCACACTCATTAAATCACTTTACATTTAAATCTAAATCAATCTTTGGCATTGCAAATGTTATTTTCTTATAAATATTGACAGCTACTATACATATATCAATCAATCTTTGGCATAAAATAAACATGAATAAATAAATATTTATAGCTATTATATATATTTTACTTATTTATATAAATAATTTAATTGAGTTTGTGCACTAAAGGTGAGTTTAGCCGAGACACCAACCACACTCGTTAAATCACTTTAAATTTAATTTTAAATCAATCTTTGGCATTGATAATATATAAATATGTATCTTATAATATCTTTTAACAATCTTATAAATATTGATATAAATTGATATAAATATCAATAATTTAATTTAATCTGTACACTTAATTTGAGTTTAGCCGAGATACGAACCACACACATTAAATCGTGTTATTTCAAATTTGAATCAGTCTTTAACATTGCAAATGTTATATTCTTATAAATACAGCTACATATATATATTTTACTTATTTTTTAAATAATACCATTCAATTTGCAGTTGCTATTATTATTTCAATTATCTGCTTTTCAGAAAGTTCTTACATTTTTGTTGCATACTTTTAAGATCTCAATGAAAATCCCTTCTTGCTGAGATTTCTACTTTTTACATTTTTTACACAAATAGATTAATAAACTTTGCTGGTTTTATTGAATAATAATTGACAAAACTTAATAGACCTATTCAATTTTGTAAGCACAGGTTTTGAGAATCTTTACATTCTTTTTGATACTTTTCTTACTTTATTCTAGTTGCTTAGGGTTAGATCAAAATACGATCTGACAATCATTGAATTAAACTATTTTTATAAATTAAAAAACAAATATGTATATGCATTTTTCCACTATAAAATGAATAATTGGAGTTTGTTACATTTTTGTTACCAGTCCATTTTCCTCTTATTCTTATTTCTATCATTTACATGATTCTATTTTTTGCATACTTTTGGGCTGCAATTGCTCAATGTGTGACACATTTTTCATCCAATTTTTATTATGTACTTAGTAAAAAATTTAAGAAAAAGCAATTTGTATATTTCTCTCTTTTAATTTTTATAATTGGTAAATTTAAAATTATTTTTACTTGCAATATTTATTAAAAGTAATATAAAAATATTGCTATTTGCAATTCATTTAATAAGAGATTTATTCATGGGCGTTCCAGAAATACAAACCAACCACAATTCCATACATATTTGTTGGTTTACATTTATTATATTAACTTAAAGATAAATTTTCTTTTAAATTTGTACAGAAAAAAATATAAAATAAAAAAAATAAAAATATAATATGATTTTGAAATACAAATTTAAATTGAATTATAATTTCATAGTTTTTGCATTGTTGTCAATAAATTAAAACTCATTTTATTCAAGAAAAAAATGCAAAATGAAAATGTATAGTATTCCACGATAGATTATTAAATACATTTTACTTCTGCTATTTTTTTCATTCATTTGTTTTCGTTTTTATTTTGTTCAACTCTTAACACTTGATGATGCTATTATACTGTTCAGGGTCAGTCTGGCAGTCAGACAGTTGGACAGACTGTCAGACTGTCAGACAGCAATTTTCCCAGTCTGTGCACGGTGATTTTCCCGTGTCTCGTTCATTTTCTCTCTCATTTTAATTGCTGGTTCGCAGTTCCCGGGACCAAGTTGCCAAATCATTTTTCACACGCACATGCAGAACACACACACACACACACACGTATATATATACACATATAAATATATATATATATATACATGCATAGACAATTGCTCAATGTGTTTGTGCTCATCAGTTTCAAGTGCGTGTTTCCCATTTTCATTGCATGAAAATTCCCACAGTTGACGGGGGGAGAATCCCGCACAATAAATGCAATTGCAACTGTTGCATCTGTTGAATTTTCAGTTTTCCCGTTGCAAAGACATACAAGAGAAAGAAAAAGGAAGAGAAATAAAATCTGCCACCTTTTGAACTCTGACATTTGACAAAGAAAAGCAGAGAGAAAGAGATGAAGAGCAGAAGAAATGAAACCACGACAATTTCTGGTTTTTAGGTTGAGTTTAAGCTTTGCCTTTTTTTTAGACAAATTTTTTTGATGTCTACTTTTATTCCTCTTTTATTTATTTATATGTATTTATTTTAATTTCTCAAATTTATTTTGATATCTACTGTTATTCCTTTTTTTTTTTATTTATATTTATTTTTGGAAAATTCGACTCTTTTTCACTCTCAAAATTCTGGCAGTCATGTTTTTATCTTCCCTCCACATTTGCATTGAAAGGACTCGGCTTTTGTTTTGTGATCCTGTCAAGTCGTGCGTGAAACTTTAATTGCTGCCCTCGTTGCATTAATTAATGCTTAAATGAATGATTAATGCGACTCGTTAAGTGTCATGTTCTGTTCTCACTCAATTATGCAAATTAAACAACGGTGTTACCAGTAATTTATAAATGGCTAAATATGGCTAATGTGATTCCAAAAGGTAGCTAAAAAAAAGCTAAAATATATTACAAATTTCTTAATTTTATTTTTAACATTTAGAGTAATGTTTTTAACAGCTGAGTAATTAAATTACAAAATTTCTGTTAAATCTTATTCTACAAAATCAACTAAATCATGAACAGAATAATTTTATTTTCTCAAATATAAATTATCTAATATAATTATCTGACAATCTGAAAACGTAGTTAGCTAAATTTTTTTGTATACTTTCTATATAAATAAAATTTTATTTTTCAAGCTAAACTTTTGTAACCTAAAATTAATTTTAAAATGCACCAAATAAGAAATAATATTTCAATGCGTCATATTCTATGTATATATTTTCTTTTAAAGTATATATAATATATTGAAATAATCTGCCATTAAGTATTTGTTTTTAAACAGCCAGATTTCTATTTTTTTTTCTATATGTTGCTATTATTTAAAATATATATTGTTCTTCATTAAACTATTCCTATAATCTTGCTAAACTTTTGTATGCTAAAATACAATAAATAAAAAATATATTTTAGCTACTATAAATTGTTACTAAAATATTGAAAAAAAATCAGCCATAAATTAATTGTTTTAAAATAGCCAAATTTCTAGCTATTTTCTATGTTATGAAAAAAAGAAAATCCGTGATTCCGATATTAAATTAATCCAATGCGTTGTCAGAAGTACGGTAATCCCGGACTTTCTTCAATCAAGTACAAAATACTTGAATCAGGGACGATTTTTCTCAGCAGTTAAAAAGTTTACTTACTTAAAAATGTAAAAAAAAAGAAATGCTATTATTTTTTTAATTTTTACGATTTCTACTTGGAATATTAAAAAAACCTTTAACGTACAATTTTTACTATAAATAGTATAAAACTATTGTTATTTTCAATTCGTTTGATAATAGTTATATTCAGGGGTGTTCCAGAAATACAAACCAAACAAAAAACGGTTGGTTTAGACTTAACAAATTTTTTTCATTTATTTTTTTTTTTTATTATATTAATTTTAAGAAAACTTTTGTTTTAATTTTGTATAGAAAAATATAAAACACAAATTTAAATTGACTTATTGAATTGATTTTTCTCAGCAATATTTTGATTTGCGGGGCTCTAATCGTTTTTTTTTAGTTAGATAAAAAATTGTAGGCTTCTTTGATTAATTTCTTAATTTAACAATAATATTCTGAATGCATACTTAGAAAATGCATGCTAAAATCAAGAGTATTTAACGTGAATTCTAGAATGTTTTTTAGCTGCAAGAAATTAAAGCTAAAATGACAGCACTTTGCAACCCTCTGCGATTGTGCAGTGAAAAAAAAGGAGGCAAGTTCGTTGCCTAAGTCTTTCGTTTCATAGAAGTCAATAAACTGCCGCCTGGTCAGCGTGTCCTCCTACAACAACAACAACAACAAAAACAACAACAATGGTTTGTTAGCCACAACAAATTTCCATAAAATGAATTGTTCAAGAAGCAGAAGATGAAAAGCAGATTTCAATAACAACAGCAACAACAGCAACCAAATAAAAAGCAGGCTGGAAAAGCGACTGGGCAACAAACTGATGATCATCATCATTTGGCCAAGACAACAACAACAACAACAAGAATAAGTTAACCCGTAGGCAACAGGCAAAAGAGCTCGTGTCGATGACGACGACGACGACGACGACGGCGATGTGGAAAACTCAGCGCCTTTTAAGACGACGCGACTGTACTTATTTTTAAGATTCGTCGTCGTTGTCGTTGTTGTCGCAAGCACAGGGTGTTCCCAGTTACCTGTTAGAGCTACAACTCCTGTGTGCACGCTCTCTCTCTCTACCTCTCTCTCTCTCTGTTTCTCTCGCTGCCGCTCTCTCTCTCTGTTGCTCTTTTTGTGTTGATGACGTCGTCGTTCGTCGCTTGGCAGAAGTGGAAAGTGTTAGTGATGTAAATTCAAACTGCAAATCTCATTTTAAATGAGACTTTAAACTTTACCCTCAAGTTATTCGATTCATCGCAAAAAAATTTAAAAGATTCCTCCATTTTTCATACAAATATTGAATTTATTGAAAATATTTGAATGTGGTTTTTAATTCTTAGATTAAATTATAAAATGCAATTTATATGTTGATTTTTTACAAAAAATTGAAAAATAATTTGTGTTATAAAAATCGAAAAATAATTTATTATTTTCAATCTGATGTTGATTTTTATAAATAAAAAATTCAAAAAATAATTTTTATTATAAAAATCAACAAATCATTTTTATTTTTAATCTTTATTATAAAAATCAAGCATAATAGTTATTTTATGATTTTTAAATAACAATTGAAATTTAATAATAATTTCATAATTTTTATTTTTTTAATCAAAAAGTAAGAGTTATTATTAGAAATAAAAGCATATTGCATTCCGAAAAGCATATCCAATATTTTCCCATTCATATAGATCATTTTTTCGACTTACATTTTTTAAACTTATAACTTTCTTTTGCGATCTCTAATTTTTGGTTGGATTTCTATTGATCTACAAAAGATTCTGATACTAGTTTAGTATAAATAACTCCGTTGTTTCTGGATGAATCTTAACGATACTCACAGAGTTCATATTTAACATTAACTTATATATTCGGACTAAGTTCCGTAAAAATCTGACTATTATTTCAGATAGATGTCATAGGAATTTTTAGTCGGAATTTAAAATTACAGTTCGGTTCATACTTAATAAAAGATTTTTAGTGCACAATTTTAAAATGTTAAGAACAAAACGGGTTTAAATTCAAGTACGAATATACTTAATTTTAGGATGTCATTTTTCGCTGAATGTACACTGAAAAAAAGAAGACCAAATTCTGAAATCAAGAACATTCATCTTAAATATTTTATTCTTAAAATAAGACCATTTTAAGACCAAATTAATAAAACTAAGAATATTAATCTAAAAATTTGCAGTTCTTAATAAAAGAATTAAAAATCTTAAATTGATAAGAAAATATAAATATGTCATATTTAATATGAAGACAGTCGAGGGATCGAAACCAGCTCTAGCCAAGTAAAAAACATATAATCGGAATATTTATAAAAAATAAATCCAAAAAAAGTATAAATATCAAAAAAAAATAATAAGTTTAAAGTTTTAAAAACAGCTGCCTTATTTTTATATTATTGCTTTGAGAATTTAAGAATGTTTGGTCTAAAAATAAGAACTTATTCTTATTTGAAATGTTCTTAAAATCGAGATGTGTTTTCTAAATTTAAGAATTTTATGTTCTCAACGCATTTTTTAGACCAAAATTCTTAGTTCTGAGACCAAAATCTTGATATAAGAACATTTTGTTTTATCAGTGTAGAAAGTGTTTCATTTCTTTGCTCTCCGCTCTCCGCTCTCTCTCTCTCTGTTCTCCCCCCTTTCTCTTTATTGCCCCCTTTGCCGTTTATTTCTTTCCCTGTTTGTTTTGACTCTGAGACGCTGCATTGTTTTTTGTTTGTTTGTTTGCTGTTGTTGTTGTTGTTGCTGTTGTTGTTGTTGTTGCTGTTGTTGTTGTTGTTGCTGTTGTTGTTGTTTTCTCGTGCCCGCTTTTTTTACCTTTTAGTCCGATCGTCGCGCCGGTTGTCATAGAGCTGCCCCTCCCCTCTCCTCCTTATCCCCTCTCTCCCCTTTCTCTGCTCTTCCCACTTGTTTGCTGCCACATATTAAACGACAACCCCTTTTTTTATTTTTTTTATTTTGTTATTTTCTGGCTTTGCATTAATTATCTTTCTCTTTGTCTCCCACTGCCGGCTTTTCCACTTGTCGCTGCTAAATTAATTAAGTTTCCCCTCTTCCCACCTCTCCCGTCATCACTCTTCTCTCTCCCACGCCTGTTCCCAGTTCTTTTCTCAGTTCTCAATTCTCAGTTTTTAGTTCCCTGCATTTTCCAGCTTAATTATGAATCGCTTCCAACTTAAACTTTAGCTTCAGTTTTAACTTTAGACTTGTTTTAAGTCACTCGCCCCTCGCAAAGAAGTCAAAGAAGAAGAAGAAGAAGAAGAAGAGTAGAAAAAGTAGAGGGAGATGAAGACTAAGAGACATTGGCCCTGTGAGAAACTCCCACGACAACAACAGCGACTAACAATTTGGATCTGGATCTGGATCTGGATCTGCATCTGAAATTTACTTCTTCGTTGATTGCTTTTCTTTATATTTTTGTAGACCCTGTACTTGAAATGTAAAAAGGGTCTATGAAGTTTGTCCACATAAAAATTTTAAATAATTTTAAAGCTTATTTATAATATAATATCGTATTTCGAATAGTTGCGATCGGAAAATAGTTTTTCTATTTAATTTTGAAAATATATTTTTTATTTGTCTGTTATCAAAACTAGTTCAAATTATAAAATTGCCATTAAAAATGTATTTTAGGTGGAATCTGTATTTTTTTTAAATCCAAGTGCTGTCACTTTTTTCTTAGTTTTTCAACAAAACAAATTCCTATAGAGATTAGAAATGTCTGTTTTTTAATGTCAGAGTCACAAAATGCGACAGATTTATTTCCAATTTCAAATTATTAATTTTTGTTATTCAAAATTTTATATTAGTTCATGCATTTTTATGCACGTTGAAAATTCATTTAATCAATAAATTTTGTAGTTTATCAAATCTTCAAATCTCTCTCATTTTTTTTTTACATATTTTTGCGTATTTTTTTAAGTTTTTATTAATTTTTTTGTGATTGTTTTACTTGTTTAATAAGACTTATTTTCGATTTTTGTAATAAAAATTAAAAATTAATTAAAAATTATCTCTCAATGCTTACAAAAAAAAATAAAAATTTTCTTTAAATTTTTATACTAAACATTAAAGATAAAAATTTCGTTTTCAATTTTTATTATAAACTTAAAAATAATCTTTAAAATTTTATAAACAAAATTAAAAATTATCTTTTAATTTTTGTAATAATAATAAAAACTATCTTTCAATTTAAACAATTAAAACAATAGTTTCGTTTTCAATTTTTTATAATAAAAATAAAAATTAACTTTAAATTTTTATAATAGAAATTAAAAATAAAAATGATCTTTCAATTTTTATAACGAAACTAAAAATATTTTTTAAATTGTATAATAAAAATGGAAAAATATCTTTCAATATATATTATAAAAATTTAAAATAAAAATTATGTTTTAATTTTAAAAATAAAAATAAGAATAATTTTTCAATTTTTTGATTAGAATCAACAAATAATTTTTATTTTATCCCTGTTTTGTATCATTTTACTTTTCGACCCAATAAGTACAGGGTCTCTCACAGTCGAGCTCGCACGTGGGTTTTCCTATAAATTTTATGATACGAATATTCATGGCCATTTGATTCTTTCTTTTTATTTTGCTCCTATTTACTCCCTCACTCTCTCTCTCTCTCTCTTTCTCTCTCTCTCTGGCTGGAAATGAAAAATTGTCTCGTCGCGTTAAGTGAAATTTAAACGCTTCAATGCGCAATTCCCACATCATCAAGCCAAAAAAAATGAAGAAGAACAAAAATACATCAACGTTGATCTTTAGTCCTCATTGTTCCAAGTCAAAATCTCAAGTCTCCTGTCTCCTGTCTACTGTCTCCTGTCTAAAGGACAAAGTCATTAAAATTGTGCATTTCTCTGAAATTGATAATCACAAATGACTTGAGAAAGAGACGAAGAGGAGAGGAGAGAAGAGGAGAGGAGAGAATAAGAGTGCAATGACTGGATGAATTCAAATCTGGCTGTACCACTTTTATTTTTATTTTCTTTCTTTTTTGTCACTTTTCACTTTGGATAAGCTGCAAGTTCTTATCAAGTTGAATTTGGGGTGCTTCTATTTGCCAGCCTAATCTCTATCTCTATCTCCAACTCCATCCATTTCTATCTGTATCTCTATTTTTATCTTTATGTTGTCTACACATTTTGAGCCCTTGATTCGTTTCGTTGATTCATTTATTTGCTCTTCACTTATAAACTGAAATTAACATGAACATGAACAATTCACAAAGCCATAAAAACTCATCACCATCATCATTATTATTATGATCATCTGATTTTGATCATGAGCATTTATAATAACCAAAACTCGAGACTCTTAAAAATTACTTATTAATTCTGTCACATAAAAAAAATTTTAAAATAGAAAAATTTATAAAAAAAAAAAAAATAGAACATATCAAATCAAAATTTAAAAATGCAAAAACAAAACATTAAATAAATTAAAATTGATTAATGAAATTTTATAAATTGTGTTATATAATCATAATCAATTTAAATTCGAAATAGAAAAATATATTTTCAAAAACTAAAATAATACAAAACATAATATAGATATAGATTTCATATAATATAGATTTCATAAAATAAATTTGAAGTTTAATAAAGAAATTTTATAAATTGTGTTATATAATAATAATTAATTTAAAATCAAAATAGAAAATATTATTTACAAAAATTCAAAATATACAAAACATAATAAACACTTAATAAATTAAATTTTGGAATTTATAAACTTTCTTTCTCACAAAAAAACATAATCAATTTAATATCAAAATATATTAAAAAAAATTTTAAGACACTAATATTTGAAATTTAATAAAGAAATGTTAATGGTTCTATACGGATTTATTCACTCTAAGAAATTAAGCTTCAATACTAGAATAATTAAAAATAAGTTTAATTGAAATTTAATTTTGTTATATAAAAAAACATAATCAATTTAATATCAAAATAGTAAAATATATATTAAAAATATAAAAAATACAAAACAAAATGAACATTTAATAAATTAAAATTTAAAGCGTAATACAGAGAATTTCTGGTTCTATTCTCTAAGAAATTACTCTTTAATAGTCAAATAATTAAAAGTAAATCAAATTAAAATTCAAAATAAAAAACATAATCAATTTAAAATCAAAATAGTAAAATATATATTAAAAATTTAAAAAAATACAAAACAAAATGAACATTTAATAAATTAAAATTTGAAATGCAATACAGAGAATTTCTGGTTCTATTCACTCTAAGAAATTACGCTTCAATACTTGAATAATTAAAAGTAAGTCGAATTCAACAGAAATTAAACAGAAACAAAGACTGATCAGATATGACAGTAATTATTGTATATTTTATGAGGGAGTGTTGAAGAGGAAAAAAGATGATGTAGATGTTGAAATAAGAAATTATTTAATGCTCGCATTCGCACTTATCTTCACTTCTTCAGTTCTTCAGTAATTGTCGAAAAATGCAAAAATTTCACGGAGCAAAGCGAAATTGTGAATCTGATAAGCTCAACTTGAGTTCAAGATTTCGAATTGAATTTTTCTTTATTTCATTTATTTTTGTGGCCAACCTTCAGACGAACACGTCGATGGATGGAAATGGAATACGAAAATAAAATAGTAATAGTACGAGAATAATGTATAATGAATGATAATAAAATTTGTGAGTAAGAGATTAATCGTGTTGAAGATTTGACATCAGATTTAGCTGGAAGAGCTGAAGATTAAGATGAATCAGCCTCATTTTCAGTTCAAATCTCAGCTTGTGTCATTTATTTATTTTCTTACTTATTTATCTATTTACTTTTATTTATATATTTACCCATAATTCACTCAGTGTTTCTTAAAAGTCAAAATATTTTTTATTTATATTTTTTTCTAAAAACTCGATTTATTTTTTATATATATCTATTCTGATGTTATTATTTTTCTTATTATTTTTTACTACTTCAACATTAGTTTAAAACTCAGTCACTATTTATTTATATTAATATTTACTTGTTTATTTATTTATTTACTTATTTTGATTTTAATCAGATATTTATTTTATTTATTTTCTAACTATATAATAACACCAAAATAGATACATATATATAAAGTCTAAGTTGCGTTTTTAGAAATAAATATAAAAAAGTATATATTAATTATAAAACTATAATTTAAAAAAAATATATATATTTATGTATTATATATTCTGATCTTATTATTATTTATTATGATAATATTATTTTATTCTACTTCAACTTCAGCTCAAATCTCAGCTGCATTTTTAGCATTTATTTAGTTTATTCATTTCTTGTTTATTTATCTATTTACTTTTTGTATATTTCTTTCTAAAAACTCAATCTATGTTTTATATATTTATTATTTAAATATTATTTTACTCTGGCGCAACATCAGCTTAAAACTCAGCTGCGATTTTAGCCATTTTTATTTTTTTTAATATTTACTTGTTTATTTCTTTTGTTTTATTTACTCAAAATTTTAAAACACTGATTAAATTATATTTCTATATATATTCTAGTATTATTATTTCCTATAATTATTATTATAATAATAATTTATAATTATTTAAAATTTTGTAGCCTTGTGGATTATAAAACTGAATTCTTCGATTGAGTTTAAAATTTTCTTTAAAGAGATTAGACAAGTCAAAGTTTGATGCTACATTTTTCCTTCCCTCTCATTTTCCCTCCTCATCTTTTTTCCTCTTCTTTCTCTTGATCCAATCAATCAATTGTTGGTGTCAAATTGCCACATTACAAGATGAGTGAGTCATAGAATGGAATTGGAATTGGAATCGAGATTGGAGTCAACTTGAAAGATGTGAAGTGATGTGAAATGGCATGGAATGATGTGTGTGGTTGTGTGGTGCGATGTGGTTCAGTCTTTAAAATGCAACAGAGTCAACAACAACAACATTAACAACAACAACAACAACAATGCAATCCATTTATGTTTCTGTGTCTTTGGGTTTTGAGTCATGGGCCAAGTCATGGACTTGTAACCGATAAAAAGCCCGAAGAAAATAAAGAAGAAACTGTAGAAACTGTAGAAGAAGATGATGATAAAGCAGCTGAGAAGACGCTTTAAAATATTTAAATATATATATATATATATTTATACTTAGACATTTTGTTGAAGAGACAACAGCGAACAAACAATAAAAACGTGCAACATGAACGTGATGTTGTGGCTTACTTTTCACCTACACCAACAACAACAACAACAGCAACAACAACAAACGTCACATCTTTGCTAGTTGTTGTTGTTGTTGTTGCTGAACCTTGTCTTTTAGGCCGTGTTTATGGTGCGTTTTTACGTGTTGCGGGTTGTCGTTGTTTTTGGGTTTTTTTCTCTCCTCTCTTTTCTGAATTTCTGAATTTTCTGTTTCTTTTTTTTTTTTGTGGGTCGATCGATCGAACTGCAAAGAAGAAGAAGAAGCAGAAGACGATGCTTTGCGCCTTTTGGGAAAGTCTTGGCCATACATTGGAGGCATTTCCGTTTAGCGCTGACTCAGCCCATAGACGTTATTGACCATGGCCAACAAAAACCCATGCGAGATATTTTAGTCAACTATTTATTGGAAATAAAATTGCATAGTACAATTTAAACAGATTGAAAATTAATAATTCTATTATATAAATTGACTATTTAGAGTTTAATATTTTTTAAAATTGAATATTTTAAAATTAAAAACAATGCAAAATAGACTAATTGAAAGTAGACAATTTAAAGTTTAATATTTAAACATTTAATCAAAGAGAAAGAGACAAATTTGAATTACACAATTTAAAGTTTAATATTTGTACATTAAAATCAAAGCGAAAATGACCAAATATATATTGAAAATTTAAATTTTAATATTTTAAAATTGTAATCAAAGCAAAATAGACCTGTTTAAAATTATACAATTTAGAGTTGAATATTTAAAAATTAAAATCAAAGAAAAATAGACAATTTATAGTTAGACAATCTAAAATTTAATGTGCTTATAAATTAAAATCAAAGCGAAATAGTCAAAATAAATATTTTCAATTTGAAGTTTAATTTTTAAAAATTAAAATTAAAGCGAAATAGAGAAATTAAACATTTTAAAATTAAAATCAAAGCCCAATAGGCAAATTGAAAATTAAAATTAGTATTTAAAAACTAAAATCAAATCGAAACTGACCAATTAAAATTAGACAATTAAAATTTTAATATTTATAAATTAAAATCAAAGCAAAATAGATAATTGAAATTAGACAATTTAAAGTATAATATTTACACATTAAAATCAAAGCGAAAAACACAAAATATATATTGCAAACTTAAAGTTTAATATTTAAAAACTTAAATCAAAGCAAAATAGACAAATTAAAAATTTACATTTAAAATTTTAATATTTAAAAATAAAATCATAGCGAGTTAGACAAATTTAAAATTAGACAACTTAAAGTTTATTATTTAAAAATTAAATCAAAACGAAAAATACCAAATATATATATTGAAAATATTTTAAAATTGAAATCAAAGCAAAAAAGACAAATTAAAAATTTGCAATTTAGATTTTAATATTTAAATATTAATATCAAAGTTAAATAGCCAAAATAAAAATGTTCTATTCAAAGTTTAATATTTAAAAAATAAAATCAAAGCAGGAATAAACATTAAATTGAAAATTGCTAGTTAAATTTTCAATTTAAATAATAGATATCGAATATTAAAGTTGAAATCGCAATGGGAATTGAGAAGTGGAAACTGTGGCCATTTTATGACTGAATAGTATTATTTTTTTCTAATGCCACGCCCACTGCGACCCAGCGAAAAGTGGCAACTGGTTTTTAGCCAAAAGCCCTTTTAGCCTGTCTTGTCAATCTGAGCGCAAAGTTCGAGATTTAAGTTTTTATTTGATTTGATTTTTTTTCTTTAGTTTTGCGCCATTTCCATTTGTCATTTCAAACAGACGCAAATCTGTGGGTTACAAACACACACACATACACAGAGAGGGGCACAGGTTGTCAGTCAGTCAGGCACAGGGTGACTCAAGCGAAAGAGAGAGACACTGAGAGGGAGAGAGAGAGAGAGAACAAACAACTTGTTTACCTGCGCAGAGCACATTTTACCTGTTTTTACCTTTTGTCTTTTACCTTTTGTTCTGCCTCTCTGTGTGTGTGTGTGTGTGTGTGTGTGTGTGTGTGTGTATGTGTGTGTGTGTGTGTGTGTGTGTGTATGTGTGTGTGTGTGTGTGTGTTTGCATTAGTTGTGTTGTTGGCCTACTGCAACACGCAAAACTCCCCCGTGTTTCGAGTTGGCTCAATGTGAGCAGAAGTCATCGCTGCACAGTGGCACAAAACGGCTAGAAAATTAACACAATATTTATAGAAAATTTTATTTAGTATTGTATTGATTTATAAAAAGTGTAGGAAAATTTTATATAAAATAAATAAAGTAAATTAAATTACACTATATTTATAGAAAATTTTATTTATGAGTCAACTGATTAAAAAAAGTGCAAGCTTTTTCAATTTTCTACAAATGTATATATTTAATTTATTTAAAATTAAATATAATTTATATAAGATTATAAATTATATTTAATTTTAAATAAATTAAATATATACATTTGTAGAAAATTTATTTTATTGTATTATTATTATATTATATTGATTTTATCTAATCTTATATAAAATATATTAACTTTAAATTTTTAATAAATGTTGTATCAAAAACTTTGACATCAAAATATTCAATTTGCTTTTAATCTTTTCAATTTACAAATTTCAAATATATAAATATTTTTTGTCTTTAATCTATTCAATGAAAAATAAAAATTTTATTAATAGTTTTGATTTTATTTTACATTAAATACATACAAATCCCTGAAAATATTTTCCAAAATATTAAAATTATTAGAAAACAAAAATAAAATCAAGAAAATGGGTAAACTTAAAAAATGGCTAATAAATATAAAATTTTAATGCATTAATTTTAATTTTCTATAAATGCGTCAATTCTTTAGATACTTTGACATAGAAATATTCAATTTGCCATTAAGCATTTAAATTTACGAATTTTAAATACATAAATATTTTTGTATATATTATTTTATGCAACTAAAAATACTTCTAGAAACTTATCAATATTTTATATTTTATTTTAAAATCAATATTTATGCAGCTGGGAAATTTAAATAAAAATTAAATTATTTAAAAATAAAGAAAAAGTCTGTGATTTACATATGTAGAAAATAAAAAATGATTGGTAATAATAATAGTTATAAAATTTTAATGCATTAAATTGAATTTTAATTTTCTATAAATGTTGTGTCAATTTTTTAGATACAAATCTTAAATATATAAATATTTTTATTTATATTATTTTATGCAACTAAAAATACTTCTAGCAACTTATCAATATTTTAATATAAAAATTAAATGGCATACAGATTAACAAAATTATTTAAAAATAAAAGAAAAGTCTGTGATTTAAATATGTAGAAAATAAAATACAGACAGGTGATATTAAAATGTATAGGCAAATTTAGTAATTTTTCCCACTGTGCATGGGTTGTCTTTCAAAAATATAACAGAAGTTCTTGTCTCTCCCGCTCTGTCGCTCTCTCAGCAAACCGGTCGTCGTCAGCAACTCTCTCACTCTCTGTCTCTCTCTATCTCTGTCTCTCTATTTGTTAGTCGCTCTCTCTCTCTCTCTCTCTCTCGCTTGTTCTGACTGTTTGGCTTTGAGCCCGCGCTTGGCCAGGTTAAGACTGAAACGAGTTTCAGTTGCGAGCCAATTTTTGTAGCGCGTGGACGTCGCTCGTTTTCAATTCCGATTCCGTTTTTATTCGTTGCGATCCTAAAAACTCGAATACTCGAAACGGGAATTCAAATCTCTGCAGCATACAAAATAAAGAGAAGCACCAACAAAAATTAAGAAGAAGAAGCTGAAAAAAAACGCGCGCGCTGAACAAAAAAAAAAAAACGAAATATCGAAACGTAAATCAAAATAAATTTGTATGTTCAAAATACAAGTTATTTAATTTTTTGTATCTGCATTTTTTGTTCTTGTGTGAGAAAAAATTGTTTTTTGTTAGCAAATCAACAAAATTGTTGTTGTTCGTTGTTCGTTGTACGTTGTTGTTGTTTTCAACAAGCACTTTTGGGATTAAAAACGCGTCCAGCATTAGATCATTCAAATGATCAATTGAAAAGCAGAAAAAGGATACCAAAAGAGAGAGACAGACAGAGAGCAAGAAAGAGCGAACAAATAACAAAAGGAAACACAGGAAAAATATATAAAACACACACACACAAAATGTCAGCGTAAGTAAAAGAGATTTTACTGAGATTTGCCAGAGAATTGCCAGAGATTTGTCAGAGATTTGTCAGAGATTTTTGTCATAGCAGATTTGAGATTATTTTACTTTTTTTTTAACAAATTCCCCCATTAAACCCTAGATTTAATAATAATATATAACAAAAATTGTTTTTTGAATTTCGTACAAAAAGGAAAAATATTTATTTTTAGTGTTGCAATTTTTGA
The DNA here is from genome assembly GCA_035042165.1 of Drosophila kuntzei. Taxonomy (NCBI): domain Eukaryota; kingdom Metazoa; phylum Arthropoda; class Insecta; order Diptera; family Drosophilidae; genus Drosophila; species Drosophila kuntzei. The sequence continues at coordinate 755,290 of JAWNLU010001233.1, read as the reverse complement.
AATGCCTAAATATTCACAACAACTTTTATTAAATATTTTCTAAACTTAAAAGACTTTATTGTCTTTTATTTTATGCATTCAAAAATTATAGTATTTAATGACTTGTATTTTTCTACTCTATTATAAAAAGTCTTCAAAAACTTTTAGTTTTTTCTACTCATCAAAAAAAGTTCTCAAAGACTTTTGTTTCTATTTTTAAAAAATAATAGTTTTTAGTGATATTTATTTATTTTTTATGTGTAATTAAAAGTTTTTAAAAGAACACTTCAACTGAGAGCTGAGATCATTATTTAAAGTTTTCAAGTTGATCTGCCCCTTCCCCCTGATTTAACAGTTGCTCATAGTGGAGTGAGAAAAATCAAAATATCTATAAATATTGCATTTTTTTTTTTTGGGAATTTGGCCTTTTGTCTTTTTGACCAGATTCAATAAACGTAAACGAACTCGAACTCAAAGAAATAATTCCGCTAGCTTTTTGGCCATTTTGACTGTTTTGACTGTTTTGACCGTTTTGCTTTTGGCCTTTTGTCATGTATGTAAATGTGGTTTTTTTAGCCTTCGATACAAACAACATTTAAAATAGCAGCTAATCACGGTGTTCACTCGCTTTGTGCGCTTTTATCATTAAATCATTTTGATTTTTGATGCGCAACCGAGCTGCTTATTAATTGGGAGGGGGTTAAATCAGTGAACTGAGCGGAGAGTGGAGAAGCGGGAGGGGAATGGGAAGGAGAAGGAGAAGAAGAGAAGAAAAAGGGAACGATTTTCTCAAGCTGCAGGCGTTTCCCTAGGGAAAACACGCAGCACGCGATGGCGCAGCAGAGTTTGAAATCAAATTAAATGTTGTAAAGGGGAGAAACAGTGGGCAGGGGGGGGGGGTGGAGAGAGAGGGGAGCTAGACCTTTGGCTAAATTTGCATTGCAAAGCCATAAAAGCTGGCAGCATGCTCTCTTGCCACTTGCCACTTGCCACTTAGTTGAAATGCAGGCGACGAGTCGCTGCCAAAAACAAAAGACTTAAGCAACAAACTTGACATTTATTTTGATCAGACATATGTCGCAAGTCGCATGTTCGTTCTGCCTTTTTATTATACCCTATACACTCGAAGCGGTCATTCTAATTTTGTCACCTAATGTGTATAAATAAATAAAAATTATTTAAAACAAAAATTATTTACAATTTATTATAATTTTGTCACTTAAATATATATTAATTTTATTTTAATTTATTTATTTAAAGTCGACAGAAGTTATTTAAAATGTATTCTATTTTTGTCACTTAAATATATCTACATTTTATTTTAATTTATTCATTTAAAGTCGACAGAAGTTATTTTAATCTTATTCTAATTCTGTCACTTAAATATATATAAATTTTATTTTGATTTATTTAAAGTCCACAAATATTATTTAAAATTTATTCTAATTCTGTCCCTTAAATATATATACATTTCATTTAATATATTTATTTAACGTCGACAAATATTATTTAAAAATTCTTCTAATTTTTCACTTAAATATATATAAATATTATTTTAGTTTATTTATTTAAAGTTGACAAATATTATTTAAAATGTATTCTTATTTTCACTTTTAATGTGTATTTAAACTTTATTTTATTTTATTTATTTAAAGTCGACAAAAATTATCTAAAATTCAGCATTTACATATTAAAAATCTTAAATTTTATAAAATCTGTTTAAATTTTAATTTCCGAATTTCATTTTAATCTTATATTTTTTTATGTCTTTCAATTAATAAATAAATGAGGAACTAGAAATGAAATTATGAAAATTCAAATAAAATTAAGAAAATAAATTAGCTAGATTTCAAGAAAATAAATAAAATAAAATTAACTAAATATATACAAACTTTTTCAAGTGTATTTCATCTTCGACGTGTTGAATACAATTTGTATTTTCTTGTTTTTCTCCTCTCTTCTTGCTTCTTCTCTCTGTGGTTAGTTTAAGCGCCTGCAGTCGCATATTAATGCGGTTGTTGTTGTTATTGCTGTTGTTGTTGCTTGTGGCATTCTTAAGTAAAGTTGCCACCAAAATATAAAAATATTTATGGTTAATTCTTGAAAAGCGTTGGCGCATGTTTCGCATATGGAAATTGTAAATTGTGCAGACATAAATCGTCAATTGTAAATTGTAAATTGTAGAATGTAGAATGTAAATTGTGTAAATTGTGTCTCTGTCTTTGTTAGTTCATCAGGTGAACCAATCGAATCACTTGGCAGTTCGCTCACGTGCCTCGAGAACAAGTTCTTTGTCTTTGTCTTTGTCTTTGACTCGGACTTTGACTTTGTCTTTGTATTTAACTTTTGATTTGCATAGCTTATTAAGCGTTTAAATGAATATCATTAACTCCCCTTTCCTCTCTTCCTCTCTCTTCCTCTATCTCTATCTCTCTCTCTCTATCTCCGCCAACACTTGTCTGACAAACGTCACAATATCTGCATTTTCTATCTTTTACTTAGCAGCTGAGTTCAACTTGTAAGCTGAGAATTGACACTGTAGTTGTGGTTTTAAAACCCTGTACTTAGAATGCACACAGGGTGTTTTAAGTTGGTCGATGGACAGAAGAAGACATACCTTTGAAAGTGTAAATATATATTCTTGATCAGCATCAAAAGTCGATTATTTTTAATTTATTTTAATTTTAGATCTGTATTATTTTTGTTTTAAATTATGTTTTCTTAATAGATTCCATATACAATTATTAACAAACATTGCGAAAAATAACAACATTTTTAAAATTAAATTAATAAAATTTAGAAATTATATCAGGAAATCAAATTGGGAAACGAAACGCAAAATTACGAATTATAGGAAAAAAAAAACAATTGAGTAGGCTATAAATAAATAAATAAGTAAATAATTAAATAAATATATAAATAAATAAATAAATAAATAAAAAAAAATAAATAAATAAATAAATCAATAAATAAATAAATAAATAAGTAAATAATTAAAAAAATATATAAATAAATAAATATATAAATAATTAAATAAATAAATCGAATAAGCCCAAATCCAAGTATTTTACTAAATATCGTTAGATTTTTAATTTACAGTAATTGGTACACTAAATAAATAATATCTTGCCAACACGAAATTTTCCAGAATTGTGGCGTATACCAAAACTTTCGAAATTTTAATGGTTATTATAACCATAAGTTTTATTAAAATCGACGGAGCCATTTACTTATAAATCGACAAAACATTTGAAATTCGTATGAGGTGCAGGGTCTCTTACAGTCGAGTTCGCTGCTATCAATACTTGTTGTTGCTATTGTTGCTGTTGCTGTAGCTGCAACAGTTGCAGTTATCATTTGGACTATGACGCAAGTGTTTCTTTTTTTTCTATTTAGTTGTTTCTCACATTTATCGCCATGTTGCCAAGTTACTAGCTGCCTTTTTATGGCCATCTGCCACTCTTAGCCAGGCCAATAGAATGAGATTTGTTGTTGCTGCTGCCAATCTCAGCTGCTGTTGCTGCTGCTGCTGCTGTGAAAAAGGTCAGCAATTGTTGCTGTTGCTGTTGCAATTGCGGAAGCAGCACAAAGAACAAACAATGGCAACTTCTTTGGTTTGAATCGTTTAAGTGAATACATAACGAGTACTCGTATCTAAAATCTCGTTACCTGCACACAGTTAAAGCCAAAACAACAACAACAACAGCAGCAACCATAATAACAACAACAACAACAACATCCCCCGCATGTCAGACAGTTTATGCCATAAATCATTTGACAAATAAAAAAACAACAGCATTAACAATTACTACAATAATAAATAGAAGCTGGTATAAATAAAGATATATGTACATTTATATATATACATAATACTTATATACAATTTAAATATATAATACTTATATACAAGTAGAGATAAAGATAATACACAGATAATTTGATACTCTAAAAAACTATTAAATAAATAAATTTAGTGGAAATAAATCAAAATTCAATTCTTCAACGATTTTGTCCGTTTTTCGACTTTAAGCAAAGTTTGTCCGAATATTTTGAAAAATACTTACAATTGAATTATTAAAATATAAATAAAGATATACGTTTATATATATAATAATTATATACAAGTAGAGATAAAGATAATACACAGATAATTTGATACTCTAAAAAACAATTAAATAAATTTGTTTAATTCAAATAAATCAATATTTAATTTTTCGATTATTAAAAAAGTTTTCAAAGGTATTAAATATTTTAAAAAATACGTAGAATTTAATTACTACAATAATAAATAGAAGCTGGTATACATAAAGATATATATTTATTTTCATATACATATAATTATACACAAGTAAAGGTAAAGCAAATAGTTCGAAGTTTTAATACTTCTAAAAAACAATTTTTAAAATTAATCTAATTCAAATAAATTAAATTACAATACTCCAACGAGTTTATATGTTTTTAGACTGAACTCTGTTTGTTTGATGTGATTAAATTAAATTAAAATTAAATAATCATAATACCCCATTTGTAAAGTGTATAACGAATCAAAGTGAATACAAATTGCGATTAAAAGTGAATAAACTCGTTTTGCATAATGCAGCTTAAATTAAAAACAAATATAAAAATATCGACAACTATCTCATAATTCACACACACACACTATCTCTCTCTATATCTCTCTCTCTCTCTCTGTCTCTCTCTGTGTGTGTCTAGTTTCAAGGACTACCAGATATTGTTGTTGTTGTTTGTGGCTCAAAACTCAACATTTGCCATTTGACAGAACAGTTTCAAGTGCCAACAACATTAAAAAAAAAACCAAAGAAAAAAACTGGTCTCCATTCCCGAGTTGGCTCCAACAAACTGTGCGTGGCAATATCGTGTGTTATGTGTTTTAGCCATGACCAACAAAATTGCAAATCAGTTGGCTGAAATATTGTTGGCCAACTTACAAGACGCCAATTCAATTGCCAATCATTTGTAATCTATGGCCCAAAAAACACACACACAATAATAAAGAAAACACTTGACTAACTGGCAGATTGAGATTGAGATTGAGATTGGTAGGAAGGGTACAACAACAACAAAAAAAAGGGGTAGTACACTGGCAAAAAAAAATATATACATATGAAAACAATTGAAAATTACATTCTTAAATTTTTAATATTTGTGAATTTCTCTGGGAATTTTTATGAATATTTCGAATTTTTCCGATCGACAATAAGTTGAAAACTCAAGATTTTAAAATTACATTCTTATATTTTCAATATTTGTGAATTTCTCTGGGAATTTTTATGAATATTTCGAATTTTTCCGTTGAATCGACAATAAATTAACAGAACCCAAGAATGGGGAATTATAGTTTCATATTAAAAATATTTTCAAATTTCTTTGGGAATATTGATAAATATTTCTAATTTCCTTGATTAATCGACAATAAATAAAAAAAATTCAAGAATTGAGAGTTATATTTTTTTTATTTTTACATCTTCAATATTTGTAAATTTCTATAAAAATATCGATAAATCTGTTTAATTTCCCCGATGAATCGACATAAAATAAAAAACACAAGAATCAAATATTTAATTTTATTATTTTACCAATATATTAAAATTTTTATGGCAACATCGAAGATACTGTCCAATTTTCCCTATGAATCGGTTATAAATAAAAAATTCGAGAATTGAAAATTTTGTGCTTATATTTTCAAAATTTGCAATTATTATTTCCTTAATTAATCAACAATGTTTTAATTGCCGATATTAGTTTGAGTTAACATCATTTAAATTGTTGAATTAAAGTGTAAATTGGGATACTTACATTGTTTTTTTTTCTCAGTGTAATTGCGTTTGTTTGGCTAATTACCAAATGGCCAAATGACCAAATGGTTTGGGCCAGTTGACCAAACTAATTGAAACTAAAAACCGTAACGTCGCGTCGCTTCACCTCTTTACCTATCTCCCTCTCACTCTTTCGCACTCTCTCTCTCTGTCGTTTTACTTTAATTAACTTGCAACTGTTTTTGGCCAAATGTGGCTAACAAAAAGTCACAATTACACAACTTGTACACATTGCAATACACTGGAAAAACAATTAAATGCACAAATTAAAAAATAAAATTCAAACAGCGCCCAAAACTAAACTCCAAATAATAGTAATAAAAAAAACTACAACTACAGCAACAATAAAATCAACAACAACAACAACAACCCAATGTCCACTTCCGGCCGCATGAGGGCGCTTTTCCGCCTATTAAGCAGTTAAAATGGTTCTTGTAAAAATAATAATACAAAAAAAAGATATAAAATATAAAAATGCAATTTTCACAACTACAGAATACCCATTTAAATTAAAAAGAACAACCTGCAAATACCCTGCAAATATAGAGAACTTTTAACATAATGCAATTGAATGAAAAAAAATATTGAAATTTATTATTAAAAGAATATTTCATGAATATATAGAAATAAAGAGAGAAAAGTAATTGAATATAAATATTTTTATTTATTTAATTATTAAAAAAATTAATTTTTTACGACTGTAGAATACACATTTAATTTAAAAAATATCATAGGAAAACACCCCGTTAATTAATGTTTTTATTTATTTATTAAAAGAAATTAAATAAAATATAAATACTCATTTAATTTAAAAATAACAGAAAAATATAGAGACGTCTTTTACATTTTTGAAATTAACTGGAAATATTATTATTATATTTTATATATAATATTTTTATTTATCTATTAAAAAATAAAATAAAATATGCAACTGAATTGCATTTGTAATAAAATCCAGTCAACAATTGTACAGTGATGGCCAAATAAGTTGTCGCACCTTGTTAAATGTATATGAAATGAGAATAGAGAAGTTTCAAGTTGATTCAGTTGTCATTGTTGTTGTTCTTGATTGACAACAGCAGCTGAAAAAATGATTAACTTAACAATTGTAAATTGGCAACAAATACAAAATAAAAAAAAACAACAGAAAGGCAACAAAAAAATGCCAATAAAATGTGAGTCTATATATTTTAAAGACCATATGCCGCATATGGCGTCACTTAGCCTGCTCCCCTCTCTAGACCCTACCCCCTGCCCCCTCTCTATCTCTCTCCCTCTTTCCACTCGACACTCTATTCGTTGCCTTCTCAGTTTTCAAGAAGTCGCACAGTGGTCAAAACATCATTAAATTCACATTAACAAGTCTTCAAATATCATAAAAAATTTATTTCTTTCGACTTCCAATTTTATTAATAGAATCAAATTTCTTTAAATACTATGCGAATAACACTGAAAAATAAATGTTTAACTACAAAAATTTAAAATATAAATAGTTTCTTGATTATTAAACTGATCATATTGAAAAGTACTTTATTAATTTTTCAAGTAAATAAATTTGTTTCAATTTAAAATAAAAAAAACAATTTAATAAAATAAATAAATAAGTTCTTAGTTAGATAAATATTAAAATGGTTATATTGAAAAGAACTTTATTATTTTTTAAGTATATAAATTTGTTTCAATTTAAAATAAAAAAATCAATTTAATAATACAAATAAGTAAGTTTCTAGTTAGATAAATATTAAACTGATCATATTGAAAAGTACTTTATTATTTTTTCAAGTAAATAAATTTGTTTCAATTTAAAATAAGAAAAGCAATTTAAATAAAAGAAATAAGTAAGTTTCTAGTTAGATAAATATTAAAATGATTATATTGAAAAGAACTTTATTAATTTTTCAAGTAAATAAATTTGTTTCAATTTAAAATAAAAAAAGCAATTTAAAAAAAGAAATAAGTAAGTTTCTAGTTAGATAAATATTAAAATGATTATATTGAAAAGAACTTTATTATTTTTTAAGTATATAAATTTGTTTAGATTTAAAATAAAAAAAGCAATTTAAATAAAAGAAATAAGTAAGTTTCTAGTTAGATAAATATTAAAATGATTATATTGAAAAGAACTTTATCATTTTTTCAAGTAAATAAATTTGTTTCAATTTAAAATAAAAAAAGCAATTTAAATAAAAGAAATAAGTAAGTTTCTAGTTAGATAAATATTAAAATGATTATATTGAAAAGAACTTTATTATTTTTCAAGTAAATAAATTTGTTTCAATTTAAAATAAAAAAAGCAATTTAAAAAAAGAAATAAGTAAGTTTCTAGTTAGATAAATATTAAAATGATTATATTGAAAAGTACTTTATTATTTTTTAAGTATATAAATTTGTTTCAATTTAAAATAAAAAAAGCAATTTAATAATACAAATAAGTAAGTTTCTAGTTAGATAAATATTAAAATGATCATATTGAAAAGTACTTTATTATTTTTTAAGTATATAAATTTGTTTCAATTTAAAATAAAAAAAGCAATTTAATAATACAAATAAGTAAGTTTCTAGTTAGATAAATATTAAAATGATTATATTGAAAATAACTTTATTATTTTTTCAATTAATTAATTTTGTTTATGCGAGTTTTTGACCACTGTGCGTCGTCAGCAAATGACAATTGCCAGTTGTCAGTTGTCAGAGATGGAGGGTTTGGTAATTTAAGAAGCGTATAGACAAACACTTGAAATACTCAACCACTGAACCACTTGACCGTTTGTCTGTTTGTCTCTTTGTCGGTTTGTCTGTTTGTCTGTTTGTCTGCTTCGTCGGCATTTTTCTTCTTTTCTTCTGATTTGCAAATTCACAATTTGCAATTTGATTTTTGGTGACACACTAAACAAACACATAAATCGCTTTGTTGACACTTTTGTTGCGCTCTTTAAAGGGAAGAAGATTTGTCTTGAGATGTGTGAAGAGATTTGGGAGAGGCTGGGAAGATAAGAAGATAAGTAGAGGGAAGAGTTCAGATGAAACTGGACCGGTTTTAATAAGCAACAACTTTCGATCAGTGCCATAAATGAGGTCGCAAAAGCGAAAGTTCAACAAATTTTGTTCTCTTCACTCTTTCTTTTAATAATCTTAAAGAGAATACATTAAAATACTTAAAAATACTTTTTTTTAATTTTTGTTAAAAGAAAAAAACAAAACAATCGTTACAGTTCCTGCTATTAAATAATATTTTTTGCATTCTGACTAATTTTGTTTACAATTTATTATTTCATATAACTGGCAGAAAATTAATTAATGATAAATTTCAATTTTGTTTGAAAAAATGTTTACATTTTTCAAAATATTAAAATAAAAAATGAGCAAAAAATAACAAATAATTTTCTTATTACTATTTTATTTTAAAAATTTTATTACACAATATTTTTTTCATTTATTACTACAATTTTGTTTTTACAATTTTATGAACCATTTTTACGTTTTTGAAAATATTTTAACAAAATTAAATAGCAAGTTTTATTTTTAAGTTTTTGGGTACAAATTAAGCGTACGATAAAAACTTTAGTAGTACATAAAAGCATTTAAATAGAATTTAACTTGCTCAGTCTACAGTTAGTAGTGGGGAAGAGTTGATGGTATTGAGAGACACCTGTACTTGGTAATTCGACAGCTGTTATCGATCATTGCGTGACTTGAAGAAGTCCAAGTTCAAAACGGTTTCATTTGTCAGCTCTAAGGGTTTCTTTACAGCCCTTCTTCTTTTTCTTCTTCTTCTTCCTCTGCTCTTCTTTAAATGGTTATTTCCAAGCTTTACTTCCGAACACGAGCCAATTTTGTGGGGATTGTCGGGGAAACTGACTCGACAATTTCTGTTTTGTTTGCTTTTATTTCACTTTTTGTTTTACATTCACTTCCGTTTGACGACGTTAACTTGTTTTCTATCCCCCTTCCCCACCTGTTATTCCCCCCTTTCCCCATTGTCATATTCTCACATTGTGTCTAGTCAGCACTCTAAAAAAAATATATTTGTACACTATAGTTAAATTAAATATCCGATTAATTTATATTTTAATATAAATTAAATATCCGATTAATTTATATTTTCACTAGTAACTACACATAATAAATTACTTCATTATTAATTTCGATAATAACTCAGAAAATTAGTAAAACGACAAATCGATAAAGTTATCGACAGTTTGTCAGATCTAACAAGAATATATTCTGTTCTATTCTATGCAGGAACATGAGGAATAAACAAAAAATCATTTGAAGACTTTTATTTTTCAAATGAAATTTTAATAATTATTTTCGATTAAAAACAAAAATTTAAATTAATTATTATTATTGACTTGTATTTGTTCAGTTCTTTATAAGAGCTTATGATGACTTTCTTTCAATAAAAGTGTTTAAGGAGTATTATTTCGGGGAATAAAACAAATATCCTTCAAGGCTTTTGTCGTGTGAAAACTTTTGAATAAAAGTCCATGTAAATATCTCCACTAATATTTCAGATAGCTATTTCGAGATTATAACAAATATCCCTACTAACTAAATACGCTTTAATGCCGATGGGACTTTTAAATTAATTAATCAAATATAAAAGTCTTTAAAGACTATTATTTAAAAAAAAAAGTAATCAAAAGCTCTTATAAAAGATTGAAAAATTCAAAATCAATAATAAATAAATATTTTTAAATTGTTTTTTAAATTACAAATATTTATTAAATTTGATTAAAAGTGATTTTTAATTTAAAAATACTTAAATATAAGTTTATTATCTGTTTGCAGAGGTATTCTAAATACTACAAATTTGGTATATTTGTTACATATTTGAATTTGTGAACAATTTTGGAATATCTAAACAACTTAATTGTAATCGAAGTCGTCGTCGTCTTTTTGTTATCTCTGGCAAAACTCTGAAGCAAGGCAAATGCAACATGCCACATGCCACAACTTAACTTGAATTTTACTCCACAGGCGACATGATTAATTAAAGGAAAATTCCCATTGAAGCAAGAACAACAAAAAGAACATTATCAACACGATGATTAAGTTTCGTTACAAGCGCAAGGAAGCCAACAATGTGGTTGCCACAACAGTTGCTGCCCCTGCCACATCATCCCTGTCTCCATCTCAGACTCAGACTCTGACTCTGACTCAAACTCTGACCCTGTCTCCACCACAATCACATCCACATCCACATTCACATTCACATCCACATTCACATCCACAACACGCACAGTTGCAGCTGATTAGCAACAATGGAACCTTGCCGAGAAGCAGCCCAAGAAAATTGCTCATGGATGGAGGAGGAGTCGAGGGAGGAGGCCACAAATCGGCCACGTTAACCAGACAGAACAAGAGTCCAAATAATAAACAACAGACGACAATCTGTGGATTGGCCAAAGTGTCGAGCAGCGTCGAGTTGGCGGTGCTGGGCTATAACACAAGTGCATATAACACAACCGAAAGGGATCGCTGTATTAATGCGGTTATTGTAAGTCCAGGAATAACCAGATATTTAAAATACATCATTTCAAATCATAAAAACTAAAAAACTGAACACTTTTTTGATCTAAATCAGCAATTAATAAATTAAAAAGTCGCCGTCAACGCGAGCTCGCAATAAGCTTACATTATTTTGCTTGTGCGTCTGACTGGCGCCACTTACCACTGAGATTATAAAACAATTGCAATAAATAAAATAATTAAACGCCATTTTTTATTTAAAAATCAAGAAACAATTTCAATTAAAAAAAATAACATTAACTTGAAAATCACCAAATAAATTTAAATTTAATTAATATTTATAATTTGTCATAGTTTCATAAAGAATAAGAGTTTAAATTATATCAATTAAATTAAAATAAAACTCTTTTTTGATCTAAATCAGCAATAAATGAATATAAAAGTCGCCGTCAACGCGAGCTCGCAATAAGTTTATTTAATTTTGCTTGTGCGTCTGGCTGGCGCCACTTACCAAAACATAACAGATAGAGCACCAAGATAATAGAACAATTACAATTAATAATTAAACTCTATTTTTATTTTTAAATAAAAATTTAAAATTAATAATTTAGTAAAACTACAAAAATAAAATAAAATTTTTAATACTCGATTCTTACATAAAAATGAGTCTTACATAAAAATTTAAAATAAATTTTATTATTTATTATTTTATTATTTGTCATATTTAGATCAAAAATAAGTGTTTAAATTAATTTGTACAACTCGAATTATATTATATTATTTTAATTGTTTACAGGTTGCATTTTATTTTTAATTTATTTTAAGCAAACACTTTTCATTTGCAATGCCATAATTTGATTTAAATAATAATGTAACCAATATGATTGCCTCTGTTACTAATTGTTACTAATTTTCTTTGACATTGGAATTTCTTTTCCCCTCCCAGGAGCTGTTTCAGCAACTGCAGACGAGCTCGGAGCCAGCTTTGTGTCCGGAACCTTTGCGTCGTGCCTTGGCGAGCGGTCCGTTGGCGGGTAGACGCTTTCCCTTAGGTTGTCTCGGCGATGCCGCCGAATGCTTTGAGCTTCTACTGCATCGCGTCCATTCGCACATCTCGCCCGACGATGGCGATTCGTGTGAATCCCCCGCCTGCATTGCCCATCGTCGCTTCGCCATGCGCGTCATCGAACAAAGCGTCTGCAAATGCGGCGCCAACTCGGAGCAACTCCCCTTCACTCAGGTGAGTTTATATATATAGATTTCCTATAAGATTGAGGACAAATAATACTAAGAATACCAAATATTTTTAAACAAAAATTAAGACAACAAAATTGGAAATTATGTTATTTTGAATTTAAAATTAGTTAAAAATTAGACAGCATTTATAATTTGTGCTTCCTTTTATTCCATTTGTTATTTTTCCATTTCTTATTTTGATTGATCTTTGAACGAAATTTCCCACCCCATTCTGAGTTATGTTTTCTGCTGTCTTTGCGCAAGCAAAACATTTTATCGATTTAGTTATCTCACATATTTATTAAGATATCCAAATCAGATTTAAGAAAAATTAAATTTAAATTACCAACATTTAGAGACAAAAATAAAAAAAAAAAACAAATTAGGAATAATGTTATTTGAAAATTTACATTAGGATAAAAATTAGTAAACATTTTTCTTAGTCGAATATTTATAAATTTTATTTCCTGATTTTGTCTTCCAAATACCAATTTTTTTTTTCTTACATCATTATTCTGATTTCCTATAAGATTTAGGACAAATAATATCTAAAATACCAAAATTTGAAACAATATTAAAATAATTTGGAATTGAATATTAAGACAGCAAAATTAGAAATTATGTTTTTTGCAATTTAAAATTAGGAAATAAAATTGTGAACAATTTTCTGAGTCAAAAATTTATTATTATGCTTTCTTTTTTTCCATTTTTGTTTTGGTTGAGCTTTGAACGAAATTTCACATATTTATTAAGATTTCCCATTAGATTTTAGATAAATAATACATAAAATTTGATAAAAAAAAAATTAAGAAAACAATATTTAAATTAGGAAAAAAATAAGTAAACACATTTATCTTAGTTGAAATTTTCTAAATATATTTTATTCTTATTTTGGTTGCTTATTGGTTCTTGTAAATCTTAAAAAAATATTTGGAATTCTTTACAAATGAATTAGAAGCACGCTTGGCGTGGGCTTGAAACACCTGCAACATTTGCAACTTGCAACTTGTAACTTGCAACTTGCAACTGGGCAGCTGGCCAACTTGTGCTATATAAATGTGCAAGACTCTTGGCAATTTGTGCTTAGCAAATGTCCAAGACTGAAAAGGGAGTGAGAGAGTTTAGACCAAGTCAGAAACAGTTAGACGCAGCTTGGAACAAACTCGTTTCATACGAACGTGAACGTGAACGTGAAAAAGAACTTGAAATGAACATGAACATGAATAATAAAAAAAGATGTTTGACCAGTTCTTAAAAACACCCACGACGTTTTTACATAGGTGCATTTAATAATAAGATGCAAATAAATTATCAATATTTATTTATTTATTTATCTATTTATTTATTTATTTATTTGCTTATTTATTTATTATTTTTTGTTTATTTATTTATTTGCTTATTTATTTATTTTTTATTTATTTATATATTCTTTTTATTTATTTTTATTTATTTATTTATTTATTTATTTACTTACTTATTTATTTATTTATTTACTTACTTATTTATTTATTTGTTTATTTATTTATTTATTTATTTATTTATTTATTTATTTATTTATTTATTTATTTATTTATTTATTTATTTATTTATTTATTTATTTATTTATTTATTTATTTATTTATTTATAAATAATAAAATATAAATATTTTGACCAAATTACAATTTTAAATAAGCAGCTAAACTAAATACTAAAAACTGTCAGAAAATATACAAAAATTTATAAAGTAGTTAGGTCTGGGGGTATTTTTAGAATACTAATTTAAATGATCCAACATTTGTTGCTAGCATTAGGAAAAACACAGAAGAATTCAATCAGATCAATAAGTATTAGTATTTTATTAGTATTTGTTGAAATACGAATATATTTATATTATTTATGTATTATTATTGGTATGATTAGGGATTTCTCGATAATATTTCGATTAAGTAAAGATTATTATTTTAACTGAATAGTTTTAAAGACATTAAAATATTGATATTAATATCAAGTCACTGACTTTTCTCTTTCCTAATTCACTTACAGATGGTGCACTATGTTTCCGCCTCAGCGTTGACCTCCCAGAAGAGTCTGGCCCTACAAAATCATCAACAACTGAGTTTTGGGCAGCTTCTACGTGCCGCTGGCAATATGGGAGATATACGCGACTGTCCGGTAAGTCAAAATTTGTATAATCCTTTTAATAATAATAAAAATGTAATGCACCTTCCAAAAGATCTTAAATAAAATGAATATCCGAAATAACAAAAATTCAAAATTTTGCATTTAGGTTTTATATAAAAATTGGATACTTTAAGATTTGTATAAAACCTAAAAATAAATTAAATTAATCTAAATTATTTTAAACATTTACATACATTTTAACATTTTTTTTTCTGTATGTGTATTCAGCACTTGATTTTTAATTATTATAATATAGATTGAAAATAAAAGGCATTCTATGATTTTTCAATTGATATTTAGATATTTGGTAGTTTTTTTTATTATAAAGTTTTTAATTTATATATGTTTTTTTATTTATTCATATTACAAAATAAAAAAACAGTATTTATAAACATAACAAATTGTTTTAAAATTGTATGTTATGAAGAGTTTATCTTTTTTAATAATCTTGATTTTTATAATGAAAATTGAATACTAAAGATATTTAAAAATGGAAATATAATTACTTGGGCATAATTATTAAATTCAGATAAAAAGAAACAAATTTTTTATAAATATAAGAATGAGTTTTAAAATCTATTTTTTTCCTTTATTTGAAAACTTCATTTTTATAATAAAAATTTAATACTAAAGTTATATTTAAATTTTTCAATAAAAATTTAAAAGAAAAGTAATTCTATAATTTTTAAATAAAAAACGGGTTTCTTGATAATTTTTGTTTATTAAAAAAATGTCAATTTATTTATTTGGGTTATTCAGATTATATATTCAGTTTTAAAATTGGTAAAGTGTAGATTATTATTATGAAAGAATTCTAATAATTTATTCCATTTTTTTTATAATTATTTATATTATTATAATTATTATAATTTTTATAAAAAAAATTTAATACTAAAGTTATATTTAAATTTTTGGAATAATAATTGAAAATAATAATAATTCCATAATTTTTAAATAAAAAACGAGTTTCTTGATATTTTTTTAAATTCAAAAATTGAAATTTATTGACTTTTTGTTATTTATTCAGATTATTTATTTAGTTTTAAAATTGTAAAACTGAAGGAATTTAAATAATTCATTCCTTTTTTTATTAAAATTCTTGCAGAATACTTGCGGTGCAAAGATTGGAATTTGCCGAGCGTTGCTGAATCGTCCGGACGTCGTGTCAATTGGGATCGTGTGGGACTCGGAGCGTCCGGCAGCGGATCAAGTTCACGCGGTGCTGAAGGCGGTCGGAACGAGTCTTCGGCTTGGGGATGTTTTCCATCAGGTCAGCGAGCAGAGATGGTCACAACAGACGCAGCACGAACTGGTTGGGATTGTGTCGTATTATGGGAAGCACTACACGACCTTCTTTTACCACACGAAGCTCAAGGTCTGGGTTTATTTCGACGATGCGAATGTGAAGGAAGTTGGTCCGAGTTGGGAAGGAGTTGTCGACAAATGCAGTCGGGGTCGCTATCAACCATTGTTGTTGCTCTATGCGGTGCCACAGGCTCCAAGTGGATCATTGGAACCAAATTTAGCTGGAGTTACGTCAAATGTCTCAATACGACGTGCAATTACCCCGAGTCCGGAGAAACCTAATTTGGGAAATACACGACGAGCAATTACTCCGACTCCAACTCCGATTCCCTTGAATGACTATCAGAATCTGAGTGTCATACAGAAGAGCATCTTTCCAGTTCCGGTTCCAGTTCCGGTTCCAGTTCCGGTTCCAGTGCAGGTTCCAGTTCAGGTTCCAGTTCAGGTTCCGGTTCCGAGTGGCAATGACGAAATTGATGCGTACATCAGTCGCAAAACTGTCGAGCACGTGTTGAGTGCACAGTATCAAAACCTGAGTGTTATACAGGATAAGATCGGAACTAGTTCCGGTTCTGTTTCCCAAGAGGGAGCTTTCCTCAACCGCAAACCCATTGAGGCCATGTTGAGTGCCCAACTCGCTCGGCGTCAGCATTTGCAGTTGCAGCGCAGCCACAGCGCCGAATCCTCGAATGGAAGTTCGCCTCCCTCATCCTCGAGTGACGGACTGACGATTCCCGAGCATCTGAATCAGCCGAGACGTCGCGATTCGGGCAATTGGTCGGGGGATCGCAATAGCGCCAGTTCGGCGAGCTCTACAACTCTCGATAATCCCTATCTCTATATGGTAGCGAAGCGAGGGGGCGTGGCAGTGGGCGCAGCAGTGCCACAAAGTCCAACACGACACGGTCACAGTCACAGTCACGGTCACAGTCACGGTCACGGTCACGGTTTAACCTACGATCCCGGCTACGATTCGTTCTCGCTCAGCTCGACGGACTCGTATCCACCGAAGCACGCGCTAAATCCGCAGCTGGCGAAGATACCCGAGGCAGGAATGGGATTGGGACAGGTACAACTCAAAGTTCAAGGTTTAAGCCTGTCGGGAGACTGTGAGAAACTGTGTCATGAGGCGGATCAGTTGCTGGAGAAGTCGCGATTGGTGGAGGAGTCGCATGATCTGGAGACGGCCTTGGTGCTCTGCAATGCGGCAGCGGGAAGAGCAAGAGCAGCAATGGATGCACCCTATAGTAATCCACATACGATGACATTTGCCCGGATGAAGCACAACACGTGTGTGATGCGAGCGAGGAGTCTGCATCGGAGAATATTGGTGGAGAAGGGAGCGGAAACGGAGGCGATGCCGGAGATGAAACACATGCGGGAGGGAAGCAACAGCAGCGTTAAACACATGAGACAGAACAGCAAGGATCGCACACTGGAGAAACTGGAGAAGCTGGAGAAACTGGAGAATATCTCAGCAACAGCTACAAAGAGTATTGAGATTTATGCCACGTTGCCCAAGCGAAAAAGTCCCTTAAAGACCTTAATCGGAGGAGCAGCAACCGATGACAATCGAATTGAAATCGAATTCGAAGCACAAGTGAAACCGGAGCGGGAAAGTCGTTCACTCTTCGGCAGAAGAGACAAAGATAAAGACAAGGATAAGGATAAGGAGAAGGATAAGGATAAAGAGAACACGCAGTCGCAGCGAGGATCGTAATAAATTAACACGTGAATTTTCACTCACGGAAACGTTGCTCGTCAATGCCAAGGACACTTTGAAGAAGCACAAGGAGGACAAGGATGAGAAGAGCAAGGAGAAGGATAAATCTGGCAAGAAGCAGCACAAAATACGGCGTAAATTATTAATGGGTGGTCTGATCCGTCGCAAGAATCGCAGCATGCCCGATCTGACCGAAGCAGTCGATGACAACGGCAACAATCACAGCAACAACAACAGTCACAGTAGCAACAACAGTCACAGTAACAGTAACAGCAACAGTCACAGTCACGGTCACGGTCACGCCAGTCACAGTCACGTTCACAGTCACGGTCATGGAATGCCCAGTTCCGTGGATGACAGTGTTGTGGGTGTAAATCTCCAAGCACTACATCCATTAACATTGAGTGGTTACATTTCGGAGGGTCACAAACCCGACGTCATATTAAGACACTTTGAAAATAGCGCCAATCCGAATCTGGAGCGTTCCAAACTGATGAGAAAGAGTTTCCACGGCAGCAGCAGACAGCTGACAATGGTACCCAAAGTCGCACCGCCTCCTCCCATGCGCACCAGCTCCGCCTTAACACCCCAGCAACAGCAGCAACAGCAGCAACAGCAACAGCAGCAACATTTTCATCATGAGGCGAATCTCTCTAATATTTCAATGAGTTCCAACACTTCAATTAGCGAGGATTCCTGTCAAACCATTATTACCACCTGTGCTCAGGTGCATTCCGAGCAGAGTCCCTTGAAGGACCAACTGTTGCTGCCACCGCCACCAATGGAACTTCCTCCCTATCCGAGTCCTCCACAATCCGTTTGTCATTCGCGTCAGGCTAGCGAGGATTTTCCACCGCCACCACCGCCAGAAATTGATTTGGAACCGCTGAATCAGCAGCTGAGTCAGCTGCAAGCCAGCAAACAGCAGCAGCAACAGTTACAGCTACAGCAGCAACAGCAACAGCTGCAGCAGCGACAACAGCAATTGGAGTCGCTGGAAGGCACAACGAGCATTTTGGCACAGCTGCAACAGCGGCAACATTTATTGAAAATGCGCAAGGAACAAACAACACCATTGCCTGTGAACAACGGCAACGGCAACAATGTGCGTGATTTGGCGCATCGTTTTGAGCAGAGCAACAGCAACGGCAACAGCAACAGCAGCAACATGAGATCGTATGCGTCTCAAGAGTTGCTCAGTCCTCGCACACAGATGAATGGATTGCCCACAGAAGCAGTAACTGCTGTTGATGAAGTCGACTGTGGATTGCCACAGCGACAACAGCAACAGTTGCTGCTGCTGCCGAAGCCGAAATATGAAATGTCTGCGAGTCAAATTGCTGAGGAAATACGTGAAGTGGAGTTGTTAAATTCCATGGTACAGCAGCAATTGAATCAAACGGCGCCAAAGCGTGTGAAGAAGAAGAGCGTCTCATTTTGTGATCAAGTGATATTGGTGGCGACCGCCGGCAACGACGATGAGGATGATTTCATTCCCAATCCGATATTGGAGCGTGTGTTGCGCACAGCAACAGCAACGGCAACGGCAACAGCAACAGCTACACAACAGCAACCGAATGAGTTGATGATGCAACAGCAGCAACAGCAGAATATGCTGCGATTGCAGACGGAGCCGCAGCAACGACAACAGCAACAGTTGCCACGACAGCAACCACAGCAACAGCAGCAACAGTTGCAGCAGCAATCGTCGCCCATGCTGGGCAGAACAGATATGCAACGTTATGTGCAACAACGGCAGCAACAGTTGCTGCAGCAGCAACAATTGTTGCAGCAACAACAGCAACAGCAGCTGTACTGCCTGCAGCAACAGCAGCAACAGCAACAGTTGCAGCAGCGCACCAGCATGAGCGGTCTCTGCAACAACCAGCAACAGTTGCTGCAACAACAGCAGCAGCAGCAGCAGCAACAACTAGATGCACAATACACTAGCATGCCACGTTCCCTGCCACAAAGCTACTCAGTGCAGTTGCAAAAGCATCAGCAACAGCAGCAGCAACAACAACAGCAGCAGCAACAACAGCAGCAGCAGCAACAGCAACTGAATCTCGCCTACTTCAGCAATGGCAATGCAGTGCAGCAATTGGAGCAACAACAGCAACAACAACAACAATCGCCATATCAACGTGTGCCACACGTGCCACATGGCTATCAGCAACCCTACTACGCACCGCAGCAACAGCAACCACAGCAGCAACAGCAGCCACAGCAGCAACTGTTGCTGCAAGGCAAACCGCCACAAAAGAAAGTGAGCTTTGAGCCGGGCACAAAGGGAGAAACGGAGAATTTGCCACCGCCGCCGCCGTTGCCGTTGCCACAAACGAAGCTCGCATTGCAACACAATGGATTACCAACAACAGCAGCAACAGCAGCAGCAGCAGCAGCAACTGTAGAGACAACAGCAGCCGCAGCAACAGCAGCCGCAGCAACTGTTGCTGCAACGACAACAACAACCATAATTCCCACCCGCGTTTACAACAATGCCATTGTCAAGGCCTCGGCAAAGGCCGTCGAATGCAATTTGTGCCGCAAGCGACATGTGATTGCCCCCGCCTCCTATTGCAACAACTGCGAATATTATCTACAGATGCTCAATCAACGCAGATGATCAACATCAACAACATCAACAACATCAACAACAACATCATCATGATCATCATCATCATCATCATCAAAAACTACATATATTAATCTAGCTACAAGTGTTGCTCAAAAAGTCTTTACAAATCCAGAAAATCAATTATAAAATTCATGCAATTGACTTCGGAAAACTCTTAAACATTTTTCAAAAACTACATATTCAAAAGTCTTTTCAAAACATTTTTTATCGATGAAAAATTCATGAAAACTATTTCGAAAAATTCTTAAGCATTTTCCAAAATTCATAAAAATTATTTCTAAAAATAAACTCTTAAACATTTTCAAAAGTCTTTTCAAAACCTTTTTAACGACTTTCGATTTTTCTACAATTAACGCATTATTGAAAATTATGTCTGAAAACTCTTAAGCATCCATTTTAAAGACTTTCGATTTTTTCTATAAACTCTTAAATTTCAATATTATATATTTTCAAAAATCATCGTCTACAAATCGTTTAAAAATCAAAGCAAACGCAATTGAAATTAAACTAATTGTCAAGTTTTCTAAAACTAAATTTTTGTTCACTGATATTTTATAATATTTTCAATCAATTAACTTTTTTGAACTATAATTTTTCAAAAGTTTGCCTATAAATTGTTTATAGAGTAAAATTCGATGCATAAATATCGATAAACTGTTTTGAAAACGATTGAAATTTTGAAAAAATGTGCATTTAAAAAGAAAAACATGATATGGTTTTTTAAATATGTATTTTAAAGACTTATTGAACAAGATTTGTAGATATTTAGGTGTTAAGTGGAAACTGTTAAATCTCAAGCAATGCTGCCACGCCCAAAACCGCCCATATGTTACATATGTTAGAATGAAATGTGTACATATATATACATACATATATATATATATATATATATATATATATATATAATCATTGTCATAGTTGGTAATGTGAAATGTCGGATTTGAATAAGGATCAGGATCAGGATCAGGATCGGGATAGGGATGAAATTGAAATTGAGAATGTGAAATGTGAAATGGTTCCTTTTATCTATTTTATTGTTTTGTTTTTGGGTGTGGGCAACAGTCCCTTTTATGGTTCCACATAAGATGTCCAAACTGTACGCTTACACACACATCCATATATACACACACACACACACATACACACACACGCACATAAATATATGCATGCTTGCCTATATATTTAACACATGTCGCTCCCAATGAACAGCAACAACATCAACACCATTAACAACAACATCAACAACAACAACAACAACAATTCCATCCAGCCTGACTTCCGCATACCCGTCCTTCTTTTTTTTTATTGCTCGTAATTATTTTAATATTTTTTTTTGTACGCATTTAATTTTTAATGTACTTTCATTTATTTGGTAGTTATTTTTTTATTATTATTAATAAGTTTATACGCCGGGCAGTTGTCGAACGACGCTCGGACAAGTTTTTTTATTATTATTACAATACATATATCGTATCGCATAAGCATTTATTATATTTTATATTTTTGTTTTATATATATTTGTATTTTATCAAGTATGTACTTAATATGCATTTTATTGCTATAAATATTTTTGCTGCATTTTATACAATTTTTATAATATTTATATTGTTTATATACATAATATTTGTATACATATATTTTATAAAGATTTTTGAAGATTTTTCTTTACAGAAAACTGAATATGATGCGAAAAAAAATGAATGAAAATAGATGGTAAACATTATTTCAATAAACGGACAAAATAAATAAAAGTGTGTGTTTCAATGGGTTAATGGTCTGACATTTAAAAATAATGCATCGTATTTGCAATTATTATGTAGCATACTTACAGGCTTTGATTGTCACAAAAATACAAAATATAATGTAGCATACTTTCAGGATGTACCTTAAAAATATTGTCCAACAAATATGAAATAATTTGTGGTACACTCTTAGCATGTGAAGTATAACAGCAAAGTCACGAACCATTTGCTCGAAATCAAAAATGTAGTAGCATACTTTTAGGATGGGCAATTTAAATGTGACTCAAAAATTTAATAGCATACTTTTAGACGGGGTAATTTAATGTGACAAAATAATTTTGGTTGCTTGCTGCTGACTTCTGTTCGCCTGGTATCTTACCTGGTAATTTGTTCATTTTAGCAGCTCGCACTTTTGAAAATTGGTGTGTATGAATAAGTGTGTGACTTAGTTAAATGCAATCTACAGCGATAAAAATTCCCACTTAAATACCAGGCGAACAGAAATCAGCAGCAAGCAAACAAATTTACTCTAAGTAAAAATTTTGTAGCATACTTTTAGGATGGGAATTTAAATGTGACTCGAATAAAATTTGGTTGCTTGCTGCTGATTTCTGTTCGCCTGGTAATTCGCCTGGTAATTTGTTCATTTTAGCTGCTAGCACTTTTGAAAATTGGGGTGTATATGTGTGTATGTGTGAGTCAGGGAAATGCAATCTGCAGCAATTGAAATTCCAACTGAAATACCAGGCGAACAGAAATCAGCAGCAAGCAACCAAATTTACTCGAAGTAAAAATTTTGTAGCATACTTTTAGGATGCGAATTTAATGTACCAAATTAATTTTGGTTACTTGCTGCTGATTTCTGTTCGCCTGGTAATTCACCTGGTAATTTGTTCATTTTAGCTGCTCGCATTTTTGAAAATTGGGGTGTATATGTGTATATGTGTGTATGTGTGAGTCAGGGAAATGCAATCTGCAGCAATTGAAATTCCAACTGAAATACCAGGCGAACAGAAATCAGCAGCAAGCAACCAAATTTACTCGAAGTAAAAACTTTGTAGCATACTTTTAGACGGGGCAATTTAATGTGACTCGAATAAAATTTGGTTGCTTGCTGCTGATTTCTGTTCGCCTGGTAATTCGCCTGGTAATTTGTTCATTTTAGCTGCTCGCACTTTTGAAAATTGGGGTGTATATGTGTGTATGTGTGAGTCAGGTAAATGCAATCTGCAGCAATTGAAATTCCAACTGAAGTACCAGGCGAACAGAAATCAGCAGCAAGCAACCAAATTTACTCGAAGTAAAAATTTTGTAGCATACTTTTAGGATGGGAATTTAATGTGACTCGAATTAATTTTGGTTGCTTGCTGCTGATTTCTGTTCGCCTGGTAATTCGCCTGGTAATTTATTCATTTTAGCTGCTCGGGCTGTCGCCAATTGGGGTGTATGAATGTGTGTGTGACTCATGGAAATGCAATCTGCAGCAATTGAAATTCCTATTGAAATACCAGGCGAACAGAAATCAGCAGCAAGCAACCAAATTTACTCGAAGTAAAAATTTTGTAGCATACTTTTAGGATGGGAATTTAATGTGCCAAATTAATTTTGGTTGCTTGCTGCTGATTTCTGTTCGCCTGGTATTTCAGTGGGAATTTCGATTTCTGTAGCATGTGACTGAAGTTAGCGGTAATAAGCGAATATTTAATTTGAGCCACATTAAAATAAGTTGAGTGAAAATATGAGCGTGAGTTTCTGCATTGAGTGCAATTGCTGTTACTTGAGTGAATATTTCGACGTACTTTTAATTTCAAGCTCTTTTAATTTATGTTCGCCTGGTATTTTCGACCTTTTTCAATTTTTTAGTTATTCTCTAGAAAAAAGTGTGTCTTTATATACATATTAGTCTTATATAAAGGGATTTATTGAGCGAAGTGTTACGCTACCTGGAAAGAAATAAAAATCCATTGTTTGTTCTACAATTATTCCCTTAATAAAATTTGAGCTGTTTTTTCTCCGGGAAATCCTTGATTGCCAATTTATAATCCTGCTTCCTGTGAGTATGATAAGAATGTCCTTTTTATGTTTTCAGGGATACAGACAGGAAAGAGCTAATAAATAATAATAATTTTCTTTCAGATTAATTTTTTACTGAAACTCTGAAACAAGAAAAAACTTCTGAAATTTACCTATAAAAAAAAGAGATGTGTAAATAAAAGACAAAGGTCATTGGTTTGATTAAATCAGTT
This sequence comes from Drosophila kuntzei, assembly GCA_035042165.1. Taxonomy (NCBI): domain Eukaryota; kingdom Metazoa; phylum Arthropoda; class Insecta; order Diptera; family Drosophilidae; genus Drosophila; species Drosophila kuntzei. The sequence continues at coordinate 730,951 of JAWNLU010001233.1, read as the reverse complement.
TTTAATTTGGAAAAAAACATTTTCTGTACATTTATCTAAACAAAAATATAAAAATTAACAATAAAAATAAATACCTAAAATGATATGTAATTCCTGCGTTGATTCTCTGAGATATATGTAAAATATTATATATATTTATATTAATATTTCTGTCATCGAGTTGAGTAAATCGTAAATCAGCTCGGAAAACAGAATTTTGCTTTTCGCGAGAATCGACGCAGGCGTATAACAAATCATCATATATTATATATCTTTTTTTTATATATGTTTTTTAAGCGCAATCTTGTGAAAATGCGTATAACGCTTCCACACATTTTTCATATATCTTTTCTTTTTATTTCATTTTCTTTTCTTTTTTTTTTCATTTCTTTCTTTTTTTTTTTTTTGGTTGTATATTTTATTTGTGTGCATTTCATTTTTGTGTCGTTTCTTTTTTCAAACTGCGTAAGACATTTATCCGAAATTATTTCATGGTATTTTTTTTTAATTACTTTTTTACGAACCGCGTACCAAGCATATAAATATTATATAAAAAGTTTAAGTGCTTCGAACGTAGTTCAAAAATATTTTACGCAATTCAAAAATATCTATCAATTATTTAATGTTATATTTTTCTTTTTTTTAATTATTCGAGTTTTTGAAGTATGGATATTGTGATTTTGAGACTGTGTTTTAGAGTTACTTAAATGGTGAGTTTTGGAACTCAAAATGTTTTTCGTGTGGGAGGCGTTGTTGTGTTGGGAAAAAGGAGGCGTGGCACTGGATACAATTGAATAAATCAAATTGCAACAAATACAATAAGAAAATACGGAAATTTCGGAACAAAACGGATGTGATAAATTCAGCATATAAAATAAAATATTATATAATCTCAACTGATCTGTAAAAAAGAAATAAAAATAATTATTAAACAGCTGCTGCAATCTTTAAAACGCTTGTTGGCTGAAAATAGACTGAAATCTTCATTGATTGTCTTTTAAATTGGGTTTCCATAATTTCTTTTATCATTTGGAGTATTATTCATTTTAGATTGATTTTACTAAACTTAAGCGGGACAGAGAGAAGAAGAAATCTCCAACAGGAAATAGGAGAATTTATTTTGATACAATTTAATGATCTGAGGACAACAAAAATTAGCGTACACATCAATTTGTATTTTCGTTATTTTGTAGTCAAATTGGAGAATTTACTTTGGAATCGCTTTGAAATCGTTGTGAAAATTAAATGTGAAATGTGGAATACGAAAAACTAAAAACTTTGGTTCCCATGTGGCTCCAAGTTTCGGAACTTATCTGAAAGAAGACACAGCATAGAAATTTGTTAATAAACTCTCGACTATAAAACTGGAAACATCTATTTTTTTATTTTTGATACACTCTATATATGGGAAAAGTCACCTCGCTGAGCGAACAGAGAATTTTCGACGTTCTTGAAACCGTTTTCGTTATGAAATCGTCGCGATTTGATTTGAACATTTTATGCAATATTTCATTATAATATTTTTATAATCATAAGCATCATATTTTGTTTAGATTTGCATTTAGCAAACCAATTGCACGGCACACACGTTTGTCGAGCAACAGGTTTGCATTATTTTTTTTCTCTTTTTCTCTTTTTTTTTTTTTTTGCTCATAATTCATAAATATTTGTACAGCGTTTACGAAACATTTTTACAATGTTTTCGAAAACTATTTCAAGTCAGTTTCATACATATAGTATTTTCTTTTTTTTTTCTTTTCTTTTGCAAAAAGTGCTCAAATCACGTAAAACATTTAACCATTTCTTTAGTTCTTGATAGAGTTCGGTATTTATGTTATTGGGTTTATCCAAAAATCGACTAGTTAATTCTCTGTGACAGTCAACGAGGCACTTTAACATTTAAGATGATAACTCACCGAGTTGCAGCTATTTTCAAATACATTTTTATTCAGTTTCAGTTCAATACTGAAAGCAATTTAATTAAATCTTGTTGGATAATAAAATCAAGAGTGTAAATAAAATAAATCAGACAATTTGATTGCGACTTCAAAGCGTTTTGATAAAAATGAAATTAACGCATTTTCAATTTGAAAATTTTGAGACTAATTTTTCTTGTGTGTTTTCCGATTGAATGGAAATGGAAAATGTTTTTATCCTGCTGGAAAATCTCCGTCCCTCAAGTCCCGCAATTAGTTTAAGCAATTTCTACTAATTTCTTCTTCTAAATAAGTTCTGTGATGTTCTTTTCAATGGAATTTCGAAATGCTCAATGTTGTGATTTATTCTTTCTAGGCATTTTTTTTATTATTTTTGAAATTATTCTTTCCTTGTATTGTATTCTCTGAATTTTAAGTATTTTTAAATATTGTCTGAAGTTTTTTCGGTTCTCTTTAAAGTATTGTTCTCCAAAATTGTATATATATAGATATTTTTCCATTTAGGTTACTGATTTCCTTTTTTCTGTGGCTTTTCCTATTTATTTTTTTAAGCTTCGTTATTTTCTTCTTAATTTTACAAAATAATGACATGTTTTTAGATATTTCAAGGCAGTGGCATTTTCTTTTTTGATTTTTGTCATTCCTAGAGTCATGATATTTTAATCCTTTTAAGTTTCTGATTTATGTTGTTTCCTTTCATTTAGGTTTCTATTATTTTTATTTGCTTTCAGGTTTCTAGAGTCAAGGCAGTGAATATTCTTTCCTTTAGATTTCTTATTTCTGTAGTTATTTTCTTCCTTTTAGAGTTCTAGTTTCTTTTTGGTGAAATATTTCCTTTCTTTAAAGTTTTATTTTATTTTTTGAGGACCAGACGACGAATTTTTAATTCTTTCATGTTGCTGAATTCATTTTCTCAGTGATGTTTAATTTTTTTTAAAATGTGGTTTGATTTCGGATTTTTAATGAACGGATGTATATTTCTTCAGATTCTTTGCTTTCAGTTTTGTATTTCTACAGTTGAGCCAGTGTCATTGTTTTTTCTATCAGTATATTTATTAAGTTTTGGATGCTTCTCGTATTATTGGCTCTTCTAGGTTCTTTCAAGTTGACAGTCGACCAGCGACACGGCCGAAAAAAATAAAATAAAATTTAAAACATTCTCAGATGGTATTAAAAAACCACTCAACGGAATTTGTGCGGACAATATTAATACATAGTATTTGGATAGTTGGATGCCATATGGATGCGGATGAGTGAATTCATGGGTGAATTCATGGGTGAGTTCATGAGTGAATTCATGAGTGAATTCATGGGTGAATTCATGAGTGATTTCCTGTGTGAATTCCTGGGTGAATTACGATGACACTTTGTTTATTTTTATAGATATTTCACATTTTCAAGTTGGACAGTTAGCGGCATTTGTTGCCCACAATATTGAAGATATATTATATATAGATAATTGATTTACTTGAGTCGTACTCGGGATTTATGCAAGATAACCAACGACATGTTATAGAGTCGGCGGGGGGGTGAGTGAGTGGATGGGTGGGTGGGTAGTGGGTGATGTGGTGAGTGAGTTCGTTGTCTGTAACAGCGAGGAATGTGTGAAGAGTCCTCAACTCGATCCATTAATGTTGATAATTTAATTTATTCAATTATATTTAAAGTTTTCAGTTATTGCGCTCAGATTCGTGCACTGCTTGCTGCACTGCTTTAAATCGCATGCATATTTCTATTGCCGTTGCATTTCGGGCTGTGAGTATGGCCGTCCTTGTCACTCCGCTCACATTGCAAAACACTTGCCGAGCGAGACGAAACATTTGTGTGTTATGTCTGTGTGTTTTTTTGTGCGTGCATGTTGAAAAAGAGCGAGAGAGCCAAGCGCACTCTCTCTCTCTCCCTTTCTCAGTTTGTCTGTCTCTTTCACATTGATGTGATGCCACGCACGTACGATAAAAGTATGTGGTTACGCTTCTTCTCGTTTCTTCATCGCATGTGGCATCAAAATAATGCCAAAGGTTTTCCCTCTCTCATTTTCTCATTTTCTTCTCACATTTGTCTTCAGCTCGCTGGGCAACGTTTTCCAACACAAGCGTTTTTTTTTTCATATAGACGACGCTCAAGCATCATATCTATGTATATATATTTTATATATATATTTTTAGACCATACTCGCGGGAAATGCAAACTTGATTGATCGGAGTCCTCAACTCTTCCCTAACGATTCCTCGCAGCACGAATTCTTGAAGTTGCCTCAAGAAGTGGCGCCACAAACTTCGGAACTCAACACCAACACCATCACACCACACACACATACACACACACACCGCACACACACACACCAAAATCTTATATGTCGAGGCGTCTTTTGAATATTTTTGAATTTTCATCGGATTTATCAGTTTAATGAGTAAAAATGGATACGAAATGGAAATGAAAATGGAGCTGGCATTACTTATATACAAATACGGACTGTAATCTGCTTCAAAAATAAGCAATTTCAGAAATATTCCAACATTTTTGGATTCACGGAAAAATTTAACACATTTTTCAACGGACTGTAAACTTTTTCTAATAATTTGTATTAAGAATTTCAGACTATAATCGTTTTCAAATTATTCCACATCAGATGAAAATATCAATAGAATTTTAACACGGATATTTCATGAAAATATGTTGAATTGTTTTAAAATCTTTATAAAAATACGAAGTGTAAAATTATAAGAATTTAAGCACTTTCTTTTCTTATTTTTTGGACAGTAATTAAGGATTATTTCTGGAAATTTTGAAATAATGCACATTCAAAAATGTTGAATTATTGTATGGTATTATTACGGACTGATACAATTATAAGAATTTAAGCACTTTTCTTACTTTTTTGGACAGTAATTAAAGATTATTTCTCGAAATTTTGAAAGTATGCACTTAGTACAAATAAAAAAAAACATAACTGAATTTGTATTTTCTGGCACTTTGGACATTTCTGGAATGTTTTAACTTAATGCACTTATCTGAGAAACGAGTATTATTATGGAATTTGATAGTTTTCGGAATAGCTGAAGAAGCCGTGTCGCTGGCTGAAGAGTTTTGAACCGACTGTGACCGACATTCTGTGGCATGCAACGTTGTAGACTCCGTTGGGAACCTTTTTTCTTAATCCTTGTCCCTCAGTTCGGGTTCAGGTAGGTAGACAGACAGGGCGAGACATACCCTCTATGAGAAAATGTCAGGAGGGTTTCTTTTATTTTATTTTTAAGCCGGCTGCCTGCGTCGTCATTTTCTCATGCCACATGTGGCAGCTGCAATTCTCGTTTTTCTGGATATTTCGTTTTCTATTGTGTTGCCTTCTTAGGTAGTTGAACACTTTTTATTTTATATTTGCTTTTCTTTTCTGCTTTTCTGCTGATAACTGGCTTCTTTTTCATTCCGCGTCGTCGGCGTCTTTTTGCCAATTTTTTTCTTTGCTTCTTTTTGCTGTTGGCAATGCCGTTGTCAACTGCGTCATGTTGAAATTGCATAAATTGCATTCAATCAATTAATATGGCATATTTTGATTTGATTTAATTATCACAAACAATTTGCATGCATTTCGATTTCTTTTGAAACTATACTCGCATATAAATCAATGCTGCATCTTGAATTTAATTAAGCCATCACATTGAAAAGAACTTTGTAGAGAGAATCTTGTCTATTGAGCTTCAGGCGTTGCCAGCTTAAATTCGATTTCTTTCACTTTATTCGCTTGCATTGGCAACGCGTTCTCGTTGTTGCTTATCGCACAAATAATTGCTTTTGAAACCAAACCATAGGTGGCGCATTTATGTGTCGCAAACAGACGAAAGGTGGCGCCACAGTTTTTGAAACGTGTGGCAATATTGGTGGCCAGATAAAGTTGCATTTGCAGAAAAGAAAATCATCTTTCTTTAAATTTGCAGCTGGAGACTTGAAATTTTACAGGTTCTTTTGTTTAAAATTTGTCGAATTTTAAAGTTTTTGATATTTTGCTTAACAAGATTTAACTTAAACAAATTCACACTCCAACATTCATTAAAATTATATTGTTTTAAAATCTATTTTCGTATGAAAGTTGTGTAATTAATTATAATCTTACTGCAAAAGTAAAAAATTGTTAAAAAAAATGTTACCTTTTTATTTAAATAGCGCGCCATGCAGCAACAACTCTAGTCGGGATCGTGCGCAGTGGAAATTAAACACAGCTCGTTAGAATTGCCAACTGCCTCAAAGTACTCAATGTGCAGCCCTGGTTATTTGCAAACTGCGCGAAATTCAAACGAAATTGTAGTTGAACAATAAAAATGATAAAATTGACACCCAAATTACAAATAGATACATAAATAAATTATAATTACAATAATAAATAAAATTACAGCAAATCAATAAATTGATAATTGAATGAAACAATAAAAAAATTTGTGAATAACACTAAAATAACAAATGTATTTACATAAATCAAACATAACTACAATAAAACAAGAGCATAAAATGAATATAAAATTAAAGCAAGTTAATTTCAAATGTGAAAAGTTCATTAAATCAGTAAATTGATCAAACATAAATTATAAAATTAACTTGCAAACTTAAAAACACTTATTTAATAAATGTATTTACAGAGATAAAACATAATTACATTATTACCAATAAACATGAACAAGAAATAAATATAAATAAAATTAAATAAACAAATAAATTTTAAAAAACAAATAAAATAAAAATTTAATTAAATAATTAGATCAATTTGAACTGTTCAATTTATGAATTTAAATCACGATCAAATAGAATTAACTTGCAAACTTAAAAATACTTAATTAATAAGTGTATTTTAAAATAAAATGTAATAAACAAATAAATGTAAAACACAAATATTGAATTGAATTAATTGATCAATTTGAATTGGACATTTATGGATTTAGATCACGATCAAAAATAAAATTAACTTGATTAACTTCATTATTAACTTAATTACGCGAAATAAATATAAATAAAATTTAACAAATAAATTAAAAAAATTAAATTAAATAAATTGAATTGAATTAATTGATAAATTTTTGGATTTAGACCATGATCAAAAATAAGTTTAACTCGCAAACTTAAAAACACTTATTTAATAAATGTATTCACAGTGATAAAACATAATTACTCGAACAACAATAATAAAATTAAATAAATAAACAAATAAATGTAAAAAAAAAAAAATTGCATTGAATTAATTGAACAATTCGATTTATGGATTTAGATCATGATCAAAGGCTGCATTGCGATAGCTGCCATTTCCATCGAATTCGCCTCCCGATTCTCGCTGAGATTTGTATTTCTTCGGATCCTTCTTTGTAGTATCTGGTAATCCTCCTGCTTCCAGTTGATTCTTTTCTTCCTCGGGCATATCCGTGTATTTGTAGTTGCGTGGAGAAACAGGAAGATCAACAAATTGATCAACATCAGGGCGGCAAAGAGCGCAAACTCCGATGACTGGGAGCCAACAAACTTCAATTCGGCTATAACCACAACAATCATATTGCCAATGGCCACTGATAACAGCCAACAGGCTTGGAGTACGGCCTTCATGCTAACCGGTGCCTGAGTGAATGAGAACTCCAATCCCGTCACCGAGAACATTATCTCCGCCGCCGTCATTATCACAATTTGCGGCAGTTGCCACAGAATCGACAGCGATGTCGGTGGCACAACTGATAACAGGTTGTATTGCTACAGAACATAAATTAATAAATAATGATAAATATTTATTATCGAGTCATTTAATAAAACTTAGTACGTAATCATTAAAATCATTTTTAAAAAAATACTATAACAATCAAAAATTGTAATCATTAATGAGTTTTATTTTGTTATTTTAAATTCTATTTATTAAATTCAGGGACCTTAAATAATGATAAATATTTATTATCGAGTCATTTAATAAAACTTGGTACGTAATCATTAAAATCATTTTAAAGAAAATACCATAACAATCAAAAATTGTGATCATTAATGATTTATTTATTTTATTTATTTAAATTCTATTTATTAAATTCAGGGACCTTAAATAATGATAAATATTTATTATTGAGTCATTTAATAAAACTTAGTACGTAATCGTTAAATCATTAAAATCATTAAATAAAAACCATAACAATCAAATATTATGATCAGGGATTAAAACCTTAACCGAAACCGTAACCTTTAACCGATGAAAGCCGATTGAAATTTGTAACCGTAACTGAAACCGTTACCGATAATATTTTTTTCTACTGCACCGAAACCCATAAACCGAAACTCTTTAAACCGAAATAACCGTTTAGTAACCGATTCATTTATAAAGGTTTATTTCGGTTATGGCCGTCGCAGCTACTGACCAACTTTGATAACTTTGAACTGCCATAACTTTGTCAAAAGTCAATCAATTTCCATGCGCAATGTAAATTTGATCACGATTTTACCTCTAAATTCGTTCTGCATTTAAATTTTGTTCATTTTGAAAATTCGAATTTTTATAAATTTTTCGAAAAATTATAAATTGTAAATTTTTTTAAAAATTCGAATTTTCAAAAATTTCCAAAATCAACAAAATTTAAATGCAGAACGAATTAAGAGATAAAATCACGACCAAATTTACATTCCGCACAAAATTGATTGACTTTTGACAAAGATACGACAGTTCAAATTAATTAAAATTCATTACATTACACTCATTCCAGTAACCAGATAACATTATTTTTCAGTCTAAAAAGAGCATTAAGTATTTTTTCATGTAAAGCAATTAAAACCTTAATATTATTTTTTTTGTGAACCGAAACCATACCGGTATTTTTATCCCGAAACTTATAAAAAACCGATAACCGTTACGAAACCAATACTCCAAGATTTTTCATAACCGATAACCGAAAACCTTAATTCGAGCATAAACGAAGCCGTAACTGAAACCGATATTCGTTTCGGTTTTAATCCCTGATCCTAATTATTTTTTTTATACTATACTAGGAGACTCCGCCCCCTGCTCGCTTTGCTCGCGGAAATGAAAATTAGTTATGTTAACCTCTAGTACGAGTTTGGTTGAGATATCTTAAGAAACAAAAAAGATTTTCATACTAAACGATAATTTGCATTAGATTGTTCCTATGGCAGCTATAAAATATAGTCATCCGACTTTGACCAACTTTAATCAGAATGTAAGAGACTGTTCCAAACTTATAATCTGTAAGTTTGGTTAAGATATCTTAAGAAATAAAAAACTTTTTCATACAAAGCAATTCAATGACCTCTGACCTCAATTTGATCCACTTACAGGTGGAATTTTTTAAAACGCCGTCTTATTGCACGATGAAATTGTCTCATCGATATTGTCATATTGGATATATTGGATGTGTCAATGAGTCAGTCAGGACAAAGAGTTTTATCTATATAGATCAGAGGTGTACAGAGCCTATGCACACGACGCACATTTGTTTTTGTATTGCACATGTCATATGGAAGTGTGTGAGCTTACACACTGGTAAGGTTCTGGTACACATTGCAAATTACACAAACAATTTTTCACTTTTCGTTTTCCGTCAAAATTTGTTACTGGTAAAACAATAACAATTTTTGACTTCTCGCTTTCCGTCAAGATTCTTTGCTGGCAAAACAAAAACAATTTTACTGCTTCGTTTTGCTGTCATTATTCCGAATGTATTTTGTTGTTGTCTTTTCGTTTTCTGTACACTGGAAAACAAAAACATTAACGTGTGTACTGTTGCTACTAAATAAATAGAAATCCGATAAAACAAATTTTAAAAAAGATCAATTTCATTAAAAAAGAGCCAATTTCATATAAAAACTAAAATTAAAATAGATATTGATGAGCTTTTGAAAAAACATTAAAAAAACATTTTTAATTTTTTTAGAAACATGTTATTATTTTTTTCCGTGCACTCATTGAAATAAAAAAAAAAGTTCGTTACATGTGTGCGTGTGATTTTCTTTATTTGTATTGGTGCGTGCACATCCATAAGGCAGCTTTGAGCATCGCTGATATAGATATTCCTTGTTTCTAATTTTCTTTCCGTAATATTCGTAATTTAAGGGTTAATTGTAAAAAATGCTTGACTTACGTAACCATCGTGAGCATTTCCCTGCACCAGGAGACTGTAGAGCCCTCCGTTCTTGGTTTCGAAGCTGGCGGCCCGCTTTCCATTAATATCCAACTCGCCATAGCCGAGGGAAATCTCGTGGATAGCCGATAAATTGCTGTTGTCTAGTGTAATACCAGGGCTACCTGAAATGGGTGACTTCAGGAGAATGGGACCCTCGTTCAGTGGAGTGTTGACCAGAGTACGAACTAAAGGAGCACTATTCACATGATGAACTGTATTCAGACCATCGTTGAACTCCTGCATCGAATCCTTGGCCAGAAAATAGCTGACAGATTTTCCAGGCTTCAATCGAATTCTTCCCTCGATGTTGGAACATTTACTCGACTGTGATTTGGCTTTAAAATCAAATTCCATGGGCTGATTTACATGTACTGTCAAATTAGACCACATGCCTAATGGTTCAATGAATTCACCACTGAATTCACTAGTGAATTCACTACGGAATTCACTACTAAATTCATAGCGACATGGCATGCCATTGTAGAATCGCAAATGTGCAATTTCCGATGTGGCTGGCAATGCCGTAGGCTCCATCTGTTCCAGTCGCATTTCCACCACCGCCGACAGGAAAAATCCCACGGCGGCAAGAAGAAGTCCGATCGTGAGTTTCTGCAGCGGACGACGGATTCCGATTCGGGCGAGCAGCGGATAAATGACGTAGTCAAAGAGCGGAATGAAGGCGAGAATCAGCAGAGGATTGATGACCTGCATCTGATCCGGTTTTATCTCGTATCCCCCCCAAATGTTGCCATTCATGTGCGTCGCCTGAAATTTCACCAGAGTCAAAGTTAAACACAGGGCACAATTAAATACTTTTTTTTGTTCTTAAAAAGGTCCGAAATTATAAATAAATTATTGAAATAAAGAAAAAAAGTCACAGAATGTAAATAATCTTATAAATGTTAAAAATTGCTATAAATGTTAAATATAGAAAAAATGTTAAAGAATGAAAATAATCATATAAATGATAAGAAATGTTATACATGTTAAAACTTAAGAAATGTTAAAAATGTAAAAAAATGTTAAAAAAATATTTTAAAAGGATCAAATTTGTTATAAATGTTAAACAGAGAAAAATGTTAAAGAATGTAAATAATCTTATAAATTATAAAAAAATGTTATAAATGTTAAAAGTTAAGAAATGTTACAAATGTAAAAAATATGCTTAAAATTATTTTATAAGGTACAAATTTGTTAAAAATGTAAAATATTGAAAAAAATTTACAGAATGTAAATAATGTTAGAAATGTAATAAATGTTAAAAATCAAAAAAAGTTTAGTAAATATGTAAATGTTAAAAAACTTAAAAACCAAAAATTTAAAAAGAATAAAATACGTTAAAAATATTGAATATAGAAACAATCTTAAAGAATGTTAATTGTGATGTTTAATGTTTAAAGTGTAAGAAATGTTAAATGTTAAAAAAATTTTAAAAATGATAAAAACAAAATTTAAAAAGCTTTAAATATGTTAAAAATGTTAAATATAGGAAGAATCTTAAAGAATGTAAATAGTGCTAAAGAAATGTTTAAAGTGTAAAAAATGTAAATAGTAAATAGTGTTAAAAATGTTATGAAATGTTATAAATGTTAAATATAGAAAAAATGTTACAGAATGTTAGAAATGTTAAAAATGTAAATAATGCTATAAATGCTAAAAACAAAATTTAAAAAGGTTAAAATATGTTAAAAATGTTAAATATAGAACAAATCTTTAATAATGTTACAAAAATATATAAATGTTAAATATAAGAAAAATGTTAAAGAAGGTAAATAATGTTACGAATGTTTTAAATTGTAAATATAGTAAAAATGTTTTAAAATTTTAAGAAATGTTATAAATTTAAAAAAAATTTAAATATGCCAAAATTAATTAAAAATATATTTATAATAAAAAAATATATAAATATACATATACATATAATAATAAAATATAAAGAAAATGTTAAAAAATGTTAAGAAATGTTATAAATATAAATTTAAAAAAATTGAAAACTGTTCACAAAAGTTAAAAAAAATAAATAAAATGTTAACAATTTTAAGAAAAATTTTAAGAAATTTTAAAAAAGTTAAAATATGTTTTTAAAAAATATTTAAGAGTGTAAGAAATGTTAAAAAAAAACATGTTAAAAACTGTAAGAAATGTGTTAAAAAAAATTAAGATATGTTAAAAATCTGAGTAAAATTTAAAAAAGAAATAAAAAAAAATGTAAATGTGTAAGAAATGTTAATAATGTTCAAAAATTTAATAAATTATAGAATGATAGAAAAATTTTAAATAATATTAAATATGTTTTTCAACATTGTTCAATGTCTAATATTATTGATGAAAGTGCAATTCAAAGGTTTCAATGTTTAATTTTCATATTTTCATATTTCATATGTTTTTTGGATATCTACCTGAAAAGTCCAGCGGGATCCCTGCTGATCGGAGAGTGCCCAGAAGACGGGGAATGGCAAATAGAGCAACAGAATCTTGGCCAAACATTTGGTCTCATCCACCATCTGTTGTCCGACGACAGGCGTCGCATAATCCAGAAAGTGATCCATGGGTTTCTCCTTGCGATTGAGTCGCCATCCCTTGTACGCATTTGTGATGCACTGTGAGACACCGAAGATCATATTTCCCGCCGGCGGTTGCATCCTGTAGCGACGGCGACCCGCCACAAAGATCAGCATTGAGATGACCATAAGGACGGCGGGAACACCAAAGGCCAAGGAATAACAATCGTCATCGCCAAAGCAATGGACATCGGCTCGAAGGATCGGCGTCACCGTCGTCGAGATCATCGATCCCGCATTGATCGCAAAGTAAAACAGCGAGAAGAACTTTGCCAACTCCAGACTCTGTTCCGGCAACTGAAACTGATCCCCACCAAAGGCAGCGACACACGGCTTTATTCCTCCCGTGCCCACTGCAATCAACACCAGTCCCACAATCGTCACGATCCTATCAAAAAATATACATTTAATGCAAAAACATAAAGATAAAGAGAATTTTCAAATCAAGTAAAAATTACTGCAGTATCGAAACTTAAAACAGTCATACAGATCGTAATATTTATCCAATCTGGATGACATTAAGTTGTAAAATAGATATGGATAAAGGAAAACGTTAACCCCAAAAAAAGTCTTTCTATCTTAAAACCGTAACTGAAACCGATATTCGTTTCGGTTTTATTCCCTGCTTAAAACAGTCATACAGATCGAAATATTTATCCGATCTTAACGACATTAATTAGTAAAATAGATATTGATAAAGAAAACATTAACCACCAAAAAGGGATTTGTATTTTAAAAATTGCGGGTGGCAAATTATTTAAAGCACTGTAAAATTTGATATTAAAACAGCTTCGGTATCAAAACTTAAAACAGCCATACAGATCGTAATATTTATCCAATCTGGATGCCATTAAGTAGTAAATTAGATATTGATAAATAAAAACTTTAACTACCAAAAAAAGCTTTGTATCTTAAAAAGAATGGATGAGCAAATTACTGAAAACACTGTAAGGTTCGTGCTCAATTTGGCATTTGGATTCACTTACTTGACGGGCATTGCATCCATGGGAACAGCGCCAATGGCCACGATTAATGCTCCCAAGCTATAGACGACCGATAGATACAATATTGTCCTGTATTTTCCAAGCCAACCATCTGCAATTAACGCACCCAGCAGTGGAAAGATGTAGACCAGCATTGTGAAGATGTGAAACAACACCGTCGATGTTTCTTCATTGTAGCCCAGTTTGTGGGTCAGATACAGAACCAGAATGGCTAAAACATAAAAGAGATATATAAATAAACATATACTTATTTTAGACAGGGACCATAACGTTTATAACTTTAATAATACCACTTGTTAAATAATAAATATTTTGATTTTTAATCAATAAACTTAAAAATAACTCTAAATTTTCGGTTTTAACTAAATAATTTTAAAATATATTTCAATTTGTGTTTTAAAATCAATCAATAAACTAAAAAATAACTCTAAATTTTCGATTTTAACTAAATAATTGTAAAATATATTTCAATTTGTGATTTAAAATCATAGAATAACACTTATTTTCAATTCTTTCAATACAAATTTTAAGATATCAAAAAACACAAAAAAAAAATACTAAGCCTGGGAAAAAAAAACAAAATGTCGAAAATACCAAATATGGCAAAAAAGTAAAAATTAATAGCAACAATTTACTTTAGTCTGTTTCTTAAGCAGTTTTTGAGTTTTTATCAATAAATCAAAAAATAGCTCCAATTTTTCGATGTTAACAAAATAATTATAAAATAATAAATTCATTTAAGTTTTTATTTAAAAATCATAGAATAGCTTTTATTTTAAATTCATTTAAAAAAGAATGAAAAAAAATCAAAAAAAAACAAAAAATAATTGTTAAAATAAATTATGATGTTGGTTTTTTTTGTAAAACTACTCGTACTCACCTCGCATGCCATAGTAGTTGAAACGCTCGCAGAACTCATTGCTGATGATGAAGGCCACAGCTCTGGGATATTAGAAACTATCGTTTAAAAAATAGAAAAATTGACATTACAATTATTTTTCACTTGTTATTTAATCTCTTAAAAAAAGGTTTGTTTTCAATTTAAAAAATGTTTAAGAAATCAATTAGGTTTGTTAAATTTGAGGTTTGAGTTACTATATTCTTAATAAATTCATTCTAAATTTATTTCGTGCAGTTTTTTTTAACATTTACAAAATAATTTAATTTAATTTATTAATATAATTAATTTATTGATAAAAAATGCAACTAATTTTGCAATTTTTGAAACAAATGTATTAAATTTGTAGAATTTACAATATCTCTGCAAACAGCTAAAAAAAATAAATAAATTTAATAAATTTCATAATTTTTTTTTATTTTTTTATTGATTTTTATTTTCTTAGTCTTTTAAAAGAGTCTTAGATGATTTTCTTTTTGAATTCGGTGATAAACTTATATAAGTTAAAATATTTTAGGAGACTAATCTGCGTAATCTTTAAAACAAATTCATCAAAATTTTTGAATTAAAACATATAAATTTTTAATTGTAAAAAAAGACTTAATAAAAAAGGCATCAAATACATTTTAAATTAAATACAGCAACATTTAATAATTAATCCCCAGTTGCTCTGGTTACATTATTGAACTAGTGTAGAATTAATTATAAGCTAGAATTAAATATCAATAAATAAATTTATTAATTTTTGTGAATATTTTAAGTGATTTTTTGGCAACGGATTTTTGCAGGGAATGCAACAATTTTAATTTTTAAAATAAAAATGAAAAAATAAAAATTGAATGTGAATATTTTTTCAATCAAGTAGTGTATTTCCAAAATCAAAAAATATTCATATGGCGTGGATCAATAACTTTCATGTGATACATCACATATTTTTTAAATAAAAATTTGAATTTGAATTTAAATTTTATTTTTGATTTTTATTTTAAAAATTGAAAAATAAATATTAAATGTAATTTAGAGTAAGTCTTATTTGCGATGCCTGGATTTTTGTGTAACCGTCTGACAAATGTCGTTACAACGGCCCCCTTTTGACCCCCCCCCCTCCGTTCCCCGGTGCCTACGCCCATGTTGAAACTGGCACTATCAATGATTGAAATGCGAAAGTGCCGCATCATTTATTCAATGACTTGCCAAAAATTTGTAGACCACTTACAGACGGTTATAAATGTGATAAATACAAAACTATAGTACAGAGTAGACCTTATAGCTATCTTTATTTCCTTAGGGGCAAACAATCGTCATCGTCTCGTTATCAAATCAAAGCAAAAATAATTAAATTGTTATTTTCAAATTTCTCAAAAATATAAATAAATTATAAACAGTCATATTCCTCTCTCTCTCTCCCTCTCTCTCTCTCTCTCTTTTCTTCCTATAATAAAATATATGCAGCTGCAATTAAGTAAGTCATAAAAAATGTACTGGAAATTTGTATACTAAGTATACCCTGTAAAGCTTAAAAAGGGGTAGTATAATTCATGCATCTGTGTATTTCAAAACAAATTTAAGATGATCCATCTAAAAGTTAAAACAACAAACAATAGATGTGAAAATAAAATTGACATTTCTACAGGGTATTTTCGAGTCGATATTTGTATTCAGTTGAGTGTCTTTGCACTTGCAGTTACGAGTATAAATAACGAATATGAATACATTTGCATGTAGATTCTCTGGCGACTCTGACCTAGTGTTTGGTTATGTATTTTTTCGCTGTCTGCTTTTGTCGATTTCATTTGCATACCCTGTAATTGTTGTGGATACAAAAAAGGGTAGTATGAGTTGCAGCAAATACATTTTAAATTAAGTATAATTATAAGTATAAAAAACAACTTTATTATCTATATAATGTAATTATAAAGCAGGAAACTCAAATATGACTCATGAAATTCAGCATGAAATCTGAAAAATATTATCTGAATGAATATGAAAATCTTAGATATTATAACTACTATTTTTGATGCATTAATTTTTATTATTAAAATCTTAGATATAATTACTATATTAGATGTATTTATATTTTTTATAAAAAGAGATTAATATTATCTTTTATCTGTGATTTAAATAAGAGAAAATAATTAAATTTCAGTTGTTATTTAAAAAACCGTTTAACTATTATTATCAATTTCAATATTATTTACTGAAAATAAAATAAAAAAATATAAATAACAAAAATAAAAATAATTATTTTTAAGTTTTTTTTAATCACAAATAATTATAAAATATGATTTTTAAAATAAAGGTCCTTAAAAGGGCATTAAAAGTGATTTTTAATTCAAAAAATCTTAAGTATAATTTTAATAGCTGTTTGCAGATATTTTGTAAACAGAAATTAAAACCTTAACTGAAACCGTAGCCTTTAACCGATAAAAACGAAATTGGTAACCGTAACTGAAACCGTAACCGAAAACAATTCTTTCCACAGTACCGAAACCCATAAACCGAAATAACCGTTTAGTAACCGATTCATTTATAAGGGTTTATTTCGGTTCTGGCCGTCGCAGCTACTGAGCAATTTTGATAACATTAAACTGCCATAACTTTGTCAAAAGTGAATCAATTTCCATGTGAGATGTAAATTTGAGAATGATTTTTACCTCTAAATTCGTTCTGCATTTAAATTTTGTTCATTTTAAAAATTCGAAATTTTCGTAATTTTTAGAAAAATGATAAGGGGTAACACTGTAAAATTTCTAAAAAATTCGAATTTTCAAAAATTTTAAAAATGAACAAAATGTAAATGCAGAACGAATTTAGAGGTAAAGTCATGCTCAAATTTACATTACGCATGGAAATTGATTCACTTTTGACAAAGTTATGACAACTCAGTTATTAATAATCAGTAAAATCGAAATAATCGAAATTATCAAACCAAATGATCCAAATTTATATGAAGTCAAATTATAATAAAATCGACATTACGCTGAACCAATCCAGTAACCATATAACATTATTTTCCAGGCTAAGAAGAGCATTAAGTCTTTTTTCATGTAAATCAATGAATAAAGCTTTTATTTTGGTCAACCGAAAACGATAATCTGAATTTTTTTTGTGACCCGAGACCATACCGGAATTTTAAAACCAAAAGTTACAAATAACCGATAACCGTTTCGAAACCGATACTCCAAGATTTTGCATAACCGATAAACGAAAACCTTAATTCGAGCATAACCGAAACCGTAACTGAAACCGATATTCGTTTCGGTTTTAATCCCTGATTGTAAATACAATAAATTTTGTATATTTTTCTTATAGTTGATTTTATCAGTCCCTAAACTAAAGGGTATTTGGCCGTCGGGCAGCTCGATTGTTGCGTTCTCACTTGTTTTTAGTTTTCGCTTTCAATTTGGATTTGTATTTTTGTTTTGTTTTGTGTTGATTGTTGCTGTTGTCGATGTTGTTGTTGTTGTTGTTGTCGATGTTGTTGTTGTTGGTATATGCCTATTGGCCAAGGTAAACCATAAACGGGTTTCAGGCTGCAGCTCTTGGCCAAAAAAAAAAACACAAAACAAAAAACGTTAGACAAATGGCGAATTCTGCACACGCAATGGGTTAAAGCCAAAGTCAAGTCCACACCCATAACACTAAATAGGTCGATAAATATATATAAATATACTATATATATATATGTCACACCTTTTCCCTTCTCACCTTTGAACGTGACACGATCATTGTGAATGAAATGTGGATTTTCCAATTTGGAATTTATTTACAATTCGATTCGAATACTTGAATTACAACACAATGAATTGATCGCGAATCGAATTGACAATTGACGAAAGAATCGAATTGAATTGAGAAGCTTCGATCAGTCAGTTTACTATCCAGACTTATAGACACATCTTCGCCGACTTTTATTTGCTCTGGGCAAATACAGAAACAATAACAACAAACAAACTTAAATAAACATTTTCAAAGAGATTCGGGAGATCGAGAGAGCAAGATATTTATCGATTTAACAATCGATCGTTCTGCAGGTAAATTCAATAAAATACTTAACAAAATGTATAAATTAAATATATTATTTTTATTTAATTTAATGTATATTCAATAATATTAATAACAGAACTTATTTATTATTTATCTAAATAAATTACCAATACCGATCGTTAAATTCAATAAAATATTAAAATAATTCATAAATTAAATATATTATTATTTTTATAATTTAATTTATTATCTAGGCGAGATAATAAGACCTAATTTTTATTTATCTAAATAAATTACCAATCAATTGATCTACAGGTAAATCCAAAAAAATAAAAAATAAAATGTTATTTTAATAATTTATAATTTAATTGATTATTTAGGCAAAATAATAAATTTATAAGTAATAAGAAATCATAACAAAACTTTTATTTTCAATTGATTTAAAAAAAAGTTGATATTGATAAGATAATTTATATTTCAAAAATAAATTAACTTATTAATTATTAAATTTGTACTTAAAAAAATCTATGTACATATTTATTAATATATCAAAACACATTAATTGTTCTAAATAAAATTAGATATAATTATTAAATGTTTTTAAGAAATCACAATCAAATTTACTAAACTAAATGTTAAATAAAATGCATTATTTTTCATAATTTAATTGATTATTTAGGCGAAATAATTCGAATTATTTAATATATATCTAAATACATTTAAAAGTAATAATAAGAAAACTTTTATTTTCAATTGATTTAAAAAATTAAAGTTGATATTTAACAATTAATAAGTTAATTTATATTTAAAAAAAATTAATTTCAAAAACAAATTAACTTATTAATTATTAAATTTTTGCCTACAATAATCGTAATTTTTAATTATTTATCAAAACACAATAATTGATCTAATTAAAATTAGATATGATTATTAAATGTACAAAATAAATATTTATAACCAATAATTTAGGTTTTATCACTGCATATAACATCATAATTTCACAGTATTATCTAAGGCATAAACTGATCTAACGATCTTAACTATACAAAGTGTAACAACAACGATAAAAAATATATATATAATATGTATATAAATATAATAAATACATCCATCCAATACAGTAAATCAACATTTATAGAGCAACAAGTGAATCAAACTTGATTTGTGCATATTAAATTAAGTATTTCCAAGAATTTATCAGTATCAAGCTACCTCAACAAAAGCGAACTGCGACTTATGTTGTATATATACATACATATACACATATATACATGCATATATATATATATATATATATATACATATATATATAGTATATATACACTTTTCCCACAGTTAATGGGAACAATGCACTGATGATGATTTTCAATTGCAATTGTAGTATGCAAATCTATTTATAACAAGTTAGAGCGCTAAAGTCCAACTGCTCGACTGTTAGATGCCCAGTATTTGTAACTTCAATCACCATAAATCAGGGACTCAAAATTATATTTATCTGTCGGAAATTCAACTAAAAAGTGCAATTTTTGTTTCAAATATACCAAATTTGATGTATTTATTTATTTTTGCAAACAGCTAATAAACTTAAATTGAGAATTTTTAAATTAAAAATCAAATTTAATAATTATTTGTGATTTGAAAAAAAAAATAGAAAATAATTATTATTATTGATTTTTATTTTTTCAGTCTTTTATAAGAGTTTTGTATGTTTTTTTTAAAAAAGTCTTTAAAGACTTTTTTTTCATGTCACAAATATTTATTAAATTTGATTTATATAATAGTCTTTAAATAACAATTAAAAATTATGTTTTTTTTGCTTATTTCTCTTAACAGTTAATGTTCCTGTCATAAATGCCGTCAAATAAACACAATATGAAAAAAAAATTTAAAAATAAAAAAAATATTTTTTATAAATATATAGCACTTATCTTCTATGTTTATTAACCGATCGTGATGAAATTTTCAACTACTTGGTTTAAAATATATTTACATTCAAACATTTTAAAATTTTTAAATAAAGGTTAGTTTTCCATTTTTATTTTCAATTTTTATAATAAATATTGAAAAATAATTTTGATTTTTCCCTTTTTTAAATCAAAATTATTTTATTTTATACTAAATTGAAATATATTTTTTATACATTTGAAATTTCATTTGAAAATTCATTATTATTTACAAATTTTAAAAGTTAAAAAAAAAATTATATTTACATTTTTAAACTAAAATTTATTTTGTTAGTTTTTTTTATTAAAATCAACATATAATTTTTAAATTGTAATTTTTATTTCAAAAATGATAACCGTTACGGTCTCTGTTACAAACTTATAAGTCTGTGTATCTCTTGGGGACTGGGCTACACACACACACACACATATTATATGTACATATATACGAGTGTCATAGAAAACTTTGATACTGTGACGTCACATTGTTTGTTTGTCGTTTTGTTTACAGCTCTTTCATATTCCACTGGTTAATTGTGGAACCTATGGATTATGTGGAATGCATGACTGATGATTTTACCATGAGATCGAAAGTTGCTGCGACTAATTGCCAAGTTAAAACTGAGCTTGAGACTCAGGTTGTTACTTAAGTTGAGACTTGGTCGGTGAGGCGCAACAACTGATTGTTGATTGCATATAGAGTATACTATATTATGTAGTACATAACTACACTGAAAAAAAAGACCAACTTCTCAAATCACTGCGGACGGCAGTCCGCGCTAGTGACAGCAACACGTAGTGTGCAAAAGGCGACTAGCAATATATACACGCAGAATGGAAAATTTGCTATGACTGTCCGATCGGATTGAGTTATATACCGATCGAAAGGTATGACTTTACCTAACAAAAGTGCATACTAAGACTTTTGGTAACTCACCTGGTTCGTAAGATATGGGGGTGTAAGTGGGAGGGGCCAAATTTTAATGATTGCAGCTAGTGGGGCCGTTGGAGCCTTTTGGTAAAATTTTATAATTTTTAAAAATTCTTATTAAAAATACGCGTCGAATGATACCTTGATCATTTCAATCCGACATTTGGTTCAAAAGATATATTAATTTGAAGTTTTTAAGGGCCTTCTCAAAATGAGATGAAAAGTTTGTTTGTCCATTTGTTTGTTTGTACGAAGGCGCTGAAAAAGCTAAATTTTTCTGATGAGGAATTGTTTCTTATCAGAAATCTAGAAATGTTTGTTCTACGACTTTAGCGGGAAATAGCTAGTTTAGCGGGAAAAAGCTAAAACGTGATAAATTTGAAACACCCATTGCTTCCAATCCAAGAAAGCTAGAGATGTGTTCTATATGTCGTTAGAAAGGTATATTAGAGGGCTTTCAGACGTGCCTTGAATATTTTTTTGCAAAGTGCTCAGGTAAAACGCTACAGGTGAAAAAAGGATTTTTAGCTTAAACTTTGGCGATTTATTAGAAAACGGTTCCGACGATTTTTATTAAATTTCAATATGTTGTAACACGTAAAATTTCGCGTCTTTTGATATATGACACATGTCTCTCAGCCGCAAGGTGTGGAAGATATGACCGGTTAACTGAATATATACATTTTACTATTTACTATATGGTACTAAATAGAAAATCAAGCTTTGGTACAAAAAACTTTTTTGTTTTTCAAGGTTTCTCAACCAATTTGACAAAGTATGCATTTAAGTAAGTCTTACACATTATGTCCAAATTTAGTTGAAATCGGTCCACTATATCATATAGCTGTCATAGGAACGATCGGTTAAAAATCAAGTTTTAGTATGAACAACTTTTTTGTTTTTTAAGGTTTCTCAACCAATTTGACAAAGTATGCATTTGAGTTAGTCTTACACATTATGTCCAAATTTAGTTCAAATCGGTCCACTATATCATATAGCTGCCATATGAACGATCGGTCCAAAATAAGGTTTCAGTACGAAAAGCTTTTATATTTCTCAAGATATCTGAACCAATTTGACACAGTATGCATTTAAGTTAGTCTTACACATTATGTCCAAATTTAGTTCAAATCGGTCCACTATATCATATAGCTGCCATATGAACGATCGGTCCAAAATAAGGTTTCAGTACGAAAAGCTTTTATATTTCTCAAGATATCTGAACCAATTTGACACAGTATGCATTTAAGTTAGTCTTACACATTATGTCCAAATTTAGTTCAAATCGGTCCACTATATCATATAGCTGCCATATGAACGATCGGTCCAAAATAAGGTTTCAGTACGAAAAGCTTTTATATTTCTCAAGATATCTGAACCAATTTGACACAGTATGCATTTAAGTTGGTCTTATACATTATGTCCAAATTTAGTTCAAATCGGTATACTATATCATATAGCTGCCATATGAACAATCGGTATAAAATCAAGTTTTAGTATGAAAAACTTTGTTGTTTTTTAGATATCTTGATCACACTGTCAACATACGATCTGGGTTGGTTTTATACATCCTAAACAAAATTGGTTAAAATCGGTTTACTATATTATATAGCTGCCCTATTTATTTTTTATTTGAAGTAAGCATTTTGATAATTTTATAGCAAAATTACACTGTCAGAATCATATAAAATTCCAAAAATTTCTGATATCTTCCAAAAAACTTTTTAACAAAGTAAAAGTCTAGTGACGAAAGTCTTTCCCTGCCCCAAAATTTCTGATATCCCATTTTGTGACGAACGATATTAAACTTAATATATAAATAATTATAAAATAAAAAGTTTGGCATTCGGCACTGCGCATTAAAATTATTTTTAGGTATAAAGAATCAAGATCTTTATGCGCAATGTTCCGAATGCCAAACTTTTTATTTTATAATTATTTATATATTAAGTTTAATATCGTTCGTCACAAAATGGGATATCAGAAATTTTGGGGCAGGGAAAGACTTTCGTCACTAGACTTTTACTTTGTTAAAAAGTTTTTTTGGAAGTCAAGAACATTCATCTTAAATATATAGTTCTTAAAATAAGACCATTTTAAGACCAAATTAATAAAACTAAGAATATTAATCTAAAAATTCGCAGTTCTTAATATAAAAATTAAAAATCTTAAATTATTAAGAAAATATAAATATGTCATATGTAATATGAAGACAATAATGATACCGTGGTGCTCTGCTTAGAGTCGCCGCTTCAATTAGTAACAAGTCAAGTCGAGGTTCGAAACCCGCTCTAACCAAGAAAAACATATAATCGGAATATTTATAAAAAAAAAACTAAATCCAAAAAAGTATAAATATCATAAAAAAATAAGTTTAAAGTTTAAAACACCTGCCTTATTTTTTTATTTTTGGTTCGAGAATTTAAGACTGTTTGGTCTTAAATTAAAAACTTATTCTTATTTGAAATGTTCTTAAAATGGAAGATGTGTTTCTAAAATTAAGAATTTTATGTTCTCGACGTATGTTTTTGACCAAAATTCTTAGCTCTGAGACCAAAATCTTGATTTAAGAACATTTTGTTTATCAGTGTATCAGTATGTTTATACACTCAGAAAAATACGCCATCCAAAAGTAGGTAGGTTCTTAAAATTTGAAGATTGCTGTGTACTAAAAATTAAAAATAAATTATGCATGAATCGATATTAAATTTTAAATTCGGACTGAATTTTAAATTCCTATGACAGCTACCTAAAATAATAGTCCGATTTTTACTGAAGCTAGTTAGAATATACTTATAACCACCATATAAAATCTGTGAGTCTCATTAAGATTTTTTTGTACTTTAAATAGTTTTTTTCAAGATTGAAATGAACTTAGAAATGAGAATCTTTTGTTCTAGAAACAAGTAAATTTTGGGATTATATCAAGATTTTTGTGTACTTAAACTTTCGATCTTTTACAAACTTAAATTAATCCCAAAACGTACTTCAGTCTCCCCCAAAAAATCTCATTTTATAATTTCCAGACTTTTGAAAATCAAACTTAAAATAAGATTTTTATACTCAGTTTTTAAAATTTTGAACTTAGACAGTTTTTAAGATAATTTTTACTTGAATATTCCCTGTTTATGTGTGGAAATCTTGATATTTTTCTAAGTGTATCAGTATTTTTATAGATACAGATAAATATGCCATGGGCATTCCTAGAATTCTATGTAGGTCATCGTCATCAGCCTATTAGCGATCTATTGTTTACATTCTCAATTTAATCATAAACTGTGTTTATACGTAGCCCAATTTGCAAAATCATTGCATGAAAAATTTCAATTTAATAAAATTTCAATAAGTTAATTTTTTATAATAATAAATATATGTACATATTACTATCGCAAAAAATAATTATATTGAAAATCATAATAAAATCACATTACAAAGTCATTGAAAAAATTCAATGCAATGAAAATCACATTAATTTATCATTGAAAAAGTAATGAAAGTAAAAATAACATCATTGAAATCAAATTAAAAAAAATGAAAATCAAACATTTCAATTTAAGTGGAAAAAAAATATGATAATTTTTTAAGCTTGTAAAATTTTTAATATAAAAATTAATAAATATTTTTAAAGCTCATATTAACTATAAATAAACTGATTTAAAAATAAAATATGTATGTTTCAATTATAATTATAAGTAACTATAAATTAACTGATTTTAAAAAATAAAAATCAAATGAGTTTTTCTCTTTGTCAAAATAATTGCTTGGCTACCTGTTCACTTAAGAATGCACCAAATATGCAAGTTTGTGCATGTGTATGTGTAATTATTGTGCGTGCTGTAAACTCGCACTTTCTCAATTGTCATCTGAAAGTGACAATAAAAAGACGTCGCACTTTTTGCTGTCTTCTTCATCTTCCCCTTCATCATCTTCTGTTTTCCACTGATTTTTTTTTTAAGTTTAGGGCACATCACTTACATAAACACCAATACATACATACTCGTATATAACAGTTAGTCAAGTAATTGTTTTCACAAATTACTAAATTCGATTATTTTTTTTTAATATACTATTATTTTGGAATTTGTTCGGATTTTATTATAGTTGAGTTTGACAATTTCAAAATATACAAAACATTAAAATATTTACTAAAAAGTAACTAAGCCCAATGAGTTTTTTTATTTCTTTTTTTGAGTTGGTTTTAAAAACAATTAAAAGCCTAGAAAAATCTTATTTTTACCAAAATAAAATGTTTGAATTTTTTGTATTGCCAATACAATTTCTTTACTTACTTTACATTCATTTCTGTTTTTGTCAAAATAGTTACATGACATACTGTATTCCATTTCGGTAATTTATTTTTCATTTTTTTCTTATATTCTTATAGTTCTAACTGTTGCGAATAAGTAAAAAACAGGAAATAATGACATTGGGTTTTATTATTAAAAAAATTAAAATCACATTTCAAATTACAAATATATTATTTTTGTCAAAAATTTAATTGACATTCAATTCTTTCGAGCAGGGATTGAAACCTTACCCAAAACCGTAACCTTTAACCCATAAAAACCGATTGAAATTCGTAACCGTAACTGAAACCGTAACCGAAAACAATTTTTTCCACAGTACCGAAACCCATAAACCGAAATAACCGTTTAGTAACCGATTCATTTATAAGGGTTTATTTCGGTTCTGGCTGTCGCAGCTACTGACCAACTTTGATAACTTTGAACTGCTATAACTTTGTCAAAAGTCAATCAATTTCCATGCGCAATGTAAATTTGATCACGATTTTACCTCTAAATTCGTTCTGCATTTAAATTTTGTTCATTTTCAAAAATTCGAAAATTTTGAAATTTTTAGAAAATTTACAGTGTTACCCCTTATCATTTTTCTAAAAATATCGACATTTTCGATTTTTCAAAATAAACAAAATTTAAATGCAGAACGAATTTAGATGTAATATTATGTTCAAATTGACATTGCGGATGGAAATTGATTGACTTTTGACAAAGTTATGGCAGTTCAAAGTTATTAAAAATCAGTAAAATCAAAATATATAAAATAAAAAAATATAAATAAATTTGAACCGAAACCATACCGGTAATTTTAAACCGAAACGTACAAAAAACCGATAACCGTTACGAAACCGATACTCCAAGATTTTGCATAACCGATAACCGAAAACCTTAATTCGAGCATAACCGAAACCTTAACTGAAACCGATATTCGTTTCGGTTTTAATCCCTGCTTTTGAGAAAATAGTTATTTATATTTAGTTTTAACTTAATTAGTTATTTTATTTAGAATTTTTAATTATTTTAAAAAGTAAAAGCGAAGTGTCAAAAAATATATTTTTGTTGTTGTCAAGTATTAAATTGATAAACTATTTTTAAATAATTTTAAAAATAAAAAAAGCAGGTGTCAATTTATTTTGTTTGTTGTCAAAATAGTTACTTGATATACAGTATATTTTAAAATTTATAGTTAAGTGTCACAATATTTTTAGTAGTAGTAGTTACTTGATATATACTGTACAGTATTTTAAATTATTTAAAAAATAAAAACCTAGTCTTAAAATATGTATGTATTTGTTTCTATTAAAATAGTTACTAGATATACTGTATGTATGTATTTATACAGTATTTTTAAAAATAATAAAAACCAAGTGTCAAAATATGTATATATTATTTTTGTCAAAATAGTTACATGATATACTGTACTGTAGGTTGAACCGTTCCCTATATAACATCAATATTATTGGAATGTGTTCTTAATATTTTGCACACGTCTGTACATATACAGTATTTTTTAATTATTTTTAAAAATAATAAAAACCCAGTGTCAAAATATAGAAATATTTTATTGTTGTCAAAATAGTTACTTGACACACTGTACGACTGGCAACCGTTTAAGGTAACGGTAAATGAAGCTCACCTCCATTTTCGGTTTCTCTCCTTGCTTCTCGTCAGTTGTCATCTCCTTTAATTTGCCGTTGGCTTCAACATCGACAGGTTTCATTGTAATTGTTGTTGTTGTTGCAGTTGTTGTTTTTGTTGTTGCTTTTCAACAATAAAATATAATGCACACAACAGAGGTAAAAATGTGCAGAGACAAAATGCGAGTTAAATACGAAATTGAATACAGAAAATAAGACAAGCAAATAAAACGCGACTCAAGTTCATAATTTGTTCACTCGGAATTCAATGAACTGCCAAAAAACGCACGCGCGTGTTGCAATTTGTTAAAAATAAAAACATTTACAAAAAAAAGCAACTCAACAAGGAGCGGGGGAGTGGGGGGAGAGTTTACACCACGTTTACACCACAAAACAAAATGAACACCGCAATCTCTGTAGAACAAATGATCTGTGATTCTTTTGCAAGCTGCGCTTTAAGACCAAAATTAAATCCAAACTTTACAAGAACAACAATTAGGCTGCGTCGACGTCTGCGTCGGCGTTGACAGCTTTGCAGACAGTGTTGCCAACTCTACAAAAGAATAGCTAGAAAAAAGCTGGGTGATAAAGTTCTGTTCTCTCTGGTGTATTGATTAGTGGACCGCAGACAAAAATTAAAAAACAAATCGCCAAATTTGTGAAGCAAAAAAACTTTTGGACTTGGAACTTCGCAAAATATTCAATGTAGTGATTTTTTAGATTGATATTTTTCGCATTAAGATTTCACATCCATTCGATGTAGTAGTGTTGGTAAACGAACCATAACGGTGACAAGTTGCACAAGACAACAAAAAAAGTTTGTTTTGTATGAAAACTTTAAAATTGAATTAAAAAAAAACTAAATTCATGATAAATCTCCCTCTATTTGAGGTTTTCTATTTTGATTTGGAGATGATCGGTATAAAACTGAACTTTACTATTATTTAATATTATTATTTTATAAGAAGACAACTCCGAGAAAAGGAAATCTCATTTCTTTCATTATCATTTTTTTTTTTACAAAAACTGTTTAAAAAAATCAACAAAATAAAAAAATTTTACAACTATATACAATAGTAATCTAGTAATAATAATAGAGTAATATTTCTAGTATATCTTTTAACTGAAATAAAAGCTAGAACTCGCTAGCCCCTCATTGCACAATTTTTCCCGCGATCGGCATTCGAAAAACTCCAGATCTGGCGTAAAAAACTGAGTTGGCAACACTATCTGCAAGACACTCCAAAGAAGAGAGAGATAAACAGAGAAGTTAACAATTAAAAGAGCGTCAAAACATTAAGCGATAATTTCATTTTAGATATGCATTGAGGGGGAAAGAGGGAAAGGGAAACAACGATGCTGTTGTTGTGTCAATTAACAGAGATTAGCGCAGTCATCGCTCTCACGCCTGCCCTGCTCGCTCTCTCGCTCAATATCTTGCTCTCTCAAGCTGTTGAGTGCAGCTTAGGCAGCGCAGTCGCAGTCGCTGTTGCGTCGACGCGTCGCAGCGACTTCTTCAATTCGACCGCGACCGCGAGAGCTTCGACTGTCAAGTTCAATGCTGATAAAAATCCCTCTAGTACGGTGAGAGATTGGTCAGCTCACTGCTTACTCATTGATGAATTTAACATGGGTAGGTCACACTGCTTTTCCAATTCACCGATGAATTCCCCAACATACCAGTCACCAGTAAATCCCATTCCTTGGTGAATTCACTGCCTACTTTTGCAACATTATTTTTCGACTCCAGTTTGTACCAGGGTATCAAACCCAATCGAATATCGGTTTCAGTTACGGTTCCGGTTATGTTTGTATTTTGGTTTTCGTAAATTTCGGTTAAAAAAAATTTTAATATGTAAACAAAAATTCGTTGATTTCAAAAAAAGATCTATTTAATAAGATGAATATATAAATTTGAAATCAAAATTAGTTTTTATTTAGTTAAAAAAATAAGACTTATTCATAATTTATCTAAATAAATTTTGAAGTTAAATGTAAGTAAAACTATTAAGAAATCGAAACAAAATTCTCATTTTCGTTTTATCTCATAAAAAAAAATATTTAAAGAATTTGGTTTATTTTAGAAAACGATCTCTTTTAATATTAGTTTAGATTGCATATTATGGATTTGCATGAATAGGTTTTAAAAATAAATTTCTTACCTCGAATCGTTCTAAAGATTCCTTGCTGTTACTGGATTCGGAATCCTCCTCCTCCCTATTATTGGTATCCAAGTCAGCTTCATAGTGTCGAGTTGGAACTTTAAAGAGGCAAAGTTTCTGATACATTGAAAATGCGATGTATCTACGAATATAATAATTGAAAAAAAAAACGTTAGCATTCAAAACTTGACAGTTGTCTCTGGGTTAGCATTGATCTAATAATCAGGGACCGTAATGGTTATAGTTCTTAAAAATAAAATTCTTTAAATAAACATTTTTTTATTAACCGAAGAATTTAAAAATACTTGTATAAATTGAAAAAAAAAATTGAAAAGGATTCTATGATATTTATTAAGTACAGATTTAAATTTTAAAATAAAAAATTTGTTTATAAAAAATTGATCAGGTTAAATATTTTTAAAATTTTAAGAATGGGAAATGCTTGTTTAAAATAAGAATATAAGTTTTTCTAAGATAAAATAAAATTAAAATTTGTGTGTCTCAAATTGTCCCATTAATTCAGATAATTTTTTACAGTTTAGATATTTTTAAACTCATTCAAATTTTTTAGAAATTGAAAATATTGATATAAATTAAAAATAAGACTGATACTATGATTTTTTCTAGGTACAGATTTCAATTTTAAAATATAAATAGAAGTTTGAGTCTTTTAAAATTTGTATATCTAAAATTGTCCCATTAATGCAGATACTTTTTTTCCAGGTTAGATATTTTAAAATTATTTAAAGCAATTTCCCATAATAATTAAACATCCAATAATAAACCATGATGAGGCACTTTTTGCGATTTACTATGATCTTTACTACAACTTTTTTTTATAGCACCCTTTTAATGATATCAAGAGTAACACAAAGTGCAAATTTGGACTAAGCTAATCTCTTGCGATTATATTAAGCACATATTGACTCCGATTTCGATTTCGATTCCGATCTAATCGGACTAAATTTGTCAGCTGACAGAACCTTTTGAGTTCACAACTTTGGCGCGTGCTGTATTTCCACCCTTTCAAGTGGACAGCTAATAAAAGTTAAAGACTTATCAATGCTATTACTGGGAAAAGTATTACTCAAATAAATGTATATATATATATATATATATATATATATATGTGGTTAAAATAGGCCAAGCATTGTTCTTTGAAAACCGATAAACATCTTGATGTCGCAAGGGAATCTAATTATAATTTATAATTATAAAAAAACCTGTTTCTCGAACAATGCAGTCCGAAAAGTTCAGATTGCGATAATATCAGTTTCTTGACCTATTAAATAAAATGCTTATGATTAAAATATCACTTTCAAAATGATTGATATGTATATGAGGTAATACGATAAATATTCATTTATTTATTATTTATTAAAATTTAATTCCCAGCGTTAAAAGACATTAAAAAATATTCCTTATATTCAAATTTAAATTTATTATAAATTAAACACAGCTATAAATAAAATATGCGGGAGTTTTTACTATTATACTATTATTACTATTCATATTTGATAATTTATCATTAAAATTAATTTCTTAAGCTCAGTTACTATAGTTAATATTTATTACTTTTATTACAATGGTTTTTTTAAATTTATATTTAACTATTTATTATTAGAAATAATTTTTTTAACTCAATTACGATACTTAATATTTATTATTATTATTACTATGATTTGGGGTTAATTCATATTTAATAATATATCATTAAAAATTATTTCTTAATCTCAGTTACTATAGCTTATATTTGTTGCTATGATTTTTTTTATTAATTTATATTTAATATTTTATTATTGGAAATGATTTATTAAATTCAAATTTAAGTTTGTAAATTACATACAAAACGGAAATTAATTGAACATTTGTATAAAAAAAATATTTAGCAGTTTTTTCTGTGCTAAATTATTATTAATATATTTTTTTACGTACTTTTAATTTTACTTTCTTTTTTAATGAAAAATATTAACAAGAAATATAAGCTGGCATGAATATAATTTAAAGTTCAGTTTATTGTAGGTATTAACTTTAGATATTATTATTTTTCACTATTATTATTATAAATTATTTCTTATATTTAAATTTATGTTTATATGAAAACTAATTAAATAACTTGGAGTTTTTTCTGTGCTAAATTATTTTTAATATTATTAAATATATTTTTATTTTGCATTCTTTAAATTTTTTTTATTTTTAATTGAAATATATCAACAATAAATAAAACCTGACAGACTTTTTAAGTAAAAATATAATTAAAAGTTCAGTTTATTGTAGAGAATAAATATTTAGATATAATTATACTTTTGTGTTTATTTTTTTAATATTTTTTATTTAAAATTAATTTAATTTCAATAATTTGTATTTAAAAAGAAAAATGTCAACAAGAAGAAAAACCTACAAGACATATTTAAATATGAATATTATATAAGGTTCAGTTAAATGTAGATATTATTTATATTATTTATAATGATAATGTAATAAAACATTGAATTGACTCGAATAATCTGGAAAGAAACAGGAAAAAATCGCGTAGAAAGCGCAATGGAATATTTCTAAACTAAGCAAAGATTATATTATTCTATTCTCGGATCAATTGAATCATTGTGAAGCCCCGACAAAGGGATTACAGTGTTGCAAGATCTTTTCAGTCAATGACTAAGATCAAGTGTTTATTAGTTAGTCAATGCGATTACTAGAGAAATATATACATACATATGTATTAAGTACTTAAAAGTGTTGACAAAGCATTTTAACGTCAGTGTCTTCTGCTGCAATCGTTATCGTTATCGATTGTCTATATATATATAGTATTTGTAACTAGTCGTATAAATTGTAGGAATTTCAGATATGGGCCATGCGCTTCTCTTAATAGCCACAATAAAATGTTACTCAATCCATTCATATACTCGTCTATATACATATACATATTCGAATCGAATACTCTCACAATAAAAACAATAATAATACCCGATGGCGTGCAATCTTTAATCTCAAGAACCGAATGACCGAATGACAATCGTTAAATCGAAAGAGAAAATGCGAAAAATGCAACAAAAATAATAAAAAAATAAATTAAAGGAAAATGAAAACAAATTATATCGCTATCAATGTGCAAAAGTCATGTTTACCCATTTACTATATATGTACAATGTACATACATATATAATCAATACATACACTGAAAAAAAGACCAACTTCTCAAATCAAGAACTTTCATCTTAAATATTTTGTTCTTAAAATAAAACCATTTTAAGACCACATTAAAAAACTAAGAAAATTAATTTAAAAATTCGCAGTTCTTAAATCAAGAATTAAAAATCTTAAATTGTTAAGAAAATATAAATATGTCTTATTTAATACGAAGACAATAATATCAGAGTGGTGCTCTGATCTGAGGAGGAGTCAAGTCGAGGGATCGAAACCCGCTCTAGCCAAGAAAAAACATATAATCGAAATATTTATAAAAAAAAAATCCAAAACAATTATAAATATAAAAAAAATAAGTTTAAAGTTTAAAACACCTGCCTTATTTTTTTATTTTTGGTTCGAGAATTTAAGACTGTTTGGTGTTAAATTAAGAACTTATTCCTATTTGAAAAGTTCTTAAAATCAAGATGTGTTTCCTAAATTGAAGAATTTTATGTTCTCAACGCATTTTTTAGACCAAAATTCTTAATTCGAGACCAAAATCTTGATTTTAGAACATTTTTTTTATCAGTGTATGTATATTATTATATAGACTTGGATCTCAGAGACTTTGGGAGCTACACTGAAAAAAAGGTAAATGCAGAACGAATTTAGAGGTAAAATCATGCTCAAATTTACATGGCACATGGAAATTTATTGAGTTTTGACAAAGTTATGACAGTTCGAAGTTATTAAAAATCAGTATAATCAAAATAACATTATTTTCCAGGATAATTAGAGCTAATTCAGTCTTTTTTCATGTAAAGCAGAAAATAACGCTTCTTATTTTGGTCAACCGAAAACCATAATATTTATTTTTTTTGTGAACCGAATATCTATTATGAAACCGATACTCCAAGATTTTGTATTACCGATAACCGAAAACCTCAATTTGAGCATAACTGAAACCGATATTCGTTTCGGTTTTAATCTTGACGCATTTTTTTTCACCATTGCAATTCTTAGTTCTGAGACCCAAATATTAATTTTACAACCTTTTTTTATCAGGAAAAAAGTGCAGGAAATTGTATAACATGGTCTATTTTAAAGCTATTTTTTTTTTAAAGTTAGTTGAAAATTTTGGTATATATAAATAATAGGGGCTCCGCATTTTTTTTTAAATTAACCCAAAAGTTTTTCATACTAAGGGTTAATTTGCATTCGATTGTTTCTACGGCTGCTATAAAATACAGTAATCTGACTTTGACCAAATTCGGTCAGGATGTAAGAGACAGTTCCAAACATCTAATCTGTAGGTTTGGTTAAGATATCTTAAGAAACAAAAAAGTTTTTCATACAGAGCAATTCCCTGACCTTTGACCTGAATTTGACCCGCTTACAAGTGGAATTTCGTTGATATGTCTGGACAAAGAGTTTTACATATATAGATAGTAAGCAATTAATTTGCCTTCAAAAAAAAAAAAATATTATTTTATCTGTAATTTAATCTTGTGTTTAGTGGTCGAGCGAATTTCTAATCGGGAGACTCGAGTTCGATTTCAGAAAGCTTTTTCTATTATATATTTCTTAAAATTAAAATTTTTTTTTTAAATTTTTTTAATGGGCATCTAACAGTCGATCATCTCGACTGTAACGCTCGTACTTGTTATGGCGTTGAAATCGTAAATACTATTCAGAGTTATCGGTGGAACGATTAAGTTCATAAAACAAATCGGTTGTCGAGGCGAGTTACAATCATCATCATCGGAATAGATTAGATTCATTTTTTACCCACCACCTGCTCAAGGATTGACGTCTTAATAGAGATTATTTATGGGCCACAATTTTTTTCTGAAAATGGAAAATGACAAACCTACAAATTGTTAGGAATTTACTGTTGTCTCAATCCATAAACGCATCTCACAGATACAGATACAAATACAGATGCAGATACTCCGTATCTTACAAATTATCTACCTGGTTGAGATAAGCGATGAATTGACACGAAACATATTTAATTAATGACTGACGCCGCAGACGCGTCGACAAGGCTGCTGTTTACCAGATAACTGATAATAGATAACAGATAATTGATAAGAGCCTGTCCCGATATTGGATTCCCCCTGTCAAGTAAATACCGCTGACAGATGAAACTAAGTCGTGACACGACTACCATATAGATAAATCCGAATCTACACCTAACTATCGATACACAGAACAAAAAATTCGGAATTTCGGAATGAAATTAATCCAACGCTGTGTCAGAAGTTCGGTAATCCCGGATTTTCTTAAACCAAGTACAAAATACTTGATTCAAGCACGATTTTTCTGAGCAATATTTTAATTTTCAGGGTTCTTTACATTTTTTTTTAGTTAGATTTTAGGATTCTTTGACTTTTTTAATGTTGAGTCGTTTTTATTTTAATCGCATATTGTCTTAATTTAACAATAATATTCTGAATACCTACTTAAAAAATGCATGGTAAATTCATGATTCAAAACTTTAATTTTAGAATGGTTTCTTTCCGTGTAGTTGTCCATTTCTAAGGCAAATCCTTTCTCTCTAAGTTGTTCAGGAAATGAGTAACAATTCTTAAAACTTTCTTGACTAATACTCTTCTAATAAGCTTTGTACACTGACAAAAATAAGATTCTAAAAACAAGATTTTAGTCTCGAAAATTTTTAACAAATCTTGGTTTTAAGAACATTTCAAATATAAGACCAAGTTCTTATTAATAAATTCAGAAATTCTTAAATTTTTAAGGCTACAAATATAAGTGCATATACGAATAAATGGTCCTGAATACTCAAGACAATAATTAAAATAAAATGAGACAGTTTTTAAAATAAATCATTTTTTTATAGATGTTTTATTTTAATATATATGGCGCACCCTGTATAACTTTTAAATATTCCTTTAATATCATTTGTCCGTTGGTCTTAAAATGGTCTAATTTTAGGAAAAAATATGTCAGATGAATGTTCTTAATTTTAGAAGTTGGTCTTTTTTTCAGTGTAGGTATATACCTCAACTGAGATACCATAGGATTAGTCGTGCCTTCGACTAGTTCGATTGAACCATAATTTGTTATAAGCTGCGAAGGACGCGACGCATTATAAATAAGTGTGTACTTCAGTTGCGATAAGCTGATAAGCAAACGTTGTCGGCTTATCGTTAACGTTACGTACACGTTGCATTATGTTCCCAAAGTTCTCAAATCAAGTGATCAGCTCAAACGATTAACGTTTAAGGGTATGAGCTAAAAAAAAAATCACACCTGAGAAAATATATCTGAATGAAGGGAAAATCTCAAAAATAAATTTTTTTTTTTTTTTTGCATGGCGTTTTCTGAAAACAGGATAAATTTTATTTGTAATTTTTATTTAAAATACTAAGTTAAACTCTTATTCATTAAATCTTAGTAAAGGAATAATGAAATCATTATTTTAAATTTTTATAATAAAAATATATTTTACTAAAGAAAAATATAAAAATAATTGATTATCAGAAATAATATAAAAACTTTTTATAATAATTTTTATTTTAAATTTTTTAAGGATTAATGTTATAATTAAACATTAAAAATAATAGTTGTACTTAAACTTAAACTTGAATTAAAAACTGAATATATAAATTCATGTATGAACCAAAAATACTCAAAAAATACCAGAAATTATTATTTTTTTATATGTGCAATAAATTGGCATAGAAAAATTAAAAAATACATTTTTGTTCTCAATTTTTAAAAAAATAATTTGAAAATAATAGTTAGTTTATAATTTTAAAAATAGTTTATCTAAAACCAAAATTAAGGATTAATAGTGGTATTCCCGAAACAGATTCAGTTTCAGGAATACCACTAATTTTTAAATTGTTTTTGATAAATATCAAGCAATAATTTGTGTTTAATAATTAATATTTTTATAAAAAAAAAAATAGTCACTAAGCAGCGACGTCGACGCCTTCACACGGCACGCGCGCAGTCGCAGCTGCGTCGCAGTCACGTAGCAACAATGCACAGTCATCGCTGTCGCAGTCGCTGTCGCAGTCGCAGTCGGTGCTGAGTGATTGACTGAGTTGAGTTGAGTTGAGTTGAAATGAGTTGAGTTGAGTGTTGAGTGTTGGCTTCTTAGTCGGACTTACACGCATCGAACATCAGTCTGTTGATCGCCGTTGGCGAACTTGGACGCGCATCGCATTGTTTCGCCCCCCACCCCGCGTATTCGATATCGAATTCGACTTCGATTTCGATTTGTTTTGTTGTTTTTTTGTGTTTCATAATTGTTTCAATGTTTATTTTAATGTGAGTTACTAACTAAAGTAACACAAACTAAGTTTTTATTTTTATTTCTTTTTTTTAAATCTGTTTTTCTTCTTTATTATGTATTATTCATCTGTTTGTTGTTTTTGTTTCATTTATTGCTCTCGGCGACCGCTTTACGTGCGAATTACAATAAAAAATACAAAGCAAAATAATATAAAAATAAAATAAACTTATTCAGTTCACCGCGAAATAAATTCACATTTTAATTACAATTTTTATGATAATTTTTTTGCTGTGATTTGGATTTTTTTGTATTTCGAACAATCGCTAAAAATCGTGTTCTGATTTCTCTTTCTTTTCAATTTCAAGTGTCGCATAACGGATGTGAAGTGAATACAACCCGAAAACAACAATAACAACAACCACAACAACAACAACAAAATGCCGGACAATGATAATGGTACTAACTAATATAAGACTAAATGATAGTTTTATTCCTAAGGAACATTTTAGAATAACATGACGGCGAATCGAACCCAGTTATTTTTTCGAACTTAAGATCTATCTATATAATCTGATATAAAACTAAAAAATAATAGTTTTATTGTGAATTGTGTTTCGTTCTTAAGGAACTTAAAAACACATTTTAGAATAACATGGCGGGGAATTGAACCTAGTTATTTTTCAAACTGAAGAATTATCTATATTTTTCAAGCTGAAGATCTATCTATATAACTAATATAAAACTAAATGATAGTTTTATTGTGAATTTCTTTTCATTCCTAAGGAACTTAAAAACACATTTTAGAATAACATGGCGGGGAATCGAACCCAGTTATCTATCAAATAAAAATATAAATTTTGATAATCGCCCTAAAACGGAATTTAACATAAAAATTAAAAGAAAATTGTATTTTAAATTTAAAATTTTTTAGAATATTAATTTTAAGAAAATTATTCTCAATATTAGAGCATTTTCTTAATTGGAATTTCCTTAAATGAAGAAAACTAATTTTTTATGTGTACAATAAAAACACTAAATAAAAATCCCTCAATCGAGTGACAGCGTTAAATTGTAATTATCGATTATTTAACGATTCTCGTTATTTTCGAAATACAAATTTACACTTGTATGATTGACTGTGATAAGATTGACAGTACAAACTATATTATCTTGAACCTTATAATATAATAGGTGATTAGCAATTTAATTCAACGATTTGATATATTGCCCATTTCCCCATTTCCAAGAAGTTACGAAACCGAATAACTGTACTGTAAATCTACTTATTCGGGACAATCTTATCAATGCGATAGCGAACTCAAGTGTTGAGATGATGATTGTGCACCATAGTACGATTTTACTGTAGCTGTAGCTCTTGTGGCTTCTCTTCTCTTCTCTTTTATCTTAAGTTCACTTTCGAAAACCAATTCCAAATTTGGATAATCGGCACAGACACAGTATGTAATTTTTGTTTTTGGCATGCAACTTGTTGTAGTCGATATTCCGTAATCGAATATATTTCTATTCATTTATCGAATATAATACAAGAAACTAAGAATAAAATTTAAGGAACCCTTAAAATTAATGAAAAAAACTTCGAATAAATTGGGAGATTTAACTAAGAAAAACATTCAGAAAGGAAACATAATCCAGGAGGAAATATAAATATTTCCTTATTATTTTGAAAAGATATTATATTATTGAATTTTTAAACAAGGTCTTATACAATATTTTTATAAGAATTTCATTCATAGTACAGGAATTAGGAAATATCTATTTCATTATTATTTCCAAATATATTACATTATTGAACTTTCAATATTTCTATGTAGACACTCCTTGATTCTATATAATTCCAAATAAGTAAAATATTATTGTTTTTTTCCGTTTAAGACTATTACTGAAACTTAAAAAGAGCAAAGCTGGAAATCAAAAATATTCTTTTTACATAAACTAAGAATAAAATTTAAGGAACTCAAAAGATAAATGAAAAAAGGTAGCATAAATTGGGAGATTCAACTAAGAAAAACATTTAGAGCATAAAAATTTAAGTATTGTTGAATTTTCAAACAAGTTTGCATACAATATTTATAAAAATATTCATTCATAGTACAGAAATTAGGAAATATTAATTTCATTATTATTTCGAAAAGATATTACATTATTGAACTTTCAATATTTGTATTTAGACACTTTGATTCTAAATAATTCTGTATACAGGTATGATAAAAATTAAACATTAGTAGGAAAAGTGTAAAGCTCGAAATCAAAAATAATTTATTTTTTTAATTTAATGGATTTATTTTTCTTTAATCTGGCTAATCTTAATTTTAAATTTTCAAAATACTTCTCAGTTCTGTTCTTGCAATTTTGGTTTCCTATTTCCTATTCTATTTCCTATTCTGAATATTATATATCGAAATTCACAAATTGAAATCGTCAATGTCAGTTTTTAAATTATGAGATATATAACTCAGTCGGCTATATTATGGGTTGTAACTGTTTAGATGAAGCATTAAACAGTTATGAGTTCTGGTTCGGATACTACGAGTATTCGTATAATTGCCTCTGGTATTTCCCAGCATTAGGGAGTTAGCTAATTTTATATTTTCCAATCGCTGCATGAGTAATTTAACTGCAATCTCTCTGACGAATCATCATAGGCGGAAGCAGAATTGCAAAGTGAAGCTGCTCGACGATTTTATACCCTGTAGGGTTTAATAATATATGTTTATATATTTGCATGTTGCTTTAAATATTATCTATCTAGACTCCTTAATGATCACATAATAATCAGAAATGTTTAATTCGGAATGTGTGATTTTTTAGTACAGAGTATTCGTTAAGTCGAGCAGACTTTGAACACACTCTGTGCAGCCTTATAACCCCAATACATAGTAAGCTAAATTTCAAACCAGAAATTTATCATATTAAATTTGCAAAGGTTTTTCCTAATTATAAATTTTGGGAAAAATTCAATCAAATATTGAAGTTTTTTCTTGTATTTTTCAAGATAATACTAAGATAACTTTTCTTTTTGTAGCCTTAGCAATCAATTTTAATCCTAATACATAGAAAAAGAAAAAAAAACCAAATTTCTACAAAAATGTATCATCTTAAATTTAGAACCTTTTTTTCTAGCCATAAAAATGATGTTTGATAAATTTTGGTTGAATTCGATCAAATAATGAAGCTATTTTGAAATTTTTTGAGATAATACTGCTTATTTCTAAGAAAACTTTTCTTTTTGAGAAATAGAAAAAAAATTGTTATCTAAATATTTATTTCCCCAAACGTTTTTCCTAACTATAAAAATTATTTTTCATAAATTTTGAATTCAATCACAAAATGAAATTATTCCTCAATTTTTCGAGATAATACTTTTTATTTCTAAGAAAACTTTTCTTTTTGTTGTTTTCAAATTAACTAATTACAATGTTGTTAATATTAAGTCAAGAATGTTATCTAACTACATACATTACAAGCAAATAATGCTCCTAAATGATTAAATTGGAATGTGCGATTTATTTTATACTCTTGTTTTTCTTTTTCTTGTTTTTTTTTGATTACTGAATATTCGCTTAGTCGAGTCGAACTTAATCTTACTTTTGTGCCAGTTGTTTTTCCAATTTCAATTAACAATAAAGTTGTAACCAACTCAAGTCGAAACTTTACATCCGTCAGAAATACACTCAGAAAAACAAACATGATTTCCTTACGCAAACAGGGATAAACGATCTTAAAAGATGTCTCAACTTCGAATTTCCTAAACTGAGTACAAAAATCAGATTTCAAGTTCGGTTTTTGCAAGTTTGGAAATCTTAAAATGAAATTTTTTTTGAATATTTTAAGTACGTTTTGTGATTAATTCAAGATCGAAATATGCTACTTTAAGTACATAAAAATATTGATATAATCCTAAAATGTACTTGTTTCTAGTACAAAACATTCTCATTTTTAAATTTATTACAATCTTGAAAAAAACTATTTTAAGTACAAAAAAATCTTAAACTAGTTAAGTAAAAGTAACTCTCTTGTTTCTGGATGAATCTTAAAAAGACACAGATTTTATATTTGATATGGTATTATATAATTGAACTAAATTCCTTAAAAATCGGACCATTATTTCAGATAGCTGTCACAGGAATGTTTAGTCAGAACTTAAAATTTAAGATCGAATCATACTTAAATTAAGATTTTTAGTACAAAGCAATCTTAAAATTTTAAGAAAAAAACAGTATAAATTCAGTTACGGCCGTAACTATTTTTAGTATGTCTTTTTTTTCTGAGTGTAGCCCAAAATTGTTTTCCCAAAACTGCTGAAACTTTGACTGAAAACCGAAATATTGAGTGGAATATTGAATGGCGATAAGCCCGGCGTATCGCTAAATATATAGTACGTCTGGGGAAACAACTTCAGCTGTACCTAGTAATTAATGGTAACAAGTCAATCATTCAGCTTGTTGCGGAGTCATGTGCACAAAAAACGAAAAAAAACAAAAAAACAAAATGTATCTGTCAGATACATGGCTACAAAATACACACACACACACTCATGTATTTATTGCGATTGCGATTGTTACTAAGAATGCTGCGTGGGAAAGTACTTACACTGATAAAAAAGTGTTATAAAATCAAGTTTTTGGTCTCAGAACTTAGAATTTTGGTCAAAAAATGCGTCAAGAACAAAAAATTCTTAAATTTAGAAACACTTTTTCATTTTAAGAACATTTCAAATAAGATTAAGTTCTTAATTTAAGACCAAACAGTCTTAAATTCTCAAACCAAAAATAAAAAAATAAATATAAATATTTCGATTATATGTTTTTTCTTTGGCTCGAGCGAGGTTTCGATCCTCGACTTGACTTGTTACCAAACTGAAGCGGCGACTCTAAGCAGAGCACCACTCGATATTATTGTCTTCATATTAAATATGACATATTTATATTTTCTAAACAATTTAAGATTTTTAATTTTTGATTTAAGAACTGCGAATTTTTAAATTAATTTTCTTAGTTTTATTAATTTGGTCTTATTTTAAGAAAAAAATATTTAACATAAATGTTCTTGATTTTAGAAGTTGGTCTTTTATTTCAGTGTAGCATATAAAAATGTAGGGAAATCGATTGTGCTATCGATCCATAAAACATGGGAAAAGTGTCACAAAATATAAAAATAAAAAAGAGGCGACTTAATCGCTTGTAAATCAGTTAACAGCAAACAGTTAAGAAACATACGGATAAACGTCAAACGACCGATAGAGTATAGATTACTGATAACAGTCACAATCAATTCGCCAAATCGACAGTCATATATACTACAAACATACATACATACGTACTATATATTTTTGTTGTATATAGTTTTGTACTTAGTTGACTAAAATTTACGACTCTCGAGTTGTTCGTTCAAGTGGTAATCGCAAAGCAATTTCATGTCGATATGGATTTATTATATACATATGTATACACTTATACACTCGGAAAAAATATGGTACACTAAATATAAAATGAATAATTGAATTTATACCGTTGTGTTCTTATAACTTTAAGACTTCGTTGTACTAAAAATCTTAAATTTAGTATGAATCGATCTTGAATTTTTAATTCCGACTAAACATTCCCATGAAAGCTATCTGAAATAATAGTACGATATTTAGAGACTTAGTTTGATTATATTATACCATATCAAATATAAAATCAGTTTTTGTTAAGATTCATCCAGAAACAACAGAGTTATTTTTACTAAACTAGTTTAAGATTTTTTGTATTTAAAATAGTTTTTTTTTTCAAGATTGAAATGAATTTAAAAATGAGAATGTTTTGTACCAGAAACAAGTACATTTTAGGATTATATATTATCAGTATTTTTATGTACTTAAACTAGCATGTTTCGATCTTGAATTAATCACAAAACGTAGAAAAATCTTATTTTAAGATTTCCGGGTTTGCAGAAACGGAATTTAAATAAGTTTTTACTCCGCTTAGAAAATTTCTAACTTTGAGATCATTTTTACTTGAATATCCCTTGATTAAATACGGAAATCATAATTTTTTTTCTCAGTGTACTCGTATACACGTCCGCCCAAAAAGATGAAATGATATACTATATAATTGTTATAGCTGCAGTATATAATAAATGCCCATTGTAAAATATGCATTGTTTTTCATGTGTAAAGTTCTATTATATTTTTAGACCCATTGCAAGGAGTTTTATAATTTACCCAGCACCAAAGGATACACAGTCTTATAAGTTTGTGTAAATGTCAGTTTTAATCAGTTTTAAAAATAAATGCTTTTTTTATAAAAAAATTGAAAATAAAAATGAAAAAATATCAAAAGAATAATAAAAAGAGAACAATAATACTTAAAAAATATATTAAGTATCATTTGTAAATTTGGTATTTTTGGCTGCTTTGGTCATATTTGGTACTTTGGGAATTTTAGTATTTTTTGGGTTTTCTTGTATTTTATATACAGTTTTAATCTTATTTTTTATTTGAATGAAAATGAAAAAAAAATTTAATTTTTTATAATAAATGCTGAAAATAAGAATAGAAAAATATCAAAAGAATTACAATTTTTGGTGTTTGGGTATTTTTAAAAATTTCCGTTATTATGATTTTCTTTTTATTCTTTTCTGTTTTTAAAATAACTTAAAAATAATTTTAAATTTCAATTTAAATTTCATAATTGAAAAATAATTTTAAATTTCACAATAATAATAATAATAACTTCTATTTTTAAATAAAAATTTGAGTGAAATTATGTAATATTTCATAACATTTATAATTTATATTCAAAATTAATTCTTTTTTTATTTTTGAACGCTTAAATTCTTATTTAATTTTATGGTGATTGTGAAATAAGGTTACTGGGTATCTGACAGTCGATCATTTCGACTATAGCGTTTTAATTGTTTTGGTATAATGTCTGTTGATCTGCCAGACTTTCATATATTGAATCAGTCACAGGTTATGTGATCAGCACCTGCTCATTTGCGATCCAATTAGTTTGGTTAACACTTGAAACAAGTCTGGAAAATTAATTTACCATGAATATAGGTATACAACAAAGTAGAACTTGAACTGTTTCGATATGGTCGATCTATATTTACTTTGAAAATCATTTGAACTAGTTTACTTATTGATAAGGACAAGAGGATCTACTTCATTCAATAATATGATCGATTACTTATTTTGACATTGTTCTATTTCGATTAGTTCAATTGTTTAAAACATAAAATTAGATTAAGATTTTATGTGGAATTTCTGCATGTTGTTTATCCTTAGATTCCATTTTTAAATAATAAGAGACAGTAACTAGTTATATGAATGAATCGGAAGGGAGATCACAAGTACATTTTGGTATTAGATCAATAATTTTGTGTACTTAAACTGGCATGTTACGATCTTGAATTAATCACAAAACGTAGAAAAATCTCATTTTATGATTTCCGTATTTGCGATAACCGAACTTGAAATAAGATTTTTGTTCTCAGTTTCGGAAATTTCGAAGTTATACAGTTTTTAAGATCGTTTATCCACTGTTTAAGTACGGAAATCTGGAATTTTTTTTTAATGTATGATATAGTGATCCGATTTTAAGCAA
Organism: Drosophila kuntzei; assembly: GCA_035042165.1. Lineage (NCBI taxonomy): Eukaryota > Metazoa > Arthropoda > Insecta > Diptera > Drosophilidae > Drosophila > Drosophila kuntzei. The sequence continues at coordinate 686,458 of JAWNLU010001233.1, read as the reverse complement.
AGTTGAATTTGAAGGCCACCAGAATGTTATTTATGTAATGTAAAAATTGCAGCTTTGTAGCTCTTACCGTTTTTTTATTTTGTGATTAGTGATTGAATCAATCAGTGAATCAATCAGTTATTCAGTTGGTCAAAGTAAAGTTTTTTATATATGTAGGTAGATAAACAACTTATACACAGAAAAGCTCGAATTAACTCCAACTAAGTATTTTCGCTACATAAAAATCAGGGATTATAACCTTAACCGATAAAAACCGATTAAAATTTGTAACCGTAACTGAAACCGTAACCGAAAATAATTTTTTCCGCTGTACCGAAACCCATAAACCGAAACTCTTGAACCGAAATAACCGTTTAGTAAGCGATTCATGTATAAGAGTTAATTTCGGTTCTGGCTGTCGCAGCTACTGAGCAACTTTGATAAATTTGAACTGCCATAACATTGTCAAAAGTCAATCAATTTCTATGCGCAATGTAAATTTGAGAATGATTTTACCTCTAAATTCGTTCTGCGTTTAAAATTTTGTTCATTTTGAAAATTTCGAAATTATTTCGAAAAATGATAAGGGGTAACACTGTAAAATTTCAAAAATTCGAATTTTCAAAAATTTTGAAAATGAAAAAAAATTATATGCAGAACGAATTTAGAGGTAAAATCATTTTCAAATTTAAATTGCGCATAGAAATTGATTGACTTTTGACAAAGATATGGCAGTTCAAATTTATTAAAAATCATGGCATTACACTGGATCATTCCAATACCAGATAACATTATTTTCCAGGCTAATAAGAGCATTGTCTTCTTTTTGTAAAACAATAAATTACTCTTCTTAATTCGGTCAACCGAAAACCATAATTTTTATTTTATTTGTAAACCGAAACCATATCGGTATTTTTATACCGAAACTTATAAAAAGCCGATAACCGTTACGAAACCGATACTCCAAGATTTTGCATAACCGATAACCGAAAACCTTAATTCGAGCATAACCGAAACCGTAACTGAAACCGATATTCGTTTCGGTTTCAATCACTGATAAAAATAATACATGATCTAAGTTCGAATTACAGAACATGAGCATTAATATTGATGTACATAAGAACAAAAATCTTGAATCAAGTAAAACTCTAAAATTACTAGAAATGAGCACGAGAATTCATTATATAAGTCAGGCTCGAATCACAGATTAAGTATATAAAATCTCAAATTAAGTAATTAAATTCTTATATCTTTTTAGCATTCACATATGATTAAATTTCGAACTTAAAATATCGTTCTTTAAATAAAATTAAAATATTTGACTTTAGTAATTTCAATCTTAGTGAGAAATCGAATTTAAGTACGAAATACTTGAGTTTTTCCCACAGTGTAAATTCCCTTATAGGTCTCATTAAATTCACCTGACATTGACATAGTTGGGGGAGGGAATTGAAGTTCAATGAATGAAATGAATCAATTCGCGAGTTATCAAAATGTTGTCGATGTCCCCGTAAACATTGTGATTGTCATTTAAATTCGAATTCGCATTCGCATTTGAAATTTACAATCGCATTCACATTGTTTCATTTTCATTTACCAAGTCAGTTTTGGGCCAAGTTAGTTAGATAGTTCGTTCCAATTGGATTGCGACTTCAAACATTTACCGCGCTACGCGATATCAAGGCTGATAAGCACTTTTGATATGCATACGAGTACGAGTACTCATTACGAGTACTTACTAAAATAGGAGCTATATGTACGTATTTGTTGTTTGAATATGGCCAACATTATTTCGACGCACGCTTGTTTATGATGCGGCACATTCCACATTCATCAAATGAGCACTCGAATTGCCTAATAAAAATAAATGTTTATCGAAAAACACATGCGATTAATTTGCCACTCGATTAGAGTCTAAAATATAGACTAATCTCTGGAGAAGGTAAATACTCTTCTCTTTATTAAGAAGAAAAGAAACAAAAACATTGTTGATTTTTGCACGCATTTTTCAAGTATTTATTCAGAGTGAGTTTAGTTTGGATATCTTAAGAAACAAAAACGTTTTTCTTACTAAAGGTTGATTTGCAACCGATTTTCCCTATGGCTGCTATATGATATATTTATCCGACTCTGACCAAATATGTTCAGGATGTTAGACACAGTCCCAAACCTATAATCTGTAATTTTGGTTAAGATATCTTAAGAAACCAAAAAGTTTTTCATACAAAGCAATTCCACGACCTCTGACCTCAATTTGACGCACTTACAGCTGGAATTTTTCAAAACGCCGTCTTATTGCACGACAACTCAACATTAAAAAGTCAAAGAAGCCTAAAATAATTAATCTAATTTTAAAACAAATTTATAGAACCACGAAAATCATAATATTGCTGAGAAAACTCGCGCTTCAATCAAGTATTTTGTACTTGGTTTAAGAAAATTCGGAATTAAAATACTTGTGACACCGCAATGGATTGTTTTTATTCCAGAGTTCCGGATTATTTTTTTTTTCTGTGTAAAAATTTTACTCTCTCGGTAAATATGCTAATGCTTATCAAAATAAGACCGCTACTGTCGGGGTGCTCGACTGTTAGATGCCCAGCAGCCGTATTTTCGTTCGCTACAATCTTCAAAAATCAATTATAAATAAAAAAACAAAAAGATAAAATTTAAGAAAAGATTCTTTCTGGATTTTCACTCAGGTTATCGAATTAAAAGCAAAGTCTTTATCCACCAATCTCACGATAATATTCCTGCTAAAATAAATTTTTGATGCAATTTGACATTATCAAATTTTCATTGTTCATTGTTGAACTACAAATTATCTACTCTGTTTATTAACCGATCAAGATGAAATTTTCAGCCAACATCCCCATTTCATATGCCAAATTTCAAAACTGTTGCTTCAAAATTCCTTTAGTTATTCGTTTTTTTTTAGCATTAATAGAAAATAATGGTAGTGAAAAATTTTAAAATTAGCTTTGAAAATAAAATGTAATTAAATTTGTTTGCGGCATTGAATAATTATAGTAAACTTTTCGGAATAATTATATTTAACCAAATATTGGTATATTTGGTACTTTAAAACCATGTTAAAAAAATGGTATAAAAAAAAAATGTCATATAAATATTTAATATGAAGAGAATAACATCGCAGTGGTGCTCTGCTTAGAGTCGCCGCTTCAGCTTGGTAACAACAAGGTCAACTCGAGGGATCGAAACCCGCTCTAGCCAAGAAAAAAACATATAATCGGAATATTTATAAAAAAAAAATAAATTTAAAAAAGGATAAATATCAAAAAATAAAAAAAATAAGTTTAAAGTTATTTATTATTTTTGGTATAAGAATTTAAGACTGTTTTGACTTAAATTAAGAACTTATTCTAATTTCAAATGTTCTCAAAATTAAGATGTGTTTTCTAAATTTAGGAATTTTATGTTCTCGACGCATTTTTAAGACTAAAATTCTTAGTTTTGAGACCAAAATCTTGATTTTAGAACATTATTTTTATCAGTGTAGCTGCCTCATTTGTATGTACTATGTATGTAGATTTATGGAATGCATAGAACGTGTGGCATCCATTTATGATGGATAAACAGAGGTTGATCCGCAAAATCCGAGTCCAAATCTGAGTCTCTGATATGTCTGATATGAGCTCCATGTATAGAGTTGTCTAAATGCGGCCATAGACAATTGGAGTGACAAGTGAAATGCTCGGAAATTTATGATGTATACGTATGTATGTATGTACACCAAAATTCACACTTTGAGTTGAGAAGATCTTAGGGATGCTCAGACATTCGGATTTAGATTTCGATTCAGTTGTCTCGAGTATATGGCGATCTGCGTTTCGCTTTCTGATGAAATCTTTTATTTATATTAAATATGAGAAACATTTGACGCTGAATTCCAGTCAATCAACATGGCAAACCCATCGGAGATTGTTCCGCTCTTAGGTGGCATCTATTTTGTTGCTCCTTTTTCGGTTGTGAAAGTCTCTAAAATTCTGTGTCTATCTATTATTTTTATTTAGATATCAAGCCAGCTGAGGCAGCTGAATCTGTTCCTGGAACCACCGAACTCTCTGGAGATTCTTCCAAGCATGTGGAGAATCAAGTGCAGGAGAACGCAGTGGAGAACGAGCCCGCAACGAATGGCAAGAGCAAAAAACTTCCCGAATTGGAGGATAGCCAGGACCCAAAGAATAATGCAACTGATCTAATTGAAAGCAGTAAATTTGACAACTCCGTCGAGGCGGAGGGACAGCAAAAGGTTCGAATTTTAACTCCCAACACTTATTTTATTTTCATCTCAATCTAATCAATTTTTCTTTGATTTCTACAGAAACTGCCTTATCCCAAGTCTGTGTTCTTCATCATCAGCAATGAATTCTGCGAACGTTTCAACTACTACGGCATGCGCAGTAAGTACACTGACAAAAACTACATTGCAAAACTGTACACAGAAAAAAAATCATTCTAAAAATCAAGTTTGAAATACTTGATTTCAGCATGCAATTTTTAAGTATTTATTCAGTAAATTATTGTTAAATTCAGACAATTTAAGGATAAAAAGTCAAAGAATGCTAAGAAATTTGATTTAACTAAAAAAAAATATGTCAAGAACTCCGAAAATCAAAGTCTGACATCGCACTGGATAAATTTTATTCCGGAGTCCCGCATTTTTCTTCTGTGTATTCAAATGAAATGTTCAAATTAAAATTAAATTGATAAAAACAAAGGTTTTTAAATACAAATTGAAATATAATTATTGTTTTGCATTTTTAAAATATAAATTAAAAATAAGTGTTTTTCCGTAACTTTTAAATAAAAATTGAAATTAAATTATATTGCATTTTTAAATTATAAATTAAAAATAAGTGTTATTCCGTAACTTTTAAATAACATTTTTAAAATAATTCTTAGATTTAAATTTGTATCTTAAAACTTAAAACAGAGACTGAATTGTTCAAAAAATTAGTTGAATCAACATGGAAATTGTGAGATTTTTCTCTCTGTGTAGAGGTCACTTGCTAAACTCTAAAATTCTTTATTTGCAGCTGTCCTGGTGCTTTATCTTAGTCGACAATTGGGATATTCCGATGATACGGCGACGGTTACGTTTCATATTTTTACCATGTTCGTGTACTTCCTTTGTGTATTTGGTGCCATCATTTCGGACTCCTGGCTGGGCAAATTCAAGACCATATTATATCTATCGCTCGTCTATATTTGTGGTTCCATTCTGTTGACATTGGGTGCGATTGGACCATTGAATTTGCCGGTTGAAACGTTTACGATGCTGGGATTGTCATTAGTGGCATTGGGATCGGGAGGAATAAAACCATGTGTGGCGGCATTTGGTGGAGATCAGTTCAAGGTGCCGGAGCAATTGAAACAGATCACATCGTTCTTCTCCCTATTCTACTTCTCGATCAATGCCGGCTCACTGATCTCGACAACTGTGACGCCGATCTTGAAGAGGATGTCCATTGCTTTGACGATATCAATTGTTATCCCCTGGCCTTTGGTGTTCCCGCCGTCCTCATGATCGTCTCCGTGGTGATCTTTGTTCTCGGCCGACCATTGTACAAGATCAAACCACCAGCTGGTAATATGGTAGTGCTGGTCAGCAGCACTATTTGGACAGCGATCACCACCAAGTGCAAGGAGAAGAAGACAAATCCTCGAGAGCATTGGCTCGATTATGCCGATAAGAAATACGATCGCAAGATGATCGATGAAGTCAAGGTCCTCATGCGTGTCCTCTTCCTGTATCTGCCGCTCCCTGTCTTCTGGGCACTATTCGATCAACAAGGCTCCCGCTGGACCTTCCAGGTAAGGGTGTTCATATATATATATTTTCTTTTTATTATTTTTTAAATATCAATAATATTTCGATGTGCAATTATGTTAAGAGGAATTTTCTTTGCAATATATCTGGACCTTCCAGATAGGAGTGTTCATATATTTTTTTTTCAATATCAATAATATTTCTTTATGAAAAAAGATAATTTTTTCATGATTTTTTTATAAAAAATATACCTGGACCTTCCAGATAGGGGTTTTCAAATTATTATTTTTTTCATTAATTCTCAATACCAATTAAATTTCGATATGAAAAATAGATTTATTTTATAAAAAATATTATTTATCCATATGAATAATGTTGTAGAATAAATAAATATTGCTTTTACATGACTTTTTTTTATAAAAAGTATATCTAGACCTTCCAGGTAAGGGTGTTCATATATATTTTTGTATTTTTCTTCAACATCAATAATATTTCAATATTTCTTACATGATTCTTTTTTATCACAAAAATTTCGACTTGAAGAAGTTTCTCATTTAATTATCAATATTATTTTCGATATATTATTTTTTTGAATTGTTTTTATAAGAAAAATATTGATATTACTGATAACTTTAAAAGTGTAGACGCGACTTTGAATTTGTCGGGTTTCCACTTCAATATCAATAATATTTCGATATGAAAAAAAATATTATTTTTACGCAATATTTTTGGTAAAGAAAAATATATTAAATTAGTCGTGTTTCCACTTTAAATTATTTGTGTAGTGCTATTAATTTTAATAGAAACGATTTTTGCCTCTGTTTCAATTATCAAATATATATCAACTATTTTGAATACTTCTAGGCCACTCGCATGGACGGCGACATGGGCTCCTGGGATCTGAAACCGGATCAACTGCAAGTGCTAAATCCGCTCCTGATTCTCGTCTTCATTCCTCTATACGATGTCGCCTTTTATCCTGTGCTGCGTCTCGTCGGCATCCGTCGTCCTCTCCAGAAGCTCACAATGGGTGGAATTCTCGCTGGCATTGCCTTTATCATTTCTGGCATCGTAGAACTCAATCTGGAGGTGAGTTAAACCATTTTTAAACTGTGCACCAACTTGTACCCCACACGAATTTCGAATATTTCAACAGAATTACCAAAATTAGGAACAGCATTTAAATAAATATCCGTCATGGAGAAAAAAACAAGCCAAAATTAGGAAATTCAAAAAAGAATTCTAGATAATTCACAATAAATCCAGGACCGCAAATTAGAGTTATGAATGCAAATTTTAAGTAAATAAATCAATGTGAAGGAAATATGTTATGCCAATATGGAATACCCTAAAATTCCTTTTTAAATCCTAATTAGCAATATCAGCCAAAAACTTCTATTTACAATTTATATAATATAAATCATTTTCAATTCATATTTTTAATTTTTTTTTTAAATATTCAATATAATTTTTAAAGATCCATTCTTATATAAAATTTTAAAAGTTACAAATATGAATTAAATTTTATTTAAAAAATCTAAAATTAAGGTTTTAATGAATATCTTTTCAACCAATTGGTGTATTTTCAATATCTTTCAAATGATTCAACACATGTCCTTTAAGGACGAATATTAAGGATCCAAAAAATACTAAAAATTGTCAACCTTACTTTTATTTTTGACTTTTAAAATAAAAAATACGGTATAACTCAGAAATAGCTCCAAACTCGTAACTTTTAAATAAAAATTTAAATATAATTACTATTTGGAATTTTTTAAATAAAAAAATTCAAAATAAGTGTTGTTTCGTAACTTTTAAATAAAAATTTGAAAATAATTCTTAGATTGCAATCCCTAAAATAAATTCTTTCTAAGAGTTTTTCTAAAATTTTACCAAAAACAGTTGTAAAAAGAAGTCGTATTACAATGTAAAATATTTCTCATTTCGGCTTTGCAATTTTGTGTGCTAATCCTCCTTAATTCTAGATAATTCGAAATAAATTCTTTCAAAGAGGTATTCTAAAACTTGACCAAAATATTATACAGTAGTAAACCGAAGTCGTCATACAATTTGAAATATTTTTTTTTTTGGGCTTTACAATTTGTGTTCTAATTCTAATATTGTAATAACATTACTCCTATCATTAATTAGAAAACTAGGAACATAAGGAAAAAAACCCTAATTAATTCAAGATAATTCGAAAAAAATTCTTTCTAAGAGTTTTTCTTAAAACTTGACCAAAATATTAAACAGTAGTAAAAAAGAAGGTTTATTACAATTTTAAATAGTTTGTTTGTATTTTAATTTAAATTTAGAAATTTCTAAAATGTTGGTATTCTTAGAAATATTTATTGAAATTCGTATGGTTAAACTAGAGTTGTATCGATGTGAGCTTCATATTTTCTTTAAATTGTGCACCAACTTTAAATGCTTTCTGCTTTGTTTTTTCACACTCGACTTTCGTTCTCTGTATGTATCTCGTTTCATTGCACGAAATAGAAAACCTATCCCGTATTGCCCTACAGTCACAACGCCCAACTGCGCATCTTCAACACGGAGAATTGCGACTATAAATTCACGACAAATCTACCAATTAAAGAGCCCGAATTCACAGTGCAAAAGTACAGCGTTTTTGCGGATAAAACCATCTGGCTAGATAATCCTCCATTTAATTTCGAGTATACAATCAGTGCGGATCCATCGTGTCATCAATATGCGAGCGGAAGTCAAAAGTTGACGGATAATGCGGCCTGGTCCATGTTTCTAAATGCACAGAACCTAACCCATCAGGTTGGTTGGGAGAAGGACTTTGTGAATAAGCCATCGGATAGTTATCCCCTGGTTCGTACCGTCGGCAATATCCAGCAACAGCGACTCATCGAATGGAAGGGCAAAAGTGAGAAATACGAAGTAAATGCCAATGAGACGAAACTTATTCGGATGTCGGCCAGTAATTACGATGTCTCCATCGATAAGAAACCCATCGGAAATTATCGCATCCATACCGGCGGAGTTTATACCCTGCTTGTGGATGAGACATCCGAGGGAGTGTATGAGGCAACTCTTGTCGAGGTTACGGAACCCAATTCAATGAATATTTTGTGGCTTGTGCCTCAATATGTGGTGATGACATTGGGTGAGGTCATGTTCTCAGTGACAGGATTGGAATTCTCGTATTCCCAGGCACCGCCCAGCATGAAATCTGTATTACAGGCTTGTTGGCTTTTAACGGTCGCATTTGGTAATGTTATTGTGGTTATCATTGCGGAGGCAGCGCTCTTTGAGTCCCAGGCAAATGAATTTTTCCTCTTTGCGGGCCTCATGTTTATCGATATGTTAGTCTTCATGTACATGGCCTATAACTACAAACCCAACGATCCCAACAAGAGTGAGGAGGTCGAACCTTTAACCGGTGGCGATTCCCAAACCGATGATAATCGACAATCGATTCAACAACTCGATACGGGCGTGGCAAACAAGGGGCTGGAGGTGAATGAGTAAAAATCTCCCAACTCCCAACTCCCTTCAAGTTGTGTATTATATAAAGTAGATGCCGTTTTCCCATCCATCCTCCTAGATTGTGTAAGTGCCCGTTATCGTTATCGCTAATCGTTTATCGTTAATCGCATCTCGGGGCGTTGTTGAATATGACAATACAATACGTTTTAACTAAACTAATCTAATACAAATAAATGAAACTTATTATCATTAGCACATGTGTGTTTTTATTTTATTTTTTGTATGTATGTTTTTCTTCTTTGTTAAGCTTTCTTTTTACGTGTACTCTATCTTATCGCCTGACTATCTACACATACATAAGTGTACCCAGAGCACAAACCTCTTGACGTCATTTATTTGTCCAAACTTTGAAAGTATCTCGACAGAGTGTCGAGAATCATTGTGAACAGCAGTTCACGCTAGTGACGAAAGCAGACCGAAAAAAAACTAACACGTACACTGAAAAAAAGACCAACTTCTAAAATCAAGAACATTCATCTTAAATATTTTGTTCTTAACATAAGACCATTTTAAGACCAAATTAATAAAACTAAGAATATTAATCTAAAAATTTAAAAAAAAAATAATAGAAATAATAAATTTTCTAATGAAATTTTGTGTTTTTTTATATGTATTTAACTAACTAAATTAAATAATTATGCGAAATAATTTAATTGAAACAAACAAATGTTAATCACTACTGTATGGAAATTACAAAAATTTATTAAAGTTAAAGTATTTATATTTGAAAAGTCGAACAAGCATTTCAATGCTGATGCAAAACAAAGCTTAGAGAACATCGTAAGCATTATTATTTAAAATACTTACGGAAATCAAAATAAATTCTAGTGTCGAGAATCATTGTGAGCAGCAGTTCACGCTAGTGACGAAAGTAGACCAAAAAAAACTAACTTTATATACACGTAGTTTTGAAAATAGTTAGTTTATTTATATTTAATAAGGCAGATCAATATTTTCTTCCGGTCGAAAATTATTATTATTTACCTTCGGACTAACGAAATGACTAATGAAACATCATTTTAAAATGTTATAAAAGTATCGCTACACAGGAAAAACAAGAGGGCTCCGCCCCCTGCTCGCTTGGCTCGCGGTGAGGTGTGGCGGATACCCAGATTCCAGGCACTTAGATGCTGTATTCAATTTTTGACTGATTTTTCTAAAAAAAAAGTTATATGATATAGTGGTCCGACTTGAACCGAATTTGGACAGTATGTATGAGTCCAATTTAAATGCATATTCTGTCAAATTGATTCAGATATCTTAATAAACAGTAAAGTTTTTTCATAATAAAACTTAATTTTCGAAAATAATAGAAAAAAACTAGATCTGCGGCCGGTATACAGGAACCTAAATACCAAGTTTGAAGTCTCTACCTCTTTTAGTCTCTGAGATCGTTGCGTTCAAAAAACAAACAAACATTATTCCCTTTGTTGACAATTTTTAATGGGCTCAGGGTAAAAAACTTTTCTAACAACCAAGTTTCAAATTCTTGATTTTAGTATGAATTTTTTAAGTATGTATTCACAATATTATTTTTAAATTAGGACAATATGCGAATAAAATGTAATCTAACTAAAAAAAAAATATACAGAATCTAGAAAATCAAAATATTGCTGAGAAAAATCGTGCTTGAGTCAAGTATTTTGTACTTGGTTTGAGAAAATCTAGGATCGCTGAACTTCTGACACCGCATTGGATTGATTTAATCCCCAAATTCCGGATAGTTTTTTCTTGTGTACTTATGTTTTTTACAAGTGCTTGCACATTTTTACAATTAATAAGAAAACGGTGCCTACGATTTTAATACATTTTCAATATATTGTAACCATTGAATTTCCCCATGTTTTGGTATATAACACATATCTAGCCCAAATCGATTTTACAAGATATTACCTGTTTTGGGTACATGGACCAAAACCGTGCTTTGCAAATAAAACATACGTTTTATTTTGATTAGTCTAATATTTTTCGTCAGAAAATTCATATCAGAAGATTTGAGAGTTAAATAAATGATTTTCATCACTAGATGGAAACCTTTTTAAGGAGTTCTTATAATACATATATGATATTCCTTACTGGGGATTGACGAATTCTTTGCAGCGTACTTATCCCTCAATACCCGAAGCAGGCAACACTCAAGTGCGCATCTTTAGTGGCATTCCCGGATGTAATTATCGGGTGAGCACAAACATTGGAGCTGGTAAGAAATTCATACTACAGGGAATTGACTTTTACTCCAGCGGCAATGTGGCCACAACAAATCTGGGCATCTTTGCGCTCGATTATACCATTGAAAACTTGACAATTGGTGAGAGAAACTTATTCTAAAACTACTTAATAATCATACAATCATAAAGAATCAAAGAAAAATTCATAAATTGGGAAATTGAAATAAGAAATCGTTATTGATCAAAAAATTCTCCTAAAAATAATTAACAAATGCAATTTTTGTTTCAAATATACACAATTTTTTGTATTTAAAATATATCACTTTTAAGCCGGAATTAAAACCTTAACCGAAACCGTGACCTTTACCCGATAAAAACCGATTGAAATTTGTAACCGTAACTGAAACCTAAACCGAATACAATTTTTCCCGCTGTACCGAAACCCATAAACCGTTACTCTTTAAACCGAAATAACCGTTTAGCAACCGCTTCATTTACAACGGTTAATGAGCAACTTTGATAACTTTGAACTGAAACCGTACCTAAAACCGATATTCGTTTCGGTTTTAGTCCCTGCTTTTAAGGGTTATTTAAAGACTTTTCTTGTATAAATTAAATTTAATGATTATTTGTAATTCAAGAAAATTATAAAAAATATTCATTATTATTATTGAGTTTTATTTTTGCCGGTTTTTATAAGAGTTTTTGATGACTTTTTTTTAATAAATATCTTCAATGACTTTTATTTCTAATTATTAAATTTAAAAGTTTTATCGGCTTTAAAATCGGTGGGGGATAATGGTTCGTAGAAAGTCTTGGGTATTACTGGTGTTGTAGTATAAAAATGTCAATCTCAAATTTTGGGGATATATTTACAAAGACTTTTATCCAAAAGTTTTCAAATAATAAAAGTCTTTAAATGACTTTTATTTTATTCCTAAAAATAAAAGTCTTTAAAGACTAAAAGAAATTATCAACAACTCTTGTAAAAGACTAATAAAAATTATTTATAATTTTTTTTGTAATCACAAATAATTAAATTATTAACAAATATGTAAGTCATCAAAAAGTCTTACAAAAACTGAAAAAATAAAAATCAATTATAACAAAAATTGAGAAAATTATTTTGCGTACAGATATTAGGAAATTGATTTTAAATAAAATATTTTTGAAATGTTTGTATTTCCTTATTTCATTTCTTATTTCGGTTTCCTACTTTTTATTTCCAATTTCATGCTTTCTAGAATTTCTAACAAATTTTAATATTCAAATTATTATTTTTCGAATACTTTTGTTTCAGGCTGCCCAACGATAGAGGGCGGCACTCAGATCCTTAATGAGGCGACTGCCCATACGCTTTTCCTGCGTCCGGTGCAGAAAACTCTGTCAAAATTGTGGTACGAGGATGAGCTGCAAAAGTCGAACAAATCCAAAGCCTTGGTCCGAACTTTGGCCAATCTTCCAATCACAACGCGCATTTTGTGGAGAGATGTGAAGTCGGGAAATACAGCATTGGATTTGATGGCTCGTCATCATGATCTGCATGAGCTGAGCACCATTGAGTATGAGGTGCTCCAGGGGGATTCCCTGATTCATCAACAATGTCTGCGTCCTGGCGGCGTTTATGCCTTGGTTATTGCCCAGGACCATCAAGGATACGTCTCTCGCATGTTTGAGGTGACTGAACCGAATTCGATGAGCATGTTATGGTTAATACCTCAATATGTGGTAATGACATTGGGTGAGGTCATGTTCTCTGTGACGGGATTGGAATTCTCCTATTCTCAGGCACCCGCCAGCATGAAATCCCTGATTCAGGCCTTCTGGTTATTAACGGTCGCCTTTGGCAATATCATCGTCGTCGTCGTTGCCGAGCTAAAATTCTTTCAATCCCAGGCCAATGAATTCTTCCTCTTTGCCGGCCTCATGTTCGTTGATATGCTCATCTTTATGTGGTTCGCCTGTTATTATAAAACCAACGATCCTCAAACTGCAGGGAAAACTTAACTTATCCCAGGACCATCAGCATATTTACAACGCGAACTACACCGAAAAAATCCGAGATTCCGGAATAAATATAATCCAATTCAGAGTCAGAAGTACGGTAATCCTGGATTTTCTTAAACCTAGCACAAAATACTTGATTCAAGCACGATTTTTCACAGCAATATTTCGATTTTTGGGGTTCTATAAATTCTTTTTAAATTAATTTTTAATTAAATAAAATCAGGAATTTAAGACTTGAATTTCAGAATGTTTTTTTTTCCTGTGTAGAGAATTATATCTTAATATTATCTCCTATCAGTATATGTGTTTTTACCTGTTTAATATATATATTATACACTTCTTAACTTACAAAAAATTTATTCAAGCTGAACATAATTTTTACCCCATATTATACTAACTAAATTAAATAATTATGTGAAATAATTGCATTAAAACAAATGTTAATCATTCTACTCAGTTCTGTATGTATTAAAATAAAATATTTATATTTAAAACATCGAACAAGCATTTAAATTCTGATATGGACAAAGTTTCAACAAATATTTTAATCAATATTATTTAAATTACTTACGGAAATTATAAATATGCTTTAATAGACATATGTATGATGAAGTATAATATTTTAAAACGATGAATTAAAATTCCAATTATGTTATGGGTTGATTAGCGGAAACTGTAAAAATTGGCGCGAAACAAATTTCAAATAAACATCGGCATCGATACTTTAATTCCCGCGCGCGCAAATAATACGAATTTAAGCATGCTATCCTGCTCTTGCACTCACAAAAACGGGAAAACAGGGTTGTTTTAGATTTTTCGTTTGCATTCCGAATTTGAATTTTACGCACATTCATTTTATTATTTGATGAGCAACTTGAATGCTGTGCTAATAACACATGTCGTACTCACTAAGCTCATGCTGCAGCTGGTATGTAAGAAACTCGAATATTTACACTTTAAGTACATTTATTATTTTTAAAAGTTTCACAATTATTTACACCAAGAATAAGCAAAAACCAGGGCTGCACACTGCAGCGCGTTAACAACGAAACAGCGCGCTGCCAACTGAGTGCCGCTTTGCCAACCACGGCGTTAAAAATAGCCAGTTTGGAAAAAGTATTATCAAGAAAGTAGATTAAAAAAGTTAACAATGTTAAAAAAAAAGGCTAATCATAAATGCTGCCAAAACACAAAGAAAAATTTATGATTTTGTTGCTTTTCTTTAAATCTAGCTAAATTGGCAGCAGTGTTGCCAGCTGACTGCCGCGCTGCCAACTGAGTGCCGCTTTACCAACTGAGTGCCGCTTTACCAACTGAGTGCCGCTTTACCAACTGCGTGCCGCTTTGCCATCTACAGTCTGGCAACACAAGTTGGTCATTTGACGTAAGGCATTTTTAGTGCTAAAAATTGCGAACAAGAAGAAGAGTTTGCTGCAATCATATGACTTTGTCGATCGATAGTGAAGAAAATAGGTTGAATTTTCTTGGAAAAGTTGCGGTTTAGTCCACACACATTGAACGCAAACAGTCAGCCGAACAAACTGTGTCTGTGTCGCAAAAGGAGCAGTTAATTCAACAGAAGAAGCAGAAACATTTGCAACTTTTCAATCTTTTCTCTCTGTCTCTGTCTGTTTGTGTGTGTGTCTCAGTCACAATAATGGAGAGCTCTGGATTTATGTTCAACGTTGACAATGGATATTTGGAGGGCTTGTGCCGTGGCTTCAAATGTGGCATATTGAAGCAGGCCGATTACCTCAATCTGGTGCAGTGCGAGACTTTGGAGGGTAAGTTGCAAATCCAAACATATCCAAATATATCCCCCTCTACATATGAGTATCCACTTCATACGCCCGTTTTATTTTTTTTCGAGTCACATGACAAACAGCAAAAGCGCGAGCAGCGCTGCTATCAGCGAGGGCAGCGCAGCAGCAGCAGCAGCAACAACAACAGCTGTCTGTGTGTGTGTGTGCTTTGCATGTGTGTAAGCTTGTCTTGTGATTTGTTTTCATTATACACTTTTGGAGAGCGGGTATTTTCATTTTGTCACGCAACATGTAACAAATTATTTATATTCCCGATCAGCAGAGTCGTTATATATACACTTTGTCAAGTAATTGTTTTGACAAGCCAACAAAATGCACAATACAGTTAGTCAAAAAAGTGTTGTGACAAGCCCAAAAAAAAATGCACACACTAACTGTGTAGCCAACTCAGCTTTTTTCCCATAAGATCTGGAGGTTTTCAAATGCCTATTGTTAAATAGCGTGTGACGGGAATTCTAGCTTGCCCATACATATGTACATTGCCTATTTTCAAGGGATGCAGGGTATATGGTCAACCGATAATCTATAAAGCTATTTCTTTGGGATTCTTGTAGATTTCCTAGCATTTTCCAGCTATTTTTAAATGTTAATTTAGCATTTTTAGGCCGTTGACAGTTGACGACACTGCATACAGTTGGTCAAAAAAGTGTTTCGACAAGACTAAAATTTCCATATTTGCTTTGTTTTTATTTAAAGAATAGTCAAGTTCAATGAAAAGTATTTATCTTCATTTTTTTACTTGTTCTAAGAACCAAAAGAAACTAATAAATTAGAAAAAGGGTTAAGTTTTTATTTAAAAAATGCTCAAATGTCGTTTTTTTTTTATGTTTTAAACCCTATTTTTTATTCAGATTATTATAAATTAATAAATATAGAAAATTAAATTTTCTCATGCATTTCTCTCTTTTACTCAGATAAATTGATAAGTAAATAAGAAATTAATTTTGTCTTTCATGATAATGATCTATTAAAATTTATGTATTTAAACATTTCTTTTATTCAGATAAATTAATAAATTATACAAAATTTATATTTCTCTTATGATAGTTAAAGGATTTATGCATTTATATTCTTATTCAAATAAATTATTAAACAAATACAAAATAATTTTTTATTTTGCGATAAATGATACATCATTTATGCATTTATCTTTTACACTAAAAATAAATAAAAAATTAATGTTTCTTTCATTATAAATGATGTATTTCACTTTTTATTCAGATAAATTAATAAATAAACAAGATGTTATTTTAGTCTTGATTGATAACTTATGTATTTATCTTTTTATTCAGATAAATTACAAAATTAATAAGAAATTACTATTTCCTTCATATTAAATGATGTATTTATGCATTTATCTTTTTAACTGAAAATACAAAACTAAATAAGAAATTAATTTTGCATTTTTTGATAAATAATTCACTTTTTATTCAGATAAATTAATAAATAAATAAGATGTTAATTTAGTCTTGATTGATAACTTATGTATTTATCTTTTTATTCAGATAAATTAAAAAATTAATAAGAAATTAATATTTCCTTCATATTAAATGATGTATTTATACATTTATCTGTATTAATTTTGCATTTTTTGATAAATATTTTACTTTTTATTCAGATAAATTAATAAATAAACAATATGTTAATTTAGTCTTTAATGATAATTGATTGATAACTGATTTCTACTGCTTTATTTGTAGATCTGAAGCTGCATCTTCAGGGCACGGACTACGGCAGTTTCCTGGCCAACGAGCCGTCTCCATTGTCGGTCTCCGTGATCGATGACAAGCTGAGGGAGAAGCTCGTGATTGAGTTCCAGCATATGCGCAATCATGCCGTGGAGCCACTGTCCAATTTCCTGGACTTTATCACATATGGTTATATGATTGATAATATCATTCTGCTGATTACGGGCACACTGCATCAGCGTCCCATTTCCGAGCTGATTCCCAAGTGTCATCCCCTGGGCAGCTTCGAGCAGATGGAGGCCATTCATGTGGCATCCACGCCCGCCGAGCTCTACAATGCCGTCTTGGTCGACACCCCGTTGGCCCCGTTCTTCGTTGACTGCATTTCGGAGCAGGATCTCGATGAGATGAACATTGAGATCATTCGTAATACCCTCTACAAAGCCTATCTCGAGGCGTTCTACAATTTCTGCAAGAACATGGGCGGCTCCACGGCCGACGTCATGTGCGAGATCTTGGCCGTAAGTTGAATTCTTTATTGCAATCTTTAATAATTTATTAATGGGGTCATGATTCCATCTACTTATGAAAAAATTATCTGATTGAATGAAAATGTCTACTTAAGAAAACAAAATCATTACTTATGAAAAATATGATCTGAATGAATTTTTTTGATATACAATTTTCATTAAACATATTTAATAATTTTTAATGAATTAATAATGTAGTCATGATTTCATCTACTTAAGAAAACAAAATCATTACTTATGAAAAATATGATCTGATTGAATTTTTTGATTTACAATTCTCATTAAACATATTTATTTATTATTTAATGATTAATTAATGTAGTGATGATTTCATCTACTTAAGAAAACAAAATTCTTACTTATGAAAAATATGATCTGATTACATTATTTGATTTACAATTCTCATTAAACATATTTATTTATTATTTAATGATTAATTAATGTAGTGATGATTTCATCTACTTAAGAAAACAAAATCAAATCTTATGAAAAATTTGATCTAATTGAATTTTTTTGATTTACAATTTTCATTAAACATATTTAATAATTACTTAATGATTAATTAATGTAGTCATGATTCCATCTACTTATGAAAACATCATCAAATCTTATGAAAAATTTGATCTGATTGAATGGAAATGTCTTAAATACATTATTATTTTCGATATATTATTTTCATTAAACAAATGAATTTTAACACTTATTTTTTTGAATCTAAATTCAAAATACAACCAAAATTTAAATTTATCACATTATTTTTAAGTAAATATTGAAATTAAATTGTTTCATAATGTTTTTTTGTTCAGATCAAAAAGTAAAAGTGATTTTTAGTTAAATATCAAGAAATACTTTTTATTTTGTAATTTTAATCAAAATATTAAAAATATTAAAAGTAAAAAAAAATCAACAATTTTGATATACAAATTTAAAGTTACACAAAAACTTGTAAATAAATATTGAAATTTAATTATTTCATATTTTTTTAAAAATCAAATCATACAAATAAGATTTGTTTTTAGATAAATAATAAGAAATACTTTTTATTTTAAGAGCAATATTATAAATACTCAAAGTTTCAAAACGTATCACAAATTTAACAATATAAATTTAAAGTTACACAAAAATGATTAAGTAAATATGGAAATTTAATTATTGCATATTTTTTAACATCAGATCAAAAAATAAGAGTTGTTTTAAGATATATATTAAGAAATACTTTTTAATTTAAAAGCAACATTTAAAGTATCACAAATTTTACAATATAAACTTAAAGTTATTATAAATATTCAATAACTTCATATTTTTTCTATCAGATTAAGATTATTATTCTAATTATTTTTAGAAATTCTTTTCATTTTAAAACTATTTGTTGGTAATTCAAATTTAGTTTCTCATTTAAAAATTTGAAGATAAATATCTATAAAATATCTGTAATTCAATTATGAATTATCTCATATTATTCTTAAACACATTAAAAATAAAGAGATGTTTTTAGGAATGATATTAAGAAATACATTTTATTTTAAAATGAAATATATTCGTAATTGAATTTGTTTTCTCGTTTGGTTTTTAGTTCGAGGCTGATCGTCGTGCAATCATCATCACCATCAACTCCTTTGGCACGGAGCTGTCCAAGGATGATCGGGCCAAGCTCTATCCCAACTGTGGCAAGATGTATCCCGATGGATTGGCCGCCTTGGCCCGTGCCGATGATTACGAGCAGGTGAAAACCGTTGCCGAGTATTATGCCGAATATGCGGCACTGTTCGATGGCTCCGGCAATAATCCCGGCGACAAGACACTGGAGGATAAGTTCTTTGAGCACGAGGTGAAACTGAATGTGTTTGCGTTCTTGCAACAGTTCCATTTCGGTGTCTTCTATGCGTACCTCAAGCTCAAGGAGCAGGAATGCCGCAACATTGTCTGGATCGCCGAATGCGTTGCTCAAAAACATCGCGCCAAAATCGACAACTATATACCTATATTCTAAGATCTAACATCCCCCCCACCCCACCCCCTAGACACACAGTTCAATAATAATTTTTAAAAATATCAATTTTTTTCCTTCATTCGTGTCGTTAATTAATAATATTTTTTTTTTTTGTGTTTTTTCCCCCTTGTTATGCAATTTGTTTATATAATGTGTGTATATTATAATATGATACTATTGTATGTATTCTTGTTTTCGAGTATTATTCCATATATATATATATATATTGTTGTTGCTGCTGCTGCCAGAGTCAGACCACAGTATGACGGACGGCACAAGCAAATTGAAGTTTTCGCAGCTGCTCAAGTGTTCACAACTTTACAGAATATTTGATTTTAATTGTTTTTGATGGCAAATCAGATTCCAAATCCCATTCCCATATCGAAGAAATCGAGTATCGAATATCGAGTTCGATTTAACATTATTACTATATGCATAATATGTAAATTGTAAATTCTTTCGAGCTTGCAGCTGCACATCAAATATAATTATTAAATATATTATCAAAATAAACAATTCGATTCTTCATTGAGAAAGTGAGAGGCACCAAGAGAGGACAATAAAAAGAAGACAAGGACAAAGCACACATTAAAATGAGATGATGATGAGAAATCCAATAAATGGCGACAAATCCAATACTCTATCTATTTAAAGTTGCCGGAATGCGGAACAATTCTAATCACGGACCTTAACTGTTATCAGTCTTGAAATACAAATTGCAATCTTATTTTATATTCAATACAAATCCAAAATATAAATGTTTTTTCTGATTTTTATCTAAAAATTACAAATAAGAGTTATTCCGCAACTTTTATATTGTAAATTAAAAATAAATGTAAAATTGACAATTTGTTGTATTTTTTGGATCCTTAATATTCGTTCTTAAAGGACATTAAGGTTTTTGGTTATCGGTTATGCAAAATCTTGCAGTATCGGCTTCGTAACGGTTATCGGTTTTTTCTAAGTTTCGGTTTAAAAATACCGGTATGGTTTCGGTTCAAAAAAAATAAATAAAAATTAAAGTTTTCGGTTGACCAAAATATGAAGCTTTATTCATTGTTTTACTTGAAAAAAGACTTAATGCTCTAATTAGCCTGGAAAATAATGTTATCTGTTTACTGGAATGATCCAATGTAATGTAGTTTTTATTATAATTTGATCTCATATAAATTTGGTTTGAAAATTTCGACTAAATTGATTTTACTGACTTTTTCTAACTTCGAACTGCCATAACTTTGTCAAAACTCAATCAATTTCCATGCGCAATGTAAATTTTGAGCATTATTTTACGTCTAAATTTGTTCTGCATTTAAATTTTTTTCATTTTGAAAATTTGAAATTTTTCTAATTTTTTAGAAATTTTACAGTGTTACCCCTTATCATTTTTCGAAAAATTTCGAAAATTTCGAATTTTCAAAATGAACAAAATTTAAATGCAGAACGAATTTAGAGGGAAAATCATGGTCAAATTTACATTGCGCATGAAAATTGATTGAGTTTTGACAAAGTTATGGCAGTTCGAAGTTATCAAAGTTGCTCAGTAGCTGCGACGGCCAGAACCGAAATTAACCCTTATAAATGAATCGGTTACTAAACGGTTATTTCGGTTCAAAGAGTTTCGGTTTATGGGTTTCGGGACAGCGGAAAAAGTTATTTTCAGTTACGGTTTCAGTTACGGTTACAAATTTCAATCGGTTTTTATCGGTTAAAGGTTACGGTTTCGGTTAAGTTTTTAATCCCTGATTTAAACAAAACCATTATACCTTTTTTTGACTATTTTTAATGGGCATATGGTATACAAATGAATATACTATTAAAATAGCCTAAACTTATATCAAAAATATTTTGTGGTATTATTCCTTTTATCTTAATCATTTAAAATGGAATTAATCAATTATAAATATTATGAAATTATAGAACCATCTTTAAATAAGCTAAACTGGCAACACTGTAAAGTTGTAAATTGTTCACCAGTGTAATTTAGTGTAAATGCATTGGCAAATAGTTATCTTATCATTTTATTTTTATTACTATAGTGCATATGTATGTACATATGTTCATATATACATACATACGTCTGTTGGTACTTACCTATTCATGAGTAATAGCTGCAAGTGCGACGTGTGGTCACGTCTTGAATTTTGAATCTTGAATCTTTAGAGTTCTTTGTTCTTTCCTTAACCAGCTGAGGGATCAAGGTTTCCACAAGGTGCGGACATAACGATGAATCACAAGGAACTTTGCAACAAGACAAAGAAATCCCACAATCTACATTTATCCCAAGATCTTAATATTGTTGAAGTATCTGTACTGAAGAGTTTCTAAAATCAAGATTTTGGTCTTAAAATAATGCGTCATGAATATAAAATTCTTAAAGTTAGAAAACACATGGATTTTAAGAATAATAAGAATAAGAACAAAATTCAAACATTAATAAGAACAAAAATTCTTACATTTTTAGGAACACAAATATAAGTATAAGAATAAATGTTCTTGTTTATAGACCAAACTGATTTAAATACTCAAGACAACAAAATGAAAATATGACAGATTTTAAATTTATTTGTTAATTTATTTGTTTGTTTTCAAACGGATGATGAAAATATAAGATTAGCAATTTTACAATTTAAGATTTTTATTCTTATATTAAGAACTGCGACTTTTTAGATGATTATACTTAGTGTTAGTAAATTGATCTAAAAATTTGTTCTTTTTTCAGTGTATCTGTATCTGTACCTGTATCTTTATCTTTATCTGTATCTCTTATCTGTAAATGTATGTATCTGTATAGTATCTGTATTTGGATCTGTATCTTTATCTGTATTCCAACTTGTCGAATTTTGATGCTGCATTGTTGTTGCTGTTTTTCCTCGCTAGAGGGCGCCAAACTGACACACATATGTATTTGTGTGCGTGTGCATCAGTGCTGCCAATAATGCCAATAATTATGAATTTGATTGATGTTTAATAAACAAAAAAAAGGCCAGATTTGGCGGTAAAAAAGCTGGGATGGCAACACTGGTGCGTGTGTGTGCTTAGAAGCTCCGTTAGGCCAAACAGGTGGCAACACATTTAAAGCAAAAAGAAAGCAGTCAATGTTGTTGTTGTTGTTGCTGTCTTCGCTTCTTCTGCTGCGCCTACGTCTTTGACTTCGTCTTCGTGTTCGTGTCGTGCGTCGTGCGTTTGCCGAAGTTCGATCGCTGGATCGTTGGAATTGCCAATAACTCGGCTCGATGTCGTCGCCTTGTCGCAGTTGTGTTTCGCGTCTCCAAACGTTGAGTTCACTCTTTAAGTTTCTCTCTCTTAAGTCACACACACACAAAAAAAAACACACACTCTCAAACAAAAGCTTCACTCACTTTTGCTTGCAACGCGCGCAGAAATTAAAAGATTCCGTTTTTTTTTTTTTTTATTTAAACATTGCTGTGAATTTTGGATTTGATAAAAGTGCATCTTGCAGATTTGTTGTTGCTGCCGCTGAGCCAGGATAACATACATAACGTAGGTACTGCCCTCGCTCATAGTGAAATCCATTGATCACATGGGGAATTCAAAAATTAAACTAAGTTTACTTGCTACCCTCGCAAAGTGGAATCCATTGATAAAATGGAGAATCCAAAATATTAAACAAAGATTACTTGCTACCCTCGTTTTGTGGAATCCAGCAATCAAATGGGGAATTCAGAAATTGATTAAAGTTTACTTTCTTCCCTCGTTTTGTAGAATTTATAAATCAAATAGGGAGTTCAAAAATTAAACAAAGATAACTTGCTGCCCTCGCAGAGTGGAATCCATTGATATGAGTAATTCAGCCCTAGCCTTGTGGAATCCATTGATAAAATGAAGAATTCAAAAAATTAACAAAGTTTACTTGCTACCCTCGATTTGTAGAATTCATTGATAAAATTGATAATTCAGAAATTAAACAAAGTTTACTTTTTACCCTCGCTTTATTGATTCCATTTATAAACTGGAGAATTCAAAATATTAACAAAGTTAACTTGCTACCCTCGCTTTGTGGAATTCATTCAGAAACGAAGCAAAGTTTTCTTACTGCCCTCGCAGAGTGGAATCCATTAATAAAATTGAGTATTAGGATTTGATGCAAAGTTTACTTACTGCCCTCGCACCGTGTGCTGTGTTATGCGAAATGCGGCCAATGCCTGCGCCAAAGAGAACAAAAACAAACACATTGCCACTTAAGCTCTTGATGACCAGGAAATCCAAAAGCAACAAATACCAACAAAATACAACAAATACCAACAAAATACAACAACGTCCATCGCACGTAAAAGTCGCCGAGAAATTGTGTCAACCAGTTTGAGTTGCCCGCTCTGTCGCAGTCGCCGTCGCAGTCGCCGTCGACGTCAACGTTCATTTCTGTTTGGTGTTCTGTTTATCGTTGTTTTTGTTGTTGTTGTTATTGCTATTGCTGTGCAATTGATTTGAATTTGGCACTCTTTTACTTTCTACCAATGGATCATCAATAAGATTTCTTGAAACTTAATTTTATTATATATTTATTGATTTTTTTAAAACTCTCTTAAGTTTTTCAAAACACAAATCATCTTTTTTTTTATTATCCTATCTCATAACTCACTGAACTGTGCTCATCTCCCTTACACCCACACACACGCATATCATAGATCTGCATAACTTTAAGAGCGCAAATTCAGCACTCTCTTTGACTCTCATTTCACAAATGCCAAAATGCACTAATCTAAGACTATCCCGCTCGCACACGCAGCATGAAACTGCATAGCGTAGAGAGGACTTAAAAAGGCTCTAAATTTCAATGCTGGCATTTTAGCCATTTTGTAGCTGACTTTGTAATTTCGTAAGCTAAACAATTTAAAGAAATGCTTTGGTTATTTTAAAACATAAATTCACTATTTTTTTAGTTTATCCGATAACTGCAAATATGTATGTAGTTAAGAAAATTTCGATCATTAGTTAATTCAACAATAGGCCTAAAGCTGAAAAAAATAAAATAAATCGTAAAATTTCTCTCCTCTAGCGTTGAGTAGAAGAAGTTACTTAACCTTAATATACGTGACTCGAATCGTACACTGGTAAAAAAAAGAGCTTAACAAATTTGAATTACAAGACTTTAGAAGCTAAAGGTTCTACAAATAAGAAAAAACAAATTGTAAAATTTCTCTCCTCTAGCGTTGAGTAGAAGAAGTTACTTAACCTTAATATACTTGACTCGAATCGTACACTGGTAAAAAAAAGCGCTTAGAATTTGTGTTTGTATTGTGAAAAATAATATTTTGATTGCAAGATTGTGTTTATTGTATTTATTTATTTCTTTAAAGTTGTCTTATGAAAAAAACCTATTTTTAATACCAATATTCTTGATACTAGAAACCGGTATTTTTTCCATGCCTCGTAATTCTTATGCTTTCACCTATATTCAAAAATCAAAGTCAAAGAAAGTGAGACCTAAATTATGCAAATTATGTGAGTTATATAAAACATTGAAGGATGTAAAAGTCTTTGTGCCGTAATCAAAAAACCAGAAGAAGCTGTTCCAAAAAATAAAATAAAAAATTCAAAAGAAATTTTTTTTGCAGTCTGCAAAGATAAACAATAAGATAAAAAAAAATAATAATAATAATAAGAAACAAATCACAACACTTTCGCTGTGGATGCATAATTAACAGATTTTTTTGTTGATTTCGATTTTGATTTTTTAATTTCGATTTCGACGAGCTGCCCACTTCCCCCCTGACCAGCTGCTGACTTTTACGCATGTGTTATAAACATTTTTTTTTTGGATAAAAAAAACTTTTGTTGTCGTTGTACTTTCTATTTTCCTATGCGTTTAATAATTAATTAATGCTAATATCTTTTCACAACCGTTATAATTTATTTGACAAAAATAGAAAATATGCGGCTGGCAACACCATCAACAATACGATCCACATACAGTCCACACAGTTGTTGTTCCCAAATGCGGCAAATGCAAATGAATGTCAATATGAATATGAATGTGAATGTGAATGTGAATAGATGTGAATGCGGTTCGAGTGTTACGTATTGGAATGCCAGTGAAATTATGTACATATGTGTACAGCTGAAGACTAATTTTCGGATGTTATCCATACAATTTAGGCCAACTGTTCCAATTGGCCAGAAACGTAACTGTCGCCAAACTCCAAATTGGTTAATTGACTGCAGTTAATGTGAGAGTTGCATTTAAATTCAGTGTTGCCATCTTAGCTATTTTGTAGCTAGTCTTAGCTATTTTCTAAATGTTTGTAGCTTTAAAGTTTAAAGAAATGCTATTGGCTAGTAAAATTAATGTTGGCGTTTTAGCTATTTTATAGTTAAACTTTGCTATTTTTTAATATCAAAGCTGCATTTGGTTATAAAAATTAAATTGTAATACTCTTTCAGATTGCCATATTACTTTAATATACAATACACTTAGGGTATTCACAAATCATATATGTATGTGTAAATTTAATAGACCAAAATAATAAACGGCCCTTTTTTAGGTGCAGATTTAGAGATTCAATGCATTGTTTTGATTTTTAAAATTGAAACATGGCCCAAAAAATACAAATTAAAACAATTATTCAATAAAATATCGTATATTTCATGTGATTAATATCTGTAAAAATATCTTTTCAGTTTCAATTCTCTACTCAATCCGAAAGGCTCTAGTTTTAATTGTTAAATTTTTTTTTATCAAATTAAAATTTTTTTTTGTAGTCACGAAGCTCGCTAAATAGAAATACGTAATTTTTTAGTACAAATTGCTGTCAGTCAAATAAATTTACACAAATATGTTCTTTCAAGTTATTTTGAACATTATTCTGAAAAATTTGAATATAATTCAATATTCTTTTTTTAAAGTCTGTAACGGCATTTAGCAATATTAAGTGTACAAAATTTATTTATATTTTTGTCAAGGTAGAAATATGGAAAAATGAAAAGCAAAAAAATAATCCAGATTTTTGGTTTAAAAAAAGCCAGATTTGACGGGGAAAAAAGCTGTGCTGTCAACACTGTTGAGAACATCACCCACTTGTTGTTAACAGTTATTGTTATAAACAGCTATTGCTGTTGTTGTTGCAACTTGTCTTGTTGCCAGATTTGGTCAGCATACTTTCTATCCACTAATAAGTCGACACTCGGTGAATTTGGGTTACAAATTGCGCTTGTTTTAGTTTCCAGCTAGAAGGTCATTCCATCGAACAAGAGAGAGATCAAGAAAGAGAGAGAAGGATCGAAAAACTGGCATACACAATACACAGATTAGGCAGTGTTTTTTGCTTCTGATCAACAGATGGCGCCGTCTCTATACGATTGACAGAGAGAGAGCGAGAGAGAGAGAGAGAACTAAGGACAGTTCACTGCATACAATTGATCAATGCTGTATGCTGTGTTCTCTGCCGCTGACCAACAGATGACGCTTTGTTTTTATGCCTTTGACCAAGAGATGGAGTCCTTTCTATGACAACGCAAGTGAGAGAGATAGAGGACTAACAACTGGCATACAGTGTCTGTCTGTTAAAGAAGAGCGAGAGAAGCGAAGAGAGAAGCAGTAGGAAGCAGAGGCCGAGGCCGTGATTTATTACAACAACGCCCGCAATGAGTCAATAGTTAAAAATTTCACTTTGTTAGCGGTGAAACAGTTACGTTTCCCTTAAAAAAAAATAAGAAGACAGCGTCAGATTCCACACATTTTACACTCCACATTCCACACTCCACATTCTAAGCAGCCGCAATCCAAAAATTAAATACAACTTCAATTAAGTAACTGAACTTGTTGTTGTTGTTGGTTTTTTTATTTTGAGAAGATTTCACTCTCGAATTTAGTGTTTTTTGTCTTTCGAATTCGAGATTGAATTCGATTTCGATTCAGCTGCTTAGATGAGAGATGCCGTTAATTTGTTTACTTTGAAATTCATGCAACAACAATTTTTGTCTTTGTTTCCCCTTTCCCCTTTGGGCAGAAGAAAGAAAGGGAAGACAGAAAGAAAGAGAGCATGAAAGCAACGAATAGCAAGTGGAAGAAATTATGTCAATATTTATTTAAATTCATTTTTTCTTTGCTCAGTTCATGCGAAAAAAAAACGCGACAAGAAGAAGAGGAAGAAGAAGTAGAAGAAGAAGAAGATGTGGAAGAAGAAGAATTGGAGAAATTTAATCGCGCGCAACTTGAAAGCGATTTTTGTATTGTGCTTTTTTTTTGGTTGTTTGCTTTGTTTTTGTTTACTTTTCAATTACTTTTTTTTGGGGTATTTTTTTTTTGGTAGTTGTGATTTGGGTGAAATCTCCAATTGGATTTGCGCCATATACAATACATATTTTTAAAGCCCGGTACTTAAAAAGTTCATATGTATATACAGTATGTCAAGTAACTTTTTTGACAAAGATAAAATGTTGCATATTTTATATTGCAAATAAAAATATCGTATCTTATTTTTATTCTTATTAAATATTAATATGAATATAATATTTTTATTTAAAATTGTAATATGTAATATTTTTTTAAATTTAATATAACAAGAAAATAAAATAAATAAAATGTCAAAAGTTGATAAGACACTGTACTTAAATATTACATGCATACAGTATGTCAAGTAAGTGTTTTGACAAAAAGCATTTTTTGCATATTTTATATTGCACATAAAAAAATTCGTATCTTTTATTCTTATTTAATATTTAATTTTGCTCTTTATTTAAAATACAAATATGTAATTTTTTTTAACTTTTAAAAATATTTATCAATTGATTTTAGTTGACGAAAAATAAAATAAAAACAAAAGTTATTAGAATCTAGTTGCTTATGATTCTTAAAACAAGAAAATAAAATAGACAAGATCTTAGATTAAGGTTCAACTATTTTGCAAAATAAAATAAAGGTTTATTTTTCTTTTTTTTCTTAAAATAGTTGAAAAGAATTTAAATGATGTTTTTTTTACTTCTCAATATATTCAAATCCAATGAATCGCATTATTTCCCTAATTTCTGAAATTCTTAAAATTAAAAAAAAAAACCAATAACATTTTTTGAGCTATATCAACGACCGATAGAGTTAGAAACATCAAAATATTAAATCGGTTCCCATGTTTTCTAAGCTGGTCTTCATAATAAAATGTAATAGAAATATGTTCTCTTTTTTATAACCGATCAGGGTGAAATTTTCAGAAAACTTCCGCTAAATACCTCATATAGTATTTCTTGATCCAAAGCTCAAGACATTATTTCCGAAATTCGAAATATTTTCTTTTTACCTAAGGAATTAAAAAACTCGTTTTATACTTAGAATAACATGACTGGAAATCAAACCCAGTTATTTTTCAAAGTGCAGATTTATTTACCTCACAAATATATTTTATATTTACAAAAAATAATAATAAATATATATTATATATATAAATTATGATATATCTAAAAAAAAGGAATAAAAAATAATAATAATAATCTTCTATTTTCATTATTAGTAGTATTATTATAGTATTTCTTAATTCAAATCTGAAGATTAGTTTCGAAACTGTAAATATTTTTAAATAATTATAAATAAATAAAAATATTTAAAAATGAAAATAACAAAAGTTTTGCTTCCATTTTCAATTGCAGTTTCAAGATGAACAACTTTTTGTCCCGCTCGATGTTGCTGTTGCTTTTGGGCAGTTTTATTTTGTTGGATGTGAATGGAAAATCCGTGAGTCGACGCACCGATAAAATCTCCGAGAACTTTAAGCAATTGGATCTGCCGCCCGAGGAGATTGATCCAAATGTGGCGCCACCAGAGCCACAAAAATTGGATGGAGATAATGCAGAGACTTTAGTCCCAGTTCCGGTTCCAGTTGCAGTTGCAGTTCCAGCTGCAACATCGTCGGCAATTGTCGATGAAAGTATCAATGAAATCGATGCAGCTGTGGAAACAGCTGATTCGGCAGCTGCTGAAGATTCAGCACTAGTTCCAGTTCCAGCTCCAGCTCCAGCTTCAGTTGCCACAACTGCAGTGGCCACAACGAAGCCGAAACCCACAAAAACGACTGCAAAGCCGTCGGAAGAGAATCCGATTAGCCGGTATTGCAAGTGCTCCGAGTCGCATTGCGATTGTTGCCGCAAATTTGGATTGCCACTGTTGCCAAGTGGCCCGGGATGTGCCAAAATCTCGTATCTGGGCAACGATGAGATGAGCGTATCCCTCAAATTCGGACAAATCACCCTCGCCTCCCGTAAAATCTCCAGCAAACGCGCCCGTCCCATTTGTGTGAGTATGCCCGGTGGTTATTCCAAATTCTGTGGCCGTGTCTACGGCTTATCCCAGGCCAAGGAGAACTTCAAGGCCTGTCTCGCCTTCGAGCTGCGTGCCGAGGATGACATCGAAGCCCAGTTGCCCATCTCCTGTTTCAAATTCGGTGCCGAAGGATTACGTGTCGCCGAGGCAGAGCCCCTTCCCACCAAGGTCAAGCAGCCCGAGGAGGATGACGATGATGACATCTTCGGATTCGGTGGTATGTATATTGTAGACTAAAATTAACGAGCTTCAGTCGAGCATGTGTAATTCTGGGCGTCTGGGTGTCGCGAACGCTGCATGTATTTATACTTTAAATAAAAAAAATATGTATAAAAAGGATCTAAAAGAGGGATTAAAAACTTAACCGAAAACGAAACCGTAACCTTTAACCGATGAAAACCGGTTGAATTTTGTAACCGTAACTGAAACCGTAACCGAAAATATCTTTTTCCGCTGTACTGAAATCCATAAACCGAAACTGTTCAAGCCAAAATAACCATTTAGTAACCGATTCATTTATAAAGGTTAATTTCGGTTCTGGCCGTCGCAGCTACTGAGCAACTTTGATAACTTCGAACTGCCATAATTTTGTCAAAATTCATCCAATTTTCATGCGCAATGTAAATTTGAGCATGATTTTACCTGTAAATTCGTTCTGAATTTAAATTTTGTTCATTTTGAAAATTTTGAAATTTTCGAATTTTTTGAAAAATGATCAGGGGTAACACTGTAAAATTTCTAAAAAATTCGATATTTTCAAAATTTTCAAAATGAAAAAAATTTAAATGCAGAACGAATTAAGAAGTAAAATCATGCTCAAATTCACATTGCGCATGGAAATTGATTAAGTTTTGACAAAGTTATGACAGTTCGAAGCGTGTAATTTGTTATTGCAGAATTTTGCTTGTGCGTCTGGTTGGCGCCAACACTGCATGTATTTTGATTGACTTAAAATAAAATAATATGTATATTAGACATCTATCGGAATTAAACCCCAGATATGTTTTGGATAGATACACTGAAAGAAAAACCATTTTAAAATTCAAGTCTAAATTTCTTGACTTTATCGAGATCTTTTTTAAATTATATGTTCAGAATATATCAACGACTCAACATTAAAAAGTCAAAAAAGCTTAAAAAATTTAATCTCTCTATAAAAAATGTTCAGAATCCAGACAATCCAAATATTGCTAAGAAAAATCGTGCTTGAATCAAGTATTTTGTAATTGGTTTGAGAAAATCCGGGATTGAATTGATCTTATCTCGGAATCCTGAATTTATTTATTCTACATAGAAAGTCTTAAGTTTCCTTTGATGTCTGATATTAATTTTCTTGGGTTTTCTTGCAGCTGGCGGCGATGATGACGATGAGGATGAGGATGATTACGACGATGCCGAGGAGCCTTCGGCGGAGGACGACGATGCGGATGATTACACGGAAGATGATGATACCGAAGCACCCGAAGATGCGGACTATGGTGGCTTCAGTCTGGGCGGTTTACTGGATGAACTCGATGACGATGAGGATGAGAAGCCGGTGAAGAAACCCGTAACGGCTGTGACAGCGGCAGCGGCTTCTCCTGTCGATCAGACCCGAGAGCAGAGCACGGATCTGATTCAAATTCAGAGCAAAGATGAGGCCGGTACTGTCGCCGGTACAGCTGTCGAGGAGACGGCTGCTGTGGTGACAGCCGCTCCAGCTGTGGAGGCAGCCACAACCACAATCACAACCTCAACCAAGAAGAAGTCGAAGAAGGCGAAAAAGAACAAGAAGAAGAAGGCGGCAACAACAACAACAAGCGAAACAGAATCTGATTTCGCCTATGAATTATTCAATGGCATTCTGGATTTTTTCAATTAAGCGGCCAACGTGAATTTGCCAATATGTTTGGCAACACTGTAAATACCTTGTATCGACGTTGAGCTGCCTACACGAGATGAAGACGAAGACGAAGAAGTAGAAGTAGAAGAAGAGGAGATAAATATGGAGATGGAGAAGAAAGGGTATCAGGAGTTAGTCGTAGTAGAAGAAGCATCTTTTTGTATCTTTTTTTTTTATTTATTTATTTATTCATTACACACATCTGGCAGCACTGAACACTAAATTGTATCCCCTGCCATGAGATCTGGCAACGCTGTTCTCTGTTCCCACTTTGTATTTAATTTATTTCAATTAAAAATAAATAACTCATTAAATAATTCTCAAAAAATATTTACTGCTTGTACTTTATTTATTTTTTAAATATATTTTTATTTATTTATTCAATTCATTAAACACGCACATCTGGCAACACTGCACGCTAAATTGTCCCCCTGTCAGGAGATCTGGCAACGCTGCTCTCACTTCGGATTAAGTTTATTTCAATAAAAAATAAAAAACTCATTAAATACTCAAAAACTACTACAACAATAAATTAAATTTCATTATTTATTGGATGTGTAAAGATTAACTCAATAATATTTATTTATATTAACAAAGCATGAGAGAAAAATATCGAATGAAAATGTGACTTACTTGAGCAATAACAGCACAAAAGGAAGACAATGATTTATGAAGATAATAATAAAGTTTTTGTTTTCTACTTAGTTATTAAAGGATATTTTTCATTTCAAGTCCCTAAAACAGCACGAAGGCTGCATTTCTGACCCCATAAAGTATATATATTCTTAATCAGCAAGAACAAACGAATCGAATTCAATTATCATTGGGTTAAAAATTGAAAAAAAAAAATATTTCGGAATTTCGAAAAATGATAAGGGGTAAATTTTCTGTAAATTTTCGAAAAATATAATTTTTTTCAAATGACTAATATTTAAATGTGGAATGAATTGTCGGGTTAAATAATGAATAAAATGATGTTCTACTTTCAAATTGGATCAGTTTTGATCAAGATGTGGTAGTTGAAAGTCTATAAAGACCATTCTAAAATAAAAAAAACATCATACTTTAGAGAAATGTTTTGCAAAATTAAAAAATAATATTTTATCGAAATTGCTTAATATTCTAACAATTTATAATTATTTGTGTGTAAACATAAACATGTTTAGAACGCGATAGCTCGCAAAAGTCTCGTTTTCGAGACTTTAATAATATTTTTAGTGAGACTTTTAAAATACTGCTAACAAAACACTACTAATAATAAAAATGAATAAAATATAATAGATTTTCTTTATTATAATTTTTATTTACTAATTGGTACATCAACCTGTTTACAATTTTTAGTTAAAAATACTCTCCTCCATCCGCACCAGGTCTTTTCGTCTTTTCCGACCTCAATCGGCCACTTTTTTTTAGAGCTGCTGTACAAACATATATAATTTAATTATTAAAACCAGAATTGCACTAATATTTAATTTATAATTTACTTACTTACGGAGACATTGCACTGACAATGAAAATGTTGCGTTGCATCAAGACACGAGTCCGTGGTTTTCAAGGATCTAGAGCGAAAATACTGGAAGAACATAATCAGGATGTAACTGTTTTTAGAGAAGATTGAGAGTTTCCTTTCTTTTTACAGTATGATATTGTGTTCTGTTCCCAGAGCTGGAACATTAATCGTCTGGGTAGCATCCTGGATTTCGTCAACAAGGACTATACGTATAATATTCAGATCGATGGTGTTAATACCGCCTACTTATACTTCGGAATGTGGAAAACAACATTCGCCTGGCACACTGAAGACATGGATTTGTATTCAATCAATTATCTACACTAAAAAAGACACAAACAAAAAATAAAAACAGTTCTATTTATGCGATAACCGCGCTGATTGGAAATTCGAGTTTCAAAAGAAGCCCATGTTTACACATATTAGCTACCTAAAGCAACGATTTTAAGAAACAAATTCAGTTCAACTTCAAATATATATTAAAATAAAAAAAAAAGTTAAAATTTAAAAAGTTAAATTTAAGAAAACACATAATTTTGCGTAGTAACTTAACTGCAACTCATGAAAATTGGACTATAGCTGATTGTGATGCTGTAATTTGTTATTTAATGGTGAGCTTCAAGATGACACCAGAAATAGCAACGAGTCACTTTATGAAGCATTTCTGGAAGCCGATTACCGTCAACATGTATCAAGATGTGGCAAGACAGTTGCTAATAATTCTGGCCAATGCTGATTGGTATAATTAAACTGTTTACTCATGAAAACTTTCAAAATCCCATCAGACTAAAGTAGGATTTATAATATTCTGGCCAATGCTGATTGGCATAATTATACTTCAAATCTTTTAGAGCTTTTTACGCATGAAAACTTTCAAAATCCCATCTATTTCAGCAAAATTTAACATCTGCGACATGTGTTTAATTTTAATTAATGCCGAAATATCGGACTTTTATACCATAGTGCTATAATTAAACTTTCATACTCCCATCGAGTTTATGGTGACAATTGACCTTGATGCTTATACTCTAAGAATTAGCCGCTGCTCAAAATTTTAATAATAAACATTGAATGAAAAAAAAAAAAACAAATGCTCTTTTCAGAGTGGGATACCAGAAGGGTAGCCTAACATTCAATCAAAAATATTATCGACTACTAGTAGTCAACGCTTAAACTGCTTGAGAATTATAAGTCATATGTGTAAAATTCAAATACACAAAAAGTATGCAACAATAAATCGAATCGGTTTCAAAACTTCCTTAGGAAACTACACTGTAAAAAAGACCAACTTATAATATAAAGAACATTCATCTTAAATAGTTTTTTCTTAAAATAAGACGATTTTAAGACCAATTTACTAATACTAACAATATTAATCTAAACAATCTAATCTGTCCGTCCGTTTGTCTATATAAAAATCGAGATCTCAGAGACTATAAGAGCTAGAGACACCAAACTTGGTATGTGGGTTTATCTATATTGCAAGCAGATGAAGTTTGTTTTAGAATTGGGCCACGCCGCTTTTAACGCCCAAAAATTCAAATTAAAAATTTCATTTCGAAGATATTAACTTATTAATAATAAGTTAAGCTGTTTTATTGTGTAAGGGAGGGTTGGCAGTAATCATAAATGAATAGCAGGAAAATGCTGTCAACAAACCTGAAATGTGGCAGATGAATGTCATATGGTTCCTGTGGCGTATTGTACTAAGTCCCTGAACTCATAGTATTTTATTTATGCTATCACGCAGGTCGCAGGTTCGAATCCTGCTTCGGGCAGATGGTTTTTTATTTATTAAAACATTATATTGTCATGTCTTATTAGTGTTTATATTGACATATACAACAGTAACATTTGATTGATTTTGATATAAATTTTTTAATTAATTTTTCAATTCGAGTACTGGAACAAACAATATTGCAATATATCAGATAATAACACATGGTCGACGTGGCTCAAAGGGTTGAGTCCCTATACTTTTCAAACCTATTTTGACATTGGGTTGCGGGTTCAAATTCCGCCTGTGCCAACTTCTTTTTTAAATTAAATTCAGCTGATTTTTTTTTAGCAATTTGTCGTTCTTTATTTTATAAGTTGGTCTTTTTTTACAGTGTAGTTTCCTATTGGGCTTAGGACCACCAGCTTTGCCAGGGGGGTTGTATATGTTCCGGGTAACATGGCCAAGAGCAGCTAGTTCAGATTTTAACTCGGCAACGTCCGTGGACGAATGAAGTCCTTTGGCAACAACTCTAAACGAGCGATCTTCCTTAAGTTGCCAAGAGTTGAAGGGAATGTTCTTTTCCCATAAGAGACTTTGAATCAATTTGTATGTATCACGGTCGGGAACAGTAATCCTAACTGAAGATGGGCCCGTATTCTTGAGTTTAAAGTTGACTGTAACAGTCTTCAAAGTTAAAATTAGTTGCCGCAAATCAGTGACACCCTTAATAATAAAAGGCGGAGGGCGTGGACCAGTCCCAGCTTCTCCGGATAAACGCGCTCCCCTCTGGGAAGTAGCGGTTGATGAGTTTGTTGGCAGGGACTCAAGGTTAACAGCCGGCGCATGAGAGGTAACAGCCATTTCATTATTGTCGTTAACGTCATCTGATAGGACAGCGAAACTATTATTGCGCCCGGTGTAGGCTTCAGGACTAGTGTCAGTCGGTGATACAAGAACCTTCTTAGGAGAGGAAGGCTGAGTCATCTCAGTAGATGGTTTCTTGGCAACTTTGTTACTTTTGGAAGGATCGAGATCGGTTAACTTCTTTCTTTTTCGCAGCGTCATGACCGAGGACATGCGCTCACGATCAGCCACAGTCAAACTTATCCACAAAGGAGAAGAGTCCATAGTAACCTCCTGACTGTCACCAGGAGCAACGTTAACAGCATTTTCATTTGCATTTGCATTGGCCATGTCAGGATCAGGAGTGTCTGTGAAACTAGACTCGGTAGGACTGCCGACAGGGGTTTCCCACAACTGGCCAGAATCCTCTTCGTCAGACGGAACTATACGCCTATTGGCATCAAAACAGGACTCTTTGTTTTGTTTAGAGGCTAGCTGCGTTAGCACCTTAGAGGTCTTCGTAGTGTCAACGAGTGGGCGCGTATTAGAGATCCTGTCCTTGCTTGGCTTGTTATGGTAAGGGTCAAATCTAGTAGCAGACATCAGTTATTCCAGAAAGTACTCAACCAGAGAGTACCCCCGGCCGGGGGTAAACAATCCCAAGAAGAAGCTCTCAGAATAATTTGCACACGAGAATCTAAGGAAGGAAATTAGTTATCCTAGGTTTTAGCGTCAGAAATTGAGCCGAAAAAATTATAATCAGAGTAACCCCTGAAAATAAATTTTAACGAAATTCCGAGAAGAGTAATAATTTCACAGAAATAATAATATTTCAACGCCAACAAAATAAATACAAATTTTTCCCAATTTTAAAATTTTCAGAATTGAAAAATTTAGAGAAAAATAGGTCCGACCTGGACGGGCTCTAGAGTCGAACTGATGAGCATCTGCGACTGAAACATTTCGAAATCCATGCCGCATTCGTTAGCGCTAAACAAGTTGGAAATTCTGAGGTACCAGAACTTCCCGAAACGGATTCATTTGATAATCGAGTGATGTGCTACGTTATAGATACGGCGTTACCATTATCTACTGCGCCAATTGACCTTGATGCTTATACTAAGAATTAGCCGCTGCTCAAAATTTTAATAATAAACATTGAATGAAAAAAAAATAACTGCTCTTTTCAGAGTGGGATACCAGAAGGGCAGCCTAACATTCAATCAAAAATATTATCGACTACTAGTAGTCAACGCTTAAACTGCTTGAGAATTATAAGTCATATGTGTAAAATTCAAATGCACAAAAAGTATGCAACAATAAATCGAATCGGTTTCAAAACTTCCTTAGGAAACTACACTGTAAAAAAAGACCAACTTATAAAATAAAGAACGACAAATTGCTAAAAAAAAAATCAGCTGAATTTAATTTAAAAAAGAAGTTGGCACAGGCGGAATTTGAACCCGCAACCCAATGTCAAAATAGGTTTGAAAAGTATAGGGACTCAACCCTTTGAGCCACGTCGACCATGTGTTATTATCTGATATATTGCAATATTGTTTGTTCCAGTACTCGAATTGAAAAATTAATTAAAAAATTTATATCAAAATCAATCAAATGTTAATGTTGTATATGTCAATATAAACACTAATAAGACATGACAATATAATGTTTTAATAAATAAAAAACCATCTGCCCGAAGCAGGATTCGAACCTGCGACCTGCGTGATAGCATAAATAAAATACTATGAGTTCAGGGACTTAGTACAATACGCCACAGGAACCATATGACATTCATCTGCCACATTTCAGGTTTGTTGACAGCATTTTCCTGCTATTCATTTATGATTACTGCCAACCCTCCCTTACACAATAAAACAGCTTAACTTATTATTAATAAGTTAATATCTTCGAAATGAAATTTTTAATTTGAATTTTTGGGCGTTAAAAGCGGCGTGGCCCAATTCTAAAACAAACTTCATCTGCTTGCAATATAGATAAACCCACATACCAAGTTTGGTGTCTCTAGCTCTTATAGTCTCTGAGATCTCGATTTTTATATAGACAAACGGACGGACAGATTAGATTGTTTAGATTAATATTGTTAGTATTAGTAAATTGGTCTTAAAATCGTCTTATTTTAAGAAAAAACTATTTAAGATGAATGTTCTTTATATTATAAGTTGGTCTTTTTTACAGTGTAGTTTCCTAAGGAAGTTTTGAAACCGATTCGATTTATTGTTGCATACTTTTTGTGTATTTGAATTTTACACATATGACTTATAATTCTCAAGCAGTTTAAGCGTTGACTACTAGTAGTCGATAATATTTTTGATTGAATGTTAGGCTACCCTTCTGGTATCCCACTCTGAAAAGAGCATTTGTTTTTTTTTTTTTCATTCAATGTTTATTATTAAAATTTTGAGCAGCGGCTAATTCTTAGAGTATAAGCATCAAGGTCAATTGTCACCATAAACTCGATGGGAGTATGAAAGTTTAATTATAGCACTATGGTATAAAAGTCCGATATTTCGGCATTAATTAAAATTAAACACATGTCGCAGATGTTAAATTTTGCTGAAATAGATGGGATTTTGAAAGTTTTCATGCGTAAAAAGCTCTAAAAGATTTGAAGTATAATTATGCCAATCAGCATTGGCCAGAATTATTAGCAACTGTCTTGCCACATCCTGATACATGTTGACGGTAATCGGCTTCCACAAATGCTTCATAAAGTGACTCGTTGCTATTTCTGGTGTCATCTTGAAGCTCACCATTAAATAACAAATTACAGCATCACAATCAGCTATAGTCCAATTTTCATGAGTTGCAGTTAAGTTACTACGCAAAATTATGTGTTTTCATAAATTTAACTTTTTAAATTTTAACTTTTTTTTTTATTTTAATATATATTTGAAGTTGAACTGAATTTGTTTCTTAAAATCGTTGCTTTAGGTAGCTAATGTGTGTAAACATGGGCTTCTTTTGAAACTCGAATTTCCAATCAGCGCGGTTATCGCATAAATAGAACTGTTTTTATTTTTTGTTTGTGTCTTTTTAGTGTAGATAATTGATTGAATACAAATCCATGTCTTCAGTGTGCCAGGCGAATGTTGTTTTCCACATTCCGAAGTATAAGTAGGCGGTATTAACACCATCGATCTGAATATTATACGTATAGTCCTTGTTGACGAAATCCAGGATGCTACCCAGACGATTAATGTTCCAGCTCTGGGAACAGAACACAATATCATACTGTAAAAAGAAAGGAAACTCTCAATCTTCTCTAAAAACAGTTACATCCTGATCGGCGCTACGTAGGTTATGTTCTTCCAGTATTTTCGCTCTAGATCCTTGAAAACCACGGACTCGTGTCTTGATGCAACGCAACATTTTCATTGTCAGTGCAATGTCTCCTTAAGTAAGTAAATTATAAATTAAATATTAGTGCAATTCTGGTTTTAATAATTAAATTATATATATTTGTACAGCAGCTCCAAAAAAAAGTGGCCGATTGAGGTCGGAAAAGACGAAAAGACCTGGTGCGGATGGAGGAGAGTATTTTTAACTAAAAATTGTAAACAGGTTGATGTACCAATTAGTAAATAAAAATTATAATAAAAAAAAAACTTTTATATTTTATTCATTTTTATTATTAGTAGTTTTTTGTTAGCAGTATTTTAAAAGTCTCACTAAAAATATCATTAAAGTCTCGAAAACGAGACTTTTGCGAGCTATCGCGTTCTAAACATGTTTATGTTTACACACAAAAATAAGATAAAATATTATTTTTTAATTTTGCAAAACATTTCTCTAAAGTATGATGTTTTTTTATTTTAGAAGGGTCTTTATAGACTTCCAACTACCACATCTTGATCAAAACTGATCCAATTTGAAAGCAGAACATCATTTTATTCATTATTTAACCCGACAATTCATTCCACATTTAAATATTAGTCATTTGAAAAAAATTATATTTTTCGAAAATTTACCCCTTATGATTTTTCGAAATTCCGAAATATTTTTTTTTTCAACTTTTAACCCAATGATAATTGAATTCGATTCGTTTGTTCTTGCTGATTAAGAATATATATACTTTATGGGGTCAGAAATGCAGCCTTCGTGCTGTTTTAGGGACTTGAAATGAAAAATATCCTTTAATAACTAAGTAGAAAACAAAAACTTTATTATTATCTTCATAAATCATTGTCTTCCTTTTGTGCTGTTATTGCTCAAGTAAGTCACATTTTCATTCGATATTTTTCTCTCATGCTTTGTTAATATAAATAAATATTATTGAGTTAATCTTTACACATCCAACATAATGATATAATCTAACATTCAGAAACACCCAGTAACCAAAGGACACGATATATGTACATATAACCATTTTTAACGGTCATCATATTACTAAACACTTTTTTACTTTCAATTATAAATTTTATATAATTAATGCAAATACTAAAATATTGTAAATTATATATCAATGTTCGTCCTTAAGGATAGGATTTTAAGAATAAAATGAATTTAAAATTTAAAAATTAAATGATTTGTTTTTACGGAAAGGGATTTATTTTCAGATGGGGAAACATTAAACAAATTTCAGGAACTAATTAAAGGAAACTCAAAAAATACCAGACGAACAGAATTAAGACTAGGTAGAAGTAGAGATACAAATTTCAAATTATCAAATATTAAAAAACAAGTTTGGCTTTCGGCACATTGCGCAATAAAGTTAACGATTCTTTTGCCACCTTTGTTTCATATTAAAGTTTCTTTTAAACAATCTACACAGAGAGAAAAAAGACGTACTAAAATTAAGTTAGAGTTAACTCGAATTAAGTATTTTCGAAACTTACAAAAAATAATGCTTGATATAAGTACGAATTAGTTAAAATGAGCATTAAAATTCTATGACCAAGTACTAACAATCTTGATATAAGAACAAAAACTCTTTAATCAAGTAAAACTTTAAAATTACTAGAAATGAGTGCTAAAATTCTTTATATTAGTTTGAGACTCAAGTTTGACTCACAGAACAAGTATGTAAAATCTTAAATGGAGTACTTTAACTCTTATATTTTTTTAGCGTTCGCTTTCTTCGAATTCTCAAATAGTTCTAGCGTATTTGCAATGCGGAGAAGTTCGAGGGGCACTAAGAACTTAAGACTTTATTTAAGAGAATAATTTTTGTAGTCAGTCTTCACTTACTGAAAGTTTTTTTACACCCACGCTTATGATTTTGATAATTTTATTAGGTGAGGTGTTCTGTGATACGCATAATACTTATTTCAAAAACATTTTATTATTACAATTCAAGTTTATCCGATTTTAAATTAAATTTAAATTTTATCAAGTATCATGTTCTTATTTTTAACAGGATTTCGTACTCAGCTGTAGAAATAAAAGGACTTGGATCAAGCTCATTTGTACTTAAATCAAGTAAGTTTTAAAGTTAATTTAAGTTTGAAAAATACTAAAATACTTCAATTTCGTATCAAAGTACTTGACTTTAGTAATTTCAATTTTAGTGAGAAATCAAGTTCGAAATGTGGCGTTTTACTTGATTTTTTCTCTCTGTGTACAATGGTCTGATGGGAATCAATACTTAAGCGTGCCGAAAATAATTTCTCTTTATTGTTGTGGTTTTTTCTCGGGTGGTAATTTCCTCATAGTTCGGAATTCACGCATGATTCCAGCTTCCTCTTTACTCAATGAGCTGATTAAGTGCCGCACCATTTATCAAAATGCCGACAAAGCCACAGGAGATGCCTGAATATGGAAGGTGGATGAAGGATGAAGGGTGAAGGATGAAGGGTGAAGGATAAAGGATGGCACAACTTTTAATTAGAAACTATGTTAAGTGGGCAAACGTGTTGAATCATCTACAGCCTCTCAGAAGAATCCAACCCCCATCCACAAAGGATGTTCACTTAATTAACTCTAAGTAAATTTTGCCATTTCACCAACTCGTTTTTTGTAGTCAGGTTTGTGGTAAGGTTTAACCTGCGTATATTTTTATGGATCAACTAGCAAACTTACCTCCGGTTTGGCATAATTTAAAATGTTGAAATTTGTTAAATATATTAATAAAGTTCTTCTTTTATTATCAAGAAAATTCTAGGATAGAATTAAAAAGAATTGTCGTATTTTATTCATCGTATTCATAATTTGCTTCCCTTAAATTTCAGTTAATGTGTTTTAAAGTTCCTTGGAATGAAACGCATATACACTGAAAGAAAGACCATAATCAAGAACATTCATCTTATCTATTTTGTTCTTAAAATAAGACAATTTTAGAACTAAATTTGTAATAAAATGAATGTTAATCTAAAAATCATAAATGGTTAGGAACAGGGATTAAAACCGAAACGAACATCGGTTTCTGATGTTATGCTCGAATTAAGGTTTTCGGTTATCGGTTATGCAAAATCTTGGAGTATCGGTTTCGTAACGGCTATCGGTTTTTTGTAAGTTTCGGTTTAAAAATACCGGTATGGTTTCGGTACACAGAAAAAATAAAAATTAAAGTTTTCGGTTGACCAAAATAAGTAGCTTTATTCATTGATTTACATGAAAATAGACTTAATGCTCTTCTAAGCCTGAAAAATAATGTTATCTGGTTACTGGAATGATCCTGCGTAATGTCGATTTTATCATAATTTGACCTCATATAAATTTGGTTAATTTGGTTTGAAAATTTCAATTTTTTTTTTTACTGATTTTTAATAACTTCGAACTGCCATAACTTTGTCAAAACTCAATCAATTTCCATGTGCAATGTAAATTTGAGCACGATTTTACTTCTAAATTCGTTCTGCATCTAAATTTTTTTCATTTTGAAACTTTTGAAAATATCGAATTTTTTAGAAATTTTACAGTGTTACCCCTTATCATTTTTCCAAAAATTCGAAAATTTCAAAATTTTCAAAATGAACAAAATTTAAATGCAAAACGAATTTAGAGGTAAAATCATGCTCAAATTTACATTGCGCATGAAAATTGATTGATTTTTGACAAAGTTATGGCAGTTCAAAGTTATCAAAGTTGCTCAGTAACCGAAATTAACCCTTATAAATGAATCGGTTACTAAACGGTTATTTCGGCTTATGGGTTTCGGTACAGCGGAAAAAAATTATTTTCGGTTACGGTTTCAGTTACGGTTACAAATTTCAATCGGTTTTATCGGTTAAAGGTTACGGTTTCGGTTAAGGTTTTAATCCCTGCAAAATATAAATATGTTATATTTTGATGTGTAACCAATTGTGGTCACGTGTTTAAAAAAAAGCGCGTGTTCGAATCCCACTCTTTCCCAAGAAAAAAACATATAAAAATACCAAACCAAAAAATAACATTGTTATATAATATAAATTAAAAATTATAAATTTTTTAAAAGTTGCCCTTTTTTTTGTTGTCTTTCGTATTTAAAACTGTTTGGTCTATAAATAAGAAGTTGGTTCTATTTGACATGTTCTTCAAATCAAGATGTGTTTTCCAACTTTAAGAATTTTATGTTTTCGACGCATTTTGCAGATCAAAATGTTGATTTTAGTACCATTTTTTATTATCAGTGTCAAAAAAAAAAAAAATAAAATTTAAACTTTTTACCTCTTACCGTTTTGGACTCCAGGAAAAATAGTTTGCTATATACATACATATATCGATCGATTCAAGAAAAGTAAATAAGACGCATAGTATACATATATATATTTATTTAAACATTAATGTACAATTGATTAAAATATGTCAAGCTTTAAAATTTGCATTCAATTTCATTGAATGAACCCAAAACCTTTACAATTTCTTTCCGACTATTTCGATCTCGATGCCGTTTATCGTTTATCGATAACAACATAAGCGATCTCGATCTTAACAATTCCATAACGTATTACTAATATAAGTACATATTTCACTATCTTTTCCCCATTTCGGGCATCTTCGTTATTTTATTATTTTTGTGGTGGACTTTTGTGCCATACAAAAATATTACAAAAAAAAAAAAAAAAAAATGTTCACATTCTACTTTCATAGCCAATTTCTATAGTTACTCTTTCAATACAATTGAACATATATATGTATGTATAATATAATATATAAATATGTATATAATATATATAAAGAGCAAAAATTGTGTAAGGTAGCTTATTATATAATATATAAGAAGTTACATCTATAAAAACTTGTACATCAAGTAAATTGTATACTGTATTTAACTCTGTATTGGTTGTTTATCTTAATTAATATGTATGATCACACTGCAGGTCACTCGAATAGGTCTACATCGGAATATGACAATACAAATATGTATCTTTTAAAAACGAAATCTTTTCAAATTTCCTATCGTTTCTATTGAAGCGACCAGCAGTGTATTCATTCATACTTTACAGTACTCGAAATGTTTATACTCAAAATAACGATAAAACAAAGATTGAAAAGAGCATTTGAAAACAAGATTTGGACTCAAAAATAATACGATATTATATGTTTTTATTAGGGATTCGTTATTGTGCAATAATGATATCATAATGCAGGTAAATATCTTAAGATCATCTCAAAAATTTGTATCGGTTTTATTTTTATTTTTTTTTTTTGTCAAAAGAACAAATATTGAAACTGAAGTTTCCGTTTTACGAGTACAAAGAGCAAAATTTGTCAATCTCATAGATATAGTGTTAAATATTGTGTATATGTATGTATATATATATTATTTAATATTATGGGGTATACATTTATATGTTGATATATGTATTGTATTGTATAAATCATCATCAAATATTTATGTATGCTTTTTTTCATTATTATTATATGTATTTGTGTATATGCTAATGTATATATGTATTTTTGTTGTTGTATGTTTATGAAATGAAAATGAATTTTATAGGGAAATTCATTGATAAGGTTTTTTTTTATGAAGAAACTCAAAAAAAGGACGCATGCTTAAAGTGGGATATATATATTTTTTTTTAATCAGTCTCGTTCTTAAAAGTTAGTCGATAGTAAGTAAGTTAGTATGTTAGTTAGTTAGACTTTACTGGATTCTGTGGATTCTGTGAAACTGCCTCTCAAGTGAGTTCCCTGTTTAGTTCATAATATACCCTTTCTAAAGGTCCTTTCGCTTGGCAATGGGACTGGGGACTGAGAACTGAATTGATATGCTTCAGTATGAGAATTCCACAAGATATGTAAGGACTCGAATTACTTATACCCTCTCCCTATTCACCATC
The DNA here is from genome assembly GCA_035042165.1 of Drosophila kuntzei. NCBI lineage: Eukaryota > Metazoa > Arthropoda > Insecta > Diptera > Drosophilidae > Drosophila > Drosophila kuntzei. Next base: position 641,514 of record JAWNLU010001233.1, on the reverse strand, counting down.
AATATTTTGCACATTTTTTCGACATTTTCACACACTTTTTTTTTTTAAATGTGTAAAAATTTTGAAATATGTACATAAATTTTGTATTTTATTACTTATTCTTCGTTTAATTGTACAGCTACCATTCAAGGATTCTAATTACTTATACCCTCTAATTACCATAATGTTTATGCACATTTTTCCACACTCTCAAACATTATTTTCTCATTATTAATTTAAAAATTACATTTATTGCCTGTACAATTCTCAACAAATGCACATTTTTCATAATGAAAAAGTAATGTGTAAAAATGTACTTACATAAACATTGTAGTGTATTACTTATTCGTCTACCTTTAACTATCATTCAATCAATTTATCATTCTTCTTTTTAAAATACCTACACAGATAAAAAAATTCGGTATTCCAGAATAAAATCAATCCAATGCAATGTAATCCCGGATTTTCTTAAACCAAGTACAAAATACTTGATTCATTGTTTTTTAGTTAAATCAAATTTTTTTGGATTCTTTGACTTTTTATCCGCATATTGTCTAATATTCTAATATTCTGTATACATACTTAAAAAAAATCATACTAAAATCAAGAAATTGAAACTTGAATTTTAGAATGGTTTCTCTTTATTTTTTTCTGTGTATACACTCGTAATTACATACGTACATACATACATATTATATGTAAGAATGTATGTAAGTGTATCATTTGCGTCGACCATTTTGATTTTATTCATTCATTCATTAAATCATTCATTCATTCATTGCGCATTTTACGTCGTTGTTTTTGTTGTTGTATCCTTGTTTTTTCTTTTTGTTTTGCGTGTACTCCTTCCTTGTCAGCGTGCTTGCTATCTCGCTTTCTCTTAATGTCCCAACGCCATGCATTACTCTCTCAAACTCTCTTTCTCTCGCTCTCTGTCGATTGATTTGTTGTTGTTGTTGTTGTTTTTGCTGCCGCTCACTTTCGTTGAATTTAGTTAAGTTAATTAGAGTTGAGTTGTTGTTGTTGATGTTGCTTTTGACGATGTTCTCTTTATTTTATTTTTTATATAAGTATTAGTGTTGTTGTTGATGTACTCTTTACTTTCTTTTTGTTTTGTTGTTGTTGATGCTCTCCATATTTTTTTTCATTCCTGTCCGTGGGGCGATTGATCAATTTGTTGCTGTTTGTTTGTTGTATTTGCTTTTACCAGCATACGTATTGTATTAATATGTATGTACATACATACATTCATGTATATATTTGCGAACATGTTTATTTGAAATTCCAGTCGACATTTCCACTTGAGATTCTGAGATGGATACGCGAGATACTTTCGAAAGTTTTCAAACCACCCTCGCTAATCCCTTACACTCAACAATCACTGATAGAAACTTTCGAAAGTTTTCAAACCACCCTCGCTAATCCCTTACACTCAACAATCACTGCCAGAAACTTTCGAAAGTTTTCAAACCACCCTCTCTAATTCCTTACACTCAACAATCACTGTTAGAAACTTTCGAAAGTTTTCAAATCACCCTCGCTAACCCCATCCACTTGACAATCACTTTGAGAGTGTCGTGGAATATGTTTGTATACATACACATAAATACATACATATGTAAGTATACACATACATATTAATGTAGATTAGGGTGTCCCTTATTTTTCAAACGCATGGGTTTTAGTTTTGATAGAAGGGGACTTGAGAAATACGGGACACCCTAATGTATCTATCGGTTTCTCAATTTTAATTCCGATTCACAAAAGTACAATTTAACGAAAGACAATTCATCTGTGGAATCGAGGTTAGATTAGGAAGTGCAGGTTGATGTAATGATGTTATTATGTCTGCATACATTTCTTCATGTATGTGGTTCTGTATGTAATTCTGTGTGTAATTCTGTATGTAATTCTTCATGTAATTCTGTATGAATTGCTGTATGTAATTCTGTATTCATTTCATCATGTAATTCTGTGTGCATTTTTGTATGTACTATATTTCTGTATGTAATTCTGTATATATTTCGGTAGGTATTTTTCTATTTAATTCTTTATGCAATTCTCTGTGTAATTCTGTATGCATTTCATCATGTAATGCTGCATACAATTCTGTATGTAATTCTTCATGTAATTCTTCATGTAATTCTGTAGGCATTTCTGTAGGTATTTCTCTATGTAATTCTTTATGGAATTCTGTATGCTTTCTGTATGTAATTCTGTATGAATTTCTGAATGCCTTTCTGATGTAATTCAGTATACATTTCATCATATAATTCTGTATGAATTTCTGAATGTAATTCTGTGTGCATTTCAGTATGTAATTCTGTAGATATTTTTCTATTTAATTCTTTATAGAATACTGTATGTATTTCTGTATGCTTTTCTGTATATTATTCTGCATACATTTCTGTATGTAATTCTGTGTGCATTTCTGTATGTAATTCTTTATGTAATTCTGTGTGCATTTCTGTATGTATTTCTGTAATATGTAGTAGCATAGGAGGAGGAATAATAATCTCCTTGTGCATCCTTGTAAACGTTTTTTTTATTTATTTATTTATTATAATTTTTATTTTTTTTTTTTTTTGGTATTTTTTGATATTTTAAGCACAACACAAAGAGCGGTAAAAGACATTTATGCATTGAGTATTTAAGTATTTGTTTATAAAGTTTCCATATGCTGTAATTCCATAATTTTCTTTCTATGCACTTTGCCTTCTGCTCTCGTATATCATCCAAAAAAAATTGTTATTTATATGTTTATTTATTTGGGTTTTTGATTAATTATTGAGTTCCATTTCCTTTATGGCGTACTCTATTTACTGATCCGAGTACAGGGTACTTTATAGTCGAGCTACGGTTGCCTTAATTGTTTTTGTCTTGCTGTGTTTTTTTAAATTAAAAATATTTAAGTTATGCCAATCTGTGTAAAAAAAAAATAAATTATTTTTTTTTTAATATCTGCAAACAATTGTTAAACAAAATAAAACAAAAACTACATCTATTATATTAAGGCTAAATCGTAAATATTGTATTCCTCAATCGTCCGGTTTTTTTAGGGCCCATTTTGGGTTATATTTTCAAGACATATAAACACTCTATTACGTCGTAAATAAAAAAAGAAGGGATGAATATGATGGGAATTAAAAAAAAATTGAATAAAAATATTCTGATTCTGAGTATTCACGATTTAGATTATTTATAATAGAAGTAAGCCTTTTTTTTTGTCAAACAATTTTTGCATAGTAAAATTTTATGTAAAATAAAGTTAAATCTTATTTATTTTTTTTAACATTTATGGTAATAATGTATTGTACGAAATATTTCGAATTTGATCGTTTTTAAGATATTTTTTATTAGACTAATAAACAAAAGTGTTGTTGTTGTTGTTTTTAGTTTGTTGTTGTAGTTTGTCAGTAAATTTGTTTTACTTTCTATTCTCCTTATCATATTTTGGGATTTGTAGAAATTTATTCAAAATTTGTTTTATTTTTTCGATTCTTTTCAAAATTCTTTTTCAAGTGTTTTGCATTTTAAAATTATTGTCCATTTTATTTCGTCTTAATGAAGGACATAAAGTTATACAACTACATATGATGTACATATAAAGAGACCGGTTTCAAAAATATTAAAAACACAAAAAATCTAAATTTTTTTCAATTATTTTTTAAATGGACAGCTTTAGATCCCTATTAGATCTGGCTTGGATCTGATTAGGTATAGATAATAGATGCATATTATAAATTAAGTTCGGTATACCGAATTTATTTTGCATTCGTCACTGCCTGTCGTTTTTTCCTCTCTCAATTTCCAATTTCATAATTTTTCCAATCTTCACTTTAAAGAGGAAATAATTAGTTTATTTTAAAATTTAATTCAATTTGTAGTCTTTTTTTCCCAAAATTCTTAATTTTTGCACATTTAATTTGGAATAATTTTGTAATTCATTCATCAATTCTTTTCAATTCCCTTTCAAATGCATTGATAGTTTTCGATTTATTTAAATGTTCAATTCAATTAAATTTGGCCTTGATATTTTACAAAAGGTTCTGTTCGTTAAAAAAATAAAAACACATAAGTTTTATATTTTTTAGTATACATATTGCGGACTTATTTAACTAAACATCGTAGAATAAATAATATTTTTGAAAATGCAAATATTTCTTCATTCTTATCAATAAATTTTCAATAAATTTTATTTGCAATTTAGAGAATAATAACAAATTATAATTGTTATTTAATAATATTGTTATCAATATAATTTGGGTTGAATTTTTCTTGAAGTATAAATTCAAAATTCAAGTTTATCCAGTTTCCAGTATTTATAGTTGTTTTTCTTAAATTGGATCATATTGTTTCATATCTGATTTTTTTTATGGTAAAATTAAATTATTTCTTGAAATATAAATTCAAAATTAAGGTTTATCCGGTTTTTTTTCTTAAATTTGATCATATTGTTTCATATTTGATTTTCTTTTAAGTTAAAATTGATTTATTTCTTGAAATATGTATTAGAAATTAAAGTTTATTCAGTTTTCAGTATATCTGAGATTTTCCACTCAAATTAGATCATATTGTATCAGATTTGATTTATGTTTTAAAGTTCATAGCTCTTATTTGCGATATAATGCCGAACCGAACCTTTTTTAAAACTCATGTCTTTTTTTTTTTTTTTTTTTTTGAATTCTTCCAATTTACATAATTTAAATTATGTTGAATCCGATTCAATTTTTTTTTTTGAACGGAACTTTTTCCAAAACTCTTGTCTTTATTTATATTGGTTCTTTTTTATTCTTTTTCTTTTCAATCTCTCAGTTTAGTTGTTTCTTATCCACTTGTCCACTTACTAACATACATACAACATCACACTTATCGCTTAGATAACAAACAAGTCGCTGCAGCTGGAAGAATTGCGTCTCTTCAGATTCTTCTTGAATCGCAGCACAGAGGTCAAGAAAATTTTGGTGCGTGCTGTCAATTTGGTGACGACCTTGCGATTGCAATCGATGGCCTTGTTCGAGTCCTCATCATCATCATCATCATCATTATCATCGCTGTCATCATCATCGTCGTCGTCATCATGATGATGACGTTGATGCTCATCATGAGGTTGAGTCCCGTTGCGTTGTTGTAAAGCGGCTGCAGCTGCCGCCGAAGTTGAAGGTCCATCATCATCCTGGCCATTGCCAGGACCAAATGGATCACGTCCTTGCCGCATTCCGGCGGACAGAAGCTCAAATTTACTCTTGCCATTCGCATAGCCGTGCAATCTTTGAGTCTCGCTGCTCTCCTCATCCTCCAGCTCGCTTTCGCCCATCTTTAGGATGCTCTCCAGGTTCAGAGTCCGTCGATTTGCCTTGCGTACCTTTTTTTATTTTTTTTTTTTAATAATAATTGAAAATCACAAACTATTTATTCATTTTGTATCAAAACAACAGATCAAATATTCTACAAAAAAATCAACTATAAGAACAAGTGCAATGTTTCTTTCATATTTCATATTTGAGAATTTTTAAATTAAAAATTCCCTTTAATGATTATTGAAGGACTTTTATTTTTATTAGCCTTTTAGGACTTTTATTTATTTTAATCAAAAATAAAAGTCTTTAAATGCATTTACGTCATTCCTCAAGAACAAAAGTCTTTTGAGACTTTTTAGTTTATTAACATGAAATAAAAGACTTTAAAGACTTTTATATAATTCCTCAAAAATAATAGTCTTTTGGGACTTTTGTATATTTTAATCAGAAATAAAAGTATTTTAAAACTTTTATTTTATTCTTCAAAATTAAAATTCTTTTGAGACTTTTAAATTTATTAATCTGAAATAAAACTCTTTAAAAATCTCTTATAAAATAACAAAAACATAAAAATCAATAATAATAATAATTTAAATTTTTTTTTTTAATTCTCAAATAATTATTAAATTTGATTTATTAAATAAAATTCTTTAAATATCGATTTTTGTGCCTAATTCCACATAGCAGTTATGGTCCCTGCAAAATAATTAAAATTAAAAATAATAAATATTGCAAAAATACCAAAAAAAAAAAAGGTAACTCAGTATTAATGTAGATTTCTGGAATATTTAGAATTGTTTGGTATTTTTGATATGGAATAGTAAACACAAAAATATACCAGACTATCAAAATATTTTGCTAAAATAACAAAAAAAAAAAAAATACCAAAATTTTCTATGTTTTCGAGAACAATATTTTTTTCAAAACTTAAGATTTCATAATTTTCCAAAACATTTTGTCATATGTACTTAGTAAGTATAAATGACACTTAAAATCTAATTCAAAAACGTATCATGAAAGAAATATCTCATCTCATAATTTGAAATGTTAAGTATTAAGAGTTTTAATTCAAGAAACTTAAATAAAAATTGAAAACTAATTATTATTTTTTTAATTTTTTGATATAAATAAAAAATAGTTATAGATATATGAAAATATAAGAAAATCCTATTTCCAAAATTCTCCAACCATAAATAGTATATCTAAGATATTCCAATTCATTTAGATTTTTTGTTTCTGATATGAATTTTAAAAATAATAATTCAAGATCCTTATTTGGGATTTATTTTTTTAGATTTAGACTAAAAAAAGGTATATAAATCCTGTTTCCAGAATACCCGAACCATAAATATTATATATATGATATTCTCTATCATTTCGATAATTTTTTTCCGATATCATTTTTTAAACTAAAAACTCAAGACTCTATTTTGGAATCTTTTTTTGTAGACTAAGATTTAAAAATGATATGGATATATGAAATCATAAGAAAATCCTGTTTCCAGATATATTCTAAGATATACCCTTTTATTTGGATATTATTTTCTCTGATATGATTTTTTAAAATAAAAACTAAAGATCTTTATTTGGAATCTTATTTGGGTACCTGTTGACTTCGTCCAGCTGCTGATGTTGTTGCCACATTATCATCATCCCGGTCCTCATCGTTGCCATCTGGTAAATCATGAGCATCGGCCTGATAAATGCTCATCTGTCGGACAATGCGACGTGTCGGGAGATGCATCCTTCTATGGTTTTGGATACTGCTCTGGAGATTGAGACGCTTTCGATCCCGATCGCTCAATAGACGAATGCGTTGCGGATTTAACTTCACCTGTGCCACAATTCCCACCAACAACTCATCCACATTGTGATCCAATCCCGATGATGTCTCTATAAACTTGCAAGCAATCTCCTTGGCCAACTTGCGACCCACTAACAAAAGTTAAAGTTTCAATATTTAAATTAAAATTTATTTACAACTAAATATCGAGATCAGCGATGGGCACAAAAAAATGAATAGTGCAACAAAAAAGTCTCCGTCAGCGCGAGCTTGAATTTTCTTATTGCCGAATTTGGCTTGTGCGTCTGGTTGGCGCCAACACTGCATGTATTTCTTTATTGAAAGACACGAAACTACAAATAAAATTAAAAAGAAGCCGTCAGCGCGAGCTTTTCTTCTATTTTCTTATTGCAGAATTTTGCTTGTGCGTCTGGTTGGCGCCAACACTGCATGTATTTTGTAATTGAAAGGCACGAAACTACAAATATAATTAAAAAGTCGACGTTAGCGCGAGCTTTTTTATATTTTCTTATTACAGAATTTTGCTTGTGCGTCTGGTTGGCGCCAACACTGCATGTATTTGTTTATTGAAAGACACGAAACTACAAATATAATTAAAAAGTCGCCGTTAGCGCGAGCTTTCTATTTTCTTATTGCTGATTTTTGCTTTTGCGTCTGGTTGGCGCCAACACTGCATGTATTTTGTAATTGAAAGGCGCGAAACTACAAATAAGATTAAAAAGTCGCCGTCAGCGCGAGCTTTTTTTCTATTTTCTTATAGAATAATTTTGCTTGTGCGTCTGGTTGGCGCTAAAACTAAATTTCTTTGGTAATTGAAAGTACTCTCGATTTGGGAAACCGTTTTTCCGAGTGCTTGTGCGTCCCTCTGGCGCCATCTCTGATTAAGATAATTGCTAAACTTACAATGTCGGGACACCTCGCGATGTCGCTCCAAATCCGTCTTGTTGCCCACGAGAATTGCACCACGTGTGAGTAACATATCATTCTCCTTGAGATACTGCAGTACCTTCTCCGCAAATTTGTAAGTGCCGCGATCCACCACCGAGTAGACAACCACAAATAGATCTATGTTGTATGTGGCACAGAAAGCCTCCGTCTGCAGATGAAAAAATATAAAAATAATAACCTTAATTTATATTCGGGCTAGTACATTAATTTATAAAGAAATTCTTTAATATTAAATAAAAAATATAAAAAGAAAATTAATAATTTAATACAATATAATGTGATTGCATAAAATAATCAATAATTAATCATTTTTCTTAATAATTAATCTCTTTGCAATAGAAAAATAATAATCTTAATTTGAGTTCTGACTAGTGCAATATTTTATAAAGAAATCCTTTAATAATAAAAATAAATAAAATGAATAACGAAATTAAATAATAATGTAATTGCATAAAATAAACAAATATTTAATAATGAATGAATATAAAAAATAATTTAAATATAAAAAATATTTAATATGTAATCTTTTTGGAAATATCACAATGCATTAAAAGGGTACTTAATATTCTCAATTTATATTCTGACTAGAGCATTAATTAATTAATAAAGGAGTCCGTTAGTTAGTTAGTTAGTTAGTTAGTTAAAAACTAAATAAAATTAGTAAATTAATTAAATATAATACAATATTAATTAATTGCATTAATTTGTAAAAATCCTATTATAATAAAAAAATAAATAAATCATAATAATTATAATAAATTAATTAAATGAAATAGAAATAATGTGATTGCATGAAATAAATCAATATCTAATAATTTTTCTTAATAATTAATATATTGGCAATAGAAAAATAATAATTTTAATTTTGATTCAGATTAGTACATTAATTTATAATGGAATCCTTTAAAAAAAAATAATTTTCTTAATTAATTATTATACAATATGTATAGTGTAATTGCATAAACTAAACAAATCATTAAAAATATTTCTTAACAATTAATTGAACTGGATACTTTTATTAACTTGGATTTCTCCCAGCGCACAAAAGTAGGCAACATAAAAAAAGAACTGTCAATGCAATTTTGTGGCTAGTTTCTAATTTAAACTGACATACTGCTACCTTAAATCTACAAGTGTGTGTACTAGAAGGAGAAGAAAGAGAAGTAGAAGGGAGCAAAAGGAGCAAAAGATACATATATAGATAATAATTCCTTTAAGGGCACAAAAGTAGGCAACATAAATAGAAATAGAAACAAAACTGTCAATGCAATTTTCTGCCTGCGTTTTAAGCTTTCTGCTACAAAGAACATTCTCACACACACACACAATGGATACACACACAGCACACACACACACACACACCGCACTATGGGGAATTTGACCAGTATTTGTGGCCAAAACTCATTTTCTGAAAGCCGCCAAATGAAAATAATTTTGTGTGCAACTCGATAAAAATTCAGTATGGGGCGTTTGAGAGATCTTCTTGGCATTATTTAATTTTCCGAAGATATGCATTATAAATTCATCAATCTGTTATGTTCCATAACAGAAATGTTAACATAACAGTCCAATGTTAAGATAGCAGCTGTTAAAGTCAGCTGTTTCAACTGTTTGTAAAATTTCTGTGCATTTTATAATCAATATTTATTAATGAAAATTGCATTAAAAAATATTAAATTTGTATTGGATGTTAACAATTCGGGCTTGTACTAAATGTTGTAACTGATATTTTGTTGTTTTTGTGCGTGTCTTATTAATAATTTGTACATTTTTATCAAGTGGTGTCAATAAATAATTTCTGAAAGGAAAATTCAACTTTGCAAAGAGCTACAAAAAATTGTCAGCACTTGTCAAGTTAATGTCTACATCCATGTTGTAGAGTGATTAATTCTGAATTCAGAACAGTTTGTCTCAATGTGCACTTTTTTGTACTTTTTTCAAAAATTAATTTTTTAGTAAGTAACCTCACGATTTTTTATGACAATTTGTTCGCAGTGCCCTATGGAGTATTTAAGCAGTTTTTAGATATAATATTAATTAATATCTCGGAAACTACGCAGGATATTTAGATGCGTTTTATTTTCTAGTATTATACATATACTTATAAGTATTTTGGAAAAGTGGGCATGTTTTTTTTATTTTATTTTTTAATTTTTTCGGTGCAATTCAGTTGAAATAATAAACAATTACTATTTAAGTAACATTTTATAACACAATATATTATATATAATATAATTTTTTGATACATAAAGATGTAAAACCTCTTAGAAGGTTGGGAGTATAAATAACAAAAAAATAAAAATTGGGCGTGTGGGTGGTGACACGCCCACTTTTCCAAAATACTTCTAAGGGTATGTTTAATACTAGAAACAAAAAACCGCATCTAAATATCTTGCGTTGTTTCTGAGATATTAATTTCGGCCACAAAAACTGGTTAAATTTCCCATAGTGCAACGGATACACACACACACAGGACACACACACACACACACACCCATATGTCATGCGGGTGTTAATGCGATGCGACAATGTCTATAACAATGTAATGCGCTTTGGCCTTTTTTGTAGCTGATAAAAAAATGTGTTAATGACATTTGAAAAAAGTGTCAGCCACAGAAACAACCCGCACAATATGTGTGTGTGTGTGTGTGTGTGTGTTGTGTGTGTGCATTTTGTGGTGTGTGTGAAAAGCTCTTAACCCATAAACAGGCTATATTTGACCTATTCTCACAATTGATAGCAAAAATGAAGTGAAGATAAAACATCGGAGGTGACATTAGTTATTATACACTGACTACTACGGAACTAACTTAAACTTTAATTTCTTTATTTTTCAGTTATGAATTCAAATTATTTATAATATAATTTCATTTTTAATTTTACATTTTAGTTATATAACTGTATATTAAATTTAATTAAAAATAAAAAATTAAATAGGTAAACAAGTTAATAAAGAAATAAGTAAACCAATAAATAAATAAGTGAATAAATAAATAAATGAATAAATAAAATGGTATACTAATAATTAAATAAATAGATAAATAAATTAATTAATTAATAAATAAGTAAACTAATAATAAACAAATAATTTAATAAATAGAAAAAATAATTAAATTAATTAATATATAAATACATGTGTTAGAATATCATATTAAAAATATAGTGACTATACTTAAATTCTGGGTTTTCCCTAATCCTTGCAAAAAATTTTGAATCAATTGTAATTGAACTTAAACTTTGTTTTCGTTTAAGTTTTTAATTTAAATTGAATATTATTTATTATTATTTTAAATTTTTTTCAATACTTAATTTACTTATTTCCTACTGCATTGAGTCGTGTAGAAATAAATAAATATATATCAGTAAAATTAAATATATGATCAAGCTCATTAAATTATTCTAAATAAATAAATATTGAATATTGACATGGCGAGTTTTTTAAAAATAAATTCCTATATATAATTTTTTATCAAAAAATTTTAAAATAACTATCATTCTTTGATTTCAATAAAATATTAATGATATAATATTTAAATATAAAATTTTAAATAAAAATTGTTGTAAAAAAAGGTCATACATTTAATTATAAAATTTAATTTTTAATTCTTATACTTAAAATTTAGAATTGAATGCACATACAAAAATATTTATAAAATTTATTTTTGTATTTTTCGATTTTTTTATACTTTTGATGTTCTCTAATATTTTCGTATGCGCAAATCTATTTTAATTATAAAAATTAATTTTTAGATTAACGTTTATTAAATTTAAAAATAAGTTACTTTTTAGTACAATATAAATTTAATCTAATAAAATATTGAAATTTAATTATTACTTCAAAATTCAAGAGATAAAAATATTTTTTTATGATAAAATTTGAGAAATAAGATTTAAAAGAGTTTACCTAATTTCTAGTATAATAAATAGCATATCATGCTTAATTATTTTTATACTTACTTATATGTCATTATTATATTTCAAGGAATAAAATGTATGCGCTACTTACGGACATTTCGCAAGCCGGATGATCAATAATTTCCAAATCCGTTTCAATATTATCGACCAGCACGGAAACTGTCTTCTGACCATAATCATCATCTAGGGAAAAAGAAAATCAAGAGAGAGAAAAGAAGTTAAGAAATGTCGAATAAAAATACCAACCACACATTTATTTAATGTTTGCAAACATTTTGATTTATTTCGGCCCATTGGCCATTTCAATAATCGGTTTAATGCATTTACCGCTAAGTAAATATGTTACTTTATTAAATATAGAGACAAATACATATTTGATTAGTTCCCCAAACTCCCCTCTCTCCAGAGCAAAGGAATAATCCTAAGGACCAAGTAAAACGAAATTCCGCAAATGGAGTTTATCGAATTGAGTTTGCATTATTTATTTATCTTTAATGGAGTTAAACAGTGTTGATAGCCTTGAAGAGCTAATTAAGTTTAATAAGTTGCCTTACAAAATAGGATATTTGGTTAGTTAAAACACAGACTGAAAATAATCGCTATTGATTCAAAATTCAACTACAAAAATTAGCTATAAGAAATATGCAAATATACCAAATTTTTTGTATTTATATCTCTGCAAAAAGCTAATAAACTTATAATTGAAAATTTTTTAATTAAAAATCATTTTTTATGGTTATTTAAGACTTTTTAAGAAATCAAATTTAATAATTATTTGTGAATAAAATTAAAAAAAAATTATTATTATGACTAAAAATTTATCTTTAAAAAGAGTTTTTCATGATTTTTTTGAATAAAAGTCTTAAAAGACAATAATTTTTGAGGAAATAGATAAGAGTTCTTTAAGTCTTTATTTTTGATGAATAAATATTAAAGTCCCAATAGACAATTATCTTTAAGTAAATAAATAAAATATATACATAGATTGGGCACTGTTTTAAAGTTAATCTTGAATTTTTGCCAGTGTGAAAAACCAACACAATCACTTCCTATTTAACTAAAGATTTCTAAAAATAAAGATAAAAATTCTAGATAGAATGAAATCAAGTTTTTTTTTACTTGTTTTAAGAAATTCCGGAATTGAATTGATTTTATTCCGGAATGCCAAATATATTTTTTTTCCTGTGTATGCAGCAGTTTAACATGCCTTGTTCCACAATTGCCTTGGTAAATATTTGGATGCCTTCCCCTCACCCATTACCACTCACCACCCCCCTTATTCGCTCATCACACAGTAGTTGACGTGCTTAATTTGCATGTTGCATTTTCCGTAATTTTACGCGCGTGGGCGGAGCTCAGAAATTGAATTGCAAACATTGCCAACGGCATTTTGTTGGCAACTTCTAAAAGCATGATTCAATTTGTTGCTACTTAGTTATACCCTGTACTAAAGGGAGTGCCAGACTTAATGCCATTTTGTAAACAATCGATCATTTTCGGATTTAATAATAATTAAATAATGCAAATTAATAATAGTGGGGTTCACACTTTATTAGCACTGAATTAAGTAGTGCTAGTGAAAACAACATTTCATTTAGATTGCATAAAATATGGCTAATGAAATTAATAATAAATTATCAAACTTTATTTTTTAAATAATATAATCAATATTCAAATTTTCAATAAATATTTTAGTATCATAAAACAACATCTCATTAAGATTGCAAAAAATAGTGCTAATAACAATGATAATGATAATAAAATTATATATATTTTGTTAAAATAATATAATCAATATTCAGACTTGCTATAAATATTTTAGTATCATTGATTTTTGTGCCGATTTTATAGTATTATATAAACACACTAAGTTATTATAATGAAAACTGAATTTCATTAGCATTATTAATAAAACAACATTTCATTAAGATGGAAAAAAATTGTGCTAATGATAACGATATTCTAAAATTATATCTTTTTTTTTTTTAAATAATATAATAAAATCATAAATCAACATTTCATCAAGATTGCAAAAAATAGTGATAATGATAATAAATTATTATAATTTTTTTAAAATAATATAAATAATTAATCACATTAAGTAACTATGCAAAAACTTAATTTCATTAGCATTATTAATAAAAAAAACATTTTACTAAGATTGCAAATAATCTTGCTAATGAAATTGATAATAAATAATTATACTTTTTAAATAAACAATATTATAAATATTCAAATTCGCTATAAATATTTTAGTATCATAAAACAACAATTCATTAAGATGGAAAAATATTAGTGCTAATGATAGGAAATTAATATACTTTTTTTGTAATTATTTTATGTTTTATTTTATTTATTTATTTTATTTATTTATTTTATTTTTAATTTTATAAATACAAAATTAAAAGTTAAATTAAACTGAATATATTTTGAACCAATTGGTGTAAAATCATTAAAAAAATTCTTGATTTATGATTCAATACCTTTTAAATGATACATCACATGCCTTTAAGGCAGAGGTGTACAGAGCCTATGCACACGACGCACATTTGTTTTTGTATTGCACATGTCATATGGAAGTGTGTGAGCTTACACACTGGTAAGGTTCTGTTACACATTGCAAATTACACAAACAATTTTTCACTTTTCGTTTTCCGTCAAAATTTGTTACTGGTAAAACAATAACAATTTTTGACTTCTCGCTTTCCGTCAAGATTCTTTGCTGGCAAAACAAAAACAATTTTACTGCTTCGTTTTGCTGTCATTATTCCGAATGTATTTTGTTGTTGTCTTTTCGTTTTCTGTACACTGGAAAACAAAAATATTAACGTGTGTACTGTTGATACTAAATAAAATAGAAATGCGATAAAACAAATTTTAAAAAAGATCAATTTCATTAAAAAAGAGCCAATTTCATATAAAAACTAAAATTAAAATAGATATTGATGAGCTTTTGAAAAAACATTAAAAAAACATTTTTCATTTTTTTAGAAACATGTTATTATTTTTTTCCGTGCACTCATTGAAATAAAAAAAAATTTCGTTACATGTGTGCGTGTGATTTTCTTTATTTGTATTGGTGCGTGCACATCCATAAGGCAGCTTTGAGCATCGCTGCTTTAAGGATTCATATTAAGGATCCAAAATATACTAAAAATAGACAATTTAACTTTTATTTTTGATTTTTAAAATACAATTTTCGGAAAAACTCTTATTTGTAACTTTTAACATAAGAATGACATAAGAAATTATTTTATTTTTATTAAAAAAATACAAAATAAGTGTTATTTTGTAAGTTATGAATAAAAAAATGAACATTAACCAATTTTTTTGCATTTAGAAAATATAAATTAATAATAAGTGTTATTGCGTAGTTTTTAAATACAAATTTGGAAATGATTCTAAAATGGCAATATTTATTTTAAAACTTATAACACTTGTGTTCTCTGGTTTTTTATGCTTCTTTTCTTTGAAATATATATTTTTTAAAATATTTTTTTGTTGCTTTCAATTGGGATTAAACGAGTCTGTTACATGTTAATTGTTATAGTCTCACTTTAGCACTCACGTTTTTTGCGCTTTCATTTATTTATTGAATAATATTAATGTTGCTTTCAATAGGGATTATATATATATAATATAATAATTCTGACAGTATGTGGATTCATCTGAATAAGAGGAAGAACCTTGAATTGCGTTTATTCATTTGAATGCAATTACAAATAATCCATAATCCATAATAAACGAGAACAATCTAAACTTGTAATCCCATCCATTGAACGCTGCGAAAATAAATTGATTGTCCAGCTGATGAGCTTATGGATATAAAAGAATGCCACGCCCCCCTCTCCCGTTACGCCCACCTGCCTAGACATTTCGCGAGTGCTTTCCAATTAAATTTTGAAGTACAGAGAATACTAGAGAATAAGAGCATTATCAGGTAATTGGCATAATTATGATGAACTAACTGGACGCATTAAGCTTTTTCTATTGGTTTTCAAGAAAAACAGATGGGGCAGCATTTTCATCTTAGTTGTGAAATTGATGGAAATCCTTTAGCTGAATAAAATGTAATAAAATGTAAAACTATAAACATATAATAAGTAGATGCATGGATGTTTATTAAAAATAACAATGCACTTTTTAAAAATCAGATCAGTTCAAGAAAAAAACTAGTCAGAAAGACAATATATAAAAATATACTATATACTATACTATAAAAATATTCGACAAAACATTTATTTACTATTGAATATTCCTATAATATAACGAGGAGGCTCCGCCCTGATTGTTACAATGACAACTATATATGATACAGTGAACCGATTAAAACCAAATTCATTCAGGACATACTACACTGAAAAAAAAAGACCAACTTCTAAAAGTCAAGAACATTCATCTTAAATATTTTGTTCTTAAAATAAGACCATTTTAATACCATTAAAAAAACTTAAATCAAGAATTAAAAATCTTAAATTGACAAAGACAATAATATCACAGTGGTGCTCTGGTTTGAGTCGCCGCTTCAGTTTGGTAAAACAAGGTCAAGTCGAGGGATCGAAACCCGCTCTAGCCAAGGAAAAAACATATAATCGGAATATTTATAAAAAAAATAAATCCAAAAAAAGTATAAATATAGAACAAAAAATAAGTTTAAAGTTTAAAACACCTGTTTTTTTTTTTTGGCTTGAGAATTTAAGACTGTTTGGCCTTAAATTAAGAACTTACTCTTATTTGAAATGTTCTTAAAATCAAGATGTGTCTTCCAAATTGAAGAATTTTATGTTCTCGACGCATTTTTTGACCAAAATTCTAAGTTCTGAGACCAAAATCTTGATTTTAGAACATTTTTTTTATCAGTGTATAAGACAAAAAAATAATATTCCTAATCAGCGAGTGATTGACATATCTCCAAAAACAACAACAATTTTCACCCTAATCGTTAATTATCGACCAATTCTTTCTACGGTAGATATATAATATAGTAGACCGATCTTAGCCAATTTTGGTCAGGATGTATAAAATCAACTATAATGCATATTCTGTCAGTTTGGTTGAGATATCTCGGAAAACATAAAAGTTTTTCATACTAAAACTTGATTTTCGACTGATAGTTCCTATATCAGCTATAAGATATAGTGGTCCGATCAAAAATTAAAAACAAACTATGTTGCATTTTTAGTGTGGCTTATAGGGAGTGTTGACTGTACACGTATACAAATCAACAGATGCTCTACTTTGATATCTTTTATCTTTGATTTTAATAAATCGTTTCCACTTTTCATGCGTTCTTCGGAAAATGGACATTTGCCCGTGGCGTGTCCCGTATTGCGTTCAGTGACACCCTACCCTCTCTCACACGCACACCCTACTTCCTCTTCCTCTTCCACTTCCACTTCCTCTTCCACTTCCATTGGTCAGTCAACATAAAATATGACAAACGAGTTTTACAAAAGAGAACGGAAAAGTGAAAAGCTAAAGCTTCAAAAATACGAAAATATTCTTATAATGTTTTAATCCTTTAAAGCAGGGACCGTAACTGTTATACATTTTAAAATAAAAATTTAAATCTAAGAATTATTTCCACATTTGTATTTCAACACATATTTTTAATTTTAATTTTAAAAATGTTAAACAATAATTAAATTTCAATTTTTATTTATAACTTACGAAAAAAGCAAAAATAAGAGTTATTAAATTAAATATCATATTTATGTTAAAGGTTACAAATAAGAGTTATTCCGTAAATTTTATTTTAAAAATCAAAAATAAAAGTGAAATTGACTATTTTTAGTATTTTTCGGATTCTTAATATTAATCCTTGAAAGACATGTGATGTATTTTTTAAATTTTGGTAATTCACCAATTGGTTCAAAACATATTCAATTTAACTTTAAAATTATATATTTATAAAATAAAATTTAAGGAATAACTCTAACTTGTTACTATTAAAATAAAAATAAAAAATAAGATTTATAAGTAGATGCATAGATGAAAAAATCAACAAATAGTGTAATTTCGTAATTTTTAAATAAAAATAAGAATTTATAATTAATAAATATTTTGAATCTTATAAATTAAAATTAAAAATTGAATTAAAAATGATATAAATTGTAAATAAACGTTTTTGGCTGATATCGTTAATAAAAGCTTAAATAGGAATTTAAGTGTATTCCATTTTAATTTCAAGGAATAATTTCTCTATTCGTTGGAGAACTGAAATGTCTAGCAATGATTATAATCGGATTTATTATGCGATCTGTAACATATTTTTAGATTTCTATTTTTATTTATTTTTTGTATTTTTATTTGCATTGCGTTAAACGTGCATTTTCTAGGCTTAAGTAGCTGAACATTTACAGCGGGGCCTTCTGAGAGGCTACGGGGTTACTGGGTTACGAGGGCTGCATAAAAAAATAAAAAAACAAAAAAAAAGACCAATAACTTGGAAATTCTCTTTTCGCCCATTGGAAATGTCCAGCCTGTGTATATTGAATTTTTACTAATTTATGTAACAGATATTTTTCAAGTTATTTTGCAAAATAAATCTAATAATTTTATTTATAATTTCCTTATCATTTTTTTTGCCAATGGATGTTTGAGCAAGCTAAATAGAAAAATAAATAAATAAAATCCACGATTTAAAAATGCAGGGACCGTAACGTTTATAATTTAAAAAAAAAAATTATTAAATAAAAATTATATGTTGATTTTTTTAAGAAAAATGATAAAATAACTTTTATTTTCAATTTTTATAATAAAAATAAAAAAATTAGCTTTTAATTTTTATAATACAAATTAAAAATAAAACAATTATCTTTTATTTTGTATAATAAAAATTAAAAATAAAAAATGTATCTTTTAATGTGTATAATGCTTACAAAATTAAAGTTAAACGTTATTTTATGATTTTTAAATAAAAATTAAAATTTAATTTAATATTTCATCATTTTTATTTAGTTGATCAAAAGTTAAAATTGATTTTAAAAGAGTTTTATTAGGTAAAATTAATATTTTTTAAATTATAATAAATTCTAAATTAAAGTATATCCTGTTTCCAGGATACTGCATCCGAAAAAGTATATCTAACATTTTCACATTCATCTAGATCATATTATTTCAAGTTCCCTTTTTTGTTAAGCTCAATACTTTTGTTTATTAACTTATTTTATTGCTGTATTTAATCCTTGAATCCTGTATTTAATTGGTTACGTCTGTGGTTTGTAAAGGGTATCTCGTGGTCGTGCATTCCCTACTCGAACGTTTTGATCTTTTTGTATTAGAAAAGCGAGGGCTGTTTTAGCTATTTGCGGCTATGTTGAGTTTACGTTTAATAGAAACTAACAATAGATAAACACACACACACGCATACACACGCACACGCACACGCACACACACACACACACAGACAGAGAGAGCGAGACAAAACAATAAAAGTTGCCTTTGTTTGTCTTTGGCCTCCTTCTCTTCTTCTCTTCTTCTCTTTTTCCCCTTTTCCCCTTGTTGTTGCCTTTTTTTTTGACTGAAGTGCTAATTAAAACTTGAGGAATTTCCTTCACCTCCCCTCTCTGTCTAGCACAATCTTCCTCTCCCTCTTCCTCGCCCTCTCCCTTTCAGTCTCTCTGCCTCTTTGTTGCTTCTGTTGCAACAATTGTGAATTGTGAATTGTGAATGCCTCAGTGCACAGTGTGACGAGCGAGAACATTTCAGCCCAGTAACCGAAACTTAAACAGGCTTATAAATTTGTGACAACATTTATCTGTCCTTTATATCAGAGATTAAAAAAGTTCGAATTTTTAATAGGCAATTTGAGCTAATCACAAATTAATCTAACTAACAAAAAAGAATTAAATAAAAAAATATGTTTTTGTTTTATAAAAATAGTTATAATGTTTTTTCAATTTATTAAAAATATAATGAAATTTTATTCAATACTACAAGGCAATTTAAACTAATCAGAAATTGAACTTAAAAAAAAAATAATAATTAAAAAAATATTTATTGTTATTTTATTAAAATTGTTGTTCTTTTAAATAATAAAATAATTGTCAGAAATGAAACTAAAAAAAAATAAAAATAAAAACATTTTTTTTAAATAATGAAACTTTTATTATAACAAAACTTTTTATTAAATAATGATACATTGATTATGAAATATAAAAACTGTTTTTTTTTATTTATTTTATAATAACAGTTTCTTTATTTTATAAAAATGTTTTTTTTTTTTATTTCATTAAAAATATAATGAATTTAAGCTAATCAGTAATTAAATTAAAAAAAAACAAAATAAATAAAAAAATTTGTTTTTTATTTTAGCAAAATACTTATATTTTTTTTATTAAAAATATAATACATTTTTTTGATAAGTGTCCTGCTACTTTATTAAGCAATTTAAACTAATCAGATATTAAACTTAAAAATAAATCAATTATTTATTACTATAACATAACACAATGATTTAAATGTAACTTAGAAGAGGGGATGTTTAAGGATACCGATTTAAATATGGAATATTTTCTAGTTTCTGATTAGCTGAAGTAAGTTAGAAGGACATTTGTAAAAAAAATGTATTATTATAATTTATTATTTCATCGTGCAATAAGACGGCGTTTTGTAAAATTCCACCTGCAAGTGTGTTTACCTGAGGTCAGAGGTCATGGTATTGCATTGTATGAAAAACTTTTTAGAATCTTAAGATATCCAAACCAAACTTACAGATTATATGTTTGCGACTGTCTCTTATATTCTATATCATATAGCTGCCATGGGAACCATTCAAATTCTTTACCTCTGTGGTCGTGTGGAAGTGAGGAAAACTTCTTAACTTTTATTAATATAACTAATTTTCATTTCAAAAATAAAATTTAATTGAAGCGCTGCAAAGTAACAAGTACTGGGCATCTCACAGTCGAGCAGTTGGACTGCAGTTTTATTACTTGGTTTGCGTAGCTGTCTCCACCCTCCACCCTCAAACTTTAACCCTCTCAATCCCTTGTGTCCCTGCCTCCCCTCTTGTTCCTTCGGCACGCAAGTTGTACATCATGAATTTTGTGGCGTCCCTTAAAGTGGAACGAATGTTGTTGTTTGTTGTTGTTGTTGTTATAGCTGCATATGCTGACTGCAGGATTAGCTTAATGGCAAAGCTCAAAGCTCTTATGCTCACCAACATTTTCACCTCCAATTCCATCGAGATTTCCCACTTTCCCGGTAAAAGCGGACAAAGTCCAGAGCTCAAAACACGCACATTTCGTTCGATTTCAATTCCAAATCCGATTTTAACTCCAACTTCAACTTCAACTCGAACTCGAACGACATTTCCAATTCCGATTCCGGATTGCAACGGATTTCCAAGTGGCATGCACTTCCGACATGGAACTTCATTATTTGGGTCACATTAATTCAGGTCACGTAAAGTCCCATCACAAATCACTAACTCCAGCTTAAATTCCATTAAATTCAGAACAGAAAATGCCTTTAACAACACTACACTCAGTATAATATGACATCCGAAAATTAGATACGTCCTTACTTGAATTTATATCGTTTTGTTCTTACAATTTTAAAACTTCTGTGTACTAAAAACCTTAAATTAAGTATGAATCGAACTTAAATTTTAAATTCCGACTAAACATTCCTATGACAGCTATCTGAAATATTATTTAGATTTTTACCAGGGATTAAAACCGAAACGAATATCGGTTTCAATTACGGTTTCGGTTATGCTCGAATTAAGGTTTTCGGTTATCGGTTATGCAAAATCTTGGAGTAACGGTTATCGGTTTTTTATAGGTTTCGGTTTAAAAATACCGGTATGGTTTAAGGTTTTCGGTTGACCAAAATCAGAAGCGTTATTCATTGTTTTACATGAAAAAAGACTTAAAGCTCTAATTAGCCTGGAAAATAATGTTATCTGGTTACTGGAATGGTCCAGTATAATGTCAATTTATTTATAATTTAATCTCATATAAATTTGGATAATTTGCTTTGAAAATTTCGATTATTTTGATTTTCTTGATTTTTAATAACTTCGAACTGCCATAACTTTCTCAAAACTCAATCAATTTCCATGCGCAATGTAAATTTGACCATGATTTTCCCTCTTAATTCGGTCTGCATTTAAATTTTGCTCATTTTGAAAATTCGAAATTTTCGAAATTTTTTGAAAAATGATAAGGGGTAACACTGTAAAATTTCTAAAAAATTCGAAATTTTTGAATTTTCAAAATGATCAAAATTTAAACGCAGAACGAATTTAGAAGTAAAATCATGCTCAAATTTACATTGCTCATGAAAATTGGATGAATTTTGACAAAGTTATGACAGTTCAAATTTATCAAAGTTGCTCAGTAGCTGCGAAGGCCAGAACCGAAATTAGCCCATATAAATGAATCGGTTACTAAACGGTTATTTCGGTTTTAAGAGTTTCGGTTTATGGGTTTCGGTACAGCGAAAAAAATTATTTTCGGTTACAGTTTCAGTTACGGTTACAAATTTCAATCGGTTTTCACCGGTTAAGGGTTACGGTTTCGGTTAAGGTTTTAATCCCTTATTTTTACTGAACTTAGTCAGAATATATAATACCATATATAATATAAAATAATAATAATATAAAAATAATAATAAATCATTTTGCTTTTGTTGTTGATCATTATATTGTAAAAATAATTCACTTGAAAAGTTATTTAACGAAGAATTTAAATTTAATTAAGTTATTTTCAGCCGTTTTGTTGAACTATTTGAGTTTCCTTTTCCCATTACCATTTCCAATTTCCCCGCCTCACTTTCTTCCGGTCTCTTTCAATTTTTCAGTGATGTATTAGCAAAGTTAATGAAATTAACAACGACGCTTTTCATATTTTCCGAGTTTGCGGCGTAATTAAAATGCAAATGCGCTTGATTAAAAACCACAACCTAATCCAAAGATCCCTTCCACCCCCGCACAGTGGTCAAAATTGCCTAAATTAGCTTGAAATAATTTTAATTATCGATCTTCATTTTTATTAATTTTGGTATCGCAATTTAAAAAGCTAAGAGCTTTAAAAATCAACATAAAGTTAGACAAGTGACTTTATGCAAAAAAAATATAAAAATAAAAAATACATTGAAAAAAATCTCCCAAAGTAATTTTTTCAGGGACTGAAAATAATTGTTACTGATAAAAAATTCTACTAAAAAAATCAACTATATAAAAGTGCAATTTTTTTTTCAAATATACCAAATTTTTTTATTTACAATATCCCTGCAAAGAGCTATTTAATTAATGTTTGAGAAATGTTAAATTAAAAATCACTTTTAATGGTTATTTTAGTTTTATTTCTTTTCTCAAAATAACAGTCTATTTAGACTTTTAAATTGACTAATCAGAAATAAAAGTCTTTTAAGATATTTATTTTATTCCTTAAAATAATAGCCATTTATTATTTAAAAAAAAATCATCAAAAACTCTTATAAAGGACTGAAAAAATCAAAAATAATAATAATTATTATTTTTAATTTTTCTTTAAATCAATAATAAAAATTAAATTTGTTTTATATATTAAAAAACTTTAAATAACCATCAAAAATGTTTTTTGCTTATTTCTCGAGGCTTTTTTTTCAAAATCAAATATGTGGAATTAATTTTTTGAACAAACTGTTTGTCGCTTTCCCACCGTTGGTCAAGTAACTGTTTTGACAAACTGTTTGCAAAATAAAACATTTTTTAATTTATAAAGATCTTTAATTTATAAGATAAAGAAGATAAAAAAGAAAGTGAGAAAAAATCCCAGAATGCATTTTTATTTTTTTTGCCAAAATCAAATATGTGGATTTAATTTTAGGACTAACTGTATGTCGTATTCCTACCGTGTTCTTTAATTTTTAAAATCTTTAATTTATAAAATAAAGAAGATAATAAAAGAAAGTGAAAAAAACTCCCAGAATATATTTTTATATTTTTGCCAAAGTAAAATATATCTGGATTTAATTTTTTGACTAACTGTATTTCGTATTCCCACTGTGTTCCACAAAGTTCTGGACATAATGTTGAATGATATCATTTAACACGTGTCAAATGTTTGTTTTTCTTTTTTTCAGTTCCGTTTCCGTTTCCGATTCCGTTTCCGATTCCGGAGTCGATTCCGCTTGATTGAATGAATGAATCAACTTACCCAAACTCAAATCGTAGGCGCAGATATAGTCGGATGTTGTGAACTGATACGTTAGTGTTGTCTTTCCAACACCGGAAGCGCCCAGCATTGCGATTTTATAGGCCGGAATATTCTCGCCGTTCTCATTCTGCTGATGGCCATTCACTTTTTGGGGCTGCAGGGCGAGCGAGGGGTCCGTTCCCTCCATCCCAACATCGGCGGAAGTGCGAGACGCATTGCTGCAGTTAGAAAGAGACAACGACATCCGGTAGACAATCAGAGCAAATCAATTAGAAATTAATCAAATCAATTACACATAAATAAGTATGTAGATATTTTATTTATTTATTTATTTATTCATTTATTTATTTAAATATTTATTTATTTATTTCTTCATTTATTTATTTCTTTATTTATTTATTTAATTATTTATTTATTTATTTCTTCATTTATTTATTAAATTATGTATTAATTTATTTAATTATTTATATATTTATTTGATTACTTATTTATTTATAATAACTAATTAATTTTTAAATACAACTATAACATTTAAATGTAATAATTATACAAATGCTATGCACATATTTTATTTATTTAGTTATATATATATTTTTTTTATTTTGTGTCGACTAGAAAAAAAAATTTAACTTAAAATAGTTATGAAATTAAAATATAATTAATATAATATATATATGTATACACAAATTTTATTTATTTCTTTATTTATTTATTTAATTAATTATTTATTTATTTATTTACTTATTAATATATTTGTTTAAACCAGGGATCAAAACCTTAACCGAAACCGTAACCTTTAACCGGTAAAAACCGATTGGAAATGCAACCTTAACTGAAACCGTAACCGAAAATAATTTTTTTCGCTGTACCGAAACCCATAAACCGAAACTCTTAAAACCGAAATAACCGTTTAGTAACCGGTTCATTTATAAGGATTAATTTTGGTTCTGGCCGTCGCAGCTACTGAGCAACTTTGATAAATTTGAACTGCCATAACTTTGTCAAAACTCAACCAATTTCCATGCGCAATGTAAATTTGAGCATTATTTTACTTCTAAATTCGATCTGCATTTAAATTTTGTTCATTTTGAAAATTCGAAAATTTTGAATTTTTTAGAAATTTTACAGTGTTACCCCTTATCATTTTTCAAAAAATTTCGAAAATTTCGAATTTTCAAAATGAACAAAATTTAAATGCAGAACGAATAAAGAGGAAAATCATGGTCAAATTTACATTGCGCATGGAAATTGATTGACTTTTGACAAAGTTATGGCAGTTCGAAGTTATTAAAAATCAAGAAAATCAAAATAATCGAAATTTTCAAAGCAAATTATCCAAATTTATATGAGATTAAATTATAAAAAAATTGACATTATACTGGACCATTCCAGTAACCAGATAACATTATTTTCCAGGCTAATAAGAGCATTAAGGAATAAGGCTTCTGATTTTGGTCAACCGAAAACCTTAAACCTTAAACCATACCGGTAATTTTAAACCGAAACCTATAAAAAACCGATAACCGTTACAAAACCGATACTCTAAGATTTTGCATAACCGATAACCGAAAACCTTAATTCGAGCATAACCGAAACCGTAATTGAAACCGATATTCGTTTCGGTTTTAATCCCTGGTAAAAATCTAAATATTATTTCAGATAGCTGTTTAGTCGGAATTTAAGATTAAAGATCGATTCATACATAAAATTGTAAGAACAAAACGATATAAATTCAAGTACGAACTTACTTAGTTTTCGGATATCATATTTTTCTGAGTTAATTTACAGTGGTACTAAATAATAAGTGCGTATTTTAAATGAACTGTCTGCTTGTTTAGGGATTTTGATTTAACGATTTGCTTACAATGACAGCGGGGCATTGATAAGTGACGGGGCATTAAATAACAATAATAAGAGTAATAATAATAATAATAAGAACCCGCGACGAGGCAAAAATGCCACGGGGAAAGACAGAGACAGACAGACAACAATAAAAAAAAGCAAATTCCATGCGACACTAAAAAAATAAAAAAAATGGAGAAAAAAGGAAAAAGGAAAAAGAAAAGCGAAACAAAATAATTCTTTGTCTGCTGTTGGTAATGGCAGCGGAAATTGTTTTGTGTGGAAATTGTATAAAATTAGTCTCTCTACTCCTGTTTGCCTCTCTCTCCTACTCTCTCCCTCTCTCTGCCTCTCTCATTCTCTTGCTGTGTGTGTGGCACGTTCTCATTGTTGCCACCGTTTATGAACTTTGCCCTGTGACTTATTTGCGATTTTTCATTGTCATTTTATCAACAATTTATACAGTGAAAAAAAAAATTACTGTTTGCTAAAAACAAGAATATTTATCTTAGATATATGTATATACAGTTAGTCAATTAATTGTTTTGACAAAATAAAAATTTTCCAAGAATTTTAAAAATATTTCTTATTTTATTATATATGTATAGTTACTTTTGGTGCTTAGAACAAGTTAAATATTAAATTTGAAATTCCAATTAAATTTAAATTGCACATTAAAATGATATTAAAATAAGCTTATTTAATTTTAAAAATAATAAACAACTGTATGCTATTATTATTTTAATAAAAAAATATTTCCGGTAATTTTAAATAAGACTACTAGAAGAATACAAAAATATTAAATGTGTCTTATTTTATTAGAACAAGTTCAAAATTAATTTTGAAATTCCAATTAAATTTCAAATTAAAATGAAATTCCATTAAGCTTATTTATTCTTAAAAATTAAAAACAATATAATTTTTTTACATAATTTTTTTTAATAAGAAATAAAATAAAAAATAAATTAACTATATAATTTGAAAGTTCAATAAAATTTTAATTGCAAATTAGAATTTTAATTTCAATAAGCTTATTTATTCATAAAAATTTTCAAAAATTGTTTGAATTTTTTTTATTTTATTCAAACAATAATTTCGTTAATAGAAAATAAATATGTGATTTTTTTGAATCAAACTACTTGAAAAGAAGAATAAAAAATGGTTGTTTTTTAAACCTTTGATATATTTTAATAAAAATCACTTTTAATGTTTAATTAAATTCTTGTATTTTATAAATTAATTTAATAATTATTTGTAATTTAAAAACCAAATTAAAAATAATTATTATTATTGATATTTATTTTTTCAGGCTTTTATAAGAGTTTTGATGATTTTTTTTTTGATAAAAGCTTTTAAGCACTTTTATTTTAGAGGAATAACATAAAAGTCTTTAAAGACTTTTATTTCTGATTAACAAATATAAAAGTCGTAAAATGCATATTTTATGCTCACCTGTTGTGACGATCCACACCACTGTGCGAGGTTCCCGCCGATGTCACCGAATTGATCGAACGTGACCTACGACTGCTGTCGTTCCAAACCCAAAGAGAGAAAGAGAAAAGAAAAGAGAAACTGTCAGAGATGCAAAATAATAAGCAAAACATGTTTGTGTGTGTGTGTGTGTTTGCCAAGCCCACTTACCGTAATGAATCGCCCAAATTGCAAACGCCATGCGACGTGATGCTGAAACTGCGCAGTCGATAATAATCCATGTCCACATCGTCGCCACAATGAATCGCCGAGCGACGCGTGTCCGCCAAACGAGGCTGCAACAAGACAACAAACAAACAAACATAAACAACATTAACAACATTCAACAGATGACCCACAAATACAATTACAATCACATATTAACATTGTGATTCTCATAAATGCAGTAAATGATACGATTACAATAATTATTCTTATTATAATTACGTATACGCGGAGTAAGCCGGGCTAAAATCTCAATAAGAATAAGTTAAATATTGACAATTATTATGAACAAATTCATAAAATAATACTATAGAGTATCCTCAATACTTTTAACTAAATTCCTTTAAGCTACTTCATATTTAAATAAATTAAATACAATTATAATAATTGCGTATACGATAAGTAAGCCCGAAAAAATATTGAGATTCTCTTGAATGTAGTTAATTTAATAGTAGTAAATTTAAGTGTAGTACATTTAATAATTACAATTATTAGTCTCATCATAACATTTGATAACAATAACCATACCATAATTACGTATACGCAGAGTAAGCCGATCAAGAATCTCATTAAGAATAAGTTAAATATTGACACCATTAATGGGTAAATTTATATAATAATACTCTAGAATTTCCCCAATACTTTTAACTAAATAACTTAATACTTCTTTGTATTACAAAAATATAAAATAATGATATAAAATCATTATAATTGCGTATACGCTAAGTAAGCCAAGGAAAATATTGACATTCTCTGGAACGTAGTAAATGTAATAATAAGATTACAATAATTATTCTCATCATAACATTTGATAACAATAACCAGACAATAATTACGTATACGCTGAGTAAGCCGGGCAAGAATCTTTATAATTGTTAATATTGTTGTTTAATATAGACAATTATTATTAAGAAATTTATATGATAATACTATAGAATATCCTCAATACTTAATAATACTAAATAAATTAAATACAATTATAATAATTGCGTATACGATAAGTAAGCCCGAAAAAATATTGAAATTCTCTTGAATGTAGTAAATTTGATAGTTAATAAAGTAAATAGTAGTTAAGTGTAGTAAATTTAATAATTACAATTATTAGTCTCATCATAACATTTGATAATAATAACCATACAATAATTACGTATACGCGAAGTAAGCCGATCAAGAATCTCATTAAGAATAATTAATGGGTAAATTTATATAATAATACTCTAGAATTTCCCCAATACTTTTAACTAAATAACTTAATACTTCTTTATATTACAAAAATATAAAATAATGTTATAAAATCATTATAATTGCGTATACGCTAAGTAAGCCAAGGAAAATATTGACATTCTCTGGAATTTAGTAAATTGAATAATAGTATTACAATTATTATTCTCATTATAACATTTGATAACAATAACCAGACAATAATTACGTATACGCGGAGTAAGCCGAGCAAGAATCTCAATAAAAATAAATTATTTATTGACAATTATTATGGAGAAATTTATATAATAGTACTCTAGAGCTTCCACAGATCTTTAAACGAAATTCCTTTCAACTTCTGCATTTAAATATTTTTAAAGTTTTGTATTGAAATAATAAATGAAATGAATAATATTAACCATAAAAATTGCGTATACGCTAATTTGGGAAAGCATTTTAATAAGTAGATTTGTATAGGATTGATAGCTCATTTTAAATTAAGTAATAATAATGTTATAAATATAATAAATAATAATTATTTCATAATCAAAACATTTTTTTCTTTTTTAATTTGTAGATAAATATAAATGTATTTGTAATTCCTGTTCGCAATTTAATAATAAAATTAAAAATAATAATAATAATAATAATAATAATAATAATAATAATAATAATAATAATAATAATAATAATAATAATAATAATAATAATAATAATAATAATAATAATAATAATAATAATAATAATAATAATAATAATAATAATAATAATAATAATAATAATAATAATAATAATAATAATAATAATAATAATAATAATAATAATAATAATAATAATAATAATAATAATAATAATAATAATAATAATAATAATAATAATAATAATAATAATAATAATAATAATAATAATAATAATAATAATAATAATAATAATAATAATAATAATAATAATAATAATAATAATAATAATAATAATAATAATAATAATAATAATAATAATAATAATAATAATAATA
Organism: Drosophila kuntzei; assembly: GCA_035042165.1. NCBI lineage: Eukaryota > Metazoa > Arthropoda > Insecta > Diptera > Drosophilidae > Drosophila > Drosophila kuntzei. The sequence goes on along the minus strand of JAWNLU010001233.1, from coordinate 611,667 downwards.
ATAATAATAATAATAATAATAATAATAATAATAATAATAATAATAATAATAATAATAATAATAATAATAATAATAATAATAATAATAATAATAATAATAATAATAATAATAATAATAATAATAATAATAATAATAATAATAATAATAATAATAATAATAATAATAATAATAATAATAATAATAATAATAATAATAATAATAATAATAATAATAATAATAATAATAATAATAATAATAATAATAATAATAATAATAATAATAATAATAATAATAATAATAATAATAATAATAATAATAATAATAATAATAATAATAATAATAATAATAATAATAATAATAATAATAATAATAATAATAATAATAATAATAATAATAATAATAATAATAATAATAATAATAATAATAATAATAATAATAATATATATAATATATAAATAATAGTTTTTTCATGATAATAAAAATCCTTTCTTTCTTTTTTAATTTGTTGTTACATAATAATGTATTTTGAATTCCTGTTCGCAATTTAAGCTCTTAATTGTGTTGCCGCTTTAAGAATTTGGAGCTTTGATTATCTTGTTGACGTGTTTCTTTTTTTGTCTGTCTCAAGAGAAATACATAAAGTCAGTCAACTATGAGAAATTCAGTTCGAGTAGTGGCAAAAGTTAAAGAGACGGAGGAATGATGTTGAAGGTAGAGAGAGAAGGTAGAGAGAGAGATTACTGTTATGGCAATTTTCTTAACAATCATTCAGCATGACTCAACAACTGTCAAGTCTCCAAGTCTCTCGACTCTCGACTCTCCAGTCTTCATTCTCCATAGTGGAACCTTAAGTCTTGAGTCTATTCGTTGCCATCGACTGGCAAAAATAGCGACAGGTGGAATATTCGATATTAAGCATTCAGCCCGAATAAAATCCACAGCTGTCTACCTCTAAAATTATATACAATGATGGCCAACATATTAAGTACACCAGCATCAATTTATTCATTTAACGCCAGTCGACAAAAGAAATGATTTAAAATAAAATTTAAAAAAATAAAGAGTTTAAAAACAAAAATTTATTAAATTCGATTTTAAATTCACAAAAGCTTACAATCTGAAATTTAAATTATATAAAATTAAAATTATAAAACTTGTACGTTTTTAAATTATCCAAAGATTACAATATAAAATCGAAATTCTGTAAAATATACAATTGACAAAGATATCAAATAAATTTAAGTAAAAAATTATGAAATACGATTTTAAATTACAATAGTCTAATGTAAAAAATTTGAATTATATACAATTTAAATTTAAAAATTGTAAAAGAAAAATGTTTAAAATCAAATTATTTATTTAAGCAACAAGATGCATACAATAATGGCCAACATTTTAAGTACAGCAGCTTGAATTTATTTATTTAACGCCAATTGACAAAATAAATTATTTAAAATTTTAAATAGAATTCAAAAGTAAGTTTAAATAATTTTAGACGAAAAAGAATAAAATGTTGGATATCAATCAATTGACTGCAATTTTCAAATTTAAATTAAAAGACGAGTGCAATTGATGTACATATTTTTATGACCATTAGTGTATTTCTATAATGATGTTTGACATTAGTTCACTTTCTTTTATGTGTTTCATTTTTTGGCACATTGAAAAAGTCCGCAAATGTGTAAAAAAGATGGCAAGAGAGAGATAGAGAGAGAGGGAGAGAGTGAGATGGCATACTGCAGTCATTAGCTTAGAATTTATGTTTAGAGTTCTTTCTCTTTCCTCTCGTTGAATGAATACTTCTGAGTTTCTTCACATTTCCCATCTGAATTTCCACTTGAATCCTCCACACTCGTCTCAAATGATAAAGAGAGATAGAGAGAGAGAGAGAGAGAGAGGGAATTCTGATTCCTATTTATCTGGCATGCACTTATCTAGTTGCTGTAGCTAATGTAATTAGTTTGGCAAACAGTTCGCATGGAAATTTTGCACTGAAAAATCTAAGAACACTACAGTTGAGCTGCTCGACCGTTGAATGCCCTGTACTTGTACTTGTTTCAATCAACATAAAATAAATAACAATTATAGAAAAATCAATTTATAAATTAAATGTATGTATGTTATATAAAGATTATCTGCTCTGTTTTTTTTTACCGATCCAGATGAAATTTAAGGAAAACTTTAACAAAATAGCAAATATAATATTGCTTTTCTTATATAATTTTTTCAGAGACCGTATCGGATATAATTTTTAAATAATATATGTTGATATTTTCACTCTAAAAAAAATTGAAAAATAACTTTTATTTTGATTTTTATAACTTAAAGAAGTTTTATGATTTTAAATTAAAACATGAAATTTAATTTATATTTTATTATTTAACTTTAAAAATTAAAAAAAAATTTTTTTTTTTAATTTAAAAATAATAATATTTGATTCTAATAATAAAATGTTATTTTATGATTTTAAAGTTGAGAAAATTGCAATTTAATTGTTTCATCATTTTAATTAAAAAAAAATTATCTTAAAAATAAAAGTGTGTCCTATTTTCAGAATACTACAACCCAAAAAAAAGTATATCTAACATTTTCCCATTGTGGCGAAATTGTAAGGAAAGATGTTTAGGATTGAAGGAATGAAGAAGTCTAGAAGTTGCAGATTAACCTGTTCATTTTGGGAATATGGCAGTTAATATTTAGTATTCAAATATGATTTGAAACGGTAAGAAATAAATATGAGAAAAATGTGGTGACTGCTATCAACTGATGCCAAAGCATTTGCCACTTTCCACTTGGGATCAAAACTGTCAACTGTCAACTGTCAAATGCCAACTGCAGTTTTCCATTTTCCCATTTTCCCATTTGTCCGCCGTGGCAAACAGTCCGCTTTTTGTGCGCCCAAAATTGAATCAATGGCAAACAGTTTCTGGGCATGGACGCACAGTGGGACAAGCAAATGAACTTGCGTCGTTTAATAAACATCATCAAAAGCATCAATCTAATATTCAGGGACCGGAAAAAAATAATTACATTTTTTATTTTAAAAAAGTTTTTTTTTAATTTTAAATATTAATTTTCATGAGAAAAATAAAAAATAAATATTATTTTTCAATTTTAATATAAAAATTAACCATAACTTTTATTTTCAATTTTTAAAAATAAAATTTTCAATTTTTATTTTTAAAAATTGAAAATAAAAACTGAATTCAAATATCTTTTGAACTGTATATGTTTATATAGTTCAAAAGATATTTGAATTAAATTTTTTAAATAAAAATTGAAGTTTAATTTTATATAAAAACATTATTTTATTTCTTATATATATGAATTTTTTACTTGTAAAACGATGAAGAATATACATAAATTAATAACTTTTTCGAATTAACTAATACTAATTAAAGTTATTTTTTAATTTGTAAAGTAAAAAAAAAAATTAAAATCAACATGTAATTTTTTTTTTTTTTTAATTATAAACGTCCCTGATTAAAGCAACTAAGATAAATACTTATAGAAAAAAATACAATAGGCTACAAATTAAAATAAAATAACTCGTCAAAATGAGAAACAATTCAAATAATTTTCTTGACAAATATAATAAGCATCTCGCTAGATATATATATTATTTAATTTAACTAATTTAGAAATGAATATAAATTTTAATACTTATATACAAATGCCCAAAATTGCATTAAATAAATTTAAATGCATTCTATATTTTTTAAATTGGTCTACCAAGACAGGAAAAAAAACATTTTTATTTAAAAAAGTTCTAAAAAATGTCTTACTAATTTAATGCTCATTGTTCCATACGGATAAGAAGAAGACTATTAAAAAAAATGTTATTTATAAAATTTAATTTATACTAAAACATTTGCCAAATCAGGCAAATAGCCCACTGTGCGGGAACGCCAGGTGGCATCCTGGTCATAAAAATAGCACAAGTTGAAGTCAAAAAGAATGTCAAGTGTGTGTGTGTGTATATATGTGATAAGGCAACAGGAGACAAGCATTGAGACAACAACAACTTGGCCCAAACGAAGAAGAGTCGCGTACAAAAAAGTAAACTACACTAAAAAAAAAAGACCAACTTCCAAAATCAAGAACATTCAGATGACATATTTTCTTCTTGAAATAATACCATTTTAAGATCGAATTATTAATACTAAGAATTATTAATCTCAAAAATCGCAGTTCTTATTATAAGAATAAAAATATGAAATTGTTAGTAAAATATAAATATGTTATATAATATAATATTTTCATGTGTAACCAATTTTGGTCACTTGGTTCTTTGGTTAAAGTTGCCGATTCTTACCAAGGAAAAATATTTTAAAGGAATATATTTATAAAAAAGACTCCAAACCAGAGAGAATTTATATATATCAAAATAAAACAAAAATAGAAAAAAATTATAAGTTTTAAAGCCTGTTTGTTTATTTATTTATTTGTTGGTTTGAGTATTAAGGAACATTTATTCTTATCAGGGATTAACACCGAAACGAATATCGGTTTCAGTTACGGTTTCGGATATGCTCGAATTAGGGTTTTCGGTTTTTGGTTATCGGCTATGCAAAATTTTGGAGTACCGGTTTTGTAACGGTTATCGGTTTTTTGTAGGTTTCGGTTTAAAAATACCGATAGGGTTTAAGGATTTCGGTTGACCACAATTAGGTCGGAAAATAATGTTATCTGGTTACTGGAATGGTTGATCTCATATAAATTTGGTCCATTTGCTTTGAAAATTTCGATTATTTTGAATTTACTGATTTTTAATAACTTTGAACTGCCATAACTTTGTCAAAAGTCATTCAATTTCCATGCGCAATGTAAATTTGACCATGATTTTCTTAATTCGTTCTGCATTTAAATTTTGTTCATTTTAAAAATTTGAAAATTTTGAATTTTTTAGAAATTTTACAGTGTTACCCCTTATCATTTTTCGAAAAATTTTGAAAATTTCGAATTTTCAAAATCATCAAAATTTAAATGCAAAACGAATTTAGAGGTAAAATCATGCTCAAATTTACATTGCGCATGAGAATTGATTGAGTTTTGACAAAGTTATGGCAGTTCAAAGTTATCAAAGTTGCTCATTAACCTTTATAAATGAATCGGTTACTAAACGGTTATTTTGGTTTAAAGAGTTTCGCTTTATGGGTTTCGGTACAGCGGAAAAAATTATTTTCGGTTACGGTTTCAGTTACGGTTACAAATTTCAATTGGTTTTTATTGGTTAAAGGTTATGGTGTCGGTTAAGGTTTTAATCTCTGATTCTTATAATTATATTTGTGGTCTTGAAAATGTAAGAATATCTATTCTTTTTTTAAAATGGTCATAAAGTTAAGATGTGTTTTCTAACTTTAAGATATTTTTGTTTTCGACGCATTTTTGCACCAATATTCTTAGTTCAGAAACCCAAATCTTGTTTTACAACATTTATTTTCAGTGTAGTCTGCTGGAACTTCTCTACACTTCTCCCGCTGCTTCTCACCGCACCTAAAAATCCCTGGAGCACACACACAAACACACACAGAGACATTTCCCTGGCGGCATGCAACTTTTGTGCATACGAGAATTTCCAATTCTCAATTCAACAATCCAAAACAACTTTGCAATTGCATTTTGGCATTGACAGTAGTGTTGCCATTTTAGCTATTTTGTAGCTAGACTTTCATATTTTGTATGATTGCAAGAACTAAAAAGTTTCGGGCTATTTTAAAAAAAATAATTGATTTTTTTCTCAGAATCCCAGGTATCTTTAATACACTCATGGAAATTTATGTATTCTCCTTTAAATATATATTATTTGAAAGACTTTTGGCATTTATGTTACCTATTTTAATCGGATATAACTTATAAAATAAAAATTATATGTGAAATTTTAAATAAAAATTTGAAAAAGTTTTTTTATTTGTAATTTTTTTTTTATTAAAAATTGAAAAATAAGTTTTAAAAAAAATTTAAATTTAATTGTTTCATAATTTTTATTTTTTGATAAAAAAAAAGGAGCTAAAATTCATTTTTATATTTAACATTAAAAATAAAATTTAATCCTGTTTCCAGAATACTATATCTTCAAAAAGTATATCTAACATTTTCCCATTTATCTATTTAATTTATTTTGAGTTAAATTTTTTTTAATTATTAATATATGCGATCTATCTGTGTATTTAATAAAATTTTTTTTTTAAATGTTTCTAGCTAGTTTTCAAAGTAGACAAATATTTTTCTTATTTAATAAAATGAAATGTTTAGCTATTTTTTTAAAATCAAGTTAGCTTTTTTAGCCCATGAAATTCTGTCAGCACTGATAGCCTTTTCTCTCCCTCTCTCTCTTCGCTATCCCCCCTTTCTCTCTCTCTCTCTCTGTCTATGTGTTTGCTTTTCCCCAGGATTAACAATATAGACGAAATAAACATTCCTTGGCACTTTTGTCTATTTCGAGTCCCTGAGGCTTAATGCGCCCAAAATGACGACAATATTGTCAAGAGCTTAGGCTTACAGTTCGACTGAGAATTGAGCTGGAGATGAAGAGAATTGGGTGGAGAATGGGGGAGGGGGGAGGAGAATATGAGAAATCGTTCAAATTGTACTTTGTGTGACATAAGACCTGCGATTAGCCTTATAATAAGTATTTAACACTTAGGCATTTCTTACTTTATTTTCTTTGCCAAAAACACAACATTCAATTAATCAGTATTAAGAAGACTACTCGACAGAAAGATACCCGGTAATAAGTTTCATAATTAATTTAATTAATTTTATTTTAAATGAATTATTACTTCGAATTTCTCAATATTTTTTTCAGCATAGGTACAGAGATTGCTCGACTGAAGGCTACCCTGTAAAAAGGGTAGAGTGGAGTATTCTGATTTCATTACTTACTCAATTTTTGTTGTCAACCATTTATTTATATTTTTATACATAATTTCTTAATATTCAATTGTTAAAGGTGAAGAGATTGCTCAACTAAGAGATACCCGGTAATACTGCCTACACTGAAGTAATTTGATCTCATTTAATGAACAAGTCTAATCGACTTTCAGATACCCGGTAATGATACCGGTAATTATAGAATCAAAATAATAAGCAGATACCCTGTAGAAGTATCTACTTAGCGGTGGAGTAGCTTGACTAGCATACCAGACTAGGAGGTACCCGGAAATAAACTCTCACTAATAATTACTGGCTCTGCTCGACATGTATATACCCGGTAATAAACTCTAACTCAAAATTACTGGCATATACCTGGTAAAAAGTCTTTACTTATGGTCTGATCCACTTGTAGATACCCGGTAATAAACTTTCACTAATAATTAGTGCCATATACCCGGTAAAAAGTATTTTCTCGGTGTCTGCTCGACTAGTAGATACATTGTTATAATGCTTTCACTCAAAATTCATTGTCTGCTCGACTTTTATATACCCGGTAATAAACGTTCACTCAAAATTACTGGTTTATACCTTGTAAAAAGTTTTCATTCAGGGTCTGCTTGACTAGTAGATACCCGGAAATAAGCTCGCATTAATAATTAATGGCATATACCTAGTAAAAAGTCTTTACTCAGGGTCTGCTCGACTTGTATATACCCGGTAATAAACTCCCATAATAATTACTCGACTAGTAGATAACCGGTAATAAACTCTAACTCAGAATTAGTGTCACATACCTTGTAAAAAGTCTTTACTCAGGGTCTGATCGACCTGTAGATACCCGGTAATAAACTTTCAGTAATAATTAGTGCCATATACCCGGTAAAAAGTATTTTCTCGGTGTCTGCTCGACTAGTAGATACCCTGTAATAATGCTTTTACTCAAAATTACTGGTATATACCTTGTAAGAAGTTTTCATTCAGGGTCTGCTCGACTTGTATATATCCGGTAATAAAGTTTCACTTACCTTGCGACTCTCGGCCGGCATGCTGGAGGTTCGTAGACGCTGCCGAGCAGCGGCAATGGTGGCAGCCGAGTTGGGGCCGGCAGGTGGCGGGGGTGGAGCAGGAGCAGGAGCAGGAGGAGGAGGAGCGCAGACGCCTCCAGTGGAGTGAGCTGAGGAGGATTCGCCAACGCCACGTTCCCGAAGGAGACTGCTGTGTAGAGTTGGATATTGTTGAATATTATTGCATGCTGATCTTCCAGGCAGATTATCATCATCATGATCATGATCATCATTATCATGAATATCAATATCATCATCGGAATCGGCTGTGGGTGAATCGGTGGCATCGGGTCCACTCGTTGTTGTGTCCTCGACGACAGCAGACATCGCCAGAGTGGAGCCCAAAAGTCGTCTGTCTAGCTCTTCAACAGCAGCTGCTCCAGTTGTGGATGATCCTACGGGTCCTGACGATGCATATTGTGGCGACACAGCACCGGACATGGCCTGCTGAAAGGTAAGGACACTGCTGCTCTCCAGTCCCCGATGATTCATCGGTGATTTCGCTAGCGACATGCGATCCCTGCAATCACAAAGCAATCACAAAGCCCACGACCCACGAAACACATGGATGGATGGATGGATTTATAATAAATTGCATTAACTGTCACATAATTGGGCTGTCAAGTACACAGTGAAGCCTCGCTACAATCAACCCAGCTCTCGCGTCTATACAGCATATTGAAATTATTAAAAAAAAATATATATAAATAAAGTATACAGGCATAAAAACAACAATTATATTTTGATTGTTTATAAAAAAAAATTACAAAATTATTTTTAACTAATAAATTACAAAAAAAAAATTATTTGTTGATTTTTTATAAAATAAAAATTAAAAATAATTTTGGTTTTTATTTTAAAAACTAAAAAGTCAATATTATTTTAAATTTTTATTATAAAAATGGGTTGTAAAATTATTATTCAAAAAAAAATTTGTATTTTGAAAATTTATTGAAAAATAACGTTTAAAATAAATAGTTATTTTATGATTTTAAAATAAAAATTCAAGTTTAATTATGATTTCATAATTTTTATTTATTATTAAAGTTTAAAAATAATTGTTTTTTTTTGTTTTAAATATTTATTTATGACTTTTAAATAAAATTTTAATTTTAATTATGATTTCATAATTTTTCTTTGTGGATCAAAAAATAAGAGTTCAATTTAAGTTTTATAATAAAAATTATTTTAAAATTATAAACGATTTTTTTTTGATGATTTTTAAATAAAAATTTTAATTTAATTATGATTCCATAATTTTTATTTGTTGATCAAACAAACAAGGGTTAAATTGAATTTTTAAAATTGAAATTAAAAATACAAATTTATCCAGGATACCTGAAAAAAATACAATGTAAATGTCATTATTTACTAGAGATCGTAAATTACAGTCAACACATACACCTTTTCTTTTATTTTTTTGGTGCATTTGTGTTATCTGTCATGTGTATTGTGTTGAGCAATAACACAAAAGTGTCTGAGCAATTACAACTTGGAATAACACTTTGTACAAGCTTCCAAAATAGAGATTTGTTAGGACACAAAACGAAGTACAATAAATGGAATTTGAAAGTGTTAAGTATGTCTTTTTTTTACAATTTTAACGATTTGATAATTTGATTTTATCATTATGTTTATTTAAAAAAAAACAGAGTTGTAAATGCAATTTCGTTCAGTTTATTTCCTGTTTCTAGAACTTTGCTATTTTGGTTTTTGATGTGTACACTAAAATCTCTGTTCAAATATGAACACATTAATATTCACGTGAAATCATGTTTCATTGAACTATGAAGTCAATATATTAAATTCAAATATATTTCGTATGATATTTTAATGATTTTGGCATTAAATTAAACACAAAATATATTATTTTTTTTAAATATCTTTCATATTAAAATCAAACATATTTAATTTCATAGTAAATATTGATTATATTCAAACAGGAAACACAAATCAACAGTTGCCAAAAAATCCCAATTTTGATATTTTTGTTTTGAATTAGGAATTAATAAAAGTAATTTATGGAGAAGGTTTTAAATTTTTAGAACATTTTTTGTAGGGTGTGCAGCTCGTCAAAGTTGAAGTAATTTTCAAAAAAAAGCTGAAAGAGAAAACAAACGCTTTTTTAAGGCAAGTTTAGATCTATATATCTTTACATCGAGCTTTGGTTTGATTTAATACTTATTTATTGATGATAATCGGCTTTATGAACCTATAAATTTAAGTACTATGGGCTAATTTTTAAAACAAAATTAAATTATACTCTAGAGAATTTTGTGAAATCATAATAATTTTACATTTTAAGTTGAATAACGAAAAATAATAATATGAAATATATTTATTTAATTTAAGTCAAAGACTTTCCCGAATAATTAATAAGCTTTTCAAATTTAAGATTTTAATTTGAATATCAAAAATTTATAATATAAAATATATTTATTTAATTTAAATTAAAGGCTTTTCCGAATAATTAACATACTTTTATAATTTTAGATTTTAAGTTGAATAACAAAAAATAATATTGTGAAATATATTTATTTAATTTAAGACAAACTTTTCAAATTTTAGATTTTACATTGAAAAACGAAATACAATAATATGAAATATATTTAATTAATTTAATTCAAAGGCTTTTCCGAATATTAAATAAACTTTTATAATTTTAGATTTTAAGTTAAATAACAAAAAATAATATTGTGAAATATATTTATTTAATTTAAGTCAAACTTTAAAATTTTTAGATTTTAAATTGAAAAACAGAAAATAATATTATGAAATATATTTATTTAATTTAAGTCAAATTCTTTCCCAAATATTTAATACGCTTTTCAAATTTTAGACTTTAATTTAAAGAACAAAAATTAAAAATATGAAACATATTTAATATAAAATTATAATTTAAGTCAAAACACAGATTAAAACAATATCTAATAAACTCAAATTCATAGTTAAACTGAAAAATGTGCATTTTAAATTTATATGTTTTATATAATATGCCAATAATAGACAATAATTGTTTTAAAAACATTAAGTAATTAAACATGAATTAATTTAACGGACTTGAAGATTTCCAAGATTTGTTATAAACAACTTAATAGCCATAATTTAATGAAATTGCTAACAAAATTGTATGATAATTATGAATTGTAATATTTTCAATATATTGCATAGATTCTACATTTAAAGGCTCCACTGTACTTGCAAAATAAAAGCCCAACACGAAATGTAATTAAAAATGCGACTGCATTTTGTGCAATTAACTGGAATCACGTGGAAGAAGTTGGCCCACACACACACACACACACACACACACACACACACACACACACGCACACACAGAAGATTATGGATTGTATTCTTTGCTTGACCTTTGACCAATTTATGAACTGAATTGAATTTTAGGTGGTTTTTATTATTATTAAAGATTGCAAATGAGGTTGTTCCAAGAATGAATTTCAGCACTGGACGCCTGCAACAATGTGGCAAAATGTGTGGGGCATGCAACGGGAAGGGGCGGGAAAAGGGAAAGGGAATGGGAATGGGAATGGGAAGGGATAGGAAATCAGTGGGGAAGGTTCAGGTAATTTGGCGAACACAAATTGCACATTTTACTTTCTTACTGCTGTTGTTGTAGTTGTAATTGTTGTTGTTGATGTCGATGTCGATGTTGATGTTGTTGTTCCTACAGTTGTTGATTGTGGCAAACTTTTTAATACCCTTGCAGACAATGATTATTATTATTTTTTATATTAAATACCAACTTAGGCCTAGGAAAAAATGATTCACATAAAAATCTTGATTATTATTTAACAATCTCTGCATTTTCGCCATGATTCTTAAAGTTCTCATTTCTTACGTTTTTATTCAATGAAAATCATTAGATTTGAGAATTTTTAGAAAATTGAAAACAAGAATATTCAACAATAATTACTGTTGAGATTTATTTTGAGCGAAAAAACATAAAAATCATTAATAATCATCAAATATAATGATTAACATTAAAGAAATAGGAATATATGTCTCTATAAAACTGTTTACTTCAATTATAAACTGTGCATAAATGATTAATAAATATTATATTAATTAACATTTAGAAGATGTAATGATTTAAAGGATCGACTGTGACATTCTCGAGTAATGGTCAAAAATGCAAGCTGACCTCAGAGAAAAAATCTACCTGAATTACAAAAAATTTGTTAAAAGAGAAGTTTTTAGAAAGAGAAAATATTTATAAATTAATAGGAGGCTCCGCCCCTGCTCGCTTTGCTCGCGGAAATGAAAATTAGTTATGTTAACCTCTAATATGAGTTTAGTTAAGATATCTTAAGAAACAACAAAGTTGTTCATACTAAAGGTTAACTTGCATCCGATTATTCCAGTGACAGCTATATGATATAGTTATCCGACTTTGTACAAATTTGGTCAAGATGTTAGATACAGTAACAAACATATAATCTGTAAGTTTGATTAAGATATCTTAAGAAACAAAAAAGTTTTCCATACAAAGCAGTTCCCTGACCTCTGACCTGAATTTGTCCCACTTACAGGTGGAATTTCGCACAATTATAATTTTTGCATTTCTTTATGCAAATGTATTTTTCAATGTATTTTAATAGAATTAAAAAAAACGTTTTTTTATCTTATAAGTTTTACATAAAAACTTTCGTAAAATTCTTTAGGAATCTGCAAGGGTATGAAATCTTCGGCTTGCCGAATTAAACCATATTTTTTTGAATTTTTTGAGTGTTTTTAATTGGGTTTTGGGGACCTGTGGGCTGTGTGGGAGGAATAAGGGCCGGGAGAAGGGAGGAGACCTGTAAGAGGGTGGGTAGGGTGTAGGGGGTGTAGGGGGAGTGATTTGCCGAATGGTGAGATGTCTTACTCCTACCTGGTGCTGTTGTGCGACATACGAAACAGCTCCTCATCATTCGACTGCCGACTGTAATCGAGATCGCCGTGCAACAAATTTCCAGCTATCGACGATGAGCGACGTCTGCTCACAATCGGTGACTTTTGGGCTCGCAAATTCTGCTGGAAAATTCATCAAAATATTCAAGTAAGCGGAAAAGCACAATTTTACACAAGTACACTTAAAAAATGAATACGGAATATAGGAATAAATCAATGCAATTTGGTGTCAGAAGTTCGGTAATCCCGAATTTTCTTAAACCAAGTGCATAATTATTGTTGAGTTTTATTTTGAGCGAAAGAATTAAAAATCATTTATAAACATTATTTTTCATCAAATAAAATAACACTAAAAAAATAATGATTATAAATGATTATTATTTTTTTCGCTCAAATATCAAATAAAATAAAACTCAAAAATAATGATTGCTTATGATTAATTATAAAATTAATCAAACTTAATCATTATAGGTGAAGAAAATCGTAAAAATCATTATATAATCATTATGTCGTGATTTTATCTATATCTAGCAATTTATTTTAGTCAATTTAGCTATTTTAACCCTTAATATTCTAAAGTTGCGTTTTCTTTGGCTTTCTTGTAGATTTCCTAGCTTTTTCTAGCAAGGATTAAAACCGAAACAAAGATCGGTTTCATTTACGGTTTCGGTTAAGCTCGAATTAAGGTCTTCGGTTATCGGTTATGCAAAATCTTGGAGTATCAGTTTCGTAACGGTTATCGGTTTTTTGTAAGTTTCGGTTTAAAAATACCGGTATGGTTTCGGTTCAGGAAAAAAAATAAAAATTAAGGTTTTCAGTTGACCAAAATAAGAAGCGTTATTCATTGTTGGTTCATTTTGAAAATTCGAATTTTTTCGAAAAAATTAAAAAAGACAAAGGGGTAACACTGTAAATTTTAAAAAAAAATTCGATTTTCAAAAATTTTTAAAAATGAACAAAATTTAAATGCATAACGAATTTGAAGGTAAAATCATGCTCAAATTTACATTTCACATGGAAATTGATTGAGTTTTGACAAAGTTATGGCAGTTCAAAGTTATCAAACTTGCTCAGTAGGTGCGACGGTCATAACCGAAATAAACCCCAATAAATGAATCGGTTACGAAACGGTTATTTCAAGAGTTTCGGTTTATGGGTTTCGGTACAGCGGAACAAACTTTTTTCGGTTACGGTTTCAGTTACGGTTACAAATTTCAATCGGTTTTTATCGGTTAAAGGTTACGGTTTTGGTTAATGTTTTAATTCCTATTTTCTAGCTATTTTTAAATGTTGATATTGCTATTTTAGGCCGTGAACAGTTGGCAACACTGTACAGGGCTAATTATATGGAATATCTTCACTTACACGACTCGTGACTGGAGCTGCAACTGCAACTGTTGCTGCTGCTGCTGCTGCTGCTGATGACGATGATGCAGCATTGAGAAATTCGCCGTAACTGTTGCGAGTTGTTGCCGGAGCCGCGTTCATTTCCTGATCCCATTCGGTCTGATGATCAGTTTCCCGTTCCCAGTTGTATGACAAGTTGTAGTTGCTTTCGTTTGCCAGTTGTTGTTGTTGTTGTTGTTGAACTTGTTGCTGCTGTTGTTGTTGCAAATTGTAGTTGTAGCTGGCAGCAGCAGCAGCACTTGTACTCGGTCCTGTCCCAAACACATTGCTGCGATTGTTGCCCATGCCACTTTGTTGCTGCACACGTTGCAATGTCATCTCACGACTGTGGAATGCCCCTAATCCACTGTGTGTCGGTGGCGTCGGCAACAAACGATGCACATGTCCCGATGTTGCTGCAATCGCATGTTGCTGTTGTTGCTGCAATTGTTGCTGTTGTTGCTGTTGTTGCTGCAACTGTTGCTGTTGCAATTGCTGCTGCTGCGGCTGCTTGAGTATCGGCTTCAATACGTTGTAGGCCAATTGATGAGGAGCAGGAGAGGGCACGGGGCCAGGGGTACTGCTGCTCAGCACATCGCTCTCATCGCAACTCGTGTCTGCAAGGTTAAAATCAGAGAACCAGAGAACGGATGTAAATTAGGATTATTTTTTGATTTAATTCATTAAAAAATCCAACCCCATCATACAAATTGTGCTGGACTTCTGGTGAAGGATTTTATTAAATCGATCAACAATAGAAATGTGAACTTTGACCTCGAGTTTGAACCACTTCACATTTTAATTCCCATGGACAACTAGACTCCTTAGTGAATTATGATTATTGTTAGTTTAATTTAACTTAAAAAAGATTTGGTTAAGATTTAATTAAATTAATCAACAATGGAAATGTGAACTTTGACCTCGAGTTTGAACCACTTCCTATTTTAATTCCCACTCGTGTCTGCATGGCAAAGATCAGAGAACCAGAGAACTTAGTAAATTTTGATTAATGTTAGTTTCATTAAATTAAAATAAGATTTGATTAAATAGATCAACAATATAAATGCGAACTTTGACCTCGAATTTGACCCAAAAAACAGACAAATTTCTGTTGTCCACTCGAAAATTCATAATTAGTTTTGAGATTAAAGTCTTATTGTTAAGTTATGTATAATGTATTATGTATTATTAACAATTATATTTTTTAAAATAGTAAATTTTACGATAAATAGTATTTATTGATTAAAAAAAAAAAAAAAATCTATTAAATTTAAAGTTTTGTATAAGAATCTTAGTATAACTTTTATTTAAAATATGCTAAAATATAAAATAATACTAAACGAATGTATTTTAGTATATTTGGTATTTGTATTTTTACGTTATTTATTTACATAATTTCATATTTTTATTCTCCAATTTTAGTTTAATTTTAAAAAACTTTTTTGTCGACTTTGTTAGGTCAAAGTTAATTAAATAAAATGTCAACTATGAACAGTCGATACAACAATTTATATTACTGAAATATAAAGTAAAACCAACTGACGAATAATTTGGGGAAAATCTTAATTGATTATAACAATTTTGTGGAAAACGCTTGACAAAAACTATAGAAGCTTTGTAACAATGTTGTTATTTAGTGAACTAATCCCTCGAAATCGCTGTAATTGAGAGCTAATTCTAACGTCATGTGGCAAATACCCAGTTTCTATCTTTCTGTATGAAAATTTACGGTCTCAAAGAGTTTTTCCCCGCCACAAACAGAGAAATGGAATGAGAAAGGAACAAAAGCACCACAAAAATGTGTCCAATAACAGGAACAGGAGTAGCCGTATTTCTGCTTTTGTCCTTGAGCATTGTTGTCCTTACCAAAGACAAGGGCGTAGAGAGCTTTTTCGTAAAGGGGGGGCACATAATTTTATTTTTTATGTTATATAAATCATCTTGAAATCTCAAACAATCGTTGGTGTTAATAATCCAAATTATTTTTATTAAAATTTAATTGGCATAAAACCGATTTTAAATGAATTTATTCTTTATGTATCAAATAGAGGTGCATAAAATATGTATCTGACCTGACTACGCCCGTGGTCGTCGCCTGGTTAACCGTTCATCCGTTCACCCGTTCAACTGTTCAGCTGTTTACCTGGTCAAACGAACAAAGTTCATTGGAAATTTGACAGTTATTGCGAGTCAATGTTGGCTTTAGGCTGCCTCATTTCTGGTAAAAAGAACTCCCGTTGTGCACTGTTTGTTCGTGTGAATTTCGCTCTCAATAAATGTATGTGTGTGTCATGTCATGTGTATGCCCAATAAAACCTTTGGGAACGTTTGTTCCCGGGCGACCCATTCTTGTAAGCTGGCACTTTTCTTCAAAATGAGCAAAATGCCTTTGTTGTGTCTGAAACGTGCAAGCAATCACAAGAAAAGGGCGCACATTATACATTGGTGAATTTGGAAGGCTAAATGTCTGCACTTTAAAAAATTTCTGTGAAATGTGAAAGCTTGTAAAATTATTCTTTTTACATCATGTAAGTATGAAAATACAATAAATTCTGTTGCATTTATAACTCGTATTACTTTGCAATAAAATAAATACTAATATTTCTTAATATTTTTCTCATTTCTCTTAGCGTGGATGTGCATACATACATACATATATGTATACAAAACCAAGCCGACGCCATTGAAATGGAGATTAATACTAATTCGGACTTTTAAAATATATTTGTTTTATCATGTACTAATTTGTTTATCTAATTTAATAAAAATGCATATATTTCTAATATTTATTGCGTTTTAATATAGTACGTTCCAAATACCACCCAAAGGAATGCCTTCTGGATGTGTTCCTTTCGTTGCGAACGCCGCCTGTCATGCGATTCTGCCTGCTACTTTCCACGTGCCAGATTGTGGTATTTGGACTCATATTTTTCATGTCTCACCCCTATATAAAAGCGAATTAGCGAATTCACATTTGGGCAATAGTTCTACTCGGAATTGGAACGCGTCCGGACCTACGTATTGGAAGTGGTAAAGTCATACTGGGTGTGTGTGTCATGTGTGTGTGTGTGTCGTGTGCACACATGTTTCCCAATTCGAAGTCAAAGTCAAATATGAAAATATTTTCATCCGAAAACTTTTGTACTGCAAATTTTTCAAAGGTTTTATTGAGGGTACTGAAACATGTGTGTGTGTTTGTACATACGAAATCTCATGGCTTGTTTGTCGAATTTATCAGTTTTTATACCGTGCACTCAAAAAGTAGGCACCTTAAAGTATGCCAAATTTATGACAAATGTAATATTTATATAAAAATTATAACTTAAAAATGTATATTTCAAAATGCTAACTATTTGTTAAATTTTTTATACAAATGTATATATAATTATTTATATATTATATGTATATATTGGATCTGAATATAACAGTTTTGAAATAAAAACTAAATTGCATTTTAATTTTAAAAATCATTAGAATATCTCGAATTTCCAATTTTTCCAATTTAAATTTTTAGTACAAATTTAAATCAATACTAACTTTTTGTTAAATTTTTTAAATATATTTTATATTCAAAATTAACAAATTAGTCGTTTATTGTGACCTGAATAGAACAATTTTAAAATGAAAATTAAATTTCGTTTGATTTCAAAAATCAGTAAAATATGTATAATTTTAAATTTTTATCATAAATTTTTAGAATCAAAATTTAATACATGTACCAAAATTACATAAAAATTTATTTTTTTGGTATTTTCTCACAAAATCTTTTAAAAATATGTTTGGGTAAAGTAGCAAAAAACCAGGAGAAAGTAGAAAACAATTAAACAAAAAAAAAAAATAAAACATATAACAAAAGAAAATTAATTTTAGAGACATAAAATTCTTAGTTAGACAAAAATCTTTTTCGTCTAAAAAAGGCGTCAGAAAGCAAAAAGTCAAAACAAATTGAGAAAACATCTTAAACATTATTTATTTTCATAAAGATTTTCTTAAAATTGGTCTCATTAAATTAAAATAAAAAAATAAGATCGAATATTCTTGAGTTAAAAAACCTATAATTTTTTAACTAACGTTTTTGTCAATAATTTGGTAAAATACCCTATAAAAGGTTAGGCAGGAAGGAACATAAATTAATGAATCAAAATCAGATACTGAGGCTTAAACTGAAACTGAAGTTAAGATACAAAAGATGAGGCAACATTATGACCGGGCTTAATGCTAATTAAAGACCCGAATTAATTTAGGGCCATAATAAATATTTAATTACAACAACAAGACCAGTAAGGTTAACTCTTAATACCATTTAGTTAATTTAGTTACCTACGATAAAAATAATAACTCATTTCCCTTAAAGCAGAATAATTTAAAAAGTACTTAAATATAAATAATTAAAATTTACTATATTCACAATTAATTTATAAGTCTTTAAAATTTGTATTTAAATATAATAATATAATATAGAATAATATTAAATGTGAAAACTGTTTTAAAATTTACTATATTCACAATTAATTAAGAAGTATTTAAATTTGTTTTCAAATATAATATATTTTCAAATAAAATATAACATTTAATTTCGAAATCTTTGAATAATATATTTAATGTAAAAATTTTTTAAAATTAACTATATTCACAATTAATTTACAAGTCTTTAAAATTATTAAATTAAATATTATTTAAATATTATATATTTGTAATTAAAATATAACATTCAATTTAAATATCTTTGAATAATATATTAAATGTGAAAACTGTTTAAAATTAAATATAATCTCATTCAATTTATAATTAAAGTGCGCACACTTTAGATGAACTTATTAACGCTAAATGTAAATATTTAAATTTCAGAAACTAGAAGAACACAACTTGTTAAAGAATGTCAAGTGTTAACTACTAAACTTTGTTTTGCCAATCTTTTCCAGACAAGACAAACTTTCGCTTTTGAGCTGTCGTTTAATGTAATGCAAATTAAATAATTAAAATTCATGAATATGCAATCAATTTAAATAAGATTAAAATGGCTTTCCACAAGTTTAAGTTAAATCTAGTACAATTTTTGAGAATTTCATCTTGATATGATTAAATGAGACTTTTGCGACTTGATTCAATTGAAATTGAACCGAGTTTAATGGTTTATTATGGGTGAAATCGAGTTCTTCTCATTCTGCCATTATTTTAATGGAGTCGACTAACGAAATTTTACATTTTTTTTTCTAACAAAATGCAACCTTATTTTGTACAGCCTTTTTATCCTCGTCTATTACGCTTTATCCTATTTTCGTTGAGGACTTTTAATCACCGATAAAAAAAAAACAAGAAGTATAAGAAGCCGACTATAAAATACCAGTTACTCAATTAAAATATCTTTGATTGTATCTATAGCATAACAATTATTGAATACATTTACATTTATCATAACAGCCATAACTATCGTTATATTTATTCGATCTTGATCCGATTAAGTAGAAAAATTGCGATAATAAAAGAAAAAGTTGACCATCAAAAAAAGTGTGTTATCTAAACAAAATCACAACCATTATTTAACTCAAGCAACATAAATTTAATAGACTTTGGAAAAACGGGCAATAGTTATTCTTAAAATTTAAATTTAAAAAATTTTATGAAAATTTTGGTTAATTGCTGAAAAAATTAAACTAATGTAACAAATTTAGCTAATTCATAATTTGCATCACTTTTACATATATTTAATTATATACTTTAATTTTTAGCTTTAATTATACAAATAAATTTTAGGTCTTATTTTTTGATCAAAAAATTAAAAATAAAGATGCAATAATTAAAATTCCATTTTGATTTAAATTTGTATTTTTATTATAAAAGTAAAAAAAAAAAAAGATATGTTTTAAAATGTTTAAAATAAAAGCTAAGAGTAATAAAAATAAAAAAATAAAAATTAACAAAAACATTTTATTTAATAATTTTTATTTTAAAAACGGTCCCTGCAATGAATTCAATATACCCTTGTTCTCTAGGAGGACGAGGTATAAAAAAAGGTCAGGCGGTTCTCATTTGTTCCGGTTCGGCTCCGTTTGATTTTGGTTCGACTTAAGCTCAGTTCTTGTTGTTTTTTTTATTTTGTAACCTTTTCACGATTTTAATTTTTGTTCATTTTTCACTTTTTGCTTTAGGTTGATGCTTAAATTTCGTTCTCTCTTTTCTTTTATTCTCTTTGCTCTTTGCGTATTCTATAGAATATGTGAAACCTTAATGTGCATTCTGATCTCATTCTTATGAATTCAGATGAATGGATCGGGATCCATTCATGTTAACAGACGCATCTCAAAGCACAGCAAAAAAGAACAAATTAGAACCGTGTAGTCGAGAGGACACGACTGCAATATACCCTGTGCTCAGGCCCTTGGATTAATATTCCTACTGCTCCCAGTGCTCATTAAAATTTTAAATTTTATAAATTGAAAACGATTTAAAAGTTTACAAATTTGTAAATATTTTCAAAATTGTTTAATATAAAATATTTTAAATTTAGAAAAAATATTTAATATACATTTTAAGAAAAAAGTCTAAAATTACAAATAAATTAGGATTTTGACAAAGCGTTAAAATTTTGAAAAAAATATTAAAATTTTAATTATTAAAAATGTTAAAAATCTAAAAGAAATATTAAGATTTTACGATATTGTGAAAATTTTAAAAAATGACAAAATTTAAAAAAAAAATAATTTTGAAATGTTTTAAATTTTTTTCAAAATTTTAATATTGTTTTAAATAAAGTTTGTTAATATCACATATTTACCTTTTTTTAAATGAAATCCAATATTATTTTCAGCATTTACATTGAGTGACGGTGAATTTAATTTTATAGAGATATTTTTATAGAGTGTACAACTAATTTTGTGGAATTTTGGGAAACGACCTTTGATAGCCCCAAAATTATTCATGCTGATAATGAAGAAACGCAATTGAAGAGAGGCTTAGATGATGCTGATTAATATATTATTTATATATTATATTGTTTCATTTTCGTACATATAAAATATAGTCAAATGGTTTCTGTCTTTAGTTTGTTATTGAAATTTAAGAAATGCGTTTCATATTCATCGTCGCGTTAAGTCTTCCTATTTTGATCTTTGCTGCTCCTACCAGGAACAGGAATCTTAAGGAAGACTTGAGGAATTTAGCTGAACAGACTACACTGCTTATCAATCAGGATGCTGTTAAATTTTATTTAACAGTAGCCAAATCGATTGTGGAGAACAAAGTGGCAGATCAAGCGGAAATTGATAAATGGCAAGATTTAATCGATCGATTTGGAAATCGCACTATAGATTGTGCACTAAGACGCTCCCAATGGGTAGAGTTTTTTACATATATAAAGGATTTTCTGCTCAATGTTCCTGACAATGAATATCCCACTCGAATTGACCAATATACGAAGGGTTTATTCTACGACATGACACGCAAATGGAATAAGAAAGTTGCTGATCAATATACAGAATTCGAGACCAGGGCTACCGAAATAATACGTGTGGCTAAAGAATCTGGAAATACTGACGATTCCGTCGATGAAGATTTTAGTCGGTTTGTTCGGGCAAAAGAGGGTAACCGGGGGATGCAATTTATGACATTTGTGAATTACAAATCCGATACACATGAATAAATAAAATAAATAGACAATACTTCCAATTGAATTAAAATTTAGTTAAATTAATATATTCAATAAGTTATATATTTTATTTAATTCATAAAATAATATATCTAGTTAATTCAAAGTGAACTAATATTAAATAAAGTTTGTCATAATAAAATAATTTTCTTGAGTGTACAACTCATTTTGGCAATAGTTTAATCAAGTTACAAAACGACCTTTGATAGCCCCAAAATTATTCATGCTGATAATGATGAAACGCAATTCAAGGGAGAATTTGATGATGCTGATTTATATATCTATACATATAAAACTCTTTGACTGACTGACACCTCAACGTGTAGGTCAAACGGCTATAGGTGAAACGAGATGAGATAATTTCATCGTGCAATAAGACGAGTTTTGGCAAAATTTCACCTGTAAGTGGGTCAAATTCAGGTCAAAGGTCACAGAATTGCTTTGTATGTAAAACTTTTTTAACCAAGCTTACAGATTAGATGTTTGCGACTGTCTCTTACATCCTGACCAAATTTGTTCAAAGTCGGATTACTATATCATATACCTGCTATAGGAACAGTCGGATGAAAATTAACCTTTAGTATAAAAACCTTTTTTGTTTCTTAAGATATCTTAACTAAACTCATACTAAAAGTTATTTTGACTAAACTTTATTAAATTAGTAAAGTTTATAAAATAATGCTCCTACTGCATTCAGTTCGAATAAAAATATAATACAATTTGTTAATTTCAATTTTGAAAATTATTTTAAATATTATTTGTTTATAAATAACTGTATGCTTATGGTTAAAACTAAAGTTATAGGTATATAGGTATAATTAAATATTATTTTCAGCACATGTTTGGAATGACAGCGGCTTGATTTTGTTTTTGAGAGAGATTTTTATAGAGTGTATAAAATATGTTAAGGTTTTCAAACAAAAAAATGTTAATAATTAAAAAAAAAGTGTTAAACATTATTTTAAATAAAGTTTGTTAATATCAAATATTTAACTTAAATTTTGAAAATTACATTCAATATTATTTCCAGCATTTATTTGGAGTTTCAATGAGTTAATTTTTAGAGCGTACAACTAGTTTTGGTGATAATGCACAATCAATTCACAAAACGAACTTTGATAGCCCCGAAATGGTTTATGCTGATAATGATGAAATGCAATTAAAGAGAGAATTAGACGATGCTGATTTTTATATTATTTATATATAATATTTTCCCATTTTCGTACATATAAAATTTAGTCAAATGGGTTCCGTCTTTAGTTTGTTATTGAAATTTAAGAAATGCGTTTCATATTCATCGTCGTATTAAGTCTTCCTCTTTAAAATGAATAAAATTTTTAGTTAACTAACTATTTCCCGCTAAAGTCGTAGAACAACTATGAAACTATGGCTGTTTCAAATTTATCGGGTTTTAGCTATTTCCCGATAAAGTCGTAGAACAACCGTATTTAAATTTCTGATAAGAAATAATTCCTCATCATCACAGACAGACTGAATTAAACTTTCAGTTGCTTATTCCTCATAACTGTAATGGTCCCTGGTTTTTCTTATTTTCATTTCCGAGATTTTTTTTTATTTTTTTGATTTCTTTTTAAATTTAATTCATATTTTTTAAGAGTTTGTTTTAGTTTGAGGTTTTTAAATGGAATTATATTCGTATACTCACCAAAATCAAAGGCTCTCTCTAGGATAACCGAGTGACGTTGTTGTTGTTGTTGTTGCTGTCGATCCCTGGAACCATCAGGCATTACACGACCCATGAAATTGGCCGGAATACGAGCTCCATTAACCTCCTCGCCATCGGGTCCAAGACGCATTTGATGCAATTGCAATTCCAACTCTTGTTGCTGTTGCAATTGTTGCAATTGTTGCTTCTGTTGCTGCTGTTGCTGTTGTTGCTGTTGTTGCTGTTGCTGCTGTTGTTGCAATTGTTGCTGCTGCTGCTTATGCTGTTGACCATGATTAACGATTCCCTAAAATAAATTTCGACAATAATACCAAGAATACCAAAATTAGAATACAAACAAAATCAATACTAAGAAGCATGTAATTTAGATATAAATATTAAGAAATCAAAATTAGGTATAATGTAGAGATGGGCACGGGCCCGAAACCAATTTTTGAAGCCCGGCCCGAAATTATTTTATAAAAAATATTTTTAAATGATTATTACTTTTTTCTTTATTTTTTTAATTACATCAAACAAAATTTTAATTTTAGAGCGTTAATTTTAAACATATAGATAAGTATCGATAAAACATACGAATTTTTTGAAGAGGACAGCGGGACACGAAGCCCGAAAAAAGACCGTGCCCATCTCTAGTAATTTATCATATTTTTGAAATTTCAAAAAATAATTTGTATTTTACTAAATTGTCATATTTTTTTGAATTTCAACAAATAATTTGTATTTTATAAAATAAAGATACCTAATAAAAATGATAATTATAATCGTTTAGTTTTTATGTTTATATTATGTCACTAAAATAAAAATGATGGGGAATACCTGGTGTAGATTTAATTTTGAATTTCAAATAAATATGAGAATATAATTAATTAAAATAATTTTTATTTTATAAAATAAAGATACCTTATAAAAATAATAATTATAATCGATTAGTTTGATATAAAATATAAAAATGATGGGGAATACCTGGTGTAGAGAATCAAAGATTTAATTTTGAATTTCAAATAAATATGAGAATATAATTAATAAATATAATTAATTAAAATAATTTGTATTTTATATAATAAAAATACCTAATAAAAATGATTTTAATAATCGTTTAGTTTTACACTTTGATTTTGTAACTCATTAAAAAAACTGAAAATTAAAGATGTTTTTCAAGTTTTATAATAAAAATAGAAATCAAAGATTTAATTTTGAATTTCAAATAAATATGAGAATATAATTAATAAATATAATTAATTAAAATAATTTGTATTTTATATAATAAAAATACCTAATAAAAACGATAATTATAATCATTTAGTTTTACATTTTTATTATGTCACTCAAATAAAAATGATGGGGAATACGTGGGGAAGAGAATCAAAGATTTAATTTTGAATTTCAAACAAATATGAAAATATAATTAACTTTTAAAAATTGTATATATTTAGAATTTTGATAAAAAATATTTTGTATTTTATATAATAGAGATACCTAATAAAAATGATAATTATAATCGTTTAGTTTTACACTTTGATAATGTAACTCATATAAAAATGATGGGGAATACGTGGGGAAGAGAATCAAAGATTTAATTTTGAATTTCAAATAAATATGAAAATATAATTAACTTTTAAAAATTGTATATATTTAGAATTTTGATAAAAAATAATTTGTATTTTAAATTATAAAATATTTTTATTTTATAAAATAAAGATACCTTATAAAAATAATAATTATAATCGATTAGTTTGATATGAAATATAAAAATGATGGGGAATACCTGGTGTAGAGCATTAATGTCGTCTGTCTGAGCTGCCGGTGTCGGTCCCGACGTCGATGTCGATAACGATATTGATGGCGATCCCGATGTCGATGTCGATGGTTGATGCAGGCAACAATATTTGATGTGTTTGCAAAGCAAATTGCCGCCGGTGCCCAAAGAAGCAGCACATGAACCACGTTCAGCATGTCCAGCTGAACCAGTTCCCTGGCCATGGCATTGAACTGGAACTGCAACTGGAACTGGAACTGGCTGCATCATCTCAAGATTTAGTAAATCGCCGCTGCTGCTGGTGCTGCCATTGGAAATGATGCCACAGAATCCAACGCGATTAATGTTGCTGCTGCTGGAGCTAAAAGTTTTGCGTTGCGAGTTGCGATTCATGCGAAATGAATTGGAACGATTTGAATGAGGATTTGAATTTGGATTTGGATCGGCCATGGCCAAGGCCATTGTCAAGGTCATATCGGAGCTGCTGCCGCTGCGATTGCGATGTTGTTGCTGCTGTTGACGATGATGTTGCTGCTGTTGTTGCTGATGTTGCTGCTGCGAATTGGATTGCGATTGACTTCGCAGGCTGCCGCCGCAACGTTGTCTTTGTGCATACATTGGATTATTATTTCTTGGTATTACCTAACAGAGAAAATAATTCAAGAAAACACACAAAAAATTCCCATTCAATTTAAAGTTTAAGAAATATGTGGAAAAGGGACTCAATTAACACACAACGAAACGACGCAAAAAGGGGGAATCACACATAATTGGCGAGACCTTTACTCACCCAGAGAAAAATACTTATGATCGGAAATTTCAATATTTACACTTTGCTTTAACTTTTTAGGCAATCGAAATTGTCATCAATTAAATATGAATATAAATTATTCAAATTAATTATTTAAATTAAATAAAATATAAAATATTTTGCATATTTTTTTGTATTTTTGTAAGTTTCGGTTTAAAAATATACCGGTATTTTCGGTTTCGGTTTCGGTACACAGAAAAAATAAAAATTAAGGTTTTCGGTTGACCATTGTTTTACATGAAAAAGGACTTAATGTTCTTATTAGCCTGGAAAATATTGTTATCTGGTTACTGGAATGGTCCTGCGTAATGTCGATTTTATTATAATTTGATCTCATGTAATTTTGGTTATTTTGGTTTGAAAATTTCGATTATTTTGATTTTCTTGATTTTTAATAACTTTGAACTGCCGTAACTTTGTCAAAAGTCAATAAATTTCCATGCGCAATATAAATTTGACCATGATTTTTCCTCTTAATTCGGTCTGCATTTAACTTTTTTTCATTTTTAAAATTCAAAATTTTTTGAAAATTTTCGAAAAATGATAAGGGGTAACACTGTAAAATTTCTAAAAAATTCGAAATTTTCGAATTTTCAAAATGAACCAAATTTAAATGCAGAACGAATTTAGAAGTAAAATCATGCTCAAATTTACATTGCGCATGGAAATTGATTGATTTTTGACAGTTATGGCAGTTCGAAGTTATCAAAGTTACTCAGTAGCTGCGACATATAAATGAATCGGTTACTAAACGGTTATTTCGGTTTAAAGATTTTCGGCTTATGGGTTTCAGTGCAGCGGAAAAAATTATTTTCGGTTACGGTTTCAGTTCCGGTTACAAATTTCAATCGGTTTTCTTTGGTTAAAGGTTACGGTTTCGGTTAAGGTTTTAATCCATGATTGAAACAATATATTATATATATATTTTTAAGTTTCAGAAATTTTTTCATTAAATAATACATTTTTACATTTTAATTTTACTTTTTGCTGGAGTTTATTAGAAACAAATGAGAATAAAGTATACAAAATATTTGACTTAAATATTTCAACAAATCTCAAAATCTCATAAAAAATAAGTAATTAACCTTTGTGCATTTTTTTAATGAACGCATTTAAATGTTTAACAAAATTAGGCATTCTAGAATTCGATTTTTAAGTTAAATTAAAGTGTTTTATATATTAAATTTGTATACGTTTTCGATTGATTATGTGGAGTTATATATTTTTATTTTTATAATATTTCAACGAATCTCAAAATCTTTAATATTAAGCTGGATAAAAAATAAGTAAATAACCTTTGTGCATTTTTTTAAGGAACGCTTTAAATTGTTAACAAAATTAGGCATTTTAGAATTCGATTTTTAAGTTAAATCAAAGTGTTTTATATATTTGATTTGTATTCGTTTTCGATTGAATATGTGGAAAGTTATATATAATATTTTAATTAGTTTTTTTTTACACTGTAATTATTTGTCTCTGGGTGTTTTATACCTTATCCTCCAAGAGATTGGCAAAGAGCTCAACGTGATCCTCATCTTCATTCATCATTTCAAAGAAGTTTTTAAATGATTCTGGAAATGATGCCGGAAACTGGCTCTGATTTTGGCTCTGGCCTTGACACTGACCACGTGCATCCAATTTGGTATCCATTTTTAATATTTGTCGTGACGACTGCCAAATAATCCAAATATCATGCAATAGAGAATACACATCAAGTAATTAGAAGAACGAAAGCACAGAGAAAGCACAAGCAACTGAAAGCTTAAATCTTAACAAATTATAACAAATTTTAAACGTTTACACTGAACGAAATGGGGTAGTTGGTGTTGGCAATTAATGAAAATATTCAGCTGTCATTGAAATCAGAGCAAACATACAAATACACTGAACTAAACATCGAGTTTGAAATTGAATTTTCAATGTAAATGAAAATATTTTATAAAATTGTCGATTCATCGGGAAATTCAGGCAGATTAAAAATTTAATTCATCGAGTTTTTAGACAAATATTCATTTATTTAAAAAAGTTGAATATGGTTCTTAGTTCTAGAGTTTATTTATGGACTAGAAAAATATAATTCTAGTGAATTCATCGATTTATTTCATTTGATTAATTGTCAAAAATAAATATAAATTACTTTAGTTAAAAATTCCGATTTTATGACTTTCTATTATATTCAGGTTTATCATTTCAAATTCATCCAGATATCTGAGTTATTTATACTGAACTAGCTTAAGATTTTTTTGTACTTAAAATAGTTTTTCTCAAGATTGAAATTAACTTAAAAAATTAGAATGTTTCGTACATTTTTATTGTATACTTAAACTAGAATTTTTTCCAGAAAAGATTTCCGGACTTGTGAAAACCGAACTTGAAATAAGATTTTTGTTCTCAGTTTCGGAAATTCCGAACTTAGAAAGATTTTAAGATAGTTTGTACTTAAATATCCCCTGTCTAAAATCTTGATTTTTTTCAGAGTGTGAATATTATTTATTTGCAATTTAAAGGACTAGAAAACAGAATTTTTACTGAAATGTAAGGCGACTGATTTTTTATTATCTTCGATTTATTTCCCTCGATTAATTGCCGTAAGTAAGTTTGTATTAATAGAGTTAAAAATTCAGATTTTTTTGAACATTAATTTATTTATTTAGGGGCCAAAGAGGGCGTGGTAAATTTTGAAAACAATTTTGATAAAGTTATGGCGGTTCTAAGTTGCTCAGTAGCTGCGACGGAAAGAACCGAAATTAACCCTTATAAATGAATCGGTTACTGAACGGTTATTTCGGTTTAAAGAGTTTCGGTTTACGGATTTCGGTACAACGGAAACAATTTTTTTCGGTTACGGTTTCAGTTACGGTTACAAATTTCAATCGGTTTTAACCGGTTAAAGGTTAAAGTTTTGGTTAAGGTTTTGATCCCTATTTATGAGTGTGTTGAACGACAACCAAACACTTTTCATTCCTTTGCAGCGGTTTACACGCTGATATCTTTCCCAAGCGGGTAAATTTGAAAAGTTACCACGACAAAGCCGCCAGCCATTTTTTTGGCCTGGCTCAAAGTCAGGGTGTCACTTGGCCAGGCCAACAACAACAAGCACTCACTGAACACTCATACACTCATATTCATGCACTCACTCGCCCCACGGAAAGTTGAAAAGTTAGTTTAATGGCGGTTTTTGGTCGAAAGGCCAGAAAACAAGAAGAACTCGACTTTTTAATACCTAGTAAAAATTAAAAAAAAAAAAAATTAAAATTAAAAGTACAACGAAAAAAGAAAGTGTACTAAATAAAGAGTATTAAAAAGATATATTTTTAAAATAAATAAATACAAATTTAATAAATAATACAAATATTATATGTATAATGGAAAAGGTAAAAAATATCCGATCAGGATGAAACTTTCAGGAAATTATAAAAAAACAGGAATACAAATTTAATAAATAATACAAATATAAAATAATAGAAAAGTAAAAAATATCCAAACAAAAGATAAAATTTCCAGAAAATCTTAAAATTGTAGCTTTCACATTGGTCTTCTTATACAATTTTCGCCCATTTACAAATTTAGAAATTTTTCTGATATAGAATTTATTTATTTATTTATTTATTTTTTTTTTAAGAACTAAAAAATACATTTTAGGTATTTCTAAGGCCGAACAGACTTAATCACAAATTTGTAATCCTTTGTACACTTTAAGTACTGGGCTAACAACAATAAGAAGAAGAAGAAGGAGCATAAAAATGAAAAACAAGAGAAACCTATTCAACTTTTATACACTGCGGTTGTTTAGGCCAACATTTAATCTCCCTTTCCCCTCCCAGTTTCCATCCCTATACTCTTTGATTTTCCCGTTTCTCATCGGTTAGAGACAGAGAGAAACGCGAGAAAGAATTGAGGAGTAAGAATACACAACTTAGAGACATTAAATTTGCCAACTTTTGAGAAGAGCGACTTTTAAAAAGGCGAGTTGAATTGAATTGAATTCGAGTTCGAGTTCGAGTTTTTGTTTCCGTTTCCGACGCTGATGTCAACTGAGAAGACAGCACAATTTGTGGAATGACCTTTTACCGCCTGGTTTCGTACTTAAATTAAGCACAATTAATTAAATGAAAGCTTTAAAAATTCAATTGATTTCATCGCCGTTAGCAATTAAATAAATGTGCTCAACTACACTGACAGAAAAAAAGATTTTGGTCTCAGAACTAAATATTTTGATTTCAAATAAGACCAAGTTCTTAATTCTTCTTCAATCTTTTTTAGATCAGAGTAGACAGTTTTAGAAAATTCGACCATTTTTGCGTTCAAATTATCCAATTTTTTTTATGATTATGGCAAGTAAAATAATGGAAACAGCTGAAAAAAGATATAATCCAGAGTTAAGAAAGACATGACAAAATAGGTCAAACCGCTAAAAGTAAAGAGTTAATATTTTCACACAACATAGATGAGATAATTACATCGTGAATTAAGACGGCATTTTTCACCTGTAAGTGGGTCAAATTCAGGTCAGAGGTCATGAAATTGCTTTGTATGAAAAACTTATTTGTTTCTTAAGATATCTTAACCAAACTTCAGATTAAATATTTGGGACTCGGATTACTATATCATATAGCTGTCATAGGAATAATCGGATGCAAACTAAACTTAATTAACATAACTAATATAAATTTCCGCGAGCGAAGCGAGCCGGGGGCTGGAGACTCCCCTAAAAGATTATAGATTTTCGGATAGGGGATTTTTTTAAATTTGTTATATTTATTTATTTATTGATGGATCGATATATCTATATATATTTTTTTATTTATTTACTTATTTAATCTATTTATTTATTTATTTAGTCATTCATTTATTCATTCATTTATTTATATATTTAATAGATTTATCTATTTAATCTACTTATCTATTCATTCATTTATTTTTTCATTCATTCCTTTATTTATCCATTTATTTACTTATCTATTTAGTTTCATATTTATGAATTAATTTATTTAATACTTTATAATGCTAAAACTTGGTGCACCATCCACAATAATATTTGTTCCGTCTAAAGAGATTTAAAAAAAAAATATTCCGAAAAGGTTATATCGGCAATATTGATTGTCATACATTTAAGTTTTACCAATTGTTTGACTGCCAAGATGAGAACTTAACCTAATGGGGAGTCAAAAAGAGTGTGTGAGAAGTGAGAATGTGAGAGGAAGGAAGGAAGGAAGACTGTCAACAGTCATTCAACAGAGATGTCTGATAAATTTGCCTTTTGGCTTGTTGCTTGATTGGAATCTTCACAGTTGGCAAAGTTGTAGACACAGCGGCAAACCGCAAATTCAATTTCAAGTCAGTAGCAGTTGGCCAACTTAAAAGGGGGAGGGAAACTGTTTCTATTTATTGGACTTGGCCAGTTTGTCATGCAGTCGATAAAGTCGCAAAATACTTGTGCACTTTTGCACTTTCCCCTTTTCACACTCCCTTTTATCTCCTGATTGTTCCTTCGCACAGTGGTCCGATTTGGCTTAATTTAGCTCGAAAACAAATTTTATATTGCTTTTTAATTTTAAAAATATAAATGTGGGCTGCACGAAAAGTTCAGATTAAGAATAGTTTTTTTCCTTACTTATTTAAATAAACTGAGTTATAAAGAAATAAAAATAGTAATTTAAAAAATTCAAAAGAAAGTATTTATAAATATTAAAAACCAAATGGAAAAACACATTTTTTGAATAATATTTAAAATAAAATAAATACAAATTTATTATTTTCTCTAATTAAATAGTTCGAGCTAAAATAAAAAATTATGTACTCATAGGTTTATTTTAATAATTTTGAAAAAAATACAAAAAATTAAAAAAAAAATTTTCTGCATAAATAAGGTTTTAAAATTAAAATCGGAAATGACATATAATTTTTAAAATTATAAAAAAAAGAAAATTTGTTCTTATTAAATTATTTGAGCTAAAAGAAAAAAATATGTATACAAACTTTTATTTCAATAATTTTAAAAAAAAAATTTTAATTTTATCTAATTAATAAATTAAATTATTCAAAAAATTAAAAATTTCAAAAGGCCCACTGTGCTCTGGGGAGAGGTCAACAGGTCAACAGCCTAATGAAACCGGACAGCGCTGCAGCTGCAGAAAAAACTTTAGGACCAAAAAAAATAGAAATAGAAATAGTAGTGATAAAAAAAATAATGTGCACTAATTTTTGAAAATGCTGCAAAATTTGCCGCCAATTTGCAGCAACTTTTGCGAGGCGTTGCCGGAAGTTTTTTTCCTAGTGTGTGTGGCATATACACTGAGCAAAAAAGAAAACCAACTTCTAAAATCAAGAACATTTATCTAACATATTTTGTTCTTAAAATAAGACCATTTTATGACCGGATTACTTATACTAAGAATATTAATCTAAGAAATTGCAGTTCTTAGTTTAAGAATCAAAATCTTAAATTGTTAGGAAATTATGAATCTGTTATATTTTATATATATGATCTAACTCCTTTAGTTCAAAACATATTTGAATTCAATTTTATTTTTATAATAAAAATTAAGGAAAATAATAAAATAGAAAAAAAGTTATGGTTAATTTTTATATAAAAATTGAAAAATAACAATTAATTTTATTTTTATCATATAAATAAGTTTTAATAATTAAAAATTAAAAAATTGCAAATAAAAGTTTATTCTGTTTTTGAATTTGCCGTAAAAAAAATAACATATGTCTATTTTTCTCACTCTTCTTGGAGGCTTTTTTGTGCCTTAATTTTTTTAATCTCATAACTTTTATTTACGGTCCCTGTTTAAGAACATTTATTTTTATATTTAAATTTGTGTTCTTGTAAATATAAGAATTTCTGATTTTATTAATAAGAACTTGATCGTATTTGAAATGTTCTTAAAATCAAGATGTGTTTTTAAACTTGAATTATTTTTTGTTTTATTTTATTTTGTTTATTGTTTATTCTTATTTTATTCTCGACGCATTTTTTAGACTAAAGTTCT
The DNA here is from genome assembly GCA_035042165.1 of Drosophila kuntzei. Taxonomy (NCBI): domain Eukaryota; kingdom Metazoa; phylum Arthropoda; class Insecta; order Diptera; family Drosophilidae; genus Drosophila; species Drosophila kuntzei. Next base: position 578,554 of record JAWNLU010001233.1, on the reverse strand, counting down.
TAGTTTTGGGGCCAAAATCTTGATTCTACACCCTTTTTTTTTATCAGTGTAGAGAAAACATTTGCTGGCTCTCATCAGCGAGCGAGAAATGATGTCAAGTGAGGGAGGTGACGGCGGTTCTACTTTTGGTCCTGGCCCTCGACTCGCGTCAAGCTTATTAAAGCCGATGGGAGGTAAAATATGTGGGTAGGAAAAAGGGGCCAACAACTGAAGGGGGGAGGGGAGGCACATAGCGAGGTCGAGTTGAGAATTTTACATAGTTAAGACCGTGGGAAAACAGTTTGTAAAGTGTTTTAAGCGTTTAGTGCACTCAGTTGATTATAAAACCGAGAGGAAACTTTCACAATTAGAGATGGGCATGGATCGGGTTATTTTCGTGTTATTTCCTTATTTTCAATATTAAATTGTGTGAAAAAGTTATTTAAGCCCGGTAATTTTATACACATATGAAAATTATGATATAATTAAATTTCAATTTGTATTTTAAAATCAAAATTAAAGTCCTATTTGTAAAACTAAGTTTAAAAAAAATTAAAATATATTTGAATTTTTATAAAAACAATTTTAAAAAATTTACTGAACGCACTGACAAAAATGAGCAACATTAAAAGGTCCATCAATTTTACTTTAGTTTTTCTTGAAGGTATCTGTATTTTTTATTTTGATTATTGAAATAAACCTACTTTTATTTTCCAATTTTATAATAAAAATTAAAAAATAACTAATACTTAAAATCTTTATAGTAAATATAAAAATAGGAGTTACACTAACATTTTCAATTAAAAATTAAAAATTTTGTACTACATCATTTATTTTAAGATAGAAAATAATTATTATATAATTTATTTTAATATAGATAAAAAAATAGAATTAAAATAAACTTATATTTTACAAATTTAAAATAAAACTTTATTCTTTTTTCAGAACACAGCATACAAAGTTAGTTTTTATTTTTAGTAATATTTTAGTAATTAATTCTTTTTTTATACAATACTTTTATTTTTTAAGCTTCAAAATTCAACAAATTTAATAATGAATTCAAATATGATATATTAATATTGTAATTTGTAATTCCACAAATGGCAATTAAAAGATTTACCCGTATCCCTCTCTAACTACACAGTTCTCCCTTCCTTTCCTTTCCTTTCCTTTCCTTTCCTTTCCTTTCCTTCCTCAACTCCCCTTCCCCCTTTACCACTAGACATATTTCCATTTGCAGTTGGCCTCAATTGAAGTCAAGAATAGAAAAGATTTCCCATGTTATTCGCAATTGCATGGAAAACTAAAAACAAGCCATAATATAAAGTAACTTCTCTATTTCCAATATTTAGTTAATCAAATAAATAAATAACAACTATAAATTGAAGCTCATTATTTAATACCCTGTAATAACTGGAAGTTGGCATATAAAATAAAATTAGTACTTAGATTGCAAACTCTTGATTTTAAAAGAAAAAATTAATAATTTTATAAAGATCCTAATTAGTGTGAAGATTAGAGATAACATAATTTAATAATGTTATGTGAAATACAAATATTGAAAATTTATAAATCTGTTTCATCTACTAAAATACTTTTTTAATTCAATTTCAATTCAATTGTAATGTCAATTCAAAGAAAAATTAAAAAATTCATTATTACATAATTTATTTTAAGATAGAAAAAAAGTATTATATATTTTATTTTAATATAGATAAAAAATAGAATTAAAATAAACTTATATTTTAAAAATTTAAAATAAAACTTCATTCTTTTTCAGGATACAGCATACAAAATTAGTGTACTTCTAGTTTTCTTAGTTATATTTAGTAATTAATTCTTCTTTTTTTTTCTAAGTTGCCTATAATATTGTGATTTTTTAAATTATTATCATTTATATTGCAGCTTTACTGTAGACCAGTAGAAAGTGATAGAGACCAATCTCAAGCTAACATTAACAAAAATACATGCCATGTAGGCGCCAACCACACGCACAAGCAAAATTCAGCAATAAAAAACAACTTTTAGTCTCCAAATTTGGCAATATGTGACTTTTACCTACTTTTAAACTTCAAGAAAAATGAGTAAAAATTCTGTTACAAAAAAAAAGAGAGACAAATACAAAACAAAATTCTATTTGCTTTGATAGACCGACGATTTATCGGAAAAGTAAAAAATAAATGTGCGAAAAAATTTTATTTTCTTTAGTAAGCCGACAATTTATCAATCCACCCTCGTGCTGCTTTTAGAGCAAAAAGGCTTAAAGTATTGGCAATGACAACGACAAATGGAAAGTTCAATATTATAGCTTATTTTCTATGGTGGATACACTGATAAAAACAAATGGTTTAAAAATCAAGATTTTGGTCTCAGCGCTACGAATTTTGGTCTAAAAAATGCGACCAGAACATAAGATTCTTAAAGTTAGAAAACACAACTTGATTTTAAGAACAATCAAAATAAGATCATCTTCTTTACGATTATAAGTACGATTATAAGTAATCAGAAATAATCAGGATTACTGAAAATTACTAGAAAATAATTGAAATTACCTAAAACTAATTTGACCTCATATAAATTAGGATAATTTGGTTAGAAAATTTCGATTATTTCAATTTTTCTGATTTTTAATAACTTCGAACTGCCATAACTTTGTCAAAAGTCAATCAATTTCCATGCGCAATGTAAATTTGGGCATGATTTTACCTCTAAATTTTTGAAAATTCGAAAATTTCGATAATTTTCAGTCCCTTTGTGACTTTTGAAAAAATTCAAAATTTTCAGCCTTCGGTTGCGAGAGTTGGTATCGATAACTTTAAACTGTTGAAGTAGTGATATTAAACGATTCTAAAAATGTTCAACAATATTAAACTGTTCAGCTAATAATTCTAGGAATTTATTTTAATGTTTTAAATAGCATTTAATTCTTTTAATTCAGCATATGTTTTGAAAACGACAATTCTTGGCGATTTGCGGAATTCGGAACCGCAATCAACTTGATTTGCGGCAATTTTACTCGTTTTCGGAATTCGGAACAGGCCCAAATAATATGGTCTCTAAATGGTCTTAAGAGCAAAATATGTAAGATGAATGTTTTTGATTTTAGAAGTTGGTCTTTTTTTCCAGTGTACACACACTCTAACATATGTAAGACTCTCTCTCTCTCTCTCTCTCTCTCATTCTCTTTCTCTCCCTCTCTTTCTCTCTCTCTGTATTGTGCATTGAATTATGAAGATGCCCAAATAAGTATGCTACTTTAAGTGAACCGCAATGCCTGCGGCGACAACAGAAGAACAGAAGGGACCAGGGACAAGGGACCAGGGAGGGACAACCACTTGGCGAGGCAAAAGAAAAGAAGAAGATGATGAAAAAGATGATGAAGAAGCAGCAGCAACAACAACTGCAGTTGGAGGTTAACTGCAAGTGTCCTCGTACTCAGCTGCAGCTACAATGCATTGTACTATGGGCAAGTTTCACATTTTTCTCTGCCAGAGACGGGCACAATTTACTACTTTTGTAATGCATTTGCCATTTCACTAGCATTAAAAAAAAGTTGTGCTAATTAAATGGACATTTCACAGGCATTAAAAAAAAGTAATAGCATAAAAATTAAAAGTAATTAAAATATTTTTCTTGGCCTTGAATAATTCTGAGTGAAATCGCAATTTAATTAGTGTTACAATTGAATTTTCGGACTAATTAAATTTGGAAATTTGATATCTTAAAAATATATTAAAAAATTTTAAAAGTTATAGAAAAATGTAAAAAATTTAAAAAATGTTAAAAGAAAATAAATTTTAAAAATTTGAAAACATGTTCAACTTTTTTAATATTTTTAAAAAATTTTAACATTTTTTCAAATTTTTAACATTTTACAAATTTTTAACATTTTTTCAAATTTATAACATTATTTTTGTAACATATTTTAAAAGGTTTAACAAATTTGCATCCGACTTTGACCAAATTTGGTCAGGATGTAGAAACAGTCCCAAACATAAAATCTGTAAGTTTGGTTAAGATATCTTAAGAAACAAAAAAGTTTTTCATACAAAGCAATTCCATGACCTCTGACCTCACATTAAGACACTTGCAGGTGGAATTTCGCAAATTTGTAATTTTGAAATTTAGCTGATATCGCTATTTAAAACTTAAATAGGCATGTTGCCGTAACATATTTTCATCACATTGAATTATTTATTTAAAATTTGCATTCATAATTCTTATTTGCGATCCTCGATTTTAATTGAATCATATTAGCAATAAAGTAGGGCAAAACTCTTTGGTTTCGTTATTAAGCTATCATTTAATTTTAAAAAAATATGTGAAAATTGCCCACAGTACAGTAGGCATACATATGTATGTGGCATGAGGCATGAGGCATGTGGCATGACAAATGAATGATGAGCTAAGAAACGAACAATCTTAATTGCAATTGCACATGTGACAGACACACAGTCAAAGTCGTAGTTCCCTTTTTTGCACACAAGGGAGGTCAATGCCAAATCTGAATACAGCAGATACACTCAGAAAAAAGCAATACGTTTCGTTCTACAAAAAAAAATTCTTGAATTTGTCCCGTTTCGGTGTAGAAATTTTTAAGAACGATTCTGTTTTGAATCTTCTTACTTTAAGAGCGAATCGTTCTTAGAGGCATAAGTAGACGTTAAACATTATAAAATAGGAAGATAATTTCTAAATCAAGAATTTTATATATTAAATGCGTAATCCTGATCAAATTCGTATTTTAACTTAATTTATCAATAATATTCTGAATACAGACTTAAAAAATGTCTGCTTATATCAAGAATATTAAGCTTGAATTTAAGATTGGGTTTATTTCTGTGTAGGGCTCAAAATATATTGAATTTTAATTAACAAATCTTATCATAAGCCGACGAACTTTTTAACTCATTTTTGTATTAAATAATAAAAGTTTTCTTCAAAATTCATAAATAATTACATATATTTAAGACAAAAAATAATATATAACTCTTAAATCATAAACATACGATAGTTTGTTTTAAAGAATTCCACAATTGATTTACAAAAATCAAATAAAAATCATAAATCAAAGAAAGTATTAATCTAAATCTTCGAAAAAATGTTGGAACTTTTAATTTGATTTAAAATATGTAATTAAGAAAATTAAAATTTTTATTAAATTTCATTTAGAATGTTGTACTTTTGTTTAAGGGATTATTTAATTCACGCTGCATTTTAAATAAGCTTTAATTTTATTAAAGTGTAAAAACATTTGAAAGCACTAAAATGCCAACAATTGCTTTTAAATTGCCTTCAGATTCTTAGACTTTTATTGAATGTGAAATGGACACATGTGGTAAATTACTTGGAGTTCAATGAACCAAGAAGAATACAATTTTATTTTGTGGAGCTAAAAATGGAGGTGTGACAACACGCAATATACCCATTAAAGAACTTGAATCTCTCAATACAATGGCGAGATAATAATGAACAAATAAAAAATTCTAGAGCTAAAGACATGAAAATTTTAGCTAAATAAATCAATGTGATGGAAATATGTTTTTTTTATTTTATTATTCTTATTTTAGTCTTACAATTTATATACATAATATAAATTATTTTCTTATTTTAAATTTGTCTTACAAATATTCTATTTATTTATTAAAGATCTATTTTTATTTAAAAGTTACGAAATAGAACATGTATTTGATTTTTTCAATAATTAAATATTTTATTAAAAAAAAAATAAAATAAAATAAAAATAAAAAATAAGATATGTATAGAATTTTTATTTTGAAAACTACAAATATGAATTATTAATAAGTTATTCTGTATTTTTTGTTTTAATCATAAGAAATAAAAGTTAATTCAATATCTTTTGAACCAATTAATGTATTTCCAAAATTTTAAAATATTTTTCATCTATGATTCAATACCTTTCAAATGATATGTCCACTGAAAATTCAATTTTTATATTTTTTTTAAATATTAAAATTTTAAATTTTAACTCTAATTTGCAACTTTCCAAATAATAATTAAAAATAACTTTTATTTATTATTTTTATTGGAAAAATAAAAAAATAAGTGTCATTTCGTAACTTATAAATAAAAATTGAAATGTAACTATTATTTTTCGTGTTTTAAATAAAAATTGAAAATAAGTGTTATTTCGTAACTTTTAGAAATTTCATTTAATTCTTAGATTGCAATTATTATTTTATAACTTATAAAATAACGTTCCCATTTCTAAAGCTCTTCAATAAAATCAAATGCAATTAATGTCGAGTTTCCTATCTAAGGGTTTTCAATATGGAATAGTTTCCCTTCAGTTTTCCGTCCGTTGAAGGTGTTTTTTTTTTGTTTGATAACAAATCTAACAGTTGACAATTAATTTTTTTTATGTTCAGCTTTGAAAATAAGTTCGAGCGATTTTCCTGAATTTCATGAATTTCAAAAGATTTGACAAGTCATTTTTGGTCACTTGGATTTCAGTTGAATTGTTAATCACTCAGTGAGTCAGTAAGTTAGTAATAATATTTGTACACAGAGAGAAAAAATCAAGTAAATTGTTCTTCAAGCGACACATTTCGAACTTGATTTCTCACTAAGAATCAAATTACTCAAGTCGATATTTTAAGTATGAAATTGAGGAAATGGAATTTTAAACTTCAATTAATTACTTTAAAAATTAGAATTTAAACGTTATCCAATTCCTATTTATTTAGGAACTGATTACAAAATGAAGTTAAAATATATGTAAAATTAAAGAACTTGATTTACGATTTTAAATACGATTTACGAAAATACTTAATTCGAGTAAATCTAAGTAATTAAGTATTTATTTAAAATTCAATTCAAACTTTATCCAATTCCTATTTATTCTGAAACTGAGTACAAAATGAAGTTAATATATATAAAGAATTAAAGAACTTGATTTAAGATTTTACAAGCTTGATTTGTGAGTCGAAACTGAGTTTTAAACTTAAATAAAAAATTCTCGTACTAATTATTAAAAATTTTAGAGTTTTACTTGAATCAAAATTCCTTGTTAAAGAATTTTTATGCTCATTTTAAGTAATCCGAACTTATATAAAGTATCATTTTATGTATCGAAAATACTTAATTCGAGTTTATTCGTATTTAATTTTATTAGGACATTTTTCTCTCTGTGTAATTCATCAATTCAAACGCTCTTAACATTTTGCGAAATTCAACTGATTTCAGAGTACTTTAAAAAACGGTGTTAGGTAAATATTAAACATTCTCGTATTTGTCAGTAAGAAGCATTATCATTTTTTTTCGAATTCCATTTGCTGTCGATTGTTTGTTTATTTGGGCTCTTCCTTCTTCTGCTTCAATAATAAAAATACAACAGAGCCCCAAAAAGAGAGTGTCATGATAATTTATGCCAGAGTAAGCCCAAAATCAAGTGGTCGAAGGATGCCAAAAGAACGAAATACTCGTAAAAAGGGCTGCAAACTGAAAATCGCAAGTGAAAATCAAACTGAAACTGAAACTGAGTGCTACTTGAATGCGTTGCGAGGGGCAACTGACAACAATGGCAACAAACAACAACGAAACATCAAGAACAACAAAGAATGACAAGAAATCAACTAAGAACTCTACACTATTTAGATGTGCTCGACTCGATAATGCCCATTATTTTAATTTAAAAATATATATTTTTGTAATATAAAATAATGAATAAATAGAAAATTATAAAAGAGGCAACATTTCCAAAATTAAATTTAAAAAAAATAAATAAAATAAAAAAAATTATAAAAGTCACATTGTTTTAATTTAAAAAAATAAAAAATATACTATGTATATACTTATAAAATTAAAAATATATTTATAAAAAAAATTACAACAAATTAAAAAGAGGCTAAATTTTCTGGATTCAATTTAAAAAAAATTTGAAAAAAATAATTAAATACTAAATAAATATATTTAAAAAAAGACAACATTTCCTGGATTCAATAATAAAAAAAAATTATAAAAAATTTATTTTTAAATATAAAACAACTCTACACTCGATCTACTCGACTCGATGATGCCCAGTACTTGGAACTTTGCACCGCTTCCATTAAATTTAAATTAAAAAAATTAATTTTTGTAAAATAACATAATGAATAAAAAGAAAATTAAAAAAGATTAAATTTTAAAAAATTAAAAAATTAAAATAAAAAAATTACAAGACACATTTTCTTAACTTAAAAATAAATCAAAAATAAATATATACTTATCAAATTAAATGATAAGAACTTTAAGAAAATTGCGAATACTTCGTGTGTTTAGTCACTAAATTCGGATACTCTAATTGAAGTCTCTGATATTTAGGGTCACAAACTGATAAGCCTGTGTATCCTTTGGGTACTGGGCTAAAAAGGCACATGAAATTGGATTTGTACACAGGACATGACAGGACGAATGTGAAGTGAAGCGAAACGGTCAGTTCGGAATGAATGGCCGAGCCCAAATGAATGAAGTGAAATGAATGAACGAATGAATGAATAAAGCAACAATCCAAGGGCAACACACAAAATGGGCGTGGCACACATACGCCCACACATGGGGGAGAATGGGAGAAAAGGGAATTGACAAATGTGCTGCACTCTGAGAAATGAGGAAATGATTTTGAGGGTTCCAAGAAGGAGAGAAAAGAGTTTGCAGGTTGTGCAAATGAGTCTATCGTTATTACTTTATCTTCTTTGTTAATAAGAAACATGTTAGATCCCATTGTAATACATACTCGATACTCGATGCTAAATTTTAGTTCGACTTTATTTTTGTATGGGAAAAAATAATAAATTTTGAATAAGTTTTAATCATAATAATTAACTAATACGAGAAAATTTGTTATGTGAATTTCAAAAATTATGAAAATACAATAAAATTTTCATTTATAATTTTCAAATTGTATCACAAAATTAATTTTGATGGTAATCAAAAAAATGTTTTGAAATAAAATTAATTTGCAGATTTAAAAAACTTAGATTTTAACTAGAAATTAACTAATATGAGTTTTTTTTAAGCTAAATTTCAAAAATTACAAAGAAAAAAAACGAAAACATTTTTTGAAATAAAATTAATTTGCAGGTTTAAAAATTTGGAAATATTTTGTTTTTTGTACTTATCATAAAAAAATTAACTAATATGAGATTTTTTAGCTTAAAAAAAAAAACAATAAAGTTTCCATTTCTAAAAACTATGAAATAATAATTAAATTTAAATTTTTATTTAAATATCAATGAAACTACATTTTTATTTCTTTTTATAATCAAAAGTTAAATTAAAAGTTATTTTGTGATTTTTATAATGAAAATTAAAAATATATTTTTAATTTTTAAAATACAAATAATTTTTCAATTTTTAAAATATTCATAGCATTCAATTGAATTGAGTTCGATTTATTCGAAGCAAATTCAAAAATTTCGTACACAAATTTCCTCAAGCATTTCTAAGAATTGGAAACAAAGGAAGCATTTTATTATGAAACATAAATTAGAAATTGCAAATTGGGAATAATATTTCAGTGTTTTAGTAATTGTAACGAAACTATTCGGAATTCGACAGTCTTGTATTGAATAACTAGAGATTAAGAGTGAATTATGTTATGTGGAAATCCGAAACTCTGTGAGCTGTGGTTCTAATTTAAGCAGGCGTTAATTAATACCCATTGGTGATATTTATTAATGCAACTAGACGCATCCAGCTGTCCTATAACCAGGCAACCTACGGCGCAGTCTAATTGTAATTGGACCCAGGGATACACGTGTCCAGGGATGACAAGAGACCATGGAGGGTAAGGGTAAGGGTTAGGCATAACTAGTTACTACTCAAGAATTTGGAGAGGCTTCCCGATGTGCCATGAATTGTAATGATGATTAAGAGCACAGTTTCCAAATTGAAAGTGGGCTATAAGCTGTTGCCAAATGGCAAATTAAGCCAGCATAAAGAGAGGAAGACAGACAAAGAAAAAGAGAGAGACAAAAGTGTCTTGAAAATGTTTCTAAAATATCAATAATTCAACACACATTATTAAACCAGAATAAATGTAGATCGGCTCGTTTTTTTACTCCACCCAACACTTGTGTTATTTGTCATGTGTATTGTGTTGAGCAAAAACACAAAAGTGTCTAAGCAATAACAACTTTGAATAACACTTTTATTCCAGCTCCCATAGAAAATAATGTTAAGTTATGTTAAAGAGCCAAAACTATTTAAGTATTGAGCAAAAACACAAAAGTGTCTGAGCAATAACAACTTGGAATAACACTTTTTTCAAACTCACACAGAAAAAAGAATGTTATTTTAAATGAAATTCGAAATTTTTAGTTTTATATTGCTACTTTAGAAATAAAATTTAAGCTAAATAAATAAAATATAAGTCCGATTATCAAAGTTATACAATTGATTCAAGTAAATATATCATCAAGGCAGTATCTGGTATTGAAAAGTTTTGGATACAAGAAACTTTAATTCATAAAAAATACTCTTTCTATAAATTATTTTACCAAAGTACTTCTAACGTAGATTTTATATTTGATTCAATAATTAATCCAGTAAACAATAATATATTTAGTAAAATAATACTATTCTGCAGGCACTGAAAATAATCGTTATTGATCAAAAATTCTACTTAAAAAATCAACCATAAGAACTAGGACAATTTTTGTTTCAAATATATAACAATTTTTGTATTTAGAATATCTCTGCAAACAGCTAATAAACTCATACTTCAAAAATATCTTTAAAAACTTTTTAAAATATAAAAAAAAATTTTTTTTAATCACAAATAATTAAATAAATAAAACTCTTTGTTCTGACTGGCTCACTGACTGACACATCAACGTGTAGGTCAAACGGCTAAAGGTAAAGAGTTGAAGTTTTCACACAAGATGAGACAATTTCATTGCGCAATAAGACGGCGTTTTGCAAAATTCCACCTGCAAGTGTGTTTACCTGAGGTCAGAGGTCAAGGAATTGCTTTGTATGAAAAAATTGTTTGTTTCTAAAGATATCTTAACCAGATTAGATGTCTGGGACTGTCTCTTACATTCTGACCAAATTTGGTCAAAGTCGGATTACTATATCATATAGCTGCCGTAGGAATAATCGGATGAGAATTAAGCTTTAGTATGAAAAACTTTTTTGTTTCCTATGATATCCAAACCATATTTGTAGATTGTATATTTGGGACTGTCTCTAACATCCTGGCCAAATTTCGCTCTTTAAATAACAGTTTTTATTTAAATAACAATTTTTATTTCCTCCCATGAGAGATGCGGAAACGGAAGTTTTCCAGTGTCATATGGAGTGTGTCATAAACTTGCCACACAGAGTCATCAACTTGAACATCAACATCAACAGTTGTCAACGGAGCTCATTGAACCTGCACTATCTAAAGACACCACCGACACCACAATATCCGTAATTCGCATTAATCGCGTGCCTTGGTCTAGACTACATTGCCACGCCCACAGCCCACATTGCAAATGCAGCTGGAGTTGATTGACTGGCGTTGCCACGTTGTCAAACTTAATTAACTGATGAAAAAAAAACATTTTTCTTAAAATTTTAAAACTCAAATTGATTAAAGTATACAATTTAAAAAAATGTATCCCTTATTTTGAATTAAAAATAAAATATTTTGTACAAAAAAAAATTTTATGTTTTTCTTATAATTTGTTTAAAAAATATATATATATTCAATTTTCTGAAAATTAATAAACCAAACTTGATTACAAAATTGTTATTTTAAGTTTTCTTTCTTTGAAGCAAAAAAAAAATTTTTTTTATTTTGAAATTTTAAAAAAACAAATATTTTGATAAAAAATAATTAAAAGATATTCTTCAGATTTTTTGTATACATAAAAATAATGATCAGTTTTCTTAAAATTAACACACGAAAAAGTATATTTTTGTATTCCTTTACAGCAATTAAAATATTAAATGTTATACATAAAACAAATACTTAAAAAAAATATTTTCTATAGAATTTCCCAGCAATTTAAATGAAACTTATTATTATTAAAGGCGCTAGTCATAAGAATTTTCGTATAAAGTGAATCAACAACAAACAATAAATATTTGGTTGTCAGTGTAAAGTTCCGAATCCCAATCTGAGTCCGGTTTAAAATATATAACAATAACTATTCAGTTTTCAAAAAAATTAAAGAACACATCTTCATTGCGAAAAAAAAATGCTAGTATATTTTTATTTCTTTTTTTAACAATTGGTCTTAAATAAAATATCTTATTTTTAAAAATTAAAAGTTTTTTTTATAATTTTTCTATAGAATTTCCCAGCAATTTAAATGTAAACTTAAACTGCTAGTCACAAGAATTTTCGTAGAAAGTGAATCAACAATATGTGTTTGTCAATGTAAAGTTCCGACTTCAATCTCAGCCCCGGCTTAGAAGGCAACAAGTGTCGATTACAAAGGGGACAGAGGAAGAGATTTTGTTAGTCGGGATCAATTACCGCTAACGTTGTCATGCAACTGTCTCGACGCTAATTACATTTAAATCGCTTTTAGCTAGGAAAATAAATAAGTCTACATACACCGAGAAAAAAAGTTCGGGATTCCGGGATAAAATCAATGCAATGCGGAAATTCCGGATTTTCTTAAACCAAGCATATTAAAGTCAAGCAGCTTAAAGTTCGAAATATTCTAACTGCATTTACACTGATTAAAAAAAGATTGTTTTATCAAGATTTTGGTCTCAGAACTAAGAATTTTTATCTAAAAAAAACGTGGAAAACATAAAATTCTTAAAGTTAGAAAACACATCTTGACTTTAAGAACATTTTAAGTAAGACTAATTTGTAATTTGTAAGACTAAATATAAATTCTGGTGAAATGGTTGAGATATCTCAATAAAAAAAATTTTTTCTTCCTAAAACTTGATTTTTGACCGGTCTTTTATATTGCAGCTATACGATATAGTAACCCGACTTTGACCAAATTTGGTCAGAATGTAAGAGACAGTCGGAAACATATAATCTGTAAGTTTGGTTCAGATAACTTAAGAAACAAAAAAGTTTTCCCTGACCTTTGACCGGAGTTTGACCCACTTGCAGGTGGAATTTTGCAAACCGCCGTCCTATTGTCCGATGTTATGTGAAAATTTCGACTTTTTACCTTAAGCTTATATTAAAAACTAAAATTTTGTAGATTCATATTCTTAGTATTAGTAATTTGGTCCTAAAATGGTTTTATTTATGTTAAGAATAAAATATAAAAAGCGGAACGCTCTTGATTTTAGAAATTGTTCTTTTTTCTTCAGTGTAGTTTTAAGTTAATTTGCAACTTTTCACATGAATATTGTGGCCGCGGTTTGATGCTAAGGACTTTCCTAGACACTTAATTAAATACCACGGAAAACGAACCACGAGATTGTCGAGTTTTAAGCATAAGCTACACAGGATGAGAATTGAGAATGGGAATACAGAGAGGTAAACCACATGATGCACTTGACAGACGCGAAATATTTTTATTTTCAATTAATTCGGACAAACTACGGCGACGAATGGCATCCGTCGCATTCACAATTTTCATTCACATTCACAATTTCTCTTTAGGCTTTTTCTTCTTCTTCTTTTTCTTGCCTCAAGCAGCTGTCAGGCATCTGTGTGGCACTTCATTTGTAGTCCTTGCCTCAGTTTGCATTTAAATATGCAGAAAATAAAAATATTAAGACTCAAAAATACCCTGCACATCAAACAGACAATGAAAATTATGATTAAAATTGACATTTTCATTATTTAAGATCAGGTAACGAAACTTTTATAAGTTTTAAAATTAAAATTGCAATCTAAGAATTATTTTCAAATTAATACTTATTTTTAATGTTCATTTAGAAAATTCAAAATAGAAATTATAGTCAGTTTTTATTTATTAGCTAAAAATAACATTTATTTTTTGTTATAATAATGATAATAATAATCATTTTTTCATTAAATATCACAAATAATAAGTATTTCTGATTTCTGACAAATAAGAATTATTCCGTAACTTTTATTTTAAAAATCCAAAATAAATGATAAATTGACTATTTTTAGTATTTTTTGCATCCTTCAGATTCGTCCTTTAAGGACATGTGATATATCATTGGAAAGGTATTGAATGACAGATCAAGAATATTATTAAATTTCAAAAGATATTAAGTTTAACTTTAGTGTTAGATCTTTAAATCAAAAATAAATTTTTTTTCTAATTTTTATTGAAAACTCAAAAATAAGTGTTATTTCGTAAAATTAAAATAATAATTGATCTCTAATAATTATTTGAAATTTAAAAAAAAAAATACATTCGAATTAGAAATAATAAAAAATAAAATGAAGGCTATGATTATTTTAAAATTGACACTAATTAATTAAAAAAAAAAAAAACATCATTATATTAATTTAGCATTAGAATAATCACACCTCATTCTGACACCTACAGGGTATTACAACTTAGTTTACCTTTATTTTCACATCAAACAGACAGAGAAAATAATGAATAAAGTTGACATTTTTATTATTTGCGATGTTGTCGGAAAAATCAAAATAAAAAGAAGATTATGTTTTTTTTTAATTAAAAATTATTCATAAAAAAATAGCAATAGAAGCATCATACCCCATTCTGAAACCTACAGGGTATCAGAGCTCAGTTTACCTTTATTTTCTCATCAAACAGACAGATGAATGAAAATAATGAATTTTTAAAAATTGTCAGTATTTAATTTTAAAAAAAGCATCATTAAATTAATTTAGCAATGAATCATCATACCCTATGCTGACACCTACAGGGTATCAGAGCTCAGTTTACCTCTAGACGGTGCACATTTATTGCACACGAAAAACTCTCATTCACATTTTATTCCAAAGCTGAAACTGAAGCTACAGACAGGACGCACTAAGGACTAAGGACTCGGGAAACAGGAAGGAAAATCGGGGCGGAAAAGCGAAGGAAAAGTGCTGAATAGAGGCGACGAGTCGAAAAAGCTGCGTGGCAAAGACAACTTTAATCTCAACTTCAGCAACTTCTTCACAAATTCAACTGTCTGTCTGTCTGTCCGACGCACAGTAGGAAAAAACCGCTGAATTAGCTAATATTAATTCAAAATTTGGAATCTCAAAAATTGTTTCTTTTTTGCTAATTTATTCGATTATTGTTAATTTAATATAAAATGTAGAATCTCGAATATGATTTCTTTTTTTCTAATCTATCCGATAACCAATACATCAAGTATTTTTCAATCAGTTTTGTATAACTTTAATATCGTTATTTATATAATAAAATTATAAACCAACAAAACTAGAATACGATATTTATTTAAAAAGTAATTTGTTTAGTTTATTTTCTTTTTGTTTCTTATTAAATTTCCCTTGTAAAAATTTAATAAATTAAATAAAATATATAAAATTGTATATAAAATTCTATGATTTACATAAAACACATAGAATAAATCTGATAGACGATATCTTTGTGTACTTTGTGAAGATATTAATTAATATAAGCTAATCTAGCGATTTTTTCCACTGTGCGACGCTTTCTCAGACTCACTGTGACTTTAACTGAATGCCACAAATTTAAATCTGTATAGAAATTTATTACGATTATATCTAGCTGCAAGAGAACTTATTACGATTTTCATTTTGCTGATTTTCCAGACAGATATTGTGTCATCATCGTCGTGGTTTTCCGTCTTGTTTATGTTGTTGACTTTCGAGCCAAATGCGAAAATTCATCATCAATCAACATCAACATCAGGTTGAACTAAAGACGCCCCACGACGATTGAAATCAAATGTCAATTAAATAAATCAAATATTCGCAGCTATGTTAATTTCTAAAGATTTGAACGACTTCAACTCAACAATATGGAAAATTTATGGTCGATTGATTAACTTTAATTATTTCTTAGATTAAAAAAAATACAAATCAAAAATAAGAGTATTATCTGATTTTCATTTTAAAAGTTTCAAATATGAGTTATTCCGTAACTTTAATTTTAAAAATCAAAAATAAAAGTTCAATTAACTTTATTTAAAATTTTGTGGATATAATTTGAAAGGTATTGAATCATAGATCAAGAAAATTTTGGTAATACACGATTTGGTTTAAAGATATTCAATTCAACTTTAATTTTTGATTTTTTAATTAAAAGTTGCGGAATAAGAACTCTATTTTTAAATAAAAATCAAAAATAATTGTGATTTCGTCACTTTTAATCACAAATCTAACTTGAATAACTATTTTGCAGTTTTAAAATAAAAATTAAAAATAAGATATACAAATGATTTATCTATCTATATATATAAAACTCTTTGTCCTGACTGACTGACTGACTGACTGACTGACATATCAACGTGTAGGAGAAACGGCAAAAGGTAAAAAGCTGAAATTTTTACACAACATAGCTGAGACAATTTCATCGTGCAATAAGACGGCGTTTTGCAAAATTCCACCTGCAAGTGTGTTAACCTGAGGTCAGAGGTCGTGGAATTGCTTTGTATGAAAAACTTTTTTGTTTCTTAAGTTAACTTAACCAAACTCATACTAGAGGTTAACATACATAATTTTAATTTTCAGGGGCCGGAGCCCCTTAGTATTATATAAATTGTAAATAGAAGTTTTTGACTGAAATCGCCAATTAAGACTAAAATGGGAATTTTAGTGTATTCCATATTTCCGTAACATTTTTCCATCACATTAATTTATTTAGTTCAAATGTGCATTCATAACTTCTATTTGGGGTCCTCGATTTATTTTTAATTAAAATAAAATAATCGTCGAGCAAAGTTTCATACTTATCAGGAACATTTTAAAAATTTGACTTGTAAAAGTTTTCTGATTTGTAATTTAAGGCTTTTGAAGTACAATAAATCCACTAACTACGTGTTTTTACTTCTGCACGGAATTAATTATGTAAAAGTATGTATAATTATACAGAAATATACGTATATGCGGCATTATTCAGTTGCCAAAGCAATTAATCTGCTTATAATTATGTGAATCCCCCAGTTCTTGAACTTTCAACTGCCTTTAAGTGATAACTTTAATTATTGATTTTTGTTTTGAGCGGAAAGTAGCAACAGTGGGACACAACCACGCCCACTCCCCGCCCACTCGCCCTACTGGGTGCTGTTTAACGGACTGTGCGTGTGACATTTCTATCATTTAATTACCAACGAGTAGAAGTATTTTTATACCCTAAGAGAGGCAACCCACCTAAGTTTATTTTCAGAAGAAAATATAGTTTTTTTTTATAATAAAAGTTTTAACTCCAACAAATTATTTACTTTAATTTCCGAAATATTGGAAAGTTCATTTTCCCGCCTCCACATGAAGAAAATACGAAAATTTTCTAATCTGAAAATATTACTGTGATGGGATAATGAATAAAAAGTTATTTACTTAATTGTCATAGTTAATAAATAAATTAATAAATATCATATAAAATATAATTCCTGCATATCAAGTGGATAAGACCTAGTTAATTCCCCCTTTTTTGCAATAAATATAGATAAATACAGGGTATAAAAATATATTACATATTTTAATGCGCTTTATCTTATCTGAATATTTTATTGCAATGGATTAATAAACATAAATAATTTTTCAGAAATCTGTTACAACTAACAAAAATTATCTGGATGAACTGAGAAGTTTTAAATACACAATTTTTTAAACGGGATATACTGAAAACTGAATAAAATAAAAATAATTATGATCTTAATAAAAAAGAATCTTAAAATAAAATTAAATTCCTTGTTTTATAAGCAATAATGTTAAATAAAAATAATTATGATCTTAATAAAAAAGTATCTTAAAATAAAATTAAATTCCCATTTTTATAAACAATTATTTATTATTAAAAATTAAAATAAAAAAAGAAATATTTGTTATTTATTTTATTTAGATCAAAAGATAAGATATATTATTTTTATATAAATTTTGATAAAAATCAACACATAATTCATGTCTTAATTTTTAAATTTAATTTTTTTTTTTAAATTTGAAGATAGCCTTTATTATTATTATTATTAAATGATACAAAAAATAAAAAAAAATTTTTGTTATTTTTTTTATTCGGATCAAAAGATAAGATATATTTTACTCATTTACATTGTTTGAAAAAAGTAATAATAATAATTAAAAATTTGCATCTTGAAATTTAAATGTTATGTATTAAATTTATATATATAATATATACTAGAAAGCTCCGCCCACTGCTCGCTTCGCTCGCGGAATTGAAATTTAGTTAATAATGTTAATTAAGTTTCGTCAAAGTAACCTATAGTATGAGTTGGGTTGAGATTTCTTTAGAAAAAAACCATTTTCATCCTGATCGATAATTTGCATTATATTGTTCCTATGGCAGCTATATGATATTAATCCAACTTTGACTAGTTTTGGTCAGAATGTGAGAGACAGTCCCAAAATATAATTTGTAAGTTTGGTTTGAATATCTTAAGAAACAAAAAAGTTTTCATACAAAGCAATTTCATGACCTCTGACTGAATTTGAGCCACTTACAGGTGAAATTTTGCCAAACCCCGTCTTATTGCTCGACGAAAAGGTCTAAGCTATGTTGTGTTGGCCTACAAAATTTTATATATATAGATAGGGTATGCTGTAGTTGAGCTTTACCTTTTTAATCGATGTGTAGTCCCAGACGGGAGGAGATCCGCAAGTGGTTGAGGCAATTGAAGTGGTGCGTGTGGTGCGAGTGTTAACCAAATTGCGTAGCAAAGACAAGTTTTTGGCGCAACATGTGCCTAATTTATGCCACACACACACACACACACACGAACACACACACACATGTGCTCATGTATATTTAAACACATGGGCCAAAAATGTTGTCGTTGATTAGTTTATATGTTTTCGTTGAGGGTTGTTGTTGCTCTGCTCGTTAGACCCTGTACTTTAAATATTGTTGAGCAGTAACACAAAAGTGCCTGAGCAATATCAACTTGGAATAACACTTTGTGCAAGTTCACAAAGAGAAAAAACCAAAAAGTTAAGGTTGCCAATTTCAATTTTAATCGTATTATTAAAATAATTGATTCATCGCAATTTTTATTTTAAAATTTATAATTTTTGTGTCTGGGCAATAACACAAAAGTGGCTGAGCAATATCACATTGGAATAACACTTTCTGAACATTCTCACAAGGAAAATAATGTTATTTTAAAGAGAAAAAACCAAAAAGTTGAGTTTGCCAATTTTAATATTATTTTTTAAGCATTTAAATAATTTATTTATCGTAATTATTACTTTAAAACTTAGAATAGTTAGGGTTCCTGACAAGAGCGCAAAAAGCACCTTGGAAATAGTTTTTAAATATTATAAAACCATTTTTAATTTTTATTTTCATTATAAAATCCCAAAACAAAATTCTTTTCAATTTTTCAAATAAAAATTATTTTTGAACTTTTTTATAAAATCAACATATAGTTTTTATTTTATAAGTTTTGTTTTAACATTTTATTTTCTTTTATTTTTATAAACGTTACGATCCCTTGTTTTTTTCTATTTTAGTTTTCAAAATTTGCTTGCTTTACCCAATGAGTACAGGGTGTCAGAGAGTCGGGTTCGCTGCAATGTTGACTTTTCTAATAGCTGTTGTTTGATTCCATTTTAGCCGCCACACCGCACATTTGTTCGCGTGTAATGGAATTTTGTGGGGCCTCAAGGTGCCGTATAACATTCAAATAGATCAGTCAAATTATAATTAAGACACATGCGAACATGTATGTGCAAGTACAGACATGTTTGTGAGTAAAATACTATAGTATTCACATGTATAATTGATATAGCCGTAGTTATATCAGCATTTAGTTGAGTCCTTTTGTATTAACGACTTTTATTTGAGCTTTTCAATAAATATTGAAACAAATTAAATCAATGTTTCATATAAAACGCAACCAGAACTATTTAATCTTATAAATATGGAACTAGAGGTCAATTCATCAGTTTGAAAAACATCCCACACAAAATCTTTAATTTACCTGCCTTGTAAAAATCCTGATATGACATTAAAATGATTTAGGAAGCTGATAATTATTAATAATATATAAAAAAAAAACAGGTAAATTTTCATTTAATTTGTAACCATTTCTTCCTAAAAATCAATAAAAAAAATAAGATTTAATAAAATTTTGGCAGATGTTTAGTAACTGTAATTAAATCACCATAAATCATATACGTTTTTTAAAAATAGTTATAAAATAAATTAAAAATATGTCTATATAATATAATAAAATGTAAAAAATAAAGTAAAAATTTAAAATAAATAGAACTGCTAAAATACAGTTTTTTTAATTTAATTTAAAAAATTTATTTAAAATAGCAACAGAAAATGTTAAAATTTATGCTTATTCCTCGTAACAGTAATAATTTTAAAATAAATAAAAAGTATAAATAAAATATATGTTGATTTTTATAAAAAAAATTGACAAATATTTTAAATTTTTATTTTCAAAACTGAAAAATAATTTTTGTTATAAACTTTTATTATAAAAATTGAAAAATAATTTAAAATATTTAATATTTATTTTTTGATCAAAAAAGTAGAGCTAAAATTAATTTTTATAATTTAAATTTAAAAAAAAATAATTTTCCATTATACTATAAATGGAAATTTAATTTTTATTTTATAATATTTATTTCTTGATCAAAATATAAGAGTTAAAATTAATATTTATAATTTAAATATTAAAAAAAAAAAGTTTATTTTGTTTCCCGGAAAAGTATATCTAACATTTTCCCATTTATCTTTATAATTTCTTCAAGTTCAATATTTTTAAACTCACAACTCTCAATGATAATGTTAAGTTAAGTAAGTTAGATGTGTGTTTATTGTCAGTAGCAGTTTATTTTCATATTCATTTCGACATCCTGTTGCATATTTCCAATTTTGTTAATAATTTTTACACGAATTTTCCGCATCGATGCACAGTCAATTACATTTATGACTGCCAAATGTACATATGAAAATGATTTTTGTGACAGACGATTCGATGGTTTTCTGTGTGGGCACATTTTCAGTTTTCATTTTAATAACTATTGACATATAATGGCCATATTTTGTTTCCCCTTTGCAGATTTTCTGAGAAATCAATTTATACTTCAATGCATTGCTCATTATAACAGCTAATTTTAATATAATAATAAGAACCATCACATTTTATTTAAATCCATTATTCAAAATATTAAATAAACCTACGCGACAGTTACAAACACTTGACATTTAATTAAAAATAATACACATACATTACAAAATATGTATTTTGCAATTACATTTTAAAAATTCAAGTGGAAATAATTCGCAATTCACGTGTCGTATGCGTAATATTGATTTGACCGCCGCCTTGTAATTGTGATAAATGTTATATGGCAATTAAAATATAAACATTACTTATATACTTATATCATGTGAAATTTTCAAGCTCAGCTGAGTATTTTTATTAATTCAAGGGACGTATACGTAATATCAATAATTGCCTTTAATTCTGATATTTAATTATACATTTTTTTTAATTGTAAAAAAGATATATTCTTTTTGAGGATTTTTATGACTTCTGAAAATTATAATTAAAATAAACAAATCTAGCTGTTTTCCTACTGCGAATCGGTTGCATTTATTAAAAAATAATACGTATACGTAATATCATTTATTGCCTTTAATTCGGTTTATTTTAAATAAATTTTTTTTAAAGCAAAAAAAACATTTAAAACTTTTTAATTGAAGAAAAAAAGTTTTATTCTTTTTGGCTAGTTTTCTGACTTGTACAAATTTTTAATTAATTTAAATTAATTCATTTTTTAATTAAATAACCAGACAAAAAAAAACAAGAGTAAAAACAATAAGAATAGCAAAATTTATTATTTGCATGATTGGCATCGAGTGGAATTAATTCGCAAATCACGTGTCGTATACGTAATATCGGCAATTGCTTTGACCTTAGACTTGTAATTGTGATAAATGTTACATGTAATATGCCAACATTTGTCACATAATTAAAATATATAACAATACTAATTAATTATGCATTATTAAATATTATTTATATCCAGTGACATTATTAGTTCAAGTTACGTATACGTAATATCAATCATTGCCCATAAAATGTATATACTTTTGGACGATTTTTTTGACTTCTGAAAATTAGAATTAATATAAACAAATCTAGCTTTTTTTCTACTGTGAATCGGTTGCATTTATTAAATAATAATACGTATACGTAATATCAATAATTGCCTTTAGTTCTGATGTTTATTTTAAATTACTTTTTTTAATAGAAAAAAACTTAATTTTCTTTTTAATTGAAAATAAAATAAATTTTTTTGGCGAGTTCTCTGACTTAAAAACCTGTTGAATTAATACAAATTAATTAATTCATTAAATAAATAAGAGTAAAAACAATAAGAGTAATATATATATATATATATATATATAATAATACATTTTTTGAATTGTCAAAAAAAAAATATTCTTTTTGACTTTTTTGACTAATTAATATTTTCCTACTGTGAATCGGTTGCATTTATTAAATAATAATACGTATACGTAATATCAATAATTGCCTTTAATTGTGATGCTTATTTTAAATTACTTTTTTTTAAAGCAAATAACACTTAATTTTCCTTTTAATTAAAAATAAAATATATTTTTTCTGGCGAATTCTCTGACTTAAAAAACTGTTTAATTAATACAAATGAATTTATTTATTAAATAAGTAAGAGTAAAAACAATAAGAATAGCAACATATTTCATTTGCATGATTGCCTCAATTTTCCTCCTCATCATTCATCATCATCATCAGCATTATCCTTATCATTATCATCCTCATTCGCATCCACATTCTCACATTTGTGATATAAATTCTTTCTTGCGCCTGCTGGCTGACTGATAAGATAGTAGCTCCACATTCCTTTCACCTTTCTCCCCTTTCTTGCCACCTTTGTGGCCCTTTCATAATTAGTTTGACGGCGAAGTATATATAAATATATGTATGTAGGCCATATTGGGAGACTATGGGCTTATTTTTGTTTAATTTTAGCCGCGCATTGTTGTCAGAGAGAATAATGAGAATAAATCGACCGAATGCTGATTAGGTTTATTAAGCAGAGAAGCCGCGAGGAGAAAAATAATAATGTTGCACTTGGGGCCATGAATCGTGGCCGGAAGTGGCTTTTGATAAGCCTTATATTACTCCACAGTTATCCAAAAGTTAGCTATCAATTGATTAACACATTGCTCTAATTAAATTCCATTAATAATATCAAATAATAACACATCAAATAACAGTCAAATCTTTACCTAAAATACAAGAAATTTAAATTTATTTGGTTTTTAACTCCAGCGACCTTTTGTGTTATTATAAATGTGTTTTGTGTTAAGCAAAAACATAAAGTGTCTGAGCAATAACAATTTAAATTAACACTTTTGACCTTGGCTTTGCTAACACACACTTTTGACCGCAAATTTATTAAATTATTTATTATTTAACAATTAAAATTTGGCATTATTTGCAGATTATTAAACAACAAACCAAAAAATATATTACAAATATGGCAAATAGTTAAAATATTAAATAATTAAAAACAAATAATATATATAACAAAAAATTATAATCAGGGATTAAAACCGAAACGAATATCGGTTTCAGTTACGTTTTCGGTTATGCTCGAATTAAGGTTATCGGTTATGGGTTATGCAAAATCTTGGAGTATCGGTTTCGTAACGGTTATCGGGTTTTTATAAGTTTCGGTTTAAAAATACCAGTTTGGTTTCGGTTCACAAAAAAAATAATAAAAATTATGGTTGACCGAAATAAATAGTGTTATTCATTGTTTTACATGAAAAAAGACTTAATGCCCTTTTTAGTCTGGAAAATAATGTTATCTGGTTACTGGAAGGGAATGAACTTCGATTATTTTGATTTTACTGATTTTTATTAACTTTGAGCTGCCATAACTTTGTCAAAACTCAATCAATTTCCATGCGCAATGTAAATTTTATCATGATTTTACCTCTAAGTTCGGTCTGCATTTAAATTTAATTTGAAAATTTTGAAAATCTCGAATTTTTTCGAAAAATACAATGTAAATTTTAAAAAACTTTTTAAATTTTCAAAATTAACAAAATTTAAATGCAAAATTTATCAAAGTTGCTCAGTAGCTGCGACGGCCAGAACCGAAATTAACCCTTATAAATGAATCGGTTACTAAACGGTTATTTTGGCTTAGAAAGTTTCGGTTTATGTGTTTCGGTACAGTGGAAAAAATTATTTTCATTTACGATTTCAGTTACGGTTACAAATTTCAATCGGTTTTTATCGGTTTAAGGTTACGGTTTCGGTTAAGGTTTTAATCCCTGCTTATAACAGTCCCTGATTTGAACATAACAAAAGTTGCGAAAAGTTGTTGTCAATATTTCAGCATCAATGCGAATTTTGTGGCATTTGCGACATGCAGACAAAAAGACAAACCGACAAACAGACAAACAACGATGCCACAAGAGACACACACAGAGTTGAGAGTTGAGAGTTGCGGCAACTGAAAGTCAATTTAAATATCAATAAATATCGGATTTGAGGCAGAACTTGAACTGCGGTTACAAACGTGGATAAAAGTGCATTGACATCGGAACAAGTCCTAATGGCTTTTCATATTGAGAGTTGCGTTTTCTGTTTCCAGTTTTCAGTTTCCAGTTTTTGTTTTTCTTGTTATATATATATTTGCGGGCAACGAAACTTATTCCTACACTGATAAAAAAAATAGACTATAAAATCCAGATGTTGGTTTAAGAAATACGAGAACTTAAAGTTAAAAAATGCATCTTGATTTTAAGAGCATTTAAAATAAGTTCTTATTAATAAAATCAGTAGTAAAATTAGTATAAGAATATATGCTCTTAAATACTCAAGACAAAAAAATAAAAAAATAAGGCAGGTTTTAAAATTCATAATTTCGTTTATTGTTGTTTTATTTTGATATAAATCAAAAAAACGATCCTAAACTCACATCTTTCGTCGAAAAAACATTTTCAAATTAATTTTCTAAGCAATTCAATCCTGAATTATTTTAGTTTTTCTGTCTTTCTGTCAATTTTCTTAAAAATTAAAAATAATGATTATTTGATGAAATCTCTTTTCCAGCATCAAAAAGTGGATTACAATGCAAAGAAAACACATCAATTCTGTTCATAAAACTTGTAATTGATGAAATAAGTTAATATATACTATATTTCATACGAAGTAAACAAAAAACATAAAAAAAAAATGGAACCAAATGTTGCGTGCGACAATGATTAAAATAAAATAAAACAAAAACTACTTAATATTTTTAAATCAAATAAAAAACATTATAAAGAAATATCAATACATAACATTTTAAAATTAATTGCGTTAAAATATTCGTTCTGATTTCGGCTGAAATCAGTATTTGAACTGGACGCCAAAAAAGTGACTTCTGTTTGAGTCGCGTGCGAATTTCTTGGATTTTTGTAAATATATTTAAAACGAACATTTACCCAAAATCAACCTTAGCAACAATTATAGTGCTAATCAAGAGCTATAAGTTTCGGCATTTGTCAAAATAAAATAAAGTCTTGGCATATGTTTTTTTTCACATTAGAAAATTTCCCATATTCATATTTTCCTAACAATTTAAGATTTTTATTCTTATATTAAGGGCCTTCGCCACAAGCTCACTTCTCTAGCGGAAATGAAAATTAGTTATGTTAATAAAGTTTAGTCAAAATAACTTTTAGTATGAGTTTGGTTCAGATATCTTAAGAAACAAAAAAGTTTTTCATACTAAAGGTTAATTTGCATCCGATTGTTCCTATGGCAGCTATATGATATAGTAATCCGACTTTGACCAAATTTGATCAGAATGTAAGAGACAGTCCCAAACATCTAATCTGTAAGTTTGGTTAAGATAACTTAAGAAACAAAAAGTCTTTCATACAAAGCAATTTCCATGACCTCTGACCTGAAGTTGACCCTCTTTCAGGTGGAATTTTGCAAAAAGCCGTCGTAATGCACGTTAATGTGTCAGTCAAGATGAAAGTTTTTGATTTTAAAAGTTGATCTCTTTTTTCTCAGTGTATACTCATCGCACCCCAAAAACACATTCACATTTGTATTCACATTTGTATTCACACTGCGCACACAGACGCTTGTCAGACGAGGGAAGGTCAAGGGGAATCATGGGGGAATCGGTTGGACTTATTTTCGGGTCGGTAAATACTCGCAGGCAGTTAACAAAATCAACAAACATTTTAGGACTTGGCTTAGTTTGACAAAGCATTGGCCAAATGATTATGCATTTAATCTAACACAGTTATTATAGACAGTTAGATAGATAGATTATCCAAAAGATCTTAGTTTAATTGTGTCTGTAATTAGTTAAAGCCTAGACAACGAAACTTAAGATAATACAATGCAATAATAATGGGTATTTTTGTTGGAATTATAAAAACAAACAAAAAATATTTAAAGACTCTTATTTTATAAATCAAATTCAATAATTATTTGTGATTAAAAAAAAAAATTAAGAATAATTTTTGTTGATTTTTATTTATTCCGTCTTTTAAAAGTGTTTTTGATGATTTTTTTGAATAAAATTCCTTAGAGACTTTAATTTCTGATTGATAAATTTAAAAATTCCCATCGGATAGTTCATTGAATGTCTTGAAAATTTGAATTTTCAAAAATTTTCAAAATGAACAAAATTCGAATGCAGAAAGAATTTAGAGAATGCTTAAATTTACATTGCCCATGAACCGAAATTAACCTTATAAATAAATCGGTTACTAAATGGTTATTTCGGTTTGTGGGTTTCGGTACAACGGAAAAAAATTTTTTCGGTTACGGTTTCAGTTACGGTTACAAATTTCAATCGGTTTTCATCGGTTAAGGGTTACGGTTAAGGTTTTAATCTCTGATTTGAATACAAAATTGCACTTGTTCTTAGAGTCGATGTTTTTAGTTGCATTTTGGATCAATAACGATTATTTTCAGTCTCTGCTAATAAATGAGCAGAGTTCAGTTGTAAAACCTCAAAACTGTAAGAAAGCAAAGTTATGTTTTGGATTTGAAGAATGTCTATCGACATTCCAATTGTCTAGTCATAAAGCGTGTGAAAATAAAAACAAAGGAAAAGCTTGCCTACTTTTTGGGGCACCCACTGGGAAACAGCTCACAAAATATACAATATATAAGTATCTGTGTATGTGTGTGTGTGTGTGTGAGTGTGTATATATGTGTGTGTGTGTGTGTGTATATGTGTGTGTGACACGCACGTAAATTCAAATTGGCTCATTTATCTTATTTCACTTTTCTTACCCATTTCAAAAGCAAAAAGACATGAACCGAAAGTAGAAAATAAACGATTTCTCTTTTATTTTCATACACACACAAAATATATGCATATATATATATATATATATATATATATATATTTCTTTTTGTTATTAGCCCAGTACTAAATGGAAACACAGCCTTATCGATTTCTGACAACTTTTGTTTGTTCATATTAATCAAATAAAAATTGTTATCTAAGAATTATTTCGAGTTACAAAATAACACTAATTTTTAATTTTCATTTTAAAAATGCAAAATACTAATTATTTTTTAATTTTCATTTATTATTTACGTTATAACTTATTATTTTTTTAAATCATTGAATTAATTTGTTTATTAAAAATAAAAGTTATTACAGGTTTGTATTTTAAAAGTTACAAATAAAAATTATTCCGCAACTTTTATTGTAAAAATCAAAAATAAAAGTTAAATTGACTATTTTCAATATTTTTTGGATCCTTAATATTCGTCCTTAAAGGACATGTGATGCATAATTTGAAAGGTATTAAATCATAGACCAAATATATTCAATTTAAGTTTTATGTTTAATTTTCAAAATTATTTTAAAAAAATCCAAAATAACTCTTAGTCCAAATTTTTATAGAAAAACTTAAAAATAAATGTTATTTCGTAATATTAAAATAAAAATTGATCTTTAGTAACTATTTTGCATTTTTTAAATAAGAATTAGAAAGATTTATATTTTATATATATTGTAAATGAAAGTTTTTGGATCATATCGCTAATTAAGACTAAAATAGGAATTTTAGTGTACTTCATATTCACATTGATTTAGCTAAGATTTTCATTCATAATTCTTATTTACGGTCCTTGGTATAAACAATTATATCTCAGAGACTATAAAAGTTAGAGCAATCAAATTTGGTGACAATACAAAAACAAAAAATTACGATTCTAAAATTCTAATTTAATATTTCTGATTTTATTAGGAATTTTTTATGTATGTATTCAGAATATTATTCTTAAATTAAGACAATATGCGAATAAAATGTTAACGACTCAACATTAAAAAGTCAAAGAAGCCTAAAATATTTTTTCTAACTCAAAAAAATGTACAGAACCCCGAAAATCAAAATATTGCTGAGAAAACTCGCGCTTGAATCAAGTATTTTGTACTTGGTTTAAGAAAATCCGGAATTACCGCACTTCTGACACCAAATTGGATGGGGATTTAAAAAATATTTTTTTAAATTTATATATCATTAATGGTGATTGAATTCTAGATCCTAATACTGGGCATCTAACAGTCGAGCAACTCTAGTGTCGCGTTCTTTCTTGTTTTTTGCTTGTTCTGTGAAGACTTTAAAACAAATTCACGCACATTCGCAAGTTATTAATATTTATACAGATATTTTTTTATTATTTTGACTGGCATTTTTCACAAGCTGAGAAAATTTTAAAAGTCGCGTAGACATGAGAAGTTTTGAAATACGCATACGACATTTGAATGATTTTAAACGCATTAGCATATAAAATACTTCACTTCACTTATTCACTTCCTCCCCTCCAGTTTATTCAAACAAGCGTCAAACTGAAGCGAAGGGAACTTTGAGCACAACAAGTTTCACAAACAAACATTTAACATAACACCATAAAAGCACAGCTTTATAAAACCAACTTCTTAAATCAAGATTATTCATCTTACATATTTTGTTTTAAAAATAAGACCATTTAAAGATCAAATTACTAATACTATGAATCAGGGATTAAAACCTTAACCGAAACCTTAACCTTTAACCGATAAAAACCGATTGAAATTTGTAACCGTAGCTGAAACCGTAATCGAAAATATGTTTTTCCACTGTAAACCGAAACTCTTTAAACCGAAATAACATTTATAAGGGTTTATTTCGGATACGTCGCAGCTACTGAGCTACTGAGCAACTTTGATAACTTTGAACTGCCATAACTTTGTCAAAACTCAATCAATTTCCATGCGCAATGTAAGTTTGAGCATGATTTTACCTCTTAATTCGTTTTGCATTTAAATTTTGTTCATTTTGAAAATTCAAATTTTCGTAATTTTTCGAAAAATAATAAAAAAAATTTGAAATTTTCAAAATTTTCAAATGAAACAAATTTAGATGCAGAACGAATACAGAACCTAGTTGAGACAATTTCATCGTGCAATAACACGGCGTTTTGTAAAATTCCACCTGGAAGTGTGTTTACTTGAGGTCAGAGGTCATGGAACTGCCTTGTGTGAAAAACTTTTTTGTTTCTTAAGATATCTTAACTAAACTTACAGATTAGATGGTTGGGACTGTCTGTAACATTATGACCAAATTTGGTCAAAGTCGGATAGGATGCAAATTAACCTTTAGTATGAAAACCTTTTTACTTCTCAAGATATCAAGCCAAACTCACAGATTGTGTATTTGGGACTGTCTCTAACTTCCTGACCAAATTCGGTCAAAGTCTGATTATTGTATGGTATAAAAGTGAAGAAAACTTCTTAAATATATATTTCTTAATTTTTTTGGCTTAACTTTATTAACATAACTAATTTTCATTTACAAGTATAATAATAAAGTTCTTTATGAATGTAATTTTGATCAGATCAGATGCAGAATCCAGAGTTTTAACTTTAAATCAACTCCTGCTATAAAGTATAAAATAAGAATAATAATAATAATATAAGATAATAAGATAATATAATAATAAGATCAAATATTCTTATATTTTCAAGACTACAAATATACAACAAATAAAATAAAAATTGTTTAAATTTTATATACATACACATTTTTTTTGCTTGGTATTTTTATAAATATTCCTTCTTATTTTGGTCAATCGAAAATCTTAAACCATACCGGTATTTTTAAACCGACACTTACAAAAAAAAAACCGATAACTGTTACGAAACCGATACTCCAAGATTTTGCGCAACGAATAACCGAAAACCTTAATTCGAGCATAACCGAAACCGTAACTGAAACCGATATTCGTTTCGGTTTTAATCCCTGCTTAAGAGGCAAGAAAGTTTTTCATACTAAGGGTTAATTTACAAAATTTACAAAATAATGAATATTAAAACTTGGTTTATTTATTTTGTTAGTTGTCTTGAATATTTAAAATTGATTGGTCTTATTTGACATTTTCTTCAAAATCAAAATGTGTTATCAAACATATCAGTGTACAAAAACTATTTAGAATTCGTCAGTCGAGCATACTCACATTGTTGTCAACCGATTTCGTAGCTAAGTCTTTGGTTAAGTCGCAAACATGTTACGATATCCTAAATTGACCGCGACAACAATGTGAAAGCCAATATGCTGCAACAAAGAAATCATCACATAGCAGGCCTCACTGTAGGCATCTGGCTTTTGGCTTTAGGCATTTGGCATTGACCAAGACAAGACCACGCATCAGGCTTTACACCTAAGCCCAGAATAACAAACTCAATCCCTTTTGTTGCACAATCCCAGCACAATCAATTGCTCCACTATGTTGGGCAATTTCACTTCGATAATATAATTGTCCGAGAATCTCGGGTAATATCTGCAGCAGACTGTTAATATATCTGAAATATCTATGCTCCTAGAGCAGAAACAGGCACAATTAACGACTTTGTAATGCATTTGCCATTTCATAGCATTAAAAAAAGTAGGGCTAGTGAAAAATTTTTTAGTTGGCATTGAAAATGAAAAGTAATTAAAATATATTTTTTGGCATTGAATAATTCTAGTGAAATCGCAATTTAATTAGCATTATAATTGAATTTTCGGACTAATTAAATTTGGAAATTTGTTATCTTAAAACTATGTTAAAAGAATGTTAAAAATTTGAAAATAATGTTAAACATTTTAGAAAAATTTGAAAATATGTTAAAAAGAAAAAAAATGCTACATTTTTTTTTTAATTTTTTAAAATTTTTAACATTTTTAAATTTTTAACATTTTTAAAATTTTAAACATTTTTAAAAACTTTTAACAATTTTCAAATTTAAAACATTTTTTAAATTTTTAATATTCATTTAAATTTTTAACAATTTTTTAAATTTTAAACATTTTTCTAAAATTTTTAAAATTTGTTTAACATATTTTTAAGATATCAAATTTTCAAATTTAATTAATCCAAAAAATCAATTATAATGCTAATTAAATTGCGATTTCACTAGAATTATTCAATGCCAAAAATAATATTTTTATTACTTTTCATTTTCAATGACAATTAAAAAATTTTTCACAAGCACTACTTTTTTCAATGCTAGTGAAAAGTCCATTTCATTAGCACTACTTTTTTTAATGCTAATGAAAAAGTAATGGTAATGCTTGTAGGCAAATCTATGTCCTAGAGTATAGATCAAACATTTCCCATCTACCAATTTATGGAAAATTTATCTTGAAACAATTTTTAAGGATCCTACAAGTAAATAATTCTTTACCCAAAAAAATATATATCTCCCTATCATCTTAATAATATTTTTCAAGCTTCATTTTCTTCAGATTATAACCGATGAAATTGCAAAGATCCATATTAACTTTGACACCATATGTAATATATGTATGTTCATAAAAATATATATGGCATTAGTATGATATTTGTAAATGTCTGTAAATTTATTTGGATAAAACAAGTTACAAAATTTTTGATTTTGCTAAAATTTGTATCACATGAAATTTCATATATTATAAAAGTTCTAGAATAAAATAAAAGAAACCAACGACATCAATAACAAGAACATGAATAACAATATAACAATAAGAATTACAACAAAGACATATAGTATATAATACAAATGTATCTGAAAAGGAAGAGGAATAACAACAACAACAGCAACAAAGAGAATTAATGTTGCAAGTAATTTACATAATGAAAAATCAACAAACAACAAATCAAAAAATGAAATTAGTGTAAGTGAAAATTGAAATATGAGAAATGTTTTGTGGTGCAAAACTTTCGCAAATCCATTCGCAATCTATTGAAAATAAAAATTGATGAGACTTATTTCCAGTTTATATTTAAAAGTTACAAAATAACACTTATTTTTAATATTTAAAAAAAAACAAATTGTTAATTAAATTTCAAATTTTACTTACAATTTACGAAATAACACTTACTTTAAATTTTGAAAATTTTTAGTTTAAAAATAAAATTAATTTGTAATTATTGAAATTGCTTAGAGAATTTCCATTATTTGTTTTCTTAGGTTTTGTATGATTCTTGCAATACGAAATTACAGATTAAGATTAAAGGTAAGTAATTAATTTTAAAAATATTTTCATAATTAACTTTTTATAGATTTGTGTGCAATTTACTTTTTTTAATGAAACTATAGATTGCAGAAGGTTAGTTAAGGAATTATTAGCCGCATTTGAAGAATTTGTACTTATAAAATTAAAAAAAATTCTTTTTAATTTTTAACCAATTTAATTTAAATTTAAAACTAATTTTTTTTAACTATGGAAATTGCTAAAATAATTGTAATGATTTGTTTTCAGATTTGTATGAAACTTGTAATACGAAAATGCAGATTGAAGGCTTGTAATTAATTTTAATTTTAAAATATTTTCTATAATTAATTTTTTATACAATTTAGACATTGCACTATTAAAATAATAAAACTAGTTAAGGAAGTATTAACGCATTTTCAAGATTTCCCACTTGCGTATATAGAAATATGGATTTAAAGTATCGCAAATATGCATGAGAGGTCAACGAATTTTAATATGACTTTTCTTTCTCTCAGTGTATTCAAGCAAAGTCGCGTTATGTCCTTCCATTAGGCAATCAAAGCGATATGGATCCTGCCCGCAAATTAAATGAACATCCCGGGCAATTTCAACTAAAAACACAAAACGGAAATCCCAACAAAAAAAAATGTTGAAAAAAACGACGAAAATAGGAAATAAAAAAGAAAAAATATGTATATTATAATAACAAAGCGCCAAAGGACATGGACGTCAATTTTTTATATTGTTTACACTACTCTGGGGCTGGGAAGACGAGAAAACATGAAAAATAAAAATTAAATAAATAGAAGAACAACATTAGGGAATGATAGACCTCGAAATACCCCACAAGAAGTAAACTTACGTACTTATCGGAAATAAATTCAGTTTAAACTGTCATACAGATTATAACAGTCTGGCAACTCGGTAAAATATTTTAAGAGTAAGAATTGATAGACTTCGAGACACCCTACAATCTGTAAAATAACGTTTTTAATGTGATTAAATTGAGGATGAGCTGTTTTACTGTTATACAGATTATAACAGTTTAGCAAATAAAAGGAATCAGTAAACTAACATATTAAATGTGATTAAATTGAGGATACAGATTTTAACAGTATGGCAACTTGATAAAATATTAAGAATATTACAAGAGTTGGGAATGATAGACTAAAGTATACCCCACAAGCAGTAAACTTACGTAAATTAATGTGATTAAATTGAGAATAAACTGTCATACAGATTATAATAGTCTGCTATAAATTAAATTTATAAAAATATTACTAGAGTAGAAAATGATAGACTACGAGAACCCCACAAGCGGTAAATGTACGTAATGAAATGATATTAGTTTGGAACTGTTATACATATTATAACAGTTAAGCAACTAGATAAAATATTAAGAATATTACCCGATAAGGGAATCAGTTAACTAACATATTAAATGTCATTAAATTGAGGATAAACTGTAATACAGATTATAACAGTCTGGCAACCCGATAAAATATTAAGAATATCGACCAAGAGAGACCCCACAAACAGTAAACTTACGTATATAATGTGATTAAAATGAGGATAAACTGTCATACAGATTATAACAGTCGGTTAACTAGTTTAAATATTAAGAATATTACTAGATTGATAGAATGATGAACTAAAAAAGGCCTCACAAGCGTTAATATAATGTATTAAATGAGCTAATACAAGCTCGGAACTGTTATACAGATTATAACAGTCTGAATTAAATATTAAAAATATTACTAGAGTAGGGAATGATTGACTAACTGGAATGATTGGAACTATTATACAGATTTTAACAATCTGAATAAAATATTCAAAATATTACTAGATTGATAAAATGATTGACTAAGATATACCTCACAAGCGTTAATCTAATGTATAAAATGAGGTAATACTAGCTTGGAACTGTTATACAAATTAAAACAGTCTGATAATTGTGTAGGTTTGAAACTGCTCGACCATCTGTAGC
This sequence comes from Drosophila kuntzei, assembly GCA_035042165.1. NCBI lineage: Eukaryota > Metazoa > Arthropoda > Insecta > Diptera > Drosophilidae > Drosophila > Drosophila kuntzei. The sequence continues at coordinate 544,033 of JAWNLU010001233.1, read as the reverse complement.
ATGCGAGTATTGAGAATTATGTATTTATCAATGGAGAAGGCGTAATTAAATCAAATCATTATTTTCTTGACTTGTTTGCTGTAATTCAAGTATCAGACATTAAATAATTTTCGTGATTTTGTCATTTTGTCATTTGTGGTATTTGCAATTGTCATGTGAGAGAATAATTTTGTTGCATGTGGCAGCAATTATTATTATTTCCGAGAAATTGTTGCATTCAACAGTTTTTCAAATGAAATCGGAAACATTAATTGCAGACACACTCAACCACACACACACACTCACACACGCTCCTCAAGTCACTGCAAGACAAGGTACGAGTGCTTCAGTCGAGATGCTCGACTTTCAGATGCCCAGCACACATCTATCGCAATAATTTAAATGGAAATTAATGAAAAAAAAATGAAGTAACAAAATATTAAAATACATATTTAAAGAAATTCCTTTCTTTCCTTTCAAGATTTGTCATTTGTTCCTATATTATCAAATCTTTGCAAAACTTACTCGCAAATAATAATTTATAAATAAAAATATAAATAAATACTAACAACATCTCAATTATCTTTTAGATAAATTTAGATAATTATGATATTAAGTAGTTGATTAAAAGTTTAAACTTAAGATTTAAAATTTATAATTTTTGGAAAATCACAATCTCTTGAATAATAGAAATATAAAATAATACAAAAAACAAAAAAAAATAAACCATTAATAACTCGAAATCAATTAAATTATACATTACTTTAGATAATTATGGCATAAGGAGTTGATTAAAACTTGAAACTTGAGTTTTAATCACAAGAGGAGACCAATCCATGATCAATATAATATTCCGATTAAAGATCTCTTCAGTTTTTGGGAAACTATGAAAGTTTAAAGTTGCCGAAATCTTTGACTTGGCTAATTTACAAGTTTTATATGATTTTTGCCAATCTTTTTTTATAATAATTTATATATTAAATTGAATATCGTTCGTCACAAAATGGATATCAGAAATTTTGGGGCACGGAAAATTTGTAAGGAAGTTTTTTTTTGGAATAGGGACAGACCGATATACTCACAACCAAATAAGCCTGTTTAAATTGTTGGATACTGGGGCAAACGTCTACAGAGAAAAGGTAACCTCAATCCCAGTGCTTTCTCCTTGTCCAGCTAGGACAACAACAGCCTGGGGACACACTCAAAGAGACGCACATAAATAATTTCGAGATGTGCGCCCAAATGTTGGCAACAATTCCTGAATTTCGGAATTATGGTGAATTTGTGAATTTGAGCATTTCTGACGTTTGTCTGCCGCAATCATAACAAGGCCAAGAACAATTCGGGCCAAAAGCCAAACCAACCTGAACTCAACGTTTGAGTTGAGGTATTTTTAATTAACTGCCAGTTAAATACACAGATTTCTCTCAGAAATGGCAGTGAATAATTCTAAATAATAATTAGATAAACTTGAGACTTGTAGGTCAAATTTAATAAGCAACTGCCGTGTAAACAATTTAAGTGATTATCTTAATTAAAGGCTTTTAGCAATTAAAATAAGTTTTGGAATTTGCTGTTCATTTATTCACCTGATACTTTTAAAATAATTCAAGCAAATAGTTTTAGAAAATTTTCTCAACAAAATAAAAACAAAACTAAATTTTTCTATAAATTTATTTGAGGGTAATTATAAAAAATAAAATATTAAATCAATTGTTAAAAAATGACTTATAGATTTCTTTTAACAAAAAATGCATTAATTTAATATGCTGAAAAAAAATTAATTTGATAGTGATATTGTAAAATTTGAATAAATAATGTTTTATAAAATTAAAATTTATAAAAATGGTTTCAAGGACTTTAAAAAAAGATAGATTCCAATTGGTTAAAAAATGTAAATGTGAACCAAAACTTTCTGTTTTAGAATATACATTTTTCTCTAAGTGATTAAGAGAAATAAAATATTATAAAAATTGTTAATTTAGCAAATCATTTTCATAAAAAAAAAATGATTCAAGGATTTCTTTAAACATATTTATTTATTATTAAATTGAAAGAAAATTGATTTGCAAAGAAGGTTTTATAAAATTATAATTTACTAGAGGGTCCGCCCCTGCTATCTTCGCTCACCAAACCCCGGCTCGCTTCGCTAGCGGAAATGAAAATTAGTTAATAATGTTAATAAAGTTTAGTCAAAGTAGCCTTTAGTATGAGTTTGGTTGAGATTTCTTAAGAAAGAAAAACAATTTTCTTACTAAACGATAATTTGCATTAGATTGTTCCTATGACACATATATGATATAGTTATCCGACTTTGACTAACTTTGGTCAGAATGTAAAAGACAGTCCCAAACATATAATCTGTAAGTTTGGTTAAGATATCTTAAGAAACAAAAAAGTTTTTCAAACAAAATAATTCCATGACCTCTGACCTCAGGTAAACACACTTGCAGGTGGAATTTTACAAAACGCCGTCTTATGGCACGATGAAATTGTCTCAGCTATTATGTTGTGAAAATTTCAGCTTTTTAACTTTAGAATTTTATATATACAGATTAAAATGATTTCGAGGACTACTTAAAAAAAAATTAAGTTCAGATATATTTAAAAAATTGATAAGAAAAAAAAATTATTTATGCTGTGATTAAAGTGTTTGCAATCTTATTTGAAATTCCATATTGATAATAATAATTGGGAATTTATTAACACTTAACTATAAATGTAATCAATACATGTTGAACAAATTTAATTTGGCTCGAATTGCAATTGTACGACTGTAAAATATATACCCTGACCGTGTACTGATTATATTTAATGACTAATGCGCATTAAGATGTGGAAATAATGCGTTGTGATGAAAGGAAGAAAGTGAAAAGTGGGTGGTGCAAAAAGATGAGCACGAAATGTGTCTGGTACGTTGTGTGTTGTAAGTGTACACACATTAAGTTTTGGAATTATAATTGCGAATGTCATAAGTAGTACATATGCATACACTGATAATACAAATACCGACTTCTATAGTCACAAATATTCGATTTAAATACTTATTTGACTTTCAAATAGGGACAACTTAAGAGAAAAATACAGCTTATAAAGTTAAATATATCAATGACCTTACAATTAAGAATTCTTCTCTATATTCTTTAAAAATTTTAGCAGGGACTGTAATTTTTATAAGTTTTTGAATAAAAAAATAATTTGATTTATTTCATTTATTATATTTATTTTAGGTATTTTATTTGTGTCTTTTTAATTTTATTTATTATATTTATTTTAAGTATTTTATGTTGTTTATGTTTTTTAGGCATGTTTTGTATTTCATTTATTTGATTTATTTGAATTATTTGATTTATTTTATTTATTTTATTTAATTTATTTATTTTATTTACTTTTTTTTTTTATTTATTTTATTTTATTTATTATTTTTTTTTAATGTACTTCATTTTATTTAATATGAGTTTTTTTTTTTTTTTTTTTTGTTTTACTCATTTTGTTTATTTCAGTAATATTTCAGTAATTCAGTCGAAAATCTATAGTCCAATTACAACTTAAGTGAATGACTTATCTATTAAAAAACACAATTTGCATTATTTTATGGTCTATGATTTTTAATTGGGAAAAACAGAGAAAAAATCTTAATTTAATGACATTTATTCGTCTCAGGATAGAGTATATACATAGATATAAATTCTATATATGTATATAATAGGTATGTATAATTAAGAAACACACAGCATTAAAATTGAATGTAAGAAACGAGAGAAACGACAGCAAAAACAAAACGAAATAAACAAACATTTTGACATCTATTTTAAGAGTTTTACTCTCTTACCTGTTAAGTTGATAAAAGCTGGAAAAAGTTGTTGTTTCTCCTTAGAAACTAAACGTGGAGTTAAATTGAAAAGTTTAAACCACCAAGGGCTGTGACATTTATAAAGACATTGGAATGCAACATGTTCCAATAAAGTGGTTAGTTTTCAATAATATATTTAATATATATTATTTATTAACTATTAAAATTTTGTATTCTTTTTTATATAAAGTTTGTTAATAGTCGATTATTATTATTAATGTTTTTTCTTCTTTTTTTAAAAGCTGTCTTTTTTTTTGCTTGGGTCTTTTTAATGTTTCTTAATCGATTTGATTTCCTTCGATTTGATTTCTTTGATACTTTGATTTATCCCGTAATTATTATTTGATTTGATTCACTTTGATAGAGTTAGCTGTGGTGTCTTTTATATTTTTCTTGGATTTTCGTATCCTCTGGCTCTGTATTTAGAAGATAGTAACAAAATATCACACTTAGCAAACACACAGAGAAATATTTGAATATTTACACTTTGATTTAACTAATTTGCGCCATGATTCAGTGTTAACTATGGCATTAATTTAAATATAATATAAATTATGTGTCAAATAAGATTATTAGAAAAAAAAAACTGCTATAAATAAAATATATGTATAATTAACAATACTTTATAATCAATTTATAGACTGAAATTCAAATCGTGTAAACTGTAAAATATTTTCCTTGAATGCAGGATTTATTTTACTTAATTAGACTAAGATCTTTCGTCACAAAATTAATATCAGAATTTTTGGGAGTTGAAAATACGCTTTCGTCACTAGATAAATTTCCATTGAACTGATTGTCAATGCAGATCATCTAGAACCAATTGAGAATTCTAAATTAAATATCCACTATATGTAAAATATTTTAGTATATTATCATTGATTTAATGTTGAATGAAATAAGATAAGAATGTAACAATGCTTTTTAATTTGAATACAATTTAATAAAAAACCTTTTGCGAATTTTGAAAATAAATGTAACATTTTTTGAAAACCAATTGAGAATTCTGAATTAAATATGCAATATTTGTATTCTAAATATTTAAATATATTATCATTGATTTAATATTGATTACAATAAAAGAATATAATATAAAATATAATTTATTAAAAGAACATATTTAAAATAAATTTAATTTTTATTTTAAATAAAAATATGCTCTAAAATATTGAGCTTACTAAATTCATAGTTTGTTTATAGTAAAATCAAAAAGTTAATAACCCTTTTTATAATAAATGTAATTTAACGATAAAATAATTATAGTATTTTATTTAATTAAAAATTTGTTTTAAATATTGTTTTACTAAATTTATAATTTGGTTTCAGATAAATCAATGTATTTTATATGAGATTTAAATACGTTATCTATTCAAATGTTTTATTTTTGAACTATGCGTGTTTTCTCTGAGTGCAATGTTTTTTAAAATAATTGTAGCTTAACGCTTAATATAATATTATATTTTTCTTAATTAAATGTTTTAAAATGTTGGCTTTACTAAATTCGTAGTTTGTTTTTAGTTAATTCAATATTTTTATATGTTTTTAAATTAAATATTATTTAAGGCTAAACTAAAAATTATATTTTATTAATTTAAAAATATGTTTTAAATTTGAATTTACTAAATGCATAGTTTGTTTTTCATTTAATCAATATTTGTACATGTTTTAAATAACTATTTTAAATAAAATTTTATTTAATGCTAAACTAAAAATCATATGTTTTTAAATTAAAAATGTTTTTTAAAATTTATAATTTGTTTTTAGTTAAATCAATGTGTTTTATGTATGATTTAAATAAGTTATTCAAATGTTTGCGTTTTTTCTCTGAGTGCAATGTTTTGATATTTGTCTGCGCTGGAATCCACATGAACAATAACAACATTATTAAGCACAAGCAATATGGAAACGATAAAAAAAAACACACACACACACACACGCAATTCATGAGTTGTTTTTCTCCACTTTCATTTTTTTTTTTTGCACCTTAACAAAAAAAACAACAAACGTCAAAAAAAAAGGAAACAAAACAAAACAACGCACGCCTAAAAAACACAAACGCACACACACACATAGACACACACACATATACATATACACACACACACACACAGGGACAAATGTGGGTAAAGTTGAAAGTTGCGCGCGTTTTTTGTTTTTTCTATTTTCTTGTTTTATTTTCTTTTAAATCGAGCTTCAAATATTTGTCTTTCAACAATCGTGGAAATTTCGTGATATCTGTGCGTGTGTGCGTGTGTGTGTGCGTGTGTGAAAAGTTATTAGAACTTGAAGTTGAGTTATTATTTGTTATTTCGAGGAGTCAACGAACTGTTTCTTCGCACGGGCAGCCGCTAACTGAACACGGCAACTGCAAATCGGTCAAATTTAAACAACACGATTCGTTGCCGAACGCTGCCGAAGCCGTTAACCGTTAGCCGAGCACTCGCAACGCGGCCCTGGTTATAATTATTCAAATACAAAACAATCAGCCTGCCAGGGCTGCATTTTGTAACGGCAAAGCTTCGAAAGCTTTCACCCCTGAGACCAAGGGCGTAGGCAGCTTTGCGCCAAGGGGGGGAAAGGGGCCAAATCATTTCCTTTTCTCAAAAGATTTCGAAAAGAATTGCTTTTGAAAAAAATCATTCAAAAATTTCAGATATAGTTTTTTCGGTGCATATTTTCGAATTCATTTTAGTCGACTGCTATAAATTAATTTTGAATTCCAAGAAAATTATTAATTTGAGGTATGGGCTATATACTGGAGTGCCACAGAAATCGATACCAACCGAAAATCTCCTAAAAATGTATGGAATTTTGGGAATTTCGACATCTATGGCACCCCCAATAATAGATAAATTCATTCAACATTTATTTTATGCTGTTTTTTTTACACATTTTTAAAATAATTTAATTCCAGAAATTTTAAATTTTTTCAAATCTCTCCACAATTTCTTGGCATTTGAAAGCGTGGTTTCAGAAACACCTACTTCTGGGCTGCTGTTTATTTTATTGTATGCTGTTTTTTTTAACATTTTTAAAATAATTTAATTTAATTCCAGAAATCTTAAATTTTTTCAAATCTCTCGACAATTTTTTTGACATTTGAAAGCATTGGTTGCGTGGTTTCAGAAACACCTACTGGGTTGCTTTTAGAGATTTATATAGCACATGTGAATATTCGCATTACCAATAGTCATAATAGTATTACCAATAGTCATATAACATATAACACCAATCAAGCAATGAAATATCTAGAGAATAAAGTTTTGTTGCTATTTGATGTGATGCAATACAACTCTGGGTAAATTTTGGAAGTTACAAATTTTTTTACTGAGTCTAGGGGGGGGCGGCAACGACCCCCCTGCCTACGCCCTTGCCCTGGGAGCTTTTCACAAAAGCTCAAACTCTGCACAGTGCACAGTAATTTCTTCAATTTAATTAAAAAATAAAAGTTATTTTTGATTTTTATTTTTAAAATAACAAATAAGAGTTATTTTTTATCAAAATTAAAAGTTAAATTGAATATCTTTTAAATCAATTGGTGAATTACCAAAATTTAAAAATCCAAAAAATACTAATATTAGTAAATTTAACTATTATTTTTGATTTTTTAAATAAAAAATAAGAAATAAATAAGATCAGATGTAACTCTTATTGTTCATTTATATTGAAAAAAAATCAAAAACAAGTGTTATTATCTTTAATTTTTTAATTAAAAATAAGAAATAAGTGTAATTTCGTAACTTTTAAATACAAATTTGGAAATAATTCTAAGATTGCAATTTTTATTCTAAAACTTATAACAGTTACGATCTCTGCTTTAAAAGGTAAGTTTGGATACGAATATCCTAAAATCAGGAAAAGGTATTCTACAGCCTTACAACCTGGACAGGAAAAGGTATTCTACAGCCTTACAACCTGGACAGGAAAAGGTATTCTACAGCCTTATTTTGGACAAACATACCTTAAATCAAGCTAGAATTTGGTATTCAATTTAAAAATTTATGAAAATTAACTTCTAAAAAAAAAAAATTAAACAACTTAAAAAAAAAATTTCTATTTCGCCTATGAACCTTTAATTTTTAAGTACTTTTCAAACTTTGGGTTGTCTTTGAGTGATATTTATAGCTAGATATTTTTTATCTAACTATCGATATCAAGAAACTGACAGTTTTATAATTTTTTAAAATTTATATTACGATTTAAAACTGTATTGTTAAGTATGACATAAAATCAATAAAAAAAAAAAGAAAAAAGAAAAGAAATAAATATTTAAATTACGTCAAATTAAGTGTCTTTGGCGCAGCCGTTTGCCTCACTGTGCGCTCCTTAGCTTTTACCTGACTAAAAGCTTCACTCAATGCGCTGGCATTTAAATCAAGCTAATTTTTTAGATTAAAAAATATATCTCTCTCTATAAATTTTCTAAATTATTAAAATTTAATGAAATAAATAAATAAGTTCAACATGCTCGACTGTTAGATGCCTTGTACCTATACAAATGTACACCATAAATAACATAAATAAAATAATAACTACATTGAAAAAAATATTAAATGTAATAAAAGAATATCATTAAATTTGTATGAAAATGATTTGCATATTCTTAAATTCTTTACGTCTTTTACCTAACCAATTCCATAAGGGAATCTTCTCTAAAGTTCTGGAGAATATTCCACCAAAGGATTCCCCAACGTTTTTTGGTCATAATCACTAGCGATTTCTTCGCGACTTTCGCTGCAAATTCCCCAAGGATTCCCCAACGTATGTGAGTGTTACCAGTGTTACCAACACAATTGTAATTCTTGAATGAACTAAGTAAGTAATACTAACTTAAAGAGGGAGGGAAATAACAATACTTATACTCACACTGTATCCATCTCGCTCCCCACCGACTAATTCGCCTGGCAAGTTGAATGCATGTTTGTGAATGAACGCACAGCACACACAGTTAGTCAAGTAAGTTTTTTGACAAACTTAAAAATAAATCACAATTTATATTGCAAAAAACAAAAAAAAAGTTTCTTTGATTTTTATTTATTTTTTTATAATTATTAAAAAAAAGTTTTAATAAATAAACAAGCTCCATTGAGCTTAACTATTTTTAAAAATAAAAACCCGTACATGTTACAAATTTTAAATGAAATTATACTGAAATGGGATTTGTTAATAAATATTTAAGCTTGAGCTTAAAGCTTGTATTTTAATTAAAGATTTAATTAAATATAAAAATAATTATTATTTTTTATTTATATGTATTTAAATTTTAAAAATGTAAAAATAATTTTTATTTTAAATTTGTATGTTAAAATGGAAAAAAAAAACCTTTTATTCATGATTTTTATAATAAAATGAAAATTTAAATTTAATTTCAAAATTTTTATTTTGTAATCAAAAATAAGAGTTAAACTTAATTTTTATAATTAAAATGCAAAATAAAAGTTTATCCAGTTTCCAGGTATATCTAACATTTTTCCCATTCATCTAAATCATTTTTTTTAAGTTCAAGTTTTTTAACTCTTATTTTTTAAACTCTTATTTGCGATCGCTGATTTGAATAACCAAACATACCATAGTTATAAATTTAGTGGATGAAATTAGCTGTGTGCCACTGTGCGTTTATTATTTGCTTGTCAAAACACTTACTTGTCATACTGTATGTGTTTTAGTTTGTGTACGTGTGTGTGTGTGTGCTGTTCCCGCGCTTTCGTTCCCATTTCGATTCCCAGCGGCTTTTGTGACAGCGCCCCCTGGTGGCTGCACTGCATACTATTCTTCGACGTGTGGCGGCGCCTCAATTAGCGCCGCCGGCGCAGCTGAAACGAGGTCACCGTCTGACTGACGAACTGACTGACAAACTGACTGACGAACTGACTGACGAACTGATTGTGTCGTCCAGTTGTTGGGCGCATAATTAGCAAAGTGATGGAGCATATTATGAGCCATGTCCTGGTTCAATGCTCTGCCATTAAACACACAAACTCGCACTCACACACATGCACACGTATGTGCATAGATTGTCACATTAATTTTAACGCTGTTTGGCTTCCGTCCATCAACTATTTGAACCGCCCTCTCAGTCCTTGACATTATGTATTTTCCATCAAATCAATTCACACACTTTTCACAATTTCACGATTTTCGCGCCGTTATCGTTTCCGTTCACTTAAGAATTGTGCGCATCGTTTTCGTTTTTCGATCCTCTTTCATTCTACCAACGCAAGATGGCGCTTTCTTTCTATTTATCAGTAGTTGGCAACATCTCTTTAACTTCACATGGCAAGTTGGCAACGCTACAATTCAAATTCAATTTTAATTACACAAACATTTAATTTAAAAATCTATTATTATTATAAAATCTGAAAACTATTAAGAAATAAAAGACGCATATTTCAATTATTCATGTGTAACTCTTATATTTTTTCATAATTACATATTTGCATTAATTTGTTCGTCTGCTAATCAAAGAAAAAAAAACAAAATTTACAGACTTATTACAGATTTTTCAAGATGGCAGCTACACATACATACACGTTAATGTGTGCGTATGTGTGTGTTTAATTTTTTAAATATGCAATAGCTACGCAGCAAGTGTATTAATTTAATTAAGTAGATTGTGCAGTTTTAAAGCTAACATTTTAGTCCTAAATCTAAGCGCGTTTACATTTTATCATATTTGCATATTGCATATAATCGTAATTATATTTTGATAAATTTAGTATAATTATGTAAGTATGTGTGTGTTTGTGTGCGTATGTAATACCTTTGGAAAGCAACAAATAATAATAATAATAATATAATAAACATAATAATAAATGGGATGCAGCAATTCTCATGAATTTCCAATTTCCATTAACTCAAGAATTCTTCGCCTCGTTTCCGTTTCCATATTTGATCCTCTTTCTCTCTCTCTCTTTCTTTTGCACTCCGACGGCAAGATGGCGTTTACGCATTGGTTGGCAACACCTCCACAGCGCACAAGTTTACACTGCGAGTTGGCAACGCTACAATTCAAATTTAACTTTTATTTTTTTAATTAATTTTAATTGATTTCAATTGAAATATTTGAAAAGTCAGTGAATTTTCAGCTGGTGAAAAGTTGAAATTGAAAGTTTACTTAACTAACGATTTATTGTATACAGTTCATCAAGCAAGTGTTTTGACAAAATTCCAAATTTATACAATATACATATATATATTTTTGATGGAGTTTAATATAAATTCTGATTAAATTATTCTCAGATTAAGTAAAAAAATAAGATAGAAAAATAATTTTCATGGAATTTACCTATTTTTTAAACATTCTTGACCAATTGTACATATTTTAATAGAATAATTTAGTCAGAAATTATATTAGAATTCAACAAAAATATATATTTAAAAAAATATTAAACTGTACAGTTAGTCAAGCAAGTGTTTTGACAAAATCCAAAATTTATACAATATATACATACATTTCAAAAATGATTTTCAATGAATTTAACTATTTTTTAAAAATAAATTAACACTTTCTTGACCAACTATATATATATAAATATAAAAATATATTAAATTGTAAAGTTAGTCAAGCAAATTTGTTGACTAAATTCAAAATGTGTACAAAATATATATTTTTAATTTCATTTCCAATGAATTTAACTAATTTTTTAAAAATAAATTAACACATTTTTGACCAACTTTGTATATTAATTATAAAAATATATTAAATATATATTTTTGATTCAATTTCCGATTTTGTAAATTCTTGGAAAAAGCAACGAAAAAATACAAATTTAATTTTCTTTGAATTTAACTAATTTTTAAAAATAAATTAACACTTTCTTGACCAACTTTGTATATTAATTACAAAAATATATTAAATTGTATAGTTAGTCAAGCAAATTTGTTGACTAAATTCAAAATGTAAACAAAATATATATTTTTAATTTAATTTCCAATGAAATTAAAAATAAATTAACACTTTCTTGACCAACTTTGTATAATAATTACAAAAATATATTAAATTGTATAGTTAGTCAAGCAAATTTGTTGACTAAATTCAAAATGTGTACAAAATATATATTTTTAATTTAATTTCCAATGAATTTAACTATCTTTTAAAAATAAATTAACACTTGCTTGACCAACTATGCATATTAATTATAAAAATATATTAAATTGTATAGTTAGTCAAGCAAATTTGTTGACTAAATTCAAAATGTGTACAAAATATATATTTTTAATTTAATTTCCAATGAAATTAAAAATAAATTAACACTTTCCTGACCAACTTTGTATAATAATTATAAAAATATATTAAATTGTATAGTTAGTCAAGCAAATTTGTTGACTAAATTCAAAATGTGTACAAAATATATGTTTTTAATATAATTTCCAATGAATTTAACTATTTTTTAAAAATAAATTAACACTTTCTTGACCAACTTTGTATAATAATTATAAAAATATATTAAATTGTATAGTTAGTCAAGCAAATTTGTTGACTAAATTCAAAATGTATAGAAAATATATATTTTTGATTTAATTTCCAATGAATTTAACTAATTTTTTAAAAATAAATTAACACATTTTTGACCAACTTTGTATATTAATTATAAAAATATATTAAATATATATTTTTGATTCAATTTCCGATTTTGGAAATTCTTGGAAAAAGCAACGAAAAAATACAATTTTAATTTTCTTTGAATTTAACTATTTTTTAAAAATAAATTAACACTTTCTTGACCAAGTGAATATATATTAATTACAAAAATATATTAAATTGTATAGTTAGTCAAGCAAATTTGTTGACTAAATTCAAACTGTATACAAAATATATATTTTTAATTTAATTTCCAATGAATTTAACTATTTTTTAAAAATAAATTAACACTTTCTTGACCAACTTTGCATATTAATTATAAAAATATATTAAATTGTATGGTTAATCAAGCAAATTTGTTGACTAAATTCAAAATGTGTACAAAATATATATTTTTAATTTAATTTCCAATGAATTTAACTAATTTTTAAAAATAAATTAACACTTTCTTGACCAACTTTGTATAATAATTATAAAAATATATTAAATTGTATATTTAGTCAAGCAAATTTGTTGACAAAATTCAAACTGTATACAAAATATATATTTTTAATTTAATTTCCAATGAATTTAACTATTTTTTAAAAATAAATTAACACTTTCTTGACCAACTTTGTATAATAATTATAAAAATATATTAAATTGTTTAGTTAGTCAAGCAAATTTGTTGACTAAATTCAAACTGTATACAAAATATATATTTTTAATTTAATTTCCAATGAAATTAAAAATAAATTAACACTTTCTTGACCAACTTTGCATATTATTAAACATTAATTTTAGAACATGCCATCGGATCGTGCCACAGGGATGAGAAGAATGAGGAAAATGAAGAAATTGCGCATGACAAGACGCCAATCGTTGGGAACCGCGTAGGGAAGAAGGATTTGTGTTAGGCGATGAACCTCGTGGGAGGCGCAGACGAAAATGAAGGAGGTGATGATCATGTTTAGGGTGGGGAAGCCCGGTAATAAAACCAAAACGCCATGACGATCGGCAGCCAACCAAATATGATATTGACAGACAAACAACTCCAACGAGATGCGTCCAAACCAGGCAAAGAAATTTGAATATCGCGTGCGTAGAATACCCGAAATATTACGCAAAACAATATAGCCGATAATTGGTATAAAGACAATATATGAATGGATCTCCTCACAGATCTGAACATTGCGGCATAGGAACGAAAAGGACGTATAGATGCCGACGCCAAGGAGTGCGAGGAGTGTGACCGATAGCGAAGTACGGCGTGAAAATAAATTACCATGATTATTATCATCAAAGACATTATACTTTTGGGCAATGTGAAAGCAGGCGGCATAAATCATGCCAAATGTGATTGTATAACGATCGAGTTTCCATTGATGCCACCATTCATGGATATCATCATCGGTGCTAACGAACAGTGCCTTCCACGGACGTGTGACAAAGATGCGCTCGAAAAACACCTCGGACATAAATAGCACGGTAATTAGGCCCAAACAACCGATGCATTTGCAAACGAGATACAAATAATGCAAGGGATATGCATCCAGGGATGCACTTGTTATCCTTGGCGGCAAGGATAATACGAAATAAACCACACAAAGCCAAAATGATAATAAGGGTACAAAATAATAAAACTGATACGGACGATTCATGCAGAAACAGAGTAAAACACTCAGGAAATTCACACGGAAAAGCGATTGGAAAAAGCGCACAAACATGCTGCCATTGGAACCGGTTTGCCACACGTGTGTAAAGTGCGTGTAACCGGTTAAAAAGAAATAGCCCGATATTAATAATTTAATATGCATATGTATAGGTAAGATACGTTGTGCTCCCGTCATATAATAAATGAGCACAACCAATAAAATCCAACCTCTCAATTCGTCAGTTTGATTGCGATTTAAAACCTGCGTGAAACGCGAATCTTCAGTAAAAAAAAGACCGAGAGCAAAAACATAACCAACTGGTATCCAAAAACTAAATTCCGAATAATATTTGTTCTCCTTCATAAAGAAATTGGTGCGATCGCAGAGATAGAAATAGGCGAGAATTAAACCCAGCAATGATAATGCCAACAATGGAGTTGAAGTTAAAAAGTTCGGTTTATGCTGCTGATTATGCTGCTGATTTTGCTGCTGATTTTGCTGCAGTGGCACATACAACGTCTGTCCGCGCAGATGCAACAACCAACGACGCAATCCAATGCCACCAACTAATGCAATACAAACACCGAATAGCGCATACGCTACAATTTGTAAACTTGTATGCGGTTCGGCGCTGCTGCAACAGGTGCCATCATTATAATTCATTTGATCATTGCAATACATATTCCATAATAATTGCACCTCCAAACGTTGTCCATGCTCATTTAGTGTGTGTCCATTTAGTGAATTATCAAGTAAACCATTTGAAATATGTCCAGCTGATTCCCATACACTAATATCCGTATAATGGAATACACTCCGTGCCACATTATTAAGGCGATCGATGTCATCGTTTAACAATTTCCAATTCGTTGGCAGCTTCTCCTCATCCACACGCTCGGCAAGTTTCCATAGCACACGGGATCTTTGGGCAACCAGACGATGGAGTGGAGCAACCAATAGTGTTAAATTTGCATTATATTGTCTCAAGATCTCCGTGGTGACATTCCCCGCATGCAGATTACTGTACGTTAATCCCAGCACATAAACCGATGACAATTGTTTCTCCATCTCCAATTGCAGCAGACGCTCCAATAAACGTGGATTCACTTCATCGGCGTGTATAAATTCCGCTAGCATTGTTAATTTCTTATCCTCAAATCGTGTTATCACATTCGATCCATTCTTATCATCACCCGTCTCACTCTCGGCATCCCTCTCCCTCTCAGATTGCGGCAGATGCAGTTGCTCGATAAAACGTTGATACAACAATCGCACACTTCGATCCCCAATGAACACAAAGTTGTTCTTGTTGCCAAAAAATGCAAAATATCGCAGACATCGTCGCGTGTCCCTGGAATTTAAAAAGAGAATTCAATCAATTAATTAATTCCATTTATTTTTAAAATTAAGTTATTGAAAAATTACTCTAGCTCTTCAATTTTTATTTGTTTTTTAATTTAAATTAGTGCAATTTTATTGTTTTATAAACCAGAATTAAAATATGTTAATTATTTTTCAAAAATTTATAATTCAGTTACTTTTATTTTCAAATATGTATAAAAGGATTTAAAAAATTACTTATCATTAAATTTTGTTATGAAACATTTAAGATAAATGGGTTGATATTACTTTTAATTTATTAATAATTTAAAAATTTATAATTCAGTTACTTTTATTTTCAAATATGTATTTATTCATAATATTATTCAATTATTTAATAATTCAAATTTATTTTAAAAAATTTGAAAATCACTTTTATGCTTAAATTTTAATAAAATTGAAAAGAAGTGTAATTCTATGACTTTTAAGGAAAAATTACAATTTATTAATTATTTCTCAATTTTTTCAATAATTTTATAATTCATTTTATTTTATTTTTAACAAAATCACTTTAATGCTTCACATTTTTTTAAGAAAATTTCAAAATAATGGAAAATCATTAATTATTTCATAATATTATATAATATTTAGATTAAAAAAAATAATAGCTTATTTTTGTTTTCAAATATTTATCTATAAAACTAAAAAATCTGCTTTCTTCAATATTTATTAAAAAAAATTAAAATAAATATAATTCTATAAATGCTAATGTATTTTTTCAAAATATAAATAAATTTAATAAATGAATTTAGCAGTGCCGAATGACAAACTCTTTTTTTGTAGAATAATTTATGTATTTAATTAAATAACATTCAACACAAAATTGGATATAAGAAATTTAGGGGCATGGAAAAGCTTTCGTCACTTGACTTTTACTTAAAGAATTTTGTTTTATAAGATATCAGAAATTTTTTGAATTATTAAATTATTAAAATCCAATCAAAATTAAATCAGAGCAAGCGAATCAGTTGAGCGCACTCGACAGTAAGTTACCCTGTGCTCAAGCACTTGGATTCCGTTCGACACACCAAAGATTAGTTTGCATAGAAACGGAAAGACAGACAGACGGACGGACGGACAGACGGATAGACGGATAGGGCGATATCGACTCGGCCGATAAAGATAATATAAGTACATATGTATTCTTCATGGGATCTTTCACACCTTCATAAAAGTGCGTGACACATTTGGTGACCAAAATTATGTTAGACTCTGCCAAGGGGGTAATAGAAATGATAATGATAACAAACATTTGTCAAACTGATGACTCAGCGGAGCAATAATCATTATAATAAACTACAGGTCTACCCCCGATTATTACTCACGTGTAGGAGTATTTATGCATCATGCAACCGTAGGGTTGCCACTCGTTGTCGCCTTTAAAGCGGCCCTTCGATAATAGCCATTGGCAGGAGTCGCTGCCTGTTTAAAAAACAAACAAAACACATTTTACAAAACTTGAAATTCAAATTTAAATTCAAACGATCAAGTTTAATTTATCGATATAAATGAATTCGCCTCGATAAATCGTTTACTCACCAAGGTCAATATCAGTGTTGCCAACTAAGCTTTTTCCCGCCAGATCTAGAGTTTTTCGCGGGAAAAATTGTGAAATGGCGGCTGGTGGGTTTCTTAGCTTTTTAAAGTTATTACTGCAACCGATTGTATATATTTATTTTTTGGAAATTTCTTAACATTTGTTTAAAAATCTTGGTGTTCATAAAAAACGGACTTACAGACGGATTTGTAATATATAATATGTACAATAGCTATTATACACATTTTGTCTGTTTTCAATGTATGCAGGATAGAATATCAAACATTTCCTAGCTTCTTTTTCAATGTTGATATAGCTTTTTAAAGGCCCTGAACAGTTGGCAACACTGGTTAATACCAACAAATCGCTTACTCACCACGTTTCGATATCGATAAATTAATTGTGTCTCGATAAATCGTTAGCTTACCACTTTCGCAACGATAAATCGATTACTCACCATAATTCCAATTGAGCAGACCATGATAGATGACAAATCCGAGGACAAGCAATAGCGCAACCTTTTTGGCATTCGTTGCATTCAATTGTTCCATAAAGAGATCCGCCTTTGTTGGCATACGATGGACGCCGCCCTCGGCGCCAGCAGCGCTGCCAATGCAAATGCCATGCAATTCGCCGGCACTCCCCACTCCACCTCCACCTCTACCACCGACAATGCTATCGATGTTGCTGCAGTTGTTGTTGCTGTTGTTGCCGGTACGCAACTCACGCAACTCCATGATGATCACCCAGTGGTTGTCAGTTCCAGTCTAGTATTGGCAGTGCGGATTCTTTTACCTATTGGCCATTTGCATTCTTATTGTTTTTTTTCTTTTCGCTTGGCCCACTTTTTCGTCGTACGCTGCACACGTTCTTCGTATCGCGGTTGTTGCAGCCGTTTGCTTTACGCTACTGCTGCGGCCCTTATTTTTGCTATTGTTATCGCCGACAGCTGTTTCCTTGCCGCCGATAGTTGTTATCGATATGCTAACGGCAACTGCGCAATTTCAGCTGTTTGCTTGCAACCGATAATTTGATCATCGATATGACATCACAAGCAATGGAACATTTTTGTGGTCTTAGCAAATTTATATTTTATTTACATTTATTGTAAATGTAACAAAATTGTATACATATTTTAAAAGCGATACACTGTAAACATTTTTATGTGATAAATAATATAAATAAATATAACACTAAAATATCAAGATTTCAAATTTGGCGCCAACTGCCAAAAAGTATTGCCCACTTTAAAAAAAAGCCTGCATTTTGGATAAAGTAACCTGCAGTAGGCTTTGGAAACAATACATTGTACATTTTGTCAATTTCAATCGAGCTTTCTTTTCGAAAGGCAACATCTGATGTGCTATTGTTAATAAGTTTTGCTGTTTATTTGAATTAACGTAAAAAAAACAACTGTGGTGTAACCTTGTACATTATTCGCGCTCTTCTTGCAATTGTTATCGCAGTCAGCTGCTTTTATCGATATATGTATCGAATTAGTTGCTAATTCAGCTTGTTAAATGCGAAGCGGCAAATATTGAAATTTATTGTTTTGTGATTAATTAAACAATTTAGAGCTGTATTATGGAGGATGTGCAGGCTTTAAATAATTGCGAAATCTTCAATCAAATACGCACTGAATTCAGTAACTATCATAACAATGTAAAGAAGCTCGACAGCTTCAATTTCTTTAGTGGTAAGTTTTTTTTGTCAGACACATTTTTTTTGTTGGTAATGAATTGAATTTATAATGTAATTTATTAGGAAATGAGAGTAATATAGAGGAGTTAGTGCGTCGTGTGAATAATGTGCTGCTGGAGCACGAGCTTGTGGAGCAGCGACGTGAGGAGGAACATGGAGAAGAAGTAACAAAAACAATTGCAGTTGCAGGAAATGTGGAACAACTTCGTGGAACAATGATGTATATTATATTGAATAGTGTGCATATCAAGTCGGAGGATCACGCCATATGGGGACGCTGGAATCCCCAGTGTGTGCACTTGTTAAATCAATGGCCAGCCCGTTTATCGCAACTGGTTACCGTCACTTTGGCCCTCGAATGCGGAATGTTTGAACAATTTGTGGAATTTTTGGCCTGTGGACCACATTGGTTGACATCCCAATATTTTGATTGTTTCAATGATAATTTATCGCATTTGATTGCCGATCGCTTGCAGATGTTGCCTCTAATCTGTGGCACACTTGGTGCCGTCTCCAAAGCCATTTGTTATCACACAGATAATGTTAATTTAATGCCAAATGCATTGCGTTTGCTGCAGCGTCATCTGCTGGACACTGAGGAGCGTCTATCGATGATAAGATCGAGTTTGGCACGTCATCGTTATGTGGGCGAGGCCATGCGACAGCTACTAGATGTTATACTTAATGTAATCCCAGCTATAGATGTGGAATATCCCAGACCCCATTACATATTTGTCTACGCTTTGCGTTTAAAGCCAATTAAAGTGGAGCTGGAGCAGGAGCAACAACTCAAGCAGCAGGAGCAAGTCAAGAAGCAGCTCTACAACTTGGCCGGCAAGCTAATGGATACGCTACAACGTATCTTGCCCTTGATAAGCGTTAATACTTATATGTCTTGGCAGGATTTACCTTCGGGCAGCCCAATCTTTCATCTGCAAGCTCATATCTGTAATCAATCCCATCAGCTGGTGCAATTGCTAAGCAAACACGATGAACTAAACACGCACAGTGTGATAAAACAGCTTGGAATCTTTGCCGATGGCGCTCAGAGTTTTGAGCAGCGTCTGGAGATGCTTACACTGGGAGAACTGCTCGGTTTCCTCGATGGCGAACTGGGTGAAGTTAATGAAGAGCAGCTGCTCCAAGGCTTAAATCAATTGTTTAAACGTCCCATTGCCTTTGGCAGCGATGAATGCGTCGAGAGTATGACGAAACATGTGAATTTATTGGGATTATCACATGCACATCTCATACTCGATCATTTGCTGGAAGTGAAGAAGCTAAAGCAGCTGGAAGTGGAGCAGGAGCAGCAACAGCTGCAGATTAAACAGGAGCAGCCGGAACAGCAAATTAAACAGGAAATGGAAGAGGAGAATGATATGACAATGGAGCAGAATGAAGAATATGATGAAACCTATGATGAACTCTTGCTCTCCGTGCTCTTGCCCATCTATAACAAGCTCTCCAATCCCGTAGAGAAATTGCAATTGCTGGAGAAACGACAAAAGTTAAACGATTTACGTTTTCCGTTGGAAAATTCCACTGAAGAACGCATCTTTTTCTTTAATAATCTCAATTATGTTAAAGAGCAATTTCCAATTCATAAATTTCTCGAACTGTGCTTTGTGGAGCCGCAATTAACGTGGCTATCACTCGCCCAATTGGCCATGACACATGTACAATTTGCGAATCTCTATACACAAATTGTTAACAAGTGTGCTCCACACTTTAAGCCACCTTTAAAGCATACAATCCAACATTTAATGCTGGATGAACGTCTGCTGAAGCATTTTCAATCGCCAAGCCAAGATTTTCTATTACAATTATATGTATTAAGCATGCAAAATAATGGTAATGACCTCCAGTTGGTCCAGCATAATTATCTCTCTTCCCTTGCCGCTGCTTTGGACAAATTCACCGATACCCTGGACTATAAAGCGCTGGGTAGATTGTTGCACACCTTAAACCAGCTGGAGGGCATTGAAAAGCGTCACATTTCCAGCAGCTGGAAGAGATTAAAGTTACAGCGTCAGCGTGCACGTAAATTGGGATTGCAAAGAGTCGATTCCAAACTGTTGATGGCCAAAAAGTCGGCGATTGTATTCCGTAAACTGGGATGGTGGCGATCTTGCAACTGGACACTCACCTTTCAGTTGATTCGCTCCATGGATGCACTGCGTGGGGATCTCGCCAGCTTTGAGGCATCGCGTACTCAAGTCCTCGATCTCATCGTCAACTATCATGTCAAAAACTATCCACGTTTCTTAAGCAGCACTCCAAGTAAGTATAAACATATTATAAACAAATCAATGGATTATGAAAAAATCACAATTTAAAAATTAATCACAATGAATAAATTACAAAATAATTATATTGAAAAGCACATTTCATTAGTTTAATATAAACAAATCATTAGCTTGTAAAAAAACAAAATTGGAAAATTAATCACAATGAATGAATTACAAAATAATTATAATGAAAATATCATTTAATTAGTTTAAAAGAAACAAATCATTAGATTGTAAAAAACACAATTTGAAAATTAATCACAATGAATAAATTACAAACTAATTATAATGAAAATATCAATTAATTAGTTTTTTAATGAAAAAACCCAATTTGAAAATTAATCACAATTAATTAGATTATCACAATGAATTACAAAATAATTATAAGGCAAATTACATTTCATTATTTTAATAGAAACAAATCAATGGATTATGAAAATCACAATTAATCGCAATGAATGAATTAAAAATAATGATATTGAAAAGAACATTTCATTAGTTTAATATAAACAAATCATTAGCTTGTAAAAAAACAAAATTTAAAAATTAATCACAAAAAATGAATTACAAAATAATTATAATGAAAATTACATTTAATTAGTTTAAAAGAAACAAATCATTAGATTATGAACAAACATTATTGGAAAATTAATCACAATGAATGAATTAAAAATAATTATATTGAAAAACACATTTCATTAGTTTAATATAAACAAATCATTAGATTATGAAAAAACACAATTAGAAAATTACTCCATTCATTGTGATTAATTTTAAAAATAATAAAATTAAAAATAATAAAAATGAAAATCACTTTTCATTAGCTCTATAGAAACAAATCATTAGATTTTGAAAAAACACAATTTAAAAATTAATCACAATGAATGAATTAATAATAATGATAATCCAAATGAATTTTCATTAGCTTTATAGAAACAAATCATTAGATTTAAAAAAAAACAATTTAAATAATGAAAATCACATCAATCACTAGCTTTATACAAATTACTACTAATGACATGACATTTAACAGGCATTGAAAAAAATAATAATATTAATTACATTTTTTGAGCATGTAAAAAATTAATGACAACTCATTGTCATTTAAAATATTAATGATAATGAAAATAAAATTTACCCAATGCAAAATGTACTAGTGACGTCATATTACATCAAAATTTACTAGCATTAATAACGTAATACTAATGAAATAAAATTTCATTAGAAAAAACATTTCACAAGCACTAAAAAAAACTGCTAATGATCAAAATTCATTAACATTAAAACGGTGATAACATTTTTTCAACATTGAAAATAGAAATTCTAATGAAATAAGGAACATATTTTGATTTGCTGTTAAATAATCATAATGAAACTAATGTTTAGTAATCATAATGAAAACTTAAAACTTAACTTAATCATCATTGAACCTTAAAGTTTCCAAATTTACTAAAAAATTATAACAAATTTACTACTAATGACATGACATTTAATTAGGAAAAACATTAACTAGAACTAAAATTACATTTCCCAAGCATTGAAAAAAGTGCTGCTAATAAAAGTCAAATTTCATTAACTTTAAAAGTAATGACATTTCTTACAGAAATCATAATGAATTAAATACATTTTTTCTATTAAATAATGTTAATGAAAACTTAATTTTATCAGCACTGCTTAGTAATTAATAAATTTGGAACTTGAGTATTTTCGAAAAATACAATGAAATGTTAAAAATCCAAAAATATTAATCTTATCTATATATCGATAATAGCTTTATTGAAAATCGCGTTTCATTGCAGATCAATCGATTGATGAATTAATACAAACATTGAAGCACAAGGATTTGTGGAACGGCAATCAGTTGGATTTGTTCTTGGATAAAGGAAAGCCTCTCCAGGCCAAGGAATGTGCTTTGGTAAGACGTGAAGAAATAGGGGAATCCCATCCTATAATAGATTTAATTTCCCCATGAGAATTTCTAAATTTACTGTACATAATATTTATATACAGGATAAAGAATGAGGGAATCCCATCCTATAATAGATTTCATATTCCTATGAGAATTTCTATATTTACTATATTTATTTCTATATTTATATACAGTATGCATAAGATCATGGAATTGTCCAAATTTAATTAAATTATATATACAGTTAGTCAGGAAAGTGTTTTGACAAAATCAAAAATTTACATAAATTTATTTTAATTTTATTTTATTTTCTATTTTATTAATCTTGCCTATGGTTCTTAGAAAATTAGAAAAATTATTATTTTATTATATTTCACAATTCTTACATATAAAAAAAACAAATGTTTGAATTTGTAATTTGCCAAAACACTTTTGTGACCAACTTTATATATTGAATAATTTATATAATATAATATAGATTTAATGTGAAACGTTTCCTTGCAGTTACTGGCGCAGTCTTCATCTCTGGAGGCCATAAAGCTGCTGAGTGACGCCATTCGTCATAAGATTGATCGGGCCGTAATGAATGAGCTGGCCCTGGCTGTTGACCTGGTTAGCGGCGAGTCCTCCTCACAGTCCGCCCTTAAAGCCTATGGCTTCATTTTCAAGTGCTACATGGAAGCATTCAACGATGTGTTGATAAAACCGGCTAATTCCAGCGATTATCCTTGCCTCATTGAGCATTTGTTGCAGACGCCAAAGCTGCAATTGAAAGACAATTTGTTCCTTGCCGTCAACAATTTGAAAACTCTACTAAATACCACAGAAGAACATGTTGGCGAGGAGATACAAAAATTAAAATTGTATTAGAACAGGTCCATTAATAATAATTACACGCACATGTACACTCGCACACACACTGAATTAAAAAGCAAAACATTGTGAAGAAATAGTTTAATTATTGAGAAGCTTGAATTTGCCGCCCTTCAAAAATCGTGCTGCCAGATTGCACAACACAAAGTTGGTGTGTCTGTCTGCCAGTGTTGCCACCGCGCTAATCTGACTTCTTTACATGCAAGCTGTTAATTGCAGACACAATAAAAATAAATATTACAACAGTTGCATAAATTATTAACATGCTCACATTTAAGTAAACAAAAAATTAAAAAGATTGTTAAAATTTCAATTTGCCGCCTTAGAGCAACGTGCTGCCAGATGGACGGCACAGAGTTGCTATATGTTGCTTGCCAATATTGCCACTAAGACTTTTAGCATTCTGGCAACTCTGCATGCCGGCTGGTCTGGTACGCCATAGTTGACGCATGCGTCTGACGTGCACATATGTATATATATATGTATGACGGCGGTGACTGATTTTTTTTTTGCATACGAAAATTTCGCTGTGAAAAGTACGAAGCCAAAGTGCGTGAAATAGCGTAAAGTCGGATCGAAAACCAGACGTTATTAACAACATTGGACATTAGCGGCTTGAGTGCATTGCAAACAACACGTTGATCGTCGTTTTTTTGCACGCAACAAACTTCAGTGTTGAATTTTTTTGCGCATACATTTACCGATATTTTGGTGGCTACACACAGACACACACAAACAGACACACAGCCATATCGACGACAAGAACGAGCAACGGCGACGACGTAAAGGAAAGAAGAGAAGAAAAGAAGAGAAAAAAAACAAGCGAAATCGAAAGCAAAATTTTTGTCGACTCGAGTCAAAAATATAAAAAAAACAAAAAGAAGAAATAATCATCTTCAAAGTGTGCTAAGCTAAAGAATTCAAATTCACAACAAGGTAGGCAAACATGAAATTGTGAATAATTGCAAATTTCCAACTGTCCATTGTCCCTTTTTCTTCATTATTTGTTCTCTTTTCTGTTTTTTTTTAGGAAGCGTCAACAGAGAGAGAATACAAATAAAACAGACAGACGGCAGCATATATAGAAGTGACGTATAATTCTACATAGTTATTAGCAGCAGTAGCACAACCAACAAAACAACAACTACAACAACCTAAAAAAGAAAAATAACAATATGAACAAAACACCACAATTTGAAGTTCCGCTGACCATTCAGCCAGAGCATGAGTTGCGCTTTATTGGTAAGTGTATGCAAGTATGAGTGTACTGAGTGTCTGTCCCTCTCTGTGTGTAAATTAGGAGTAGCTGGTGTAAGAAGAAGCAGCTGCATATTTAACTGCATTTTTGCCATTCCCAATTGCAATTGTTTTGGTTTTGATTTTGGTATTGGACTTGACATGGTCTATTCAGAGAGAAGGTCAATTGTTATCGATATAAATATAGATCATCATGATCACCATTACCATGTTTATACGTTGGCTTAAGCCGCTTTGAATGACAGCGAGTTAACTTTAACAACTTATGATGCGCATATTTATGAACGCTAAAACACTTATCGCTCTTCGTAGTTTATTACAAAATCTTAATCTTGTTAATTAACAAGTGCTATCTAAAACTCTGCCAAATATTGAATTAAACTACAATAAGAACACAATTAAGGGGCAATTATAAATACAAAACCTTAGTTAAATCACGTTTAGCTGCCTTGTAAACTTGGTAATGGTCTATGCGAAGAGAAGGTCACTCGTCTATCGATATCGATCATCATGGTATGAGAATGCATATTGTAAACATTGCAGCAAAGTGGCGCTAACGTTGACGCTGCGGCGACGGCGACGGAGCAAACTGCAAAGTTCACACGCACACACACATGCAAACGCACAGGGCCGCATGTCGATTTGTTTCTCTTTCTATTCACTTTACGTTAGGTTTTTTTTTCTTCTGACTTTTGTTTCACACAGCTTATCAATAATTTGTCGCTGTTTTCCGTTCTTCTTGTTGTTGCTATTATTTTTTTTTTTTTTTTGACATTTTTTTGCTTTTAGTGTGCGGCTGTTTTGGCATGTTGCTGCCAACGTCGCTGCCAACAACAGCAGCAGAGCAGCAGCAGCGTCGTGTTCCTTTTGGAAGCACATTTCTCTCCCTCTCTCTCTCTTGAGCTTCTGCTTCTAGCAACTAGATAGATTCATTGAAACCTTTGTCGTCGCCGTCTTTTGGCCAACATTTTATTTTTATACTCAGGCAACTTTTTCATGGGCCATTTTTCCTTTTACTTTTTGAATTTTGGCCAAATAACAACAGCAGCAGCAACAACAACAACAGCAAGACCAACAACAATGCATATGACAGCTCATTGAGTTTTAGTGCGCACAGTGTCCCACAGTTGCGTGTTTTTGCTGTCGCCCATTTATTCCTTTCCCTACAGCTGCATACTTACAGTAGGTCTAGTAACGGTTTTTGATAAAAGTATTAAACGTACATGTATTTATTTCATTTTATTTAACTTTGACTAAAAGCTATTGACAAAAATGTATCAAATATTCAACAATATGACAAGCGACTATTTGAAATAAACAGATAAATTAAATATTAAAAACTAAAAGAAAATAAACAAATGTATGAAGTTCTAAGGTCTGGGGGCATTCAAAAAATGTTTATTTGATTGATTCAACATTTGTTGCTAGGATTTTCCCAATCCTGTAGAAGTATTAGTGTTAGTTGCAATCTCATTATTAGTATGATTTGGGAATTTCTTAGGAAAATAGAGGATTTTGTTAATATGTTGTATATGTTTTTGTTTATTTTTTAAATACATAATTGAATCCAATTTATCTTGTTTATTTTTATGATCATGTATTTTTTTTTTCAAAACAAATTATATAAATTTCTTAATGTGCTTTAACAGTTCTATGTAATTTGCAAATACAAATAAATCGTAACCAGTGTGCATTATGAGAGATTTTGGCACACCCATGCATTTGTATATGTATGTGTGTAATATTCACCGTTAACTCAACGACGATCGTCCACGCATCATGTGTGTGTGTGTGTTGTGTTTATTGGTTGTCTTATTGAATGAATTTTCTTTAAAACTAAAACAAATACAAAAAAAGAAAGAAATTCTGCCCTCTAGGTGTGTGTGTGTGTTTGACTTACACACCTATAAAATGTGTGTGTGTGTGTTTTTAATTGAATTAATTTGACATGAAAAACTAAACGAATGTGTAAAAAATGTTTCACTTTAATATTATTATTATTTAATTTTAAAAACATCTACAAAGCAGAATTTAAAATACATTTTTCAAATCAATTCTCATAAAATATTAAATGTTGAAAATTTAAAATAAAAGTAGTAAAAATTATTTAAAATAAAAATATTTTTTTTTTTAATTAATTGTTCGCAAGGATTTGGGTAAAACCCGGATATACAAAATAATATAAATAATAATTAAGAATTGTTAGTTAAAAAAATTAAGCCTTAAAAAAACTGATCTGAATGAAAATTTGTATAGTAAACTCGTTTATTTTTTATTATACCCAAAATCTTATTTTTCATGAATAAATGTGGAAAATCTAATATATTTAAAATTTGTATAATAAACTCGTTAATTTTTTTATGTCAAAAATTATGAAAGAATATTTCAATTTTTTATTTGAAAATTTTACCTTTAGTCGTATTTTTCATGAATTAATTTGAATTAAAAAAATGATGAAATATTATTTAAATTTTTCAATTCCAATTATATAGTTTTAAAATAATATTTAAATGCGCATACCAAAATATCAGAATATACCAAAAACTAAACAAATTAAATATTAAACATATTAAAAATGCAATAAAAATTTGAAATATTATTTAAAAATTAAAATTAAAATTTAATTATTTTAGAAAATGTTTTTATGCAGAAAATGTTAAACTATTCTGAAGTTTTGCGATAATAAAGCAAAATGTAAATTTTAAAAATAATATTTCGAACTTGGCTTACATTATATATTTATATTATTTTAATATAATAAAATGTGTGTTTAAAATGAAAATTCAAATGTAATTATTTTTGATAATGTTTTTATGAAGAAAAAATAGTAATAAATCGAATTTATCTGGCATTTTTTATATTATTGATATATCCAAAATTTAAATTATAATTATATAATATTATAATTAATGTTTTTATGCAGAAAAGTGAAGTTATTTTGGAGTTTTTCTATGAAAATTCAGGGATTTGGATTTTAAAAATAATAATTCGAACTTGGCTTGCATTATATTTATTATTTGTATTATTTGTGTAAAGTATATGTTTAAAACGAAAATTTAAATGTAATTATTATTGTTAATATTATACATTCTTTTGTGATGAATAATCAAGAGTGTGGATTTAAAAAGTAATTCTTAACTTGACTTAAATTATATATATATGATTTTATATTTGCAGGTCCGTTTAGTCGGCCCGTGGTGACAGTAATGACACTGACAAATAATGCGGCGATGACACTGGTCTTCAAGATCAAGACAACCGCTCCAAAGCGTTATTGTGTACGTCCAAATATTGGAAAGATTGCGCCATATCGATCGACGCAGGTGGAAAGTGAGTAAAAACTATAATTTAGAATTAAAAAATATTAATTGACAATATTAATTGATGTCTAATTGTTTCATTGTGCAGTTTGTCTTCAGCCCTTTATGTATGATCAGCAGGAGAAGAACAAGCACAAGTTTATGGTGCAGAGTGTGTTGGCACCACAGGATGCCGATTTGACTGATTTAAACAAGTTGGTAAGTCAATAAACATTCATATTTACCTCAAACACCGTTTAAACGTTAACTTAAGTCACTTTGATTGACTCAAATTAAATTATTAGTGTTATGAATGCAAATTTTAACTAAATAAATCAATGTAAGGGAAATATGTTACGGCAGGCAACATAAAATACACTTAAATTCCTATTTTAGTCTTAGTTAGCGATCTTAGACAAAAAATTATATTCACAATTTATATTATAACCTCTAGTATGAGTTTGGTTGAGATATTTTAAGAAGCAAAAAGTTTTTCATGACCTCTGACCTCAGGTAAACACACTTGCAGGTGGAATTTTTACAAAACGCCTTTTACCTTTAGCTGTTTGGCCTACACGTTGATGTGTCAGACAGTCAGTCAGTCAGGACAAAGAGTTTTATATATATAGAAATAAATAATATTAAATTCTTAATTTAAAATTGAACTAAAGACTAAATAATTAATATTCGCATCTATGTTAATTTCTAATGATTTGATCGACTTGAACTTAACAATATGATAAATTTACGGATTTACCGATTGTTTATCTTTAATTATTTATTAAATAAATAATAATAAAAAATGTATAAGAATTATTTCCAAATTTATAGTTCAAAGTGACAAAATAACACATATTTTTAATTTTTACTTAAAGAATGCCAAATATTTATTAATGATCAATTTTATTAATAACTTACAAAATAACACTTGATTTTTTTAAATAAAAATAAAAAATGGGAGTTGTTTTTTATTTTACAAGTTACAATTAAGAGTTATTTCGTAACTTTTATTTTAAAAATCAAAAATGGAAATTAAGTTCAATATTTTTGAATAAAAGTTACAGAATAACTGATATTTTTTAAAATAAAAATCAAAAATAAGTGTTAATTCGTAACTTGTAAATAAAAATGGGAACTTAAATATAATTTTAAATTACAATTAAAAATAAGTGTTATTGTGTAACGTTTAAATAAAAATGTGGAAATAATTCTTAGATTGCAATTTTAATATTCTGTAACATTTTCTTTTACATAATTTTTTTTTCTTAAATAATTTTAATATATTTTATAAATAATTGTTATTTTTTTAATAAATTTAATATATATTCTAAATTTAATCACTTTTCTCTGCTTTGTCTTGTAATAATAATTCCTAATTATAATAATAATAATAATAATAATAATAATAATAATAATAATAATAATAATAATAATAATAATAATAATAATAATAATAATAATAATAATAATAATAATAATAATAATAATAATAATAATAATAATAATAATAATAATAATAATAATAATAATAATAATAATAATAATAATAATAATAATAATAATAATAATAATAATAATAATAATAATAATAATAATAATAATAATAATAATAATAATAATAATATTAATAATAATAATTCTCTTGTTGTTTGCAGTGGAAGGAATTGGAGCCGGATCAACTGATGGATGCAAAATTAAAGTGTGTGTTTGAAATGCCGGCCGCTGAGGCAAATGCAGATAACAACAGTGGCGCCACCGCAAATGCTGCGGCCGGTGGCGGAAGTGTGGGCGCCAATGCTCCCGTTAATCTAAGTATCGTCGATTCGCTGAAGAGCGAGCCCAAGTCCATAGAGGATCAGGTGCGTCCAAAGATCGATCAGAAAACAAATGTCATCACTTTAAATATCATCAAAACCAAGAAAAAAAATATAATTAGTTTATTATTGAGAATAATTCAGTTTCCAAATTCATTTTTAATATTTTTAACTGCTTAACGCAGCGTTTTTTTAAATGAAATAATAAATATGATTAACATTAATAAAATTATCATTTCTATTTGGATTCCAAATAATATTTTTTTTATATTAAATTTTTCATTTCGAATTCCTTCTATTTTTAAATAAATTTAATTTTCTGCATTAGTGAGAAAATTTCAGTTTCCAAATTCATTTTAAATATTTTTTTAACTGCTTAATGCAGCATTTTTTCAAATGAAATGCTTTAAACTTTTTAAACAAAATAAAAAATATTATGCATCTTGTTTTCGAAATCAAATAATAATTTTCTTATATTTCATTTTTTTTGTTTTATGTTTGTAAATGAAATATTTCAAATTTATAAATTCAAATTTTGTATAATAAAATTTTAATCCCAACAGTTTTTGATAAAAGAAATGTTGGCTTATTTAATTGCAAATTGAGTTAAAAACATAAATACTTAAAAAACAGGGAAATAAAAATATAAATTTTTTATTCTTTATCAAAACAAAATATAATTAACATTTTTTTTTGTTTTGTTTCTTTTAATTTAATAGTAAAAATCATCAAATACTTTTAATTTTGAAAATTATAATTGTGTCTTAATTTTTAATTAAAGTATTAAGCATAAATATAATAGATGACAATAAATATTTATATTTTTCATATAAATTTCAGTCCTCGAATTTGTCCGATGCTACGGAGCATGTGGAATCCCTCGCGGCCGAGCTTAAGGAGATTCGTGATGTGAACAGCGAACTGCGAAAAGAGAATCTTCACTTGAAGGTACGTAATACACTCTACACTCTACATTCCACACTCTACACTCCACTACAAATTTTATGTGCATTTTTCTACTTTCTGTAAATAATTCAACAAAATTATGTAAAATTTTAAAAACTCTTGGTGCTTTAAATTTAGGCATAAAATTAATACATAATATATATTCAAATTTTATAACGTCGCATCGAAGTCAGATAAACACATACATAGTTTATCAATATTTTTACTCTTGGCTTAAACATAAGAAATAATAACTTATTTTAAATTTTATTTGAAAAGTCAATCTCTTTCTTTATAATAAATATTTAAAATACTAAAATATTAAATAGCACTCAACTTAAATTTCCAAATTTCTTAATATAAATTGAAAGCAATCGTTTTCCTATGTTTTTTAAATATTAATTGAATTTTAATTCATTCAATTTAACTTAAATTTCAATCAAAATTTCCAATCTTTACAAAACATATTGAAATATAAATTTCAAATATAAATAGAATTTTTATTATTTTTTTAATCTACTAAAATTAAATTTTATCTATAGTTATTTTATTTAGATAGAAAAAATTAAAAGTTAATTTTTTTTATGTTATAAAAATTAGCAATATTTTTTTTAATTCTTTTTCAATATGTATTTTATGATCATTTAATTTTGCTTTAAAAAAATTTAAACATTTTGTCAATTGTATGAATGTACTTTTTTTATTATTTAAAAATTAAAAGTTGTTGAATAAATATAATAATAATAATGATGATTTTTTCTAATTTTTTGATTTTTATTGTTTTATTCATAAAAATAATGATGAAAAGCTTTATTAAATTACTCAAAATTAAATAATAATCATGATACTAAAAAATAAAATATAAATGAATAAACTAAAAATCTTTTAACGATCATTATTTTTGATTTATTGATAAAAAAAAAATATGATTTTGGTCTAAGTTTTAGTTGAAGAAAAACGTAAAAAGAATTTAAATATAATGAATTCCAAGTAATTTTATAATTAATGTTTTGATTATGAGATGAGTTGAGTTGATTACTAAATAAATATATTAATAATAATGATGATTTATTTTTCTTTTCTCATTAAATGCAGGAACAAATCACACGCTTTCGGAGCTCTCCGGCCACCAAGCTAATCAACGAGTCCTATACTCCAGCTTTAGCTGAGAAACAGATTCCGGTATTCTATATAGCAATTGCAATTGCTGCGGCTATTTTGGGTCTGTTGCTGGGCAAATTTTTGCTCTGAATGCCATAAACATAACAAACAACAAACAAAACAACAACAACAGTAACAACAACAACAACGAACACAACAACAACAACAGCAGCAGCAGCAGCAAACAACTAAAAATTCTCGAAAAGTTGAACTTTAAAAATTTATTCTATTTTATTTCCATAAATTGCTCATATTTTTTTTTAAAAACTAAAATTCTTGATTCTGTAATCTGCAAAAATAATAATGAGTATATCAATATATGTATGAACATTCTAATTAATTAACTAATGAGCAAATTTGTTAATTTGTTTTCGGCCATCAAAGCTACCAAAATTATGTAAACAAACAAACACACACACATATATATACACATACATACATATATTTAAAAAAAAAAAAGGACACATGTTTAGATAATGTAATTGTTAAAGTAAAGAAAAAATAATGAGAAAATAACAAAAATTGCAATTGCATTAAAACAAAACAAAAAGAAACACTGAAAAAAAAGAAAGTAAATACGGGAAATTTACAAAAACAGAGACAAAAGTCACACACATACACACACACATATGCACACGAAGGAAATGTCAAAATGCCCTCTCTCTCTTGTGCACATCTCCTTGCAGAGCATTCTAGAGCTGGCCGTCTATCGATATCCGATAAGTAATTCACTATGTCGATAGTTTTTCGATAGTTTGTCAATTCGAATGCATGCAGTTTTCTTGGCATGTCTCTCTTTCGCTCTCTCTCTCTCTCTGTCTTTCTCATTGTTACTTCCACATCAAATAGAAAGGGTGCGCGTGCGTCGTTTATATGAATTAAATTACACACACACACACACCTACACAATACATGTATTTATATGCACACATACACTGAGAACTATATAAAGTTTATGTTTATTTTTATGTAGGCTGACTAAGGGTTAAATATCAGGATGATTTTTTTAAAATTATTATTTTATTACAATTAAAATGTATATTTTTTTTTGTTTTTTATTGCACTTGCATTTACAATTTATTCATTTTTAATTCGCCAATTATACACACACACAAACACACACACACAAGTAAAATATGCATACATACATATATTGAATTTATATATGTACATTAAATATGTATTTGTGTTGTTGCAAAAGTCCTAAATAATCATTGAATTATGATAATACAGAAATACATGCATACTAAATATATAAGAAAATTCAATCAATTTTTATAAACAATTATTGACGAAACTGTTGAAAAAAATTGTTATTGGTTTTGCAAATTTCTACTAAAAAAAATGTATATTACTTTCTTTTGCTCTCCTTAAAAAAGAAAAACATATTTTTTTTTAAACATATAAAAATATGGAAAAAAAACATCTATATATTTGTATCGTCTAAAACATGTACTATATAAAAGAGCAGAAAAAAAATCCAGCTTCGACTATTTTTGTTTCAAATTTTTGCAAAGCATTAAAAAAAAGGGTATATAGATTTATGTATAAATAAATATATATATTAATATATACATGCTGTATTTTCATAGACATGATTTCGTATTAAATGTTTAATCTAGAAATACAGTCAACAAATAAAAATATAAATAATAATACAACAAATGAACGGCAAAATAAACGCATATAAGCAAAATGTACTTGATGTCAGCTGTAGCAAAAAAACAAAAATCGAAAAACATTTAAAATAAAATAATAAAAAATGAAAGAAAATGAAATGAAATGAGAGAAATGCTAATTAACAAATGTTTAGCTGCAAAGTTTATGCCCTGCAACTGCAACTGTAATGAGGAACTGTAATGAGAGGTAAAAAAACCAAAATCAAACCAAAATCCAGCAAGAAAAATGATATAAACAAATTTAATATTTACAGCATGATTCTTAAAAACTAAGTGTTTTTTTCTTCAAGGAAAAATAAAAATGAAACATTGTTAATTAAACATCAAATATCATTTAAAATAAATTGAAATAAATTAGCCGCCACTGTTGCTCCTCATATACTTTAAACTGCGCGCGCAATGCGTACCTATCGATAACTGTTTGTCGATAAGCGGCCGCCTGTGCATGGTGACATAATTAACAAGGTGACGTATTCATGCTTTTAACGCAAACAGAGAACAGTGTTGTAATTTTTTTATTTATATTAAATATCAATTTTTTCTGAACTTGTCTATTTTGTGTTATTTTTTATATTTTGTTTTTTTAGTTCTATTAAGTTGCTGTGGTGAATAAATACGTTACCTTATTAATAATTTCACCTTGCGCCGATGATCGATTAACTGACTGCTTATCGATAGTTCCAGCGCTTACGTTTCGCCTATACTTTTAAATGCGCGCCCAATGCGTAACTATCGATAGTTGTTGTGAAAAATGATCGATGGCTTAAATATCGATAAGCGTAGCGCTTTCGATGCGCAGGTTGTAATCAATGCCGCCCTGCTTGAAGCTTGAAGCTTTCGCTTCTGCTTTTGCTTTTGCCTTTCACCTGTGCCAAGCGAGCAACAAACATTTTGCGACTGACAACGCTCCGCATCCCTTTTAGTGTGTGTGATGTGGATGCTGTAGTCCAATAATCGAGTGTAAACAAACCGCACGCGCTAAAAATACCAGGGAATCGAACTCTCGCATGCGAATGCATTTAATATTCGCAGACAAATCAAAAATTTCGCAAGTGTAAAAACTGTTGCACACTTTTGCGCGCCAAAGGGAAATCAACGTCAAAATTGTATTAGACATTATGTATGTATTTATGTTTGTGTATTCACATACATACATACATATGTATGCATCCTTTTATGCAATAATCATGTGTAATTAAGTTATCTATGCAGATTGTCGAGGGCAATGTGGAAACCAGGTAAGCAAGGATAACAAAGTAACATGACCCTACACACACACACACAAACGCGAACACAATTAGCTCGATTTATTTATAAACTCCTAATACACAGATATATGTACTATGTTGCAGCTGCAATTGCACACGCACACACACACACACGCACATAGTTACAATTTAATTGGACCTCAATGCCAAGGACTAACGGCAACCGCAACAAGTAGTAAACATACACACACACACACATTCCCACCTCTTTCCCACACACATGTATACAGTATGTCAAATAATTGCTTTGACATAGAAACAATTTACACACATATTTGTAGAAATATAAGATAATAAATAGATATAAAATAAACGATAGGTTTTCTTTTTCTCAAATTAATTAATTACTGTAAGGTAACTATTTGGACATACTGTCAAGTAATTGCTTTGACAAACAAAAAATTCACATACAGTTAGTTAAGAAAGTTTTGTGACAAAATTGAAAATCTCTTTTGCAAAAAATATACTTTTTTCTCATTTTATTATTCTTGTCTCTGATTTTAAAAACAAGTTAAAAAAGAATAAAACTCTAAATCGAATTAAACTAATTTTTAAAATTAAAATATTATATTGGCAGGAAAGTAATTTTTTTTGTTACATAAAATCTGTAAAAATATAAATAATTAAATAAAAAACTTTTTTTATCATATTATTCATATCTCATACTGTCAGTTAATTGTTTCGACAAACTGCCAAGTAATTGTTTTCACCAAGAAAAATTCATATAATTGGTTCTTTTTTATTTTTTTAAAATAGATAAGCTCATTGTATCTAATTAGTTATTTTTTTTTATAATTTGTTCTACGAAAAAGTCCATAAATTCCATTTAATTGAACATCTTGAGTAGCGTAATTAGAGAATTTAATCAATAAGCCAACTAAATCAAATAAGCTGCATCCGTAATGTTTGTATAATTGAATACTTATGCTTATTTATATCTATGCCTCTGTACAGTGTACACCGTAAGTCCTGTCGCTTGACAACAGAGTTGCCACAACAGCTTTTTTCCAGTCAAATTCGACTTTTTTTTGTTGAAAGATCAAACTTATAATTATTTATATTATAAATCATTTCTAATATTTATTTATAAATTTCAAATACATTACCATATTTATTTTAATAAAAATTTAGATATAATAATAAATATTAATTTGAACTTTTTCAATAAACATAAGAAATATTAATTTTCAAGCTATATAAATAAACAATAGAAAATAATTGTTATGCTGTAGCCTTGTTTATAATGCCCCTGTCAATAGATTGTGGCTTCGCGAGCATATTAAATATTATTGAAAATAATTTAATTAAATATAAATGAAAAACATGCGATCTTTGTTTGACAACTTAGCTAGTTTTCTGTCTGTTTCCCACTAGAAAAAGATTTGTTTTGTTTCTCAAAATTTGGCAGCACTGTTTGATTATATTGAAACTTATTTAATAAAAAGTGAATTAAAATAAAATAATAAATAAAACAAAAAAATTTACTTTGTTTAAAGGTCTAGCTTTTTTTGTCAAGCCGCTTTAAAACAAGCACTGCTTGGCAGCACTGCTTGACGAGGCCAGCATCCCTTTCCCTCCCCTACCCATTGTGTTGCCATCAGAAGTGGCAGCTGCCACATGAAGAACCTTTTTTTATTCAGCTGCCTCCCCCCCTCTCTATCACTCTCTCTCTTTCTCGCTCTCATACTCTGTCGGGTTTCTAAGCTTACGTCTATTTTTGGGCGTCTCTAAGTCCTTTTCTGCTTGCTTTCCACATTCCAACCAACTTACCACCCACAACCCACATTCAGAATCCCATAATCAGTGTTGCCAACTCTTCAAGGCCAAAAAAAGCTATATCAACATTTAGAAATAGCTGGAAAACGCTAGAAAGCTGTAAGCAAGCCAGATAAAAATCTTTATAGAACTATTTATACCCTGCAGCCATTGAAAATAGACAAAAGTTGAATTATGGCTTTGCACAACATTTATAAGGATTAACTCCGACCCTATAAAGCATATACATATTCTAAATCAGTATTAAAAATCAAGTCATTAATTTTTTCAGTATCATTTTTTTTAATAAAAAAATTGCAGAAATATCAATAAGTTTTCTAGCTATATTTTAAATATTTCCAGTAGTTTTTATTTAACTTAAAAAATCTTGAATTCCCGCCAGCTGCCATTTCACAAATTTTCTCGCGATTGACTCTGGATCTGTCGGGAAAAAGCTAAGCTGGCAACACTGCCTATAATCCGCTTTGCACTCCCCTTCCCCCTCCCCATTACACTGCTTGCTTTTATCTATGCAAGTATGCGTGGTTGTGTATTTTTTTGCGTTTGTAGTTACAACAACAAAAAGTACCGCAAAATATTTGAAATAACTGTGAAAAAAATGTGCGTTTTGTAATCTTTTGTAAGCGCACACACACGCACGCACACATTCAATCAAGTTGTTAAAAGTCCTTTTATGCTCAGAGAGAGACAGAAAATCAATAAATCGAGTTTAATGAGTTTCAAATATTTGAATGAAGCATCTTATTCATTTCCCCCCTCCCCAGCTACGTTGCCAGCCAAACAAAAAGCACATTGGTACACAACTGCTTGCTTAACGTCTTGCAATACATTTGTGGAACCTGTGTGTGTGTGGAATGTATATTGTTTGCAATGTAGCTCAAATTTTGACAGTTTAAATAAGCTAGTATTAAAAATAATTAATATATTAAAAATAGGTAAATTAAAATATGCATACATATATTCCAAAAATGCACCCAAAAAAACTAAAAAAAATTTCGCAATATAGTTTTTTATATTTAGCTTAAATTATTTCCCAGCTAGAATAAACTAGATTTAAAAAATAATATATGAAAAGGAAAAGATAAATTAAATAAATATGATAAAAATAAGCTAGTCTCAAATGCAGCCAAAAAACAAACAAAATGTCTCTATATATAGTTTTTTATTCCCATTTAAAAATATTTGCCAGAATTTTGATAGTTCAAATAAGCTAAACTTGAAGAAAAACAATTTAAAACAAAGAAAAAAAAACTTGAAAATGAATATGCTGAAATAAACTAAGTTTAAATACATGTCAAAAACAAAAAATTATATAAATATACATGTCTAGTTTTTCAAAGTTAAAAAAATTATTTTAAGCATTAAAAAAAAGCTAGATCTAGCATTAAATAAGCCGAAATGGCAGCACTGCTTGCATGTTTTTAATGTACATTTCTTACATTGTAGTAAAGATGCGTATCTTTGTTCTACTTTTATCTTGTGGTCAGAATTGGACAGCAGATGACCCAACTCAAGTTCAATTTCAATTTCAAGTTGATGTTGATGTTGATGTTACTGACAGCACACATTCTACTAACTGAATTCTCTTTTCGGCCACAATGACGACCGCTAACATTGACTACGATTATTTACTCAAGTTCCTCGTACTCGGCGATTCCGGCGTAGGCAAAACTTGTCTCCTTTATCAATATACGGACGGCAGATTTCACACCCAATTCATATCCACGGTGGGCATCGATTTCCGTGAGAAGCGACTGGTAAGGAGAAAATTCACTGCTTCAGCTTAATCCCTGTTTCCACATGATTATAATCAGGGATTAAAACCGAAACGAATATCGGTTTCAGTTACGGTTTCGGTTATGCTCGAATTAAGGTTTTCGGTTATCGGTTATGCAAAATCTTGGAGTATCGGTTTCGTAACGGTTATCGGGTTTTTATCCGTTTCGGTTTAAAAATACCGGTAAGGTTTCAGTTTAGAAAAAAAAATAAAAATTAAGGTTTTCGGTTGACCAAAATAAGAAGCGGTTTTCATTGCTTTACATAAAAGAAGACTTGATGTTCTTATTAGCCTGGAAAATAATGTTATCAGGTTATTGGATTGGTCCAGCATAATGTCGATTTTATTATAATTCGATATCATATAAATTTGGCTTAATTAATTTGAAAATTTCGATTATTTTGATTTTACCGATTTTAAATAACTTCGAACTGTCATAACTTTGTTAGAACTCTGCATTTAAATTTTGTTCATTTTGAAAATTTAGAACTTTTTCAAAAAATACAAAGGTGTAAGTAAGTAAATTTCGAAAATTTTTGAAAAATTCCGAATGTTCAAAATTAAAAAAATTAAATGCAGAACAAATTTAGAGGTAAAATCAAGCTCAAATTTACATTGTTATCAAAGTTGAAAGTAACCCTTATAAATGAATCGGTTACTAAACGGTTATATCGGTTTAAAGAGTTTCGGTTTAAGGGTTTCGGTACAGCGGAAAAAAATTTTTGCGGTTACGGTTACAAATTTCAATCGGTTAAAGGTTACGGTTTCGGTTAAGGTTTTAATCCCTGATTATAATACATGATAATCCAGTACCCGATTTTAACTTTTAAAATTCGAGTATACATTAAAAAAAAAAAAAAAATAATTTGTTGTTAATTTTCACCAGAAATTTCAAAAATAACTTAATTTTCATGTGCACAAAAATATAATGAAATAACTCAAATTCAATTTGTATTTTAAAATCATAGAACAACATTTATTTTCACTTACTATAATTATTAAAAAATAATTTTTATTTTAATAATAAAAAATAATAATACCAAAAATGTAAAAATAAATTTATTTATTTGAATTAAGAAACTTTATTCAAATCTCTTTCTATTTGTCCTAAGTCCTTTTCCTATATGGATCATGAACCCCGTTTAAATCCCTTTTCATATATGATGATCAGTTTCATCCTAATTTTCTTTTTCTATATGATGATCAGTTTTATCTTAATTGTTTTCTTACATGATAATCACTTTTAACCCCGATTTCGTTTTCTATATGATGAACTTCATTCAAATCCCTTTTCCTATATGAAGATCACTTTCACCAAATTCCTTTTCCTATGTGCTGATCAGTTTTATCCTAGTTTTTTTTTTTATGTGATGATCATTTTAATCATAATTATTCTTTCTATATGATGATCAGTTTCGTTTCCTGTATGATAATGGTAATCATTCAAATTCCTTGTCTTATATGAGAATGATTTTCATTGATATCCCTTTTCAGGATCAGTTTTATCCTAGTTTTCTTTTTCTATATGATGATAAACAATATTCAAATTCTTTATCCTATACCATGATCACTTTTGTCCCAATTTTCTTGACCTATATGATGAATGAGCTTTATCCTTATCCCGTTTCCTTCACAGATTTACAGCTCACGAGGACGTCGTCATCGCATCCATTTGCAGATCTGGGATACGGCTGGACAGGAACGTTTTCGATCGCTGACGACAGCATTTTATAGGGATGCGATGGGATTTCTGCTGATCTTTGATTTGACCAGCCAGAAATCGTTTTTAGAGATCAGCAATTGGCTGGAGCAACTGCGGATGCATGCCTACACCGAGGATCCGGACGTGGTGCTCTGTGGCAACAAGTGCGATCTCTTGCAACTCCGTGTCGTCAGTCGGGAACAAGTGTCCGCTTTGGCACAACGATATCGATTGCCCTACATCGAGACATCGGCCTGCACCGGCGCCAATATTCAACAGGTAACACTCCTCAAATTTTTTTAAATATTAGCAACGATAAAATACAAATATTATTTCGATTTGATAAATTAATTATTTTTCGTTGTTATTTTTAATAAGTTTTAATCAGGGATTAAAACCTTAACCGAAACCGTAACCTTTAACCGATAAAAACCGATTGAAATTTGTAACCGTAACTGAAACCGTAACCGAAAAATTTTTTCCCGCTGTACCGAAACCCTTAAACCGAAACTCTTTAAACCGAAATAACCGTTTAGTAACCGATTCATTTATAAGGGTTATTTTCGGTTCTGGCCGTCGCAGCTACTGAGCAACTTTGATAACTTTGAACTGCCATAACTTTGTCAAAAGTCAATTAATCTCCATGCGCAATGTAAATTTGAGCATGATTTTACTTCTTAATTCGGTCTGCATTTAAATTTTGTTCATTTTGAAAATTCGAAAATTTCGAATTTTTTAGAAAAGTGATAAGTGATAACACTGTAAAATTTCTAAAAAATTCGAATTTTTAAAATCAACAAAATTTAAATGCAGACCGAATTTAGAGGCAAAATCATGCTCAAATTTACATTGCGCATGAGAATTGATTGAGTTTTGACAAAGTTATGGCAGTTCGAAGTTATTAAACCGAAATTTACAAAAAACGATAACCGTTACGAAACCGATACTCCAAGAACCGATAGCCGAAAACCTTAATTCGAGCTTAATCTGATATTTGTTTCGGTTTTAATCCCAGGTTTTAATAATAAAAATAAATATATTTTT
The DNA here is from genome assembly GCA_035042165.1 of Drosophila kuntzei. Classification (NCBI taxonomy): domain Eukaryota; kingdom Metazoa; phylum Arthropoda; class Insecta; order Diptera; family Drosophilidae; genus Drosophila; species Drosophila kuntzei. The sequence continues at coordinate 502,576 of JAWNLU010001233.1, read as the reverse complement.
TATTTGATATTTTTGACAAAAAATATTGACAACATCAAAATCTAGTAGAAATCTTGATATTTATCAACATCGATAGTATATCGATATGCGAAAAACAATATATAAATATTGATAATATAAATATCTAGTAAAATTGTTAATATTTTTATGAATATAAATATCGATAACCGATATCGATCGACGATAGTATTTTGATATGAAAACATATTTTTTTAACTTAATTTTTCTTCAAAAAAAATTTTTATAATATCACTATCCAAAAGAAGTGTTAATATTTAAAAAATCTCATTTGTCTTCGATATGAAATAAATATATTTTTCAATAAATATTTTTTGACCAAAAAATATCGATAATATCAATATTTATATCGATATAAAAAAAAATATAATTTATTTTTTATATTTTTGATAGGAAATATAAAAAAATATCGCTCAAAAATATATTATCGCCGTAAAGTGTCTATCGATATATTATAACGATATTTTGTAAATACATTTTTTCAGGCTGTGGAGCTGCTAGTCGGTCGCGTCATGGAACGCATCGAAAATGCCGTCGGCAATCGCGATTTCTCCTTATTGATGACCCAAAACCGTAGACTTCCCAATATCGCCTACGGTCCGGATCTGGTGCGTCTACATCAGACGAATCCCAACAATCCGACGTCTCATCGCAATTGCAATTGTTAATCTTGGCCCCGGAACGGAACGAACCGAATCCGATTTGATGAGATTTTCCCCAGTTTTTCCCAAGTTTTATTACCGTTTCTATGTGTGCGTATGTTGACTGTAAATAAATGTTTGTTTGTTTCTTTGTTGCTTGTTAAATGGTGAAAAGTGCAATTCTTAGAGGAGGGAAGGGGAGCACCCGATTACCTTGATAACCCTACCTAACCTTACTTTCCCGATAACTTTCGGAAATCACAGAACTTTCTACTTCAAATTCTTATGCTAATAACGTATACAAAAAAAAGAAAACCATTCAAAAATTTAATTTACAAAATCTTGATTTTACCCTGCTTTAAGTATGTATTCAGGATATTATTGTTAAATTAAGACAATATGCGAATGAAATTGCAACAACTCCATATTAAAAAGTCAATGAAGCCTAAAATATTTGATATAACTAAAAAAATTTGCAGAAGCCCGAAAAACAAAATATTGCTGAGAAAAATCGTACTTGAATCAAGTATTTGGTACTTGGTTTAAGAAAATCCGAATCATGCTCAAATTTATATTGCGCATGGAAATTGATTGAGTTTTGACAAAGGTATCAAATTTGCTCAGAACCGAAATTAACCCTAATAAGTGAATCGGTTACTAAACGGTTATTTCGGTTTATGGGTTTCGGTACAGCGAAAAAACATTTTTTGCGGTTACGGTTACAAATTTCAATTGGTTTTAACCGGTTAAAGGTTACGGTTTCGGTTGAGGTTTTTATCCCTGATACATATACATATAAATCCCCTTTCAGATCACAAAGAAATGTTCCTCCTATAGAATAATTTATTCAGCTTTAGCCTTCACTTAATATATGCGATAAGAGCAGGTTAATCCTATCCAGAGCCACAGCCAGAACCACGTCCACAGTCTACAGCTGGCATTCCGCTCCAGAATCCATTGATGATAGTACTGAACATCCACATAGACGCCGGGTAAACCCGGCTCCGCACAGCCATAACCCCAGGAGACGACGCCAATGATGCGGCCCTCGTGGACCAAAGGTCCGCCCGAGTCGCCCTGGCAGGAGTCAGTGCCTCCCTGGAGACGTCCAGCACACAACATGCCCGGTAGCATCCCATTGCCATAGATGCTGCCACAGGTCTGACGTCGAATTGTGCTCACATTCGCCATCAGCAGCACATTCGAGAGCGAGTTCTTAAATAAAAGACAGAGTGGAGAATTGCAGCCCAAGTTTGGGATTCAAATAAATTCTTTAAATAATCGTTATTGATCAAAAACTCTACCAAATAAAATCAACTATATGGAAAAGTGCAATTTTTGCTTCAAATACACCAAAATTATTTGTATTTGTGCATGTTTAATTTAAATATCACTTTTAATGCTTATTTAAAGATTTTAATGTTATAAATCCAATTTAATAATTATTTGTGATTAAAAAATATATATATATATATACATTTAATATTGATTGATTTTTATTTTTTCAGTCTTTTATAAGAGTTTTTGATCATTTTTTTGAAAAATGTCTTTCAAGACTATTGTTGAGGAATAAAATAAAAGTTTTTGTAGACTCAAAAGACTCTAATTTTTGACGATTAAATAAAAGTCTTTAAATAACCTTTATAAATGATTTTTATAGTCCCTGAAAATATCAATTAAAAGTTTTTAAAGACGGTTATTTTTGAGGAATAAAATAAAAGTCTTTAAGTAACCATTAAAAATGATCCTTATTAAATCGAATCAAGGCGAATTTCAGAAAACTTGAGTTTTGACAAAGTTATTTAAGTTTAAATTTGGTGTAACCTTTGACCTAGCAACTTAACAAGTCAAAATTATTTTTTAACAAGATAATTAGAAATCACAAAATCAAATTTAAAGCTTATGCTGTTTTACAAAAATAATACGAGTATATTTCGGATTGTTTTCCAATTATCCATGTTAGTTTTTTTTCAGATTGTTCAGATTCGTTGTACTTAAACTCACCTGTTCCGTGCGTCCCCAGCCGGCGACGAGGCATGTGGCACCCACGGCCGTTGGCTGTGTGGCAAGTTCAATGGGTGAGACGGTGGGATGACTCTGATTGTTGGACAGGCCGTTCCTTAGAAACATGACGCCGACATCGTCACGCATGCTGTCCGGACTGAAGCTGTTCATATACGCTATGGAGCTCACCTCGGAGACGATGGTGCCGTTGTTGCGCTCATAGCGATTCAAAGTTCCCATCACCACGACAAACTCGCTCGGTTTCCGATACCGCTTCCTTTCCGAGCTGACAAATAAATAACAAGCAAAGAAATAGTTAATAAATTATATAAAGTATAACATTTTCTATGAAAAAGAAAGTTTTAAGCTTTCCACTGCAATTGGATTTTTTGAAAAAGTCAGATTTAGCGATAAAAAATGGCAGTTTTGTGGGGACAATTCAAGATTTCTTGCAAAAAAGGACAGATTTGGCAGGAAAGTGTTCCGATTTTTCAGGGGAAATTATTAGAAAAAACCCAAAATTGTCGCAAAAAATTCAGATTTTGCGGAAAACCGCTAGATTTTGTCTAGATTTAGCGGGGCAAAAGTAAGATTTAGGAGTAACAGTCCACATATGTCGGGAAAATTCTATATTTAGTGAGAAAAACGATAGATTTGGCATTTTGGCAGGGCAAATAAATAGATTTGAGGGAAAAGCGCCAGAATTGTCGTAAAAAATTCAAATTTAGCAGAAAACCGTCAGAAATTTGAAGGAAAAAGTCCAGATTTGGCGAGAAAAAAGTTAGATTTAGCCGTATCCCTATTAGCTGTCAAAAGGAGATTCCCTGGCCATCTCCACTCACTTGTATAGGCAATGGGCGGCAGTCAAGACCTTGTTTGGTGCAATCAGAGATCCTCCACAGATGTGGCCACTGCCAAAGTTTCTGTCGTGCTTCCTCAAACGTATCGAGACGAGATGTTTTGTTTCATTCATCCTCGCCAGAGTCCCATTGATGATGCGTGATTCCAGCATTTGTATCTTCTGTGTATCGGCGTCATCCGATTGCGCTGCGACTGTCAATGAGGAATCTTTCTATATACCATTAAACCGAATAATACAAAAATACTTGTTGCAATTCAAAAATTAACGGCTACTGGAAATGCATTCTGTAAGCAGTCACATTTTAAGGAAATTTGCACTGCTTTCATTTGAACCTCACAGCGAAACAGGCAAGCAGTGCATCCGTTTGATTTAAAATCTGTAGCAAGCAGTTGAACATGAGAAAATTCGCTTGACCGTTGGATGTTATTTAAAACACATATTTTAATATATTTAAAAATATATTTTATCACAAAAAATAAAAAAAGGTTTCAATGCCAATTCAGGCAAACCAAAATATTGAAACACCCATGGCATAAAGCATTAGATGGTATTTACATAGATAGAGATATTAGAAGAAAAGAAATATTTCTAAAATAGCTGTCTCATTAAAACTGTTTAACCGTTGGCCTTGTCGCGGTATCTCTTTTTGATGATGACTGTATGTTTTACGTCAATTTCCGCCAATAGACAAGAATGATTAGAAGCCAGAAGAAGAGAGAGGGAGAGTGAGAGTGAGAGACAGCTACAAACAATGGGATGTTCGATAAAAAAAAAATTAGGTGCTATCAATTATTACACTAACATGGGGGTCTCTCTCTCTCTCTCTCTCTCTCTTTCCCTCACCCTCTCTGTCTATATCTAATTGACATTGTGAATTCTTTTATCTTACACGTTTTGGCCCATATTAAAAGCCATATGCACAAATAATACACACTATGCATAATAAATTGTTTATAAACTTAAAAAAACAGATGGAAAAAAAAAATAGTTAAAGATTTATAAAATTGATGTGTGTTTTTTCTCACAACCGAATTCAGACAGCGTTTTTTACCAACTGAAATACCAAACAAAACAAAAAATCGACATGACATCGAAAAATTGCAATTGGAAATCAGTTGGTAATAGATAAGAGAATAAAGATAACAGAAGAGTCAGAGACAGGGACAGAGGCATATATAAATACATTTTTCAAATATTTTCATAATTTTTTTTTTTTTTTTGTACAATTCGTTTTAATATAAAATACAATACATATGTTTTATATATATAATGCACTTATTGGTAAGAAAAGAAATCATGTTTTTGTGAACATTGTTCGTTATTCGAGTTAAATTGTAATTGTAAATATTGTAGATGTTTATATAAATATGTATATAATCGATATGCAAAATGCTTTAGTTTGTGTCTTGTATTTTTGGACGGAGTGTATAGATTAATTACAGAATATAAGTATATAAAACATTTGCACTACAAATTCCAAGGCACTATTTACTTAATAAAAACGAGATTCCAAAATGGATACGAATTCCGAACAAAAAATATGTATTAAATGTTAAGAAACCAATATAAGATTCGAAAAAATAGGAAACACAAATTTGGAAAACCTTTTAGACAACAAAAATTAAGAAAAATCTATTTCATTAATTGAATTTTTTGATTTGGTAATATTTAAATTTGTTGATTAATTCATTTAAATGAAATTCTTTGCGCGATTTTGAATAAAATATTTTTCTTTTCGGCTTTTTCTAATATTTGTCTTGCTAAATTCTTAAACCTTTTTCCTAATTTTAAATTTCCTAATAAGATTATTTCTTATTTTGGTTTTCTTATTTTTGTTTTCCAATTTTCCCTATAAAAGGGAATGCAAATTTGCACTGCAAATTCGAAGGCACTTTAAATACAGATTCCGAAAGTGAATGAAAAGTGTAAAATTAAAAAAAGGGACGGCATAATAGGTAAGTAAAGATTGTCTGATATAAAAATGGAATTAATTCAAGTGCAATTTAAATTGCAATTGCAATTGCACTTGGATTATTTATATGTAGCCCTGCAGGCTGCGCGATTGACTGTGATGATGACGAGGTGGCTGATATCCTGGCTCCTGCATTTCCATCTGCATAACTAAATTCTTCTGCTCGCCGCGTGCCTCATAAGCCTGTCTAGCCTCGCGCTGCAGGATTAGGGCAGCCAAACCGAGCAGCATAAATGTGACAACAGCCAAAGCGTATGACCAGCCGAGTACATTGAATTTTGGATACATCAGCCAATCCCGACGATATGCACAGCCACCAAATATGCACACGGCCAGGAACATAAACAGAGCTGTTGAAATTCGATAATGATATTTTATTAATATTAATAAATGAATTAAAGTAAGCAAATTATTAAATGCAGAGCTCGCAAATGTTGAGTCTCACTTTAAGGTTGTCTAAACGAGCAGAACAAAGTTTCGCATTCCATACATTTTTCAGTTTTCTCCTGTTAAATTCTTTATTATACATTTTAAAATAAAAATAAGGAAGAAACCATATTTTTATTGCTACAAAAAAATATATTTTAGATATTTAAAATTGTAACATAAAAATAAGGATGAAGACATAATTTTAAAAAAGAATTTTTGATTTTAAAATTGCAAAAAAATAAAATTAAAAATGGCATGCAACACTTTCGTATTCTACTTTTTTTGAGCTCATTTAAAAGAACATTTTTCTCTTGTGAGCTTGTACAAAAGTGTTATTGCAAGTTGTTATTGCACAGACACTTTTGTGTTGTTGACAAATATTACAAATGTTCGGTGGAGTAAGAAACAAAGCGGATTTAAATTATTTAAAAATGTATAAATATATGTAGACTGTTATATTTGCGAGCCCCGATTTAGATACATACATGAGATGGCTGTGCCAATGTAGGAGAGTCGAATGAGAAGCCATTCGTATTGCAGCACGGCCTTTAAAGGCAGACGAATGATAGTGAGTGACAACAGTGAGAGCACAAAGAATACTATGATGAATGACATGGTAACAAATCCTTGTACAGCCATCAACCATCCAGGCAGCAGATATTCACGTATAACATAATACTCCTATTAATAATAGTAATAATAATTTTAGAAAATTTATATGAGTTAATAAATGCACATACAGTTAGTCAAATAATTATTTCGACAACGAAATCAATTAACATAATTGTCTGGTTATTTTAAATCAAATAATTAATTACACATATGTATATTTCTGATCTTGAGGTTGCTAAGCAACTGGAACAGGGTATCTTGTAGTCGACTAAAGCTTATTCTTAGCAGTGTTGCTTTGTCAACGCAATTACTTGACATACTGTATGTAACAGTCGCTTTCAGTTATCAACTTACATGGGAAAATATGTTATGGCAACCGGTAAATTGCTTGGGATTGTGATATTTTGGATAAACGAAATCCTTAAAACAATATTGCCAGAGACCCATATTCTTGAAGCTGGTGTGCGTCTCTTCATACGATTCGATCCAGTAAGGCGAGCAGAAGGACATGATCATTACAAAAAAGCTGGCATACGTCACAATCGAACCGAATACGACTCCATCTATAAGCAAAAGATCAACAATTATGCATATATTATTTATTTCACATACAGTTGGTCAAGTAATTGTTTTGACCATTTTAAATATAAACATTAATAATCATTTAGTTTACTTTTACAATAAAAAATAGGTGAGTTTTTTATTTTGTCAAAACAGTTACTTGACACACTGTATATTATTTATTTTACATATTGAAATGCAAACAAACATTTGGGGCTGCGTCACTTACTTGTCGCACGCGGATAGTCGCCCTTTTCCGCACCGTTGTTATCGGTGGTATCCTGCGACTGCTGTTTGCCCAAATTACGCATTTTGGACGGAAATACTTGGTTTGTAATTCAGTTTAAACAGCAAACGCCACAAATATTGTGTATAAACAATTGTAACTCAAATTAGACGGAATGCACACACCCAACTGCAAGGTGGGGCTGGGGATGGCACAAATTAATCGATTAGTCGTCAGTAGCATTGAGTGCGATAACTATTGGTACGATTATCGAGTACTCATGTAGCCAATTTAATGCAACTACTCATTTTTAATTGAAATGAACAGAAGAAAATAAATCAAATATTGTGCATAATTGAACTAACACACACTTAACTGCAAGAATGTTGTATTGGTGTCACAAATATCGATTAATTGTCAGTACTGTTGATGGCACAAAAATCGAATAACATATTTTTACCGGCTGGCCATATTTAAAGCCATAGTGCTGCCACCCTGTTTCTCAATATGTCAGATGGTAACGTTGGAAATTAATAAAGCAACAAATTTATTAAAATTACTAATAACAATACACGCAATAACAAGACATTGATAAACGTACATAACTAAATAACTTGATCGACCTCATGGTGCTCCAAGTGTTTCATATACGCAAGAAAGCATGTCCAGCAAAGACTGCACACACTTATAAAAGGAACGCGGTTGCGTTCCGGAATCAGGGTGAAGTTGATGGTGGCCACAAGTGGCCAGACGGATAGAGCAACCTGTGTAAGTATATACAGTTAGTCAAGAAAGTGTTTTGACAAAATTAAAATTTTCATATTTGTCTTATTATTTTTATAAGTGAAAGTAATTTTTCTTTGTTTTTAGCTTGTTCTAAATAAAATAATAATCAAAATAAATAATGATTAGGAATATATGTATATTTTCCTATTGCAAAATAAAATGTGTAAATTTTTGATTTTGTCAAAACACTCTTTTGACTAATTGTTGTAGTTATAATATAATATTTATCGATATATTTGACTATCATTTGATTTTGTTAAGGTTTTTGTTTACCTTGTATGTGGGAATGAACTTTTTGCCAACTTCAGCGACTGCTTCCTGTATTGTCTTGGATTCCAGGAGACTCATTATGAAATAAAAACATGTCATTGCTCCAGGTGTGTACGATATGCTCTCCACGGCGGCCTTAATAATGCCATGGCGCAATGATGTCTGTGGCCACATAGCGCTCGATATCTGCCAAAGATAACAAATTGATCTACAACATAACTATTAAGAAACTAATTAATTGCAATTGCAATTACCTTAACCCAGCCGTAAAGCGTTGGCGCTACAAACAGTCCGCCGTACATGCTGAAGCGCAAGACTCGCCACCAGTCGTAGTTGCCTGAAAGTGTAGGGTATAATAATATGTGTAGGTATTAATAATGTTTGTATTATTTGTATACCCTTTGCGGGTATATTAAGCGTGTTTAAAGTATGTAACAGGCAGAAGAAGGCGTGGCAGTCCTCATAAATTATATGTAGTCTTGATCAGCATTAACAGCCGAGTCGATATAGCAATGATCTCAGACATTATAAGAGCCATATTCTTCAAAATAGATCTGTAGGTTCCTGGATACATTACGCAGATCAAGTTTTATTTTATTTATGGATCGGACCACTATATCTTATAGCTGCCATAAGACGATCAGTCGAAAATCAAGTTTTAGTATGAAAAACTGTTTGTTTTTTTAAATATCTCAACGGCACAGGGTATTCTACTGTCGAGTGCGCTCGACTGATAAAAAGACACAATAAGTATATAGTCGGGTTCACTCGACTTGTTTAAATTATCAATACTTAAATTTTAATCATTTCAATTGTACATTTAAAATGTGTAGTTTATTATAATTGTATTTTAAGAAATTTCATTATTTCTAAATTTGTAGAAGTAGATACATATGTACATATATGTACACAGGGTATTCTACTGTCGAGTGCGCTCGACTGATAATAAGACACAATAGGTATAGAGTCGGGTTCACTCGACTTGTCTAAATTATCAATACTTAAATTTTAATCATTTCAATTGTACATTTAAAATGTGTAGTTTATTATAATTGTATTTTAAGAAATTTAATTCTTTCTAAATATGTAGAAGTAGATACATATGTACATATATGTACACAGGGTATTCTACTGTCGAGTGCGCTCGACTGATAATAAGACACAATAGGTATAGAGTCGGGTTCACTCGACTTGTCTAAATTATCAATACTTAAATTTTAATCATTTCAATTGTACATTTAAAATGTGTAGTTTATTATAATTGTATTTTAAGAAATTTCATTATTTCTAAATATGTAGAAGTAGATACATATGTACATATGTATTTTTGAATACCACTGATTAACTTACCCCAATTCTTTCCCTCAAAGGTCTGCTGAATGAGGCTTCCTGTCGGCCAGATCAAGCTATATGATATCATGCCACGCGCTATGGGGAATCTGGTGACGAACGTCCTCAACTGTTGTCCCAGCACTGAAGCAGCCATGTTCTACATTGTACGAATTGTAATTGTAATTGTAATTGTAGTTGGTTAATAATATTGTAATTTATGTTAATTCATGTCATTCCCATAGATAGAGAAAGACGACCTACATTAATGGGGCCTCTAAATACGATATGGAATACAGAATACAGAATACGGGATACGGGTCGAGTCGTATTTATCAGAGAATAACAAATCCACAACAAATCGCATAAAATGCAACGAAACGTCGCAAATATGTTACAAATAACAAAATGCGTTGTCTCTTGTGGGGAATTGAACTTGTTTTGTGCTTCTTCTTGACGTTCAGCACATCGCAAATATTGCAACCGGATGGGAAAATTGTCAATGGAACTGTAGCTGCAAAGGGCGAGTTTCCCTATGCGGTAAGTCCCCTAAAATACAAATTATTTAATATTCAGCTGTCTAAATAAATTCCAAAATTTCATGAAGACCCATTTTTTTAATTCTATTTAAATTTTAATTGAAAAACATTTTTGACATTCATTTTTATAAATCACGTTAAAATATCTTTCAGTTTTGATTTAAATAAATTATACAATAAATAAAGTTTACATTTTTATTATCAAAATTTAAAATATTCTTTGATATAAAAATTACTATTTATTAATTTTCTCTTATTACTTTTTTTTTTAATTCTTAAAAGAGGTTATTTTTTTATTATTCTTTTTAAATGAAAACTGCCATTTAATTAACCTTTCATTATTTATTTATTTAGATTAAAATGTGAGAGTTAAAGTAATTTTATTTAAAGAAAAAAATACACAATTTAATATTGAAATTTGACATTAATTTAAATGCATTTAACAACATAGGATCTATTTTACATTTTTATTTTACAAATGGAAAATAAAAATTATATTATATTTAAACTTTTTTTTAAAAATATTGAAATTGTATTATTATTTCATCCAAAATTTGTATTATAATAATTTTCGTTTTCATATAAAAACAAGAATCACATTATTATTTGAAATATTTTATGACAAATAAAACTTTTAATAATTTATCATACAAAGAATCTTTATTATTTAATTTTTTTAAGCTAAAATATAAGAATCATTTTTGTCTATATATATATTTACTTTGAAAAATAAGAGTTAAAAAGTAAAAATATAAATTTAAGATTTTATTTAATAATTTTTGTATTTAGGTAAAAAATTGTTCTTAATTTTTTTTTATTAATTAAAAATAACAAGAGTTATATTATGATATGAGTAATTTTATGATAAAATTGAAAATTAATTATTTCATAATTTTGTCAGTTTTATTAATTAATTTTGTAAACAAAAATGTAAAAATAATTGTTTTATAACTCTATTTACTTTAAAAAATAAGAGTTCAAAAGTAAAAATATAAATTCAAGCTTTTATTTAATAATTTTTCTATTTAGATAAAAAAAGAGTGGTTTTTAATTCTTTTTCATAAATATTAAAAACAAGATCTATATTATCTTATTATTATATGATAAAAAATTGAAAATTTACTATTTGATAATTATGTCATACAAAATAATTATTATTAATTAATTGTATGAGCAAAAATGTAAAAATAATTATTTTAAACCTCTTTTTAGTTTAAAAAACAAGAGTTTTAAAGTAAAAATATAAATTTAAGCTTTTAGATAATCATTTTTGTATTTAGATATGTAATTTGTCATATGATAAAAATTGGGAATTAATTATTTAATAATTATGCCATACAAAATAATTATTATTAATTAATTTTATAAGCAAAAATGTAAAAATATTTATTTTAAACCTCTTTTTAGTTTAAATAAAGAAGAGTTTTAAAGTTATAATATAAATTTAAGCTGTACCAGGGATTTCTCCATTCATTTAAATACTTTTAATTGGTCATAACAATATTTTAATTTGAGTTTTTTAATCTGAAATCCGCAGGTTTCGCTGCGTCGCTCGAAAAGTGGACACCACTCGTGTGGCGCCACATTGTTGAACTCCGGATGGTTAATGACGGCAGCTCATTGTGTGCGTGGTGCAATGCCGGAGGATTTAAACGTACAATACGGCAGCAATTTGATATCACGGAATGCGAGTGAAGTGGCCAAAATAAATGCCATACATGTGCATCCTGGCTATGAGCCAAAGGATAAATACATCAATGATATTGCGCTGCTGCAGCTGACGGAATCCATCAGCTTCAACGATGCCGTGCAGCCCGTGCATTTGCCGGATCCGCTGCAGGAGACGTTGCCGAATAGCAGCGCCGTCCTTGCAGGTTGGGGATTAAATGCGGTGCGTATTCCAATTTCCTATCACACCTCGAATCTGTTTCAAAAATTGTCTGCTCGCCTCAAAAACATACAACAAATTTGTGTTATTTGTCATGTGTTATGTGCTAAGCAACAACACAAAAGTGGCTGAGCAATAACAACTTGAAATAACACAGTTGTAAAAGGTTTTTTTTTTTTTTTTTTGTAACGTCCACAAAATGAAGTTATTTAAAATGAACAAAATGAGTGTTCAACAAGTGTTGAATTTTTCATTTATGTTTCATGTAATTTTTAATTTTATTGCTATTTTAAATAAAATATTCAGTGGTGCCAAAAAAATCGAACACAACTGAAAATGTCTCAAAAATATATTGAGTTTTGGTTGGTTTCGATTTTTGTGGCACTTTTGAAAATGTTTTTTTGACAATTAAATAATTGGCCAATTTTTATTGTTTAATTACAAAATTAATTATTATTAATTATTTTCAAAATTTGAAATTATGTGAAATGTTAAGACTTTTTTTTATAAATTAATTTCACTCCTTTCAATTTTTATTTATTTTTTGCTATTTTAAAATCAATATTAAAAATTAATATGTTTTTTAAATGCTTCATCTTTATTTATATTTTAAAATAATTAATAGTCAAAGTGTGTCACAAAAATACAGTTTAAAAGTTTCATTTTACTTTTTCAATTTGTATTTTAAAATTTGAAAAATAATTTTAAACTCTAATTTTGATTTTCAAAAATTTGATTGTATGAGAAATGTTAAGACTTTTTTGTATAAATAAATTTCCGGCATTGGAATTTTGACTTTATTTGCTATTTTAAAATATATATAAAAAATAATTTTTTTTTTTTATCAAGAAAATAATTGTTTCATCTTTATTCTTTTTTTCAAATTAATAAAGGTTTATTTCATTTCATATCATTTTAAAAGTTTCATTTGATTTTTAAAATTTTTATTCTTAATTTGTATTAAAATAACTTAACTTGAATTTTTCTTTAAAATTAATTATTCATTTCCTTTCCTTCCTTGCAATTTGCACTTTTTTTTTGTTCTTTTAAAATCAATATCAAAATTTAATATTTTTTTTTTAGCAATAGAAATAATTGTTTCCTCTTTATATTTATTTTCAATTATTATTTTTAGTTTGTATTATAAAATATGAAAAATAACTTTTAACTTAAATTTTCCTTGCAATTTTTCCTTTTTATGCTATTTTCAAATATTCTTCCTTGCAATTTGTAGTTTTTGTTTTGTTATTTTAAAATAAATATTAAAAATTTATATTTTTTTTACAATAAAAAAATTGTTTTCTTTTTATATTAATTTTAAAATTAATAATAGTTATGTTGCCTGTGACGAAACCACAAGAAATCATTTTAAAAGTTTAATTTTTTTAAATTTGTATTATAAAATTGAATAATTTTATATATATAGATACAAATTGGAATGTATTTTTTGAATAATTGAATTTTGTTTTGAATTTGCAGACTGGTGGCGTGGTGCAGCAGAAGCTGATGAAGGTGGAGCTGCAGGTGTTCAGCGATGAGGATTGCAGCAGTCGGCATCAGGTGCAGCTGCACTCCACCCAGATCTGTGCAGGCGTGCCCGAGGGCGGGAGGGGACAGTGCAGCGGGGATTCAGGCGGGCCGTTGTTAATTGCCGGAATGAATGGGAAAAGCATTAACACACAAATTGGGATCGTCTCGTGGAGTATTAAACCCTGCACGCGTCCACCGTATCCCGGTGTCTTCACCGAAGTCTCCGCCTATGTGGATTGGATTGTTCAAACTGTCGCCTCGCATCCAACTTTGGATCCTTTCACTTCCCAGCTTTGGATTGGAGAACTGATTGTGGCGCGTATTCCACCTCCACTTTAAATATAGCAAGTCTACTTAAAAATTCAGCGAACGCAACGATTAAATATCCAGCATCAAAATCAAATCAAATCTTATTTTCGTGATTTTTTATCCAAAATATACAAAATTAACTCTTATTGTTTGCATCTAAATAAAATAACTATTATTAAATTCCCATTTTTAATTTAAAAAACTCTGAGCATTATTCATATTTTCAATTTAAATTAACAAAAATTGCTAAGTTAAAGTAGTTTTTAAATTTTTAAAACAGAAATGAAAAATATAAATGATGTGCACTTTAGAAAAATACTTAAAATACTAATTTTATTTTTATATTTTTTGTGCTTTACATTTTCAATTATTTATATTTATAAAACTACTTTAAAAATAGAGTTACACTTTAAATTTTGAAATATAAATGATAATTTAATTATTATTTCATACATTTTCGTGTTAATATCAAAAACAAGAGTTCAAATTCATTCAGATGATACAAAATTGAAAATAAAAGTTGATTCTGTTTCAAAAATATCCCATTTATCCAAATAATTGTTTTCAAACTTATAGCTCTTATTTGCGATCCCTGCTTAAATGCATTTTATTGGCCTAAAAAATTGTTCTAGAATACATATATATAATATATCAACATTTATATACACAACAGACAACAGGTACGAATACAAATATTATTCATGGTGTTGAATTTTCCATTTTAATTTCCTCATCTTCCACTTGACGCATTTTCGTGTAGGCCAAGAATATAATCCACATCAGACTGCAAATACTGACGAATACAACGCGATTGTGTTCGGGAACCAGGGAAAAGTTGATGGTCTGGACAAAGGGCCAAACGCAGAGACCAATCTGTAAGAATTAAATCATTCTAACAATAAGTTATATGTCTAAGAACAGAGCTGGGAATAGGAATTTAAATTTTGATTAATTATGAATTCATTAATACAAATTAAAGTTTTTCCACAAATAAACAATTATTTGATTTAGTTATTAAAATATTTCAACAAACACCAAATACTTTTAAAACTTGTTTATGTTTTATTTTAAAAATTTTAAACTAAAAAAAATTCAGAAATTTTTGTTAAATGCAACTTTTATTAAATTCTTTTGAATTTCACTACTACTAAATAATTATTTAGACTTTTTCCAAACATTAAATATTTATTCAATATTTTCACTACCACTTGTTGTGATTTTCCTAATCATTATATTTTTAGTTGGAATTTTTATATGCACTAAATATTTAGTTGACATTTCCAACTTCATTTTAAGCTTTTGTGAAAAAATTAATTAAATTTCAATTAACTTGAAAAAATAGTAAAATAATTTAAAAAAAAAAAGATCTTAATTCCTCTTCCCAACTCTGGTTTGGAATTAATCCAACCAATTATATAATATATATACCTTATAAGTGGGCAATGCTTTCTGCTTGGTTTCCTCAACGGCCTCGGAAAATGTCTTTAGTTCCAAGAGACTCATGCCCATAAAGAAGCTTAAGCAGGCAAAGGGTCCATAGGAAACTTGTTCGGTTAGAGCCTGAAAAATTAGTTGTTTTTTTTTTTTTTAAATATAATAAATAATCATTTATACAGCAGACAAATATAGTCAGCAAAATGAGAAATCTAGAGAATAGCAAGAGGCAGATTTTTCATGAACATCGCTTAATTTAACTCGATTTATTGCCAAGAGAAACAGAATTAAGGAAGTTAAAAATTATGTTTCCATGTAATTTGTACATCACTAGTATCCAAATTAGTATGGTGTAATTATTAACAATGCGGTGTAATCCCTCATGGTGAATTTATAATAAGGTGGAGTCACCACTCTTTTTGGATTTTAATTGATCCAGGTGGTGGAATTACTATGTGGTGATCTATTCACCACAGCGGATCTCGTTTTGGGTACTTAATTGGTTTTTGTTGACAACTGAGGTAGTTAAACCTTTTAAAGTTAAAGTTTTAAAGTGTCAACGAAACAAACCGTTATATATGAATCGGTTATTTCGGTTTCGGTATAATAAAAAAGTTTTTGTTTCGGTTAAGGTTTCAGTTACGCTGACCAAATTGAATCGGTAAATACCGGTTAAAGGTTACGGTTTCAATTATTGTTTGAGTCTTTGCTTCTACAGTTGTCGCTATCTTGATTATTGTACCATGGTACATTCCCACACTCACCTTGACAATGCCAATGCGAAGACTTGTTTGGGGCCACATGGCGGTGGATAGACGCACCCAACCGTAGAGCGTTGGTGCCACATAGAGGCCTCCAAAGAGGCTGTAGCGCAAGGCTCGTGCCCAATCGTAGGTCTCTGCCGATATGTAGGGTATATTTAATAAATGTTAGTTCAATTTCGTTCAAAATGAAGACAGACTTACTCAGATTGCGTCCCTCGAGGGTTTGTTGGATCAGACAGCCCGTGGGCCACAATAATGCATATGTCACGGCTCCCTTTACCATGGGATGCAATTTGCTCTTGGCCGACAGATGGCGCTGCAAGCTCATTAGCTGCCTAACAACTTGGGACGCCATTTACAGCCAGCGGCAACAACAATCACAATTTCCTTAAAAAAAACTATTAAACACACTCTCTCTCACTCTCTGTCTCTCTCTCTCTCTTGTTTAATCATATTTGCATTAAATCACTTGGCAACGACGGCGAAGGCGAAAACAACAACGACGGCGAATTCATAGATTCCCAAAAACCCTGAGACACAAGGTCATTGTCACTACACACACACATACATGCCTACAGTATGTCAAGTAATTGTTTTGACAAAGACAAACACAAATTTGTTTTTTATTCTTCCTTAAGTTAATCTCAAGAAAGACAAAATATCAAAAAAAATAAATTTTTATCAAATAAAATATGTTCATTTTATACTTTGTCAAAGCAATTACTTAACATACTGTATGTGCATATGTTTGTTCACTTGCACGTGTGCATTTATCAGTGTTGCCAGAACCGCTTTTTCCCGTTAAATCTGGCTTTTTTAAAGGTTCAATTGCGGGAGAGAAAAATGGGTACCCGAATTTGGATGTAGAATATAAATTTGTAGAATTAATAAGTCATATTTGTGTAATAGCAGAAATGTCAGGGATTTCATTTTCAGACATATTTTCAGAGTCACAAAAATAGGCATTCAAATTTTAACAAAATTAATAATTAGTTATATTTTCTGCTATAACAAATAAATTCTAAACGTATTTTATTGCTTCTGTATTCCATTTCAAGATGCTTTTCATTTTGTTTAATCAATTTAAAAATTTATCAAATTGTTTTTGGATTGTTAGAGATTTATAGAACATGCCTGATAAACATTTAAAAAAACATCAACTTTATTGCAGATTTTATGATTGGAAAATTTATCTTTTTCGACTTTCTTGCTACTAAAAAAACATCTTTTTATGCATGTCATGATATTTATGCTACTATTATTGTACTTGCTTTTTATCTGTTATCTTTTAAGAGACAGTCGCTTTTCCTTTTGGGATTGTCAATGAATCAGTTGCATTAACATCTAAATCTCACAATGGTTGCACAAATACTAAAAGCTTTAAATTATTTTCTAGTTTCGAGCATTAGAAGAGCCAAAAAAAAAAAAAAAAATACATTCATCTCATGCAATTGCAAGTGTAATTGCAATTGATGCACGATCGTGAAAAGCTTTTCCGTTTCCGTGTCGCTCAATTTGTGGCAGGTGACACGTGTGGTGTGAAGGGTGAAAGAGGTGTGTG
The DNA here is from genome assembly GCA_035042165.1 of Drosophila kuntzei. Taxonomy (NCBI): domain Eukaryota; kingdom Metazoa; phylum Arthropoda; class Insecta; order Diptera; family Drosophilidae; genus Drosophila; species Drosophila kuntzei. The sequence continues at coordinate 484,841 of JAWNLU010001233.1, read as the reverse complement.
AGGGGAAGGAAGAAATTGGACGCTGTGACACTTTGTTAAATGCCAAAAAAATAAAATACGTACATATATAAAAATTACAAATGATGGCCATAAACTTGTGAAATGCCTACATGCATACAGACAGTGTATCAATTAATTGTTTTGACAGCGATAAAAAAAATTGGAAAAACTTTAGTTGTATTCAAATATTTTAAAATTGAATATTTTTTCAATTTATTCCATGATTAATAAATAAAAATAATATGTAAAATTTAATTCAAAATTTCTTTATTCTGATTAGACAATCAAGAATTATTATTTTTAATTTAAAAATAATATTTGATTTTATAACTCTTGTCTATGGAATAATTTAAAAAAAGAGTTTTCATCTAATTTAACTATTTTTAAAAATAACATTACAAATATGTGACTTTTGTATTTTGTCAAAAATCTTTCTTGACTAACTGTATGTATGTATGTAATACATATACATATTTCATAACAAATCTGTGAATAATGAATGAAAATGTTACGCATGCACATATATATCTAAATATATGTATGTACGCACAAAACATATCTAAATGTACATATGTATGTAAATGAGTTTATGTAATTGTGTTATGGAATAATTATGCGATGTGCCATGTGATTTAATATAATGCTCAAGATAATGCTGATGCTTATGGCTTTAAGAGCGAGCGAGAGAGAAATACTTGCTAGTCATCGCACATGCACCACAATAACAACATCAACCAGGAACTTGAATTTCGCCGTCGTCGTTGCATTCGCCGTCGCCTTCGCCGTTGCTGCTTTGTAATTCGCCTACTTACATACGCAAGTTCTAACACACACAGACACGTGTGTATTAGTTATATCTATATGTATGTTTTTATATACTAGTATTCTTGCTTGTATAACTAGCGTAATACTATGTAACTATAACTTATTGTTATGCTAGTTTGTACTATGTATGTGTGTGCATAAGAATGCGTGTCTACGGGACGCACAGTCTCCGTTACTGTTGCAAATTGTTGCGAACTAAACTCAATTAATTGTTTGTCAGCTGTTGTCGGCGTCCACCACATCATGGTCGAATAATTAACAAGGTAACGTATTCATCTATCACAGCCTCTACCAAAAGACGTTCATAAAATACTGATATTATATATAGTATATATTTTTTTTATTTTATATATATTTATATATATATATTTATTTATATAAGATATTTTTGGCACTAATATATTTTCGAGCCATGTATATTTTTTCTGACGATAATTTTTACCATGTTAGCGAACTTTCTATAGTTCTCTTATTGTGAATACGTCACCTTGTTAATAACATCACCATGCGCCAGCTGTTAGCTAAAAGCTTCGCGAGCTTTTTTTATTCCATACAGCACGCATTGATACAAGGTGTATATTTATTTAAAGAATATAATTGTAACAAAGATATGGCCTAAAAGATTTGCTGTTACTTGTTTTAATTGTTGTCTCTTGTGTATTTTGCATTATATATTCCATTGCTGACGGTCAGTGTGTGTTTGTTTGTGTGTGTGTGTGTGTGGTTAGTGATGGCAGACCGTTAGTGATGGCAATGTTGAAAGCTCGCAGCGTTACAACTCTGACCGTTATATTTAAATAGTATTTGAGACGTTAGCTAATAAATATTCATATTAGTAATATGCGTATATTATTGGAAGACATCACTTTTCACCAGTAGTCCCCTTCAAGTTTTGGCCATCTTTCTTAGTATTTTGAACAGCGGCAACTTGCTTATTGAATACAAACGTGTGATACGTATTGGCCAATGTGGCACATTTGAGGGGCTCACTGCCATACTGTCGATAACAGGCTATCAATTGTTGCTCCATTAGCTCAATATCAGCTGAGCATTCATTCGCCTTGGCCCATTTAACAGGCTGACCAAATAAATTGTGCACACGATCCAATGTCTTGCTGAATTGCTTCTCTTCAATTTCCGTTGAGCGTCGTGCCCATGATGAAGTGACATCTATCGGTTGTTGATAGAACTGCTGCACTTGAGGTGATTTCTCAGCTTTGGTTGCTGTTGTTGTTATTGTTGATGTTGTCGTTGCTGAGCGGCTACAATTCTCACAGACAACAGGTGGATTGGCGGCTTTCTCCGGTTTGGTCACACTCTCGACGCGCTCCAAGACTTCCCGGCTTATTTGAAATGGTGAAGTATTGGACATTTGCACGGTTTGAGGCTTGCTGTTGCTTGCACCCATATCGAAGTCTATAAAAAGTAGTAAATGTCGTTCGAGATTCGTATTAAAATTTTTGTTGTTTCATAAAATTGAAGATAACCTGATAACTCAAATTTAATTCTGTAATGCCTAGGATCACATTGCGTCCACTGTGACACTATGGTCTGTGATAATTTGTGATAAAGGTATTTGCACAAAGTTAAAAGTGTTCACATTGTCACAACGTCAATATAAATGAATTTTTAATTGCACACAAACAATCACCTTACCTAATATTAATAATTGAAATTGTGTAATTTAATATTAATTCTTTATGCATAAAATAAACATTTGCTTGAATATAATTTGAAATTGCGCGCCATGTTTGTTTTGTTTTTGTATTATTTAGGTTGTTTGACATTTTGCCGCTGGGCACACTTGTTACTTTTTAGTTGCCCAAACGTTTTCTGAGAACCAAGGCTGCCACATCGTTTTTGGATTCAAAGCTGCCACCCTGTTTTCGAATGATCGAACGTTTTTAGATCGAATCGAGAAAAAGTAGAGCGTGTGTAACTTATTTATTTTTATTATTATATACATTTTATATGTGAATATCTTCATTCAAAATGGAAAGAGAGCATAGCACTCATGAAGCAAGTAAGTAGAAAGTGAGAACACTTTGCAACGGACAGCAATTACAAGAACAATTTGCAATTTGTAGCGGCGTCGTCGGCATCGAAAATAATGCGTCAATTTGTTGAGTGCGTTGATGACGGAGATGTGCGCAGGGAGCTGTCTGAGGATTGTATACTCAACATATTTGCTCGATGTGTTAAGGGCGTCGGTGCTGTCACTGGTTATATGCGCACGCAGATTACAGGCCGTTATAAGCATCAGGACTTTAAGAATGCAAACTTATGTGATGCATCCCAGGAGATAATACTCAATAATCGATATGAACGCAGCTTTGAAGTGCTGCGGCGTCGTCTAAACGCAAAACGTAGCCCTGGTGGAGTCGGAGTTGGAGTCGTTGCCTCAGGGCGGAATCTACGCGCAGAGAGTGACGATGATGAGGACGCTGGAAAAATGTCAAATCAGTTGGCAACACCTACAAAGCATTCCAGTTTAACCAAAACATCGATACAATATATTGAATCGATTGGCGTGCTTGAAACACAACATGATCACAACGATGGCGGCATCTCTCTGGAATCTCCATGCAAAGTGAAGCTGACATTGGGTTATCGCAGTTATTCCGATATTTGTCTAGTCATCTACGAGAAGTTGCCAACCAGAACACGCTCACGAACATCGCGCTGCCTTCGTCATGTCCATACCGATGATGAGGAGGGGGAAGAGCCGACGACGCGAACTGTACGTCGTGCGCTCTTTGCCACTGCCGCCGACAGCGAGGAACCAGGAGACGAATCAATTGGAAGTATCCAGTTCCAGTCGGATGTTGACAACACTCCCAATTCCAATTCCATGCCAGTGTTGACTCCGCGCAAGCGTCAGCATAAAAAGGATCCATATAAGAACTCCAAGCGCAGTATGCGTTTCTAGGCCGAACTCCAATCGAATTTTACATTTCACAATTAGCTCAATTTTCATTAATGTCACATTTGTAATTATACCATCTTATTGTACAAACATACAATTGTACATACCGACATATGTATGTATGTATGTATGTGTAATAGGCAGATCTCTGCTCGTGAAGACTGATGTACTTATGATAATGTTTTATATGCGATTTACATATATACAAATAACACTTTGTTTATACATATCACAATATCAATATGTAATATTTTTACATTCATAAGTGTTATAATAATAAAAACAAAACAAAGAACATTCGTATATACATATTACATCTTGAAAAAAACGGAAAAATCCGACGAGGCCTTTTTAAGCCGAGCTGCCACCCATAAAAACCCGGTCTGGCAACGCCAAATACAAAAAGAAAAATTCATATTTAGAAAATTTTCGGAAACGTGCTTTTAAATTTTTTTCGAATAAAAAATTTGTATCAAAAATTGATTTTGTTTAAAAATTAGAGCTAAAATTTGAATCGCGCGCTTTTTCGATAAAAGAACGTGCAAACAGAGACAAACAGACTGTGAACAGCTGATTTCCGGAATACCCTTATTGCTTTGAATGCAACCCTGCGAAGTAGAAGCGTGTGTCTTTGTTTTCCCGTTTGTTTGAAATTTGTGGCGACGCGACTTTAGTTGAATAGAAATATGAATATATTTAATAATAGTGATCTTAAACGAAATATGGAAGACATTAATATTTGTAATGATAATTTAAATAATTGTGCAGATATATTTGGTACGTAATATGCATTATAAAATTGAACAAAACAAAAAAATGCGCCATTTTAGCAACCACAGCTTCCAACAAGGAAAACATTGAAAGTGATTCCATCCCTTTAAATTGGAATAATGGGTCAACACCACAAAAGAATATGGAACTATTTCCCTCCAAACAGCAGCTGGATAAATACGTAGATGCACAAGATGAACTTGGAAAAAATGAATTCGGTACGTAATATGCCTTTCGTTTTTGGTTTTTTTATTAACAACCCAACAAAAAATGCTTAATTTTAGAATCGGCCACTTCCAACAAGGAGAACATTGAAAGTGATTCCATTCCATGCAATTGGAATGCACAGGAACCGGCATTCCAGACAAGCGCTGCATCAAAGCCCAAACTGGAAGTGGGAGCCATGAAATTAGAAAAGAACGACTTTAGTATTTCCGATGATAAATTCAATAATTGTGCAGATATATTCGGTACGTAATATGCCTTTCGTTTCTTGTTTTTTTCAGTTAACAAATAAAATGTATGATTTTAGCATCGACAGCTTCCAACAAAGAAAACATAAAAAGTGATGCCATACCAATAAATTGGAATAATGAAGGTAACGAGCATGAATATGCAGATGCAAAGCCTCAGCTGAAACTTTGTTGGTCGATTTGTGGGAGTAAAGACGGTGACAGAAATGACGACTTCATTGCTTTGGCTCCAAAAGCATATAATTACCAGGAAGTTTACCAGGACAGAAAGGAAAAGGCGCTGCAGCAGCGGGCAGAGGAGGAGCGTAAAGCGCGTGAATTTCATAGCAGACCGGTGCCAAATTTTAAGGCTTTGCATAAACATATGGAGCAAATGAAAGTCGTCCACAAGATCACAGTGCCCATAACGCCAGAGACGGTTAAGCATTCAATTGCCGATAGAGAACGGCGCAAGCGCAAGGAGCAGCAACAGCAACAGGTTAGTATATATAATTAATACGTGTTAAATGCAAAAACGGGGCCTAAAGTTTATGCAGGAAACCCAAAGCGAGCTAAATTCAATCGATGATGCCAAATTGGCGCGCCAAACAAAATTGGAGATGCGACCTTTCCACCTGCGTACCGATCAGCGCGTGCGTGAGCGACGGGAATACGATGCTTGGGTTCAGCAAAATATGGCCCAAAAAAAGAAAGAGGTAAATTGTTAATTTGTTGCTATTGGATGCAAATAATTATTAAATCAAATCGCACAGTGTTGCAAACAGCGTTATATGTCGATAAGCAGACTCAATTTGGGTTGTTGATATAATATCGATATTTCGATAAATATTTTAATACAGCAAATTGCACACAGTTGTAAATAGCGTTATCGATAGACAGTCTCATTATTGCGCTAGCGACTCGTATTTGCGTTAGCAGCTGCAATTTAGCAGATGGTTAAATTAAAAGTTGAAACTTAGGCGTATTTAATTTTAATTTAAAGTGTTTTTTTAAGTACACAAATCAAACAAAATTTTGGACTTGGTAGGCTGGCAAAGTGAGCAAAAAGTAGCGCATGAAAATATTGTAATACACGCACACATGTAGTGCATATCACATACATATACGTATGTATGTATGGATGTATGCATACACGTACTTGTTGTTTGTGTTGTGTGGTGTGAGTCATGACGTTTCGGTAAACGGACGGCGTAGAAAACAGTAATATTGTGCATTGCATAAAGGGCACAACGCGTGACTCGTTAATAGTACAACAAACAATTAAATTCGGCGAGCACAAACTAAAATTAAAGTAAGCCTAAGGATTTACAATTACATTCAGCTCATCCACAAATACATCAACACAAACACATACACTCGCACACTTTTACAACACACTCTCACGGCAACCAGAACAACAACAAGAGTGTTAGTGTGGGAGCAGCGACAAAAAAAACAACAACAAGAAGAGTAAGGAGAGCAGCAGCAGCAGCAGCACTCCCGTCACAGTTGAGTTGAAAAGTACGCAAGCAGTAACTGAAATAAAAGGATTCCATCCAAAAATATATAAAAAAAAGAAAAATACTCTCGCGACAACAACAAGAGTGTTAGTGTGGGAGCAGCCACACACAACAAAAACAAGAGTAAGGAGAGCAGTGGCAGCAGCAACAGCAGCGCTGCCGTCACAGTTGAAGGTACGCAAACAGCGACGCGACAGCAAGCAAGCAGCGCAGTGTACCTCAGTACGTAAATAACTGTAATAAAAGCTCGCAAACGCAACTGAGCGCAACTTTCGCTGCAACACAACAACAAAAACAACAATAAGAAGAAGGAGAATAAGCATACAAACAAAATGGTTGATCGTCTTGTGAACTCGGAGCTTAATACACGACGCATTGCGTCCGTGGAGAGTTGCTTTGGCAGCTCTGGCGTACCACTCGCCATCCCTGGTCGTGTGCTCGTCGGCGAGGGCGTCTTGACCAAAATGTGCCGCAAGCGCCCAAAATCGCGTCAATTCTTTTTATTCAACGATATACTTGTTTATGGCAATATTGTGATTGGTAAAAAGAAGTATAATAAACAGCATATAATGCCATTGGAGGAGGTATCCCTCGAATCGATAGCCGATAATCAGCAATATCATAATGGCTGGTATATACGCGACCACAACAAAATCATTTGTGGTCTATGCGGCGACCTCAACGGAGAAACAGGAATGGATGGCGCATATCAACAAGTGTTCGAGGATTTGTTACGCAAAGTGGCAAGAAACCGGTGGAGAATCATGCCGCTGTTTGGGTACCCGATGCGGAAGCATCCATTTGCATGCACTGTAAGAAGACGCAATTTACGTTTGTCCAACGACGTCATCATTGTCGCAATTGTGGTGCCGTTGTCTGTGCCGCATGCTCATCCAAAAAGTTCCTGTTGCTCCAGCAAAGCAACAAGGCCAACGTGTTTGTGACGGTTGCTATTCATGTTTACGATTCGCATCCGTTTCGGATGCGGATGCGGCGGATGTGGATGCGGATGCGGATGCATCGTTGCGCAGTGGAAACAAACTAAATGCCGATAGCTCTAACGATGATGATACCGATGAAGATACCGCCTCACCGGCAGCCGACACGCAACACGATGAGCCGCGATTCTATGGCGACGATTCCACGACGGGAACGGGAACGGGGAGTCCAGCAGCAATTCAACACCTGCATCCGCATCTGCATCCGCATCCAATAACTGCTGAGCAGATGGAAACAATTCAATTGGAAACTGGAAAGCTGACAACTGGAAGCGGATTATTTTTGGTACTTTAACTACACTAACTATCAGTGTTGTCAAATCTGGCAATGCTGGTTTCTTCTTTAACAAAAATATACAGTATGCCAAGTAATTGTTTTGACAAAGAACAAAATTCACATATTTTAAAAAAGCACTTATTTTATTATAATTAAAATAACAATGAAATACAAACATGTGAATTATTTGATTTGTCAAAACAATTACTGCATTGTACATACAAAGATATTTTTGATTTGTACATGCATTTCTATACATTCTATGTCAGAATTATCTTTCAGTTTATTAACTGAGACTCGACTAGGACTCCAATTAAATATATATTAATTTTTTTTTGAGAGATATGACAAGATTTGTAATCAATAACTGAAACAAATATTAAATTTAGTATTTTGATTGAATTAGGGATTCAAATCAAAAAGTTAATTGCAATCAGTTCTATAATGTTTCCAATGATAATAATTGTAAATATATTGATTGATTTCAATCAAATCATTGATTGCTTATTTAAATGATTGCAATCGTTTTAACTATAACTAGTTGATTCACTCTTGTTTTTGATTTACATTAATTTCCAGCTGCCCAGCAGTGTTGCCAACTCAGCTTTTTTCTCGCCAGATCTAGAGTTAGCAGCTGGCGGTAGTTCTAGCTGTCAAAATTTCTAAAGTTGTCAAAATTTGTTTTAATATTTCTTTAAAAAATATAATAATGAGAAAATGAATTTCTAGCTCTTAGAGTCTATGAGATCTTGGTGTTCATACAAAACGGTCTTAAATACTGATTTAGAATATACATATATGCTTTATAGGGTCCGAGTTGCATTTTTATGTTTGTTACATTCATTTGCCTAAAGCCATTTTACCCCTTTTGTCTTTTTCCAATGGATGCAGGGTATAAAGTCTAAATAAAAACTTATAGCTTTCTTATAGATTTCCTAGATTTTTCTAGCTACTTTTAAATGTTGATATAGCTTTTTAAGGCCGTGAACTGTTGGCAACACTGCTGCCCAGTTGAAAATCTCTGCTTCAACTTTTATGCTAATCTTATCAGCTTTTTTTTTTTGTTTTTGCTGCTTTTCTGCCGTCCGTCTGCTTCTCTCTTGTGATTATCGTTGTTTCTTTGGTGACTGGGCATGTGAAGAATCCCCTTCAATCTACAGAAACTATGTGTATGATATATATATACTTATATACGAGTAAATATTAAGTTATCCCGGTTTATCACATGCTGCAAAATTCTAAGAATTCTCTTTTCAACATATGTACATTATAATTATTTATATTTAAGTACAATGCCAAATTACGCTTAATCGCATTGAAATGTACAATATAAATTATATGACTCATAAATATGCAAAAGATTAGCGTAGTTCATAATTCAGATGATATACTAAGACTAGACTTATATTCTCCTTGATTTCTCTATTTAATTTTTAATGCATTTATCATTTCATTAGCATTACAAAAAAAGATATATTGTAATACTTTAATTACTCAATTATAATTAAATAATAGCATGTAACTTTTGTCAATGCTAATAATACAGTATATCAAGGAATTGTTTTGACAAACCAAATATGCACAAATATTATAAAATAGAAATCGTTTTTTTTAGTTTATTTCCACTGAATGCGTAATTTTTAATCTTAATTACTGAACTGGAAATCCCATCTTTTTTGTTTTTTATTTTGTCAAATTATTTACAATCTCTATAGATATATTTACAATATTATATTTTCAATCTCTTTATACATTTACTTGTATAAAATCTGCTCTATTTATTTAAATTTGTTTATTTTCGGGAATTTAGTTTGTGGAAATTCCAACTCATCTATAATATATGTACATATATCTATAATATATAGAACAAATAGTTAAACTACAGCTGCTTAATTAAAACAGGCAGCTGTACATTTAATGGGCATAGAAACATAAATAAATAAATAACACTTGAAGTGTCTCATACCCGCAGTATTTATATATAATATATATAATACCGAGTTGAAATATTTTCGTATATTATTTATTTGATTGCTTATAAGAATTTTGGTAAATTCTAAGAAATACTACAAATACAAAAATTACTAAGAGTACCAAAATTATAAATCAAAATTAGTAATAATGTTATTAGGAATTTCCAATTCTTAAATCAAATATTGGATAAGTAAAAACTAAGCAAAGATCCAATCCCAAGTATTTTATAAAAAACTAGGGGCTCCGCCCCCTGCTCGCTTCGCTCGCCAACCCCCGGCTCGCTTCGCTCGCGGAAATGAAATTTAGTTAATAATAATAATTAAGTTTAGTCAAAGTAACCTTTAGTATGAGTTTGCTTGAGATTTCTTAAGAAAGAAAAACAATTTTCATACTAATCGATAATTTGCATTATATTGTTCCTATGGCAGCTATATGTTATAGTAATCCGACTTTTACCAAATTTGGTCAGAATGATGAATGACAGTCCCAAACATATAATCTGTAAGTTTGGTTAAGATATCTTAATTTATATAATATAATGCACATTAACCTTTAGTAAGAAAAACTTTTTTGTTTCTTAAGATATCTAAATCAAACTCACAGATTATATGTTTGCGACTGTCTCTTACATTCTGACCAAATTTGGTCGAAATCGGTCAACTATATCATATAGCTGTCATAGGAAAGATCGGTCGAAAATCAGGTGTTAGTATGAAAAACTTTTTGTTTCTTAAGATATCCAAATCAAACTCACAGATTGCATGTTTGCGACTGTCTCTTACATTCTGAACCAATTTGGTCGAAATCGGTCAGCTATATCATATAGCTGTCATAGGAAAGATCGGTCGAAAATCAGGTGTTAGTATGAAAAACTTTTTGTTTCTTAAGATATCTTAACCAAACTTACTTTGGGACGGTCTCTTACATTCTGACAAAATTTGGTCGAAATCGGATTACTATATCATATGAAACTAACCTTTGGTATGAAAAACTCAGCAGCTGTATGATATTGTAATCCGACTTTGACCATATTTGGTCAGAATGTAAGAGACAGTCCCAAACATCTAATCTGTAAGTTTGGTTACGATATCTTAAGAAACAAAAAGTTTTCCATACTAAAGGTTAATTTCATCCGATTATTGCTATGGCAGCTTTATGATATAGTAATCCGACTTTGACCATATTTGGTCAGAATGTAAGAGACAGTCCCAAACATCTAATCTGTAAGTTTGGTTAAGATATCTGAAGAAACAAAAAAGTTTTCCATACTAAAGGTTAATTTCATCCGATTATTCATATGGCAGCTATATGATATAGTAATCCGACTTTGACCAAATTTGGTCAGGATGTAAGAGACAGTCCCAAACATAGAATCTGTAAGTTTGGTTAAGATATCTTAACAAACAAAAAAGTTTTTCATACAAAGCAATTCCATGACCTTTTGACCTCAGGTAAACACACTTCCAGGTGGAATTTTACAAAACGCCGTCTTATTGCACGATGAAATTGTCTCAGCTATGTTGTGTGAAAATTTCAGCTCTTTACCTTTAGCCGTTTGGCCTACACGTTGATGTGTCAGTCAGTCAGTCAGTCAGTCAGTCAGTCAGTCAGTCAGTCAGTCAGTCAGTCAGTCAGTCAGTCAGTCAGTCAGTCAGTCAGTCAGTCAGTCAGTCAGTCAGTCAGGACAAAGAGTTTTATATATATAGATGTTCCTAAGCTAAATTTCTAATTAACGTTTCTTTTTTTCCAAATTGTATTATTAATTAATTTCAAGTTATTAGGAATTTCCAATTCTTAAATCAAATATTGGATAAGTAAAAACTAAGAAAAGATCCAATCCCAAATATTTTATAAAATATGTTTCTGAGTTAAATTTCTAATTTTCGCTTCTTTTTTTCATTCCGTTTTGGGAATTTCAAATTTTATACTTTAGTTTTTCTTTGTTTTGGCAAATTAAAATTAATTTCAAGTTATTAGTAATTTCCAATTCTTAAATCAAATATTGGATAAGTAACAACTAAGCAAAGATCCAATCCCAAGTATTTTATAAAAAATATTTTTGAGTTAAGTTTAAAATTAACGTTTCTTTTTTTCCATCCGTTTTGGGGATTTTAAATTTTTGGCAAATTAAAATTAATTTGAAGTTATTAGGAATTTTAAATTATTAAATTAAATATTGATAATTAAAAACTAAGAAATTACCCAATCCCAAATATTTTATAAAATATGTTTCTGAGTTAAATTTCTAATTTTCGCTTCTTTTTTTCATTCCGTTGTGAGTTTTCATTTTATACTTTACTTTTTCATTGTTCTTTGTTTTGGCAAATTAAAATTTGCTAGCTAATAAACTTTTATTCGATTGGATTATTATTTTATGGCATTCTAAATATATTTATTCTTGATAATTAACGCGATTTTATAATTTGTAATCATTTTGCAGAAAGACGAACAACGCAAGCAACAAGAATTGGAACAACAAAGGGAACTACGAAAGAGGACGGAATTTAAAGCTCGTCCGAACCCATTTAAATAATAACTAAATAAATACAATACAACAATATACATGCATAGATACTTCTACAATAACACATAACAAATAATTAATTAACATTGTATCGTTTCTTATTTTTTTCCTTCCCCCCTCCCCGAAATGTTTTATTTATCTATTTAGCTATTCTTTTTCATTTGTATTTATTGTATTGTATAATGTGAAGAGTTAGAATTTGTCTTTTGCACTCATTTTAATTTTTTATACCTATTTTGCAATTTCAACGCGTGCGTGAATTGTGATTCAAATAAAAATTGGAGCAAGTCGTTCAATATTTTTGTAAATGTTATTATTATTAAGAAAAGAAAAGAAAATTTAGAAAAACAAGAAAAGAATACACAATTCTATTCATTCATTCAATAATACGGGGTTACGAGCATGATCATCTATATCTATACAGATGTACTGTTAAATAGACAAAACATACATACATACATATATATCATTATCAACCTTTTTTTTTAATTTTATATTAATATTGTCTAACTAACAATACTATATATATATATATATACATATATATTTGATTTTTAATGAGATCGATCGATGGAATAAAAGGTTTTAAAATATCTTTAACTCTTAGCAATAATTAACTGTTTTCTATTTGTATAAAGTGAAAAAAATAAATTTATTATTAATTTCCATCAGTGTTGTTTATTTCCAAAAATTATAACACCCAGAAATTGTTTTGACAAATAAAAGAAACTAACATTTTTGTATTTTATATTTAAAAATATTTAAATCCATAGAATCTCAATATTTTTACTTTATTTAATATAATCAAGATAAGCTACATTTTCATTCAAAATGTTGTATATTTTTTCTTTGGCAAAACAATTTCTTAACATACTGTTCACTTTTGTTAGGGTAAATAAACACAGCAAAAGATCAGCTGCAGAAACAGAAAATACCAGGCGAACAGAATCCGCAGCAAGCAACAACAACGAAATCACGCTGCACTGTGTGTATGTGTGTGTGTCTAAGCACAGGAGAGCAGCTGTAAATGCTGTAATACTCTCAGAGCGTGCAAAAGCTTTCCTCTTGATCTGTCGTTGTTTGTTATGCGGCGACTGAATAGTGCGAACGAATAGCGCAAAATACCAGGCGAACAGAATCAGCAGCAAGCAGAAAGAAAACAAATCTCACTGCACACATTGTTTACATGAGCACAGGAGAGTAGCGGTAAAAGCTCTGATCCTCTCAGAGCGCGCAAGGCTGTGATTGGCCAAAAGGCGCCTGGCATGGCCGCTGGCATGATGGCGGCCATGATGGCCGCTGCTCTCATGTGCGTGTGGATGTGTGCTCTTGACTTTATCTATTTCCACCTTCTGTACATTTCTGTTCGCCTGGTAGATTTCGTCTTATTTTCGATTTGCAGGCACAGCTCGACGTGCGCATAAAATGGGGCGGACTGTGTGGGCGTGGCAAATAATCTCTTTACACCGAAATGATTTTCTACAATTTTGTGTATATAAATTCCTGATAGTTTACTTTTAATTTTGGATCGGACCACTATATCATATAGTTGTCGAGTGCGCCTCGACTGATCCGCTTGTTTCAACTGACTTAAAAATCGATAATTATAAATATATTGATAAAATTGTTTATGGAACAGTCGCATCATGCTGCACTGCTCATACCCATGCGAACGCTGTACCTCTCACGCTCACACTCATGCGACATTTGTTTGTATTCAAACACTGCTCATACTCATGCAACAGCTGTGTACCTCTCCCGCTCACACCCATGAATATGCAGATCATGGTGGAATTATTATAAGGTAACCATAGATAAAAAATAAATGTGCATTTTTCTTGAGAAACATAAAAGATGGTGTATTTATTTATGTTGTACAGTCGCTTGAGAACCCATTGGGAAATAATGGCTGTCTTTAGAACTGGCCATCGCTACCCCAGGAAGTCTTGACGGCATCCTCGTTCCAGTCCTCGACACCGCCGACAGTCTCGGCAGCGACCTCATCGGCCCAGTTGGTGGTCTCCTCGACGGGATGATCGACGGCCTCCTCGATTTTCGGTGGTGGCAGCAGCTCCTTGGCGGCGGCAGCCTCCTCCTTCTCAGCCTCCTCGGGATCACGGTAGAAGAAGAGATCCACAACGACGGGCCATTCGGTGGTGCGGGAGATGGTGCCGCGCAGACGGAGCACCTCACGGGCCAACAGCCACCACATCAGACCAATCGAATGCGGTGATTTGTTATTGCAGGGAATTGCAATATCAATATAACGCAATGGCGAATCCGTATTGGTGAAAGCAATCACGGGAATGTTCACATACGATGCCTCCATGATGGGCTGATGATCGGTGTTGGGATCGGTCACAACCAACAGACGTGGCTCACGGAAAGCGGGCTGAATCTGATTGGTGAATGCACCAGGAGTGAAACGTCCAGCGATGGGCGTGGTGTCCGTGTACTTGGCGAACTTCAGCACCGCACGCTGGCCAATGGGACGCGATGAGATGACAAACACCTACAAGGAATTGAAGGAATTACAGATTAGACAGAGATAGCTTAATGTTTGCCTTTGGCATTACATTCCATTTGAACACGTGGCAAAGTCAGCGGTGAAGTTGAAATCATTGAATTTCATACCCGAAAGATAATAAAAAAATCATCATGTGCAATAGAGATGGCAAACTGGCGATATATATAGTCATAAGCAAGTATCGTTGATCAAGAGCATTTTCAGCAGTCAAGGTGTAATTATTAACAAGGTTACGGTGACGTTTTTCTAGAAACTGTTTTTGATATGTAATTATTATATGGAGCAACTTTTAGTAATTTCACCATGCATAGAATAAGTACAGTCTAGGAACAGTTTCTGGAAACAAATCACCTTCAAAATTAAATACACCATGAGCTATGTTTAGTATTTTCATCGAATCGCATATCGATAGTTTGCCAGCTCTAAAGTGCAACGTGTTCCACAACAAACAAGTAGACAACAATTGGATATAGTTAGTCAAGTAATTGTTTTGACAAAGCAAAAATATGGCACATGTTTTCGATTATTAGAAATAGTTGAACTCAATGTATAAGCAACTATAATAAAATAAGAATAGACTAATGATGTGCAATATTTTTGTTCAGCTTGTCAAAAGCCTTACTTGACCCACTGTAAACTCACATCGGATGCGTTCTCAATGGCCACGATGGCGCGGGCAGCAAGCACCAATTTCTCCCAGGTCTTGCCCAGGTTGATGATGTTGACGCCATCGGCGCGACGCTTGAAGACGTACTGTTCCATCTGGAAGTTGACGTTCTCCGAGCCCAAATGGGTGGTGGCGACCAACATCTTGGTAATGTCATCCTCCTTGAGGGACAAAATATCTAAGCCTCCCGACATTTTAACGTGAAAGAGTTACGAAACCTACAAAGAGATATAAATTAAGAAATTAAATATCAAACACAAATTGTCGTACATAACCTCACATTGTGCACAAAATGCACACGTGCCTCACACAAAAGTAAAAAAACAGCGAATATGCTTTAAAATTGAACATATCAATAATATTCAACAGATTGCAAGTGTTTGCAATTGTTAATGCACATTTGTAATCACATTTTCACCATTTTTTCTGTTAGTTGAGGCGTTGAAAATAATTTGCGTAAAAAACTCACGTTCTGGATGCCGCTGGGAGCGTTGATGAAGTGGACGAGTTTTGGGCAGCGTGGTTTGGGCTAGCCGAAAAAAAGTGTTGTATAGTGCCCGCGTAACTCAGTGCCTTACAACACTGTCAACTGAGTGTGTGCGCTAGCAAGCTAATTGCTATGCGCTGCATGTCAATAAGCTGTCTGCTATATTCATTTATAGCCGTTGGTTTTTTCCCAGTATTTTGAATTTGAATTTGAATTGTCAACATCTTTTACTAAAAATAAAACACAAGTGCATTTTTCTGTTTTTGTATACACATTTATTGCAAGTTTGTTTTGTTTATATTCGTAATGCATGTTTTCATTTATGTTTTTGACCACCGTGTAACTACCACATCAATGCATATTCGATAATATTGATTTATTTGTTTTTGGTGTGGTTTGATTTTCGTTTGTATTAGTTTTTTATTTTATTTTTTTGCCAATATAGTTTATGTGAATGTATTTCGTATTTCTTGTTGTTGTTCATTTGGTTAAAAAAATTGTATTCCTTTTGTTTGTGGTGAATTGAAATACTTTTCGTTGTTGATTGCTTAATACCAAGACAACAATGCATATTTCAATAATCTGTTTTATTTCATTATTATATTATTATATATATATATATTTTTTTTTCAATTTTATTTTGTTTGTTCATGGAATTTCATTTCGTCACGTGCATTAGTTTAAAAGGAATGTATGTATGTATGTAAGTATGTGTGTACATACTTTCGAGCGAACTTTCACATAGTATGTGTGAGTGTTTGTATGCATGTATGTATGTGTGTGTGAGTGTATAAATACACTCAGAGAAAAATGCTCTGAAATTTAAATATTTACACATTGATTTAGTTCATTGATATACACTGTTTAAATTGGTATTAAATATTAATATAAAATATTAAAAATAAAGTTTCAACATGTTTAAACATATTTAAATTATTAAATCAAAGTTATTACATAAATCATACAACCGATTAAGAATTCGAAATTAAATATGTAAAATATTTGATTTTAAATTGAGCAAAATAAAATAAAACATATCGAATTTTCAAAATTAAAGTGAGTGTACTTATTTTTTAATTTAAGTGTTTTTCACTTTGTTATATTAGCTTGGCATTTAAATGTGATTTTAGTTAAATCAATGGTTTTAATATTGAAATTTATAACGATTTCTTTGAATTTAAATGTAGTATGATGAAATCAAATATGACTCTATTTATGTTTACTATGCATTTTTGCTCTGAGTGTGTGTACATATGTATGTATTTTTAAATATTCAATTTATTGAAATTTCTCATTTGTTTGCTTTATACATTCTTTAATTATTTTATTTATATTTTTTTTATTTGCTTTTGATTTAATTAGTATATTTATTAAACATTTAACAAAATGCGCTCATTATATTTATTGATGTATATGTGCAATGTATGTATGTATGTGTGTGTGTGTGTCAATATCGATAATATTTCGATATGAAGTTCAAATTGTTACTATCGATATTATTGATTAGTCGTGTTTCCACTTTAAACTAACGCACAATAATATCAATATTGATGTTATCGATCTATCGATATCGATCACCCTTGTGTGTGCGTGTTTTTGTGTGTTTGTGTGTGTATTCGCCCATTTACGTACTTATCTCATTCGTAACTTAACAACATTAATAATAATAATAATAATTAAAAAAAAAACAACATTTTCTATACATATATGTATATATATATACTTGTACATAAAACATTCTGTGTATTCCACGAGACTTAATTTAAGTTTCTTTTTCTTTTTCTTTATGTTTTTTTTTTTAAATTTATTTTATGTTTTTGTGTTAAATTACTAACTACTTATACAATGTAATGTTAACTTGTTTTACTTGTTTTAATTTGTCCGTAAAGTTTTTCTTGTTTAAATACTAAATTGTTGTTGTTGTTATTTCATCATCGCACACTATACTTGTCTCATTCTTTCTTTCATTTCTTGCTGTTTTAACTCTGCCATCTGCCATCTTCCATCTCGCTCTTTACGCTTACGTTTTAAATGTGAACAATTTTTCTTAAAAAATATATACGTAATAATTAACATTTCGCTATTTTCTTTTTTTTGTTTTTGTTTTTACTTTTTCTGTTTTCCTTTTTCTGTTTGTTTATTTCTCCTTTTCTTCTGCACTTAATTGTGTATAAAATATTTTCACTACAAAAAATCACTCTTTGCAAATAAAACTCAATGCATTATTTTTGTTTTTATTTCTGTTAACATTTGTTTGCTTTTCTCATTTTTTTTTTTACATTTTTTCAAAATTGTTTTTTGCTTGTTTTTTTTTCTTTTTAGTTTGTTTTGATTTGTTGAGATAACAAGCTTAAAGCGATTACATTCAGTAAATATATAGATCAACAATCCAATTATATAGTATGCAAGTAGTACGAGTATGTGTATGTGTATATGTATCTGTGTGTATTACATAAACTTGTAACTGAAGTGTTTAAAATTTAAAGAAGCACACAACACATTGAACAAACATATATGTAGGAACCTTAAAAAAAAAAAATTAAAAATTCTTTTTTTTTTAAATATTATAAAATATCAAAAAATCAATTTTCATGGCAACTTTTAAATAAGTTTTATTTTTGTCTTTGTCTGTCTTTTAAAAATGTTGTGAGGTATCAAAATTAAAATACATTTTAATTATAACTTTTATTTTGCTATTAAAAAAATTTAAAAAGTCTTTCTTTGTAAAATATAATCATATATAGAAAAAAAAAATCCGTTTTTATTATAATTTTTCAAAAACGTTTACTTTCCTAACAACAAAAAATTTAAATCTTTATTTTAAAAATATTATGAAATATATTATATAATATATTACTTTTCATCATAACTTTTATTTTCCCAATAAAAATTTTTTTTATCTGTCTTTAAAAAAATATTATGAAATAACCAAAAAAAATAATTAAATAAATTGAAAAAAATCTTTCTCAAAAAAATATGAAATGAAAATATGAAACAAAAAAGCTTTATAACATCTTACTAAATTTTCTTTAAAAAATATTATGTAATAAAAAATGTCATATTTTATTATAATGTTAAAATATCTTTTATTTTTCTAATAAAAAATATATTAAAAAATCTTTTTTTAAAAAATGTTATGAAATATAAAAAAAAATATTTTGTAGTTACCAAAAAAAATTAATCTTTATTATAAACATTTTTTTAAATCTTTCCTTAAAAAAATTTAATGAAATAAAAAAATTTTTTATTATAACTTTTAAATAATTTTTATAATCCAAAAAAGAATAAATTTTATAAATTTTTCTTGAAAAAATATTATGAAATTATAAAAAAATATTTTAATAAAAAAAATCCTTCTTTAAAAATTACTTCGAAATAAATGAAAATCCATTTTTACTATAATTTTTAAATAACTTTAATTTTCACAATTTTTTTATTAATAAAAATTTAAAATTCAAATAAATGCACAGCCAAAAAATACCAAACATTATTAAAAATACTAATAAATTTCCTATATTTTTTGGTATGTGCTTTAAAATTTATGTTTTCAATTATTGTAAAGATTTAAATAATAAGAGTTGTTCTTTGATTTTAAAATGAAAATTGAAAAGAATTATAAAATGAAAAATTCTTATTTAAGATCCCTACATATATGTTTTAATTTTCTTTTTTTTTCTTTTTGTATGTATGTATTTGTTTCTTAAATATGTATATATATGTATGTGAGCCAATCGATCAATTTGTTAAAAATATTATTTTCCATTCGACATTCTAAACATTAAGAAGACACACAAACAAATACCAACACAAACACTTAAATTTTCAAATGTTTTCTTTTCATTTTCATTTTCATTTCCTTTTGTTTTTTTCACAATTATATATTTTTTTTTTGATTTTATTTAGCTTTGTTTTGTTTAATTTAAAATGTTTTCTTTTTTACGCAAATTTCAGTTTTAGTTAGATCTTTAGTTAGTTTTCTAAGTGTGTCATTTATTTTCATATCGTTTCGTAAATTCGGAAACTATTTTCTGTTTTATACTGTCTCTATCTGGTACCCAGAAAGAGAGAAAGAGAGAGTGAGAGAGAAAGAGAGAGATGAGAAGCGTTTTTAAAAGCTAATAAAAAATTAAAAATAGGCATGTGAAATTAGAGTAATATTTGAAATCAATTAATTAATATGTTAAGTTTTTTTTTTGCAAATTAAATTAATCAAAAATAAAAAAATTATAATTTATATTTAACTCTATATACAGTATCTGCAGTCATTGTTTTGATAAGATAAAAAATTCACTTAGTTGATTTTTAAATAAAAAAAAAAATAGTTAAATTCAAAGGATCAGAGAATTCATTTTTTAACTTGCTTCTTAAACTTATCTGTATAATTTTTTTCTCCTAATTTTCAATTTTTAAACATTATTTTTAAATTAAATTCTCTTTTACTGCATTATCTTTATTTGAGGATTCGTAATTTAATTACAATATTTTTTTGTTTTGACGGTTAATATCGATAAATAATTATATAAATAAGATATATAGACTTTTTAAAAAAAAATCATAAAAATAAAATACCTGAGAATTAAATTAATAGGAACCCTTAAAAACTATTTAAAATAATGCAGTAAATTAACAAGTTAAGGTTTTTTTTTATAATAAGTTATTTAATAAGTTATGAGTTATTAAATAAACAAATAATTAAATATTAAATATATTAAATATTTAAGTCGCAAATGAAACCATAATAAAATCATATGAATAAAAAAAGTGAAGTAAAGATTATTTTTTTATTTACGAGTACAATATGTGAATTTTTGTCTTTGTCAAAATAATTACTTGACTAACTGTATACTCTAAATAGCTGCAAAATAACTTGTAATTTATTTGGTTGTTGTTTATTGTCAATAAAATGTTAATGAATTTAGTTTCTAAGATAAAAAACTTATAGCTGATAATTCTGATAATTTATAAAATTAAAAAATAGATTAGCAAGTTTCTGGGATTTTGATTGAATTATATTGAATTGAATTAACTGAAAAAAGAGTTTTCTTTTATTTAATATTCTCATAGCACTTTCTCGTCTTTTGTTTTTGTTTTAAATTGTTGTTGTTGTTTCACTTGTGTTTCTCAAAATCAGGAGAAAAACGTATATGTATATATGTATGTATATGTTTATGTATATGTATATGTATATATAAATATCAATAAATGTATAAATATGTACGTGTATATGCAATAACATTCATATCGTAATCATACATAATAATTAAGTAAATACATACATATAAATATGTTAATGTGTATATCTTTAGCAATTATTCATTTTTTAGTTTTTCTCATTTTTCACATTAAATCTCTTTAATTTTTGCCCAAAAGCTTTTGGCATTTGGAACCTTTTCTAGTTCGGCAGTTCCAGTTCCAGTTCCATTTAAATATCAATCTGTTCATTTTAGATCATTTCACAATCTGTTTATTGGGTACGTGTGTGTGTGTGTGTGTGTGTATATATATATAATATACGAGTAAAAAACTTTAATTATATTTTGTGCTCATTTCACATTTCAATTGAATAAAAATAACCAGGGATCGTGACAATTTTATCTTTTCAAATAAAATTTAAAAAATAATACAAATGATTTGTTGATTTTTATAAAAAATAATAACAACTAAATTTCTATTTTATTTTATTTTTGTAAAAAAATTTTTACAATAAAAATTAAAAATGAAAATTGTATGGACACACAAAAAATACCAAAAATTACTTAGAATACCAAAAAAGAGCGTATTGGTATTTTTGGCAATTCTTTCTTTTAGTTTTGAAAGCAATTAAATAAATTGCATTTTTATAACAATTTTTTATTTAAGAAAAATTTTTAAAATTAATTATATAAGCATACATAAAATACCAAAATTACTTAGAATACCAAACAAGTACGTTTTGGTATTTTTGGTAGTTCTTTCTTTTAGTTTTGAAAGCAATAAAATAAATTGTATTTTTATAACAGTTTTTAAATTAAAAATATATTTAAAATAAAAATTAAATAAACATACAAAAAATACCAAAAATGACTTAAAATACCGAAAAGCGTGTTTTGGCATTTTTGGTAGTTTTTTTATTGTGTTTTTTATGATATTTATTGGTATTTGTTGGCATTTTGGTATGTGCATTTAATTTTAAATTTTTATTATAAAAATTGAGAAGAAAAAATAAATAAATTAAAAAAAGATTTATTTCATGATTATTAATTGTTGTTTAATTTATATAAAAAATACGTGTTAAAATTTGTTGCTATGATAAAATTGAAAAATAAAACTTTACCCTGTTTCCAGGATAATCCATTCTATCTAAGATTTTCCCTTTCATGCAGATAATTTT
Source organism: Drosophila kuntzei (assembly GCA_035042165.1). NCBI lineage: Eukaryota > Metazoa > Arthropoda > Insecta > Diptera > Drosophilidae > Drosophila > Drosophila kuntzei. Next base: position 462,523 of record JAWNLU010001233.1, on the reverse strand, counting down.
TATCAAGTTTGAATTGTTTTTTCAACTCAATATTCTTAATAGCGATCCCTGAAAATAACAATTGAATTGCATTTTGTTAGTTAACATTTAAAACTTAAAAACTTATGCATATTTTTTTTTATTTTATTTATTTGGCATTTCATTCTCATTATATGTTGTATAATTGCTATTTATCATTTCAATCCTGAACTCTAAACTCGTATTCTCTCTGTCTGTGTGAGTATCTGTGTAAATGCGTATGTGTGTGTGTGTGTGTGTGTGTGTGCGGCGCTTTGGGCTTTGCTTTAATATTCATTTTAGTTTTAGTTTTTAAATTGTTCTTTAACTTTTAAAAAGCTTTCAGTTTACATTTATTTGAAACATCTTTTTATCTGCCATTGGGCATCATTTTGATTAAATATACACCTATATTTTGTATATATACGAAGAGTTTGGAGAGCTTTTTTTTTTTTACTTGTTTTTAAATTTTATTTAGTTATTTTTCTTGTTGATTTTTTTTACATTATTTTTTTTTGTTGCTTTTCTTTTTATTTGGTGTAAATTTGCAATTGCAGTCCGTTTAGTTTTTCTGCTTCGTCAATTAATAATCGTAGCCTTAATCAAAAAAAAAAAAAAAAAAAAAACTTGACAACCGATAAAAAACATTGCTCAATTGTTTGTTGATTAAAATGCATAATACTTGTTGTTGTTGTTGTTGTTGTTTCACTGTTGTGGTTTTTGTTTGTTGATTGGGATTTCAACTATTGGTAAGACTTAGATATTTAAGATTAGGATTGATGGCAATGCCAACCATATGTGATTTATTCCAATCGCTTCAGAGCACCGTCTCCATTTCGGCAATTTCCGTTTTGTAAGACCTTTTTTTTCAGTGGTGATTTCAGTAGTGAATTCAGTGGTGATTTCAGTAGTGATTTCAGTGGTGATTTCCGTGGTGATTTCAGTAGTGATTTAATTGGTAATTTCAGTAGTGAATTCAGTGGTGATTTCAGAAGATATTTCAGCGATGATTTCAGTAGTGAAATCAGTGGTGATTTCAGTAGTGATTTCCGTGGTGATTTCAGTAGTGATTTAATTGGTATTTTCAGTAGTGAATTCAGTGGTGATTTCAGTAGTGATTTCCGTAGAGAATACAGTAGGGATTTAATTTGTGATTTCCGTAGAGATTTCAGTAGTGATTTAATTGGTGATTTTAGTAGTGATTTCCGTAGTGATTTCCGTGGTGATTTCAGTAGTGATTTCAGTGGCGATTTCAGTGGTTCAGCACATGGGCAGCGGTTGCAGCAGTTGTCGAATGGGAAAAACTCCAAAATGTTAGTTCAATCGAAATGCAGAGAGGATTCTACACTTAAACTTACGAGTAGAATAAATCATGCAAAACTAACATTTAGATGATATAAAAAAGTTTATATAAATTCTCTTTCCTTTCTACAAATAATATTAGTAATTATCTCAGTAAAACAGTTATGTTCATTATTTCATCTTTAAATAATTTATACACTAATAAAAATATGTTTCTAAAAAATGAAAATTCTTAAAGTTAGAAAACACATCTTGATTTTATGTACACTTCAAATAAGAGCAATTTCTTAGTAATAAGATCAAATTATATAAGCATATAATAAATGTTCTTATTAATAAATAATACTCAAGACAACAAATAATTAAGGCAGGTTTTAATATTATAATATTTGTATTGTTGTTTTACATAACATGAATTTTTATCTTGCTTGTTATTTTTAAAAAATATTCCTTACAAATATTTTTCCTGGTCAAGAGTGGGATTCGAGCCCGCACTTGTTTCTAAAACTGAAGCGGCGAAAATTTAACCATGAAAATTTAACATATTCATATTTTCCTAACAATTTTAGATTTTTATGCTTATATTAAAAACTGCGATTTTTAATATTCTTAGTATTAGTATTTTGGCTTCAAATCAGGGATTAAAGCCTTAACCGAAACCGTAACCTCTAACCGGTGCAAACCGATTGCAATTTGTCAACGTAACTGAAACCGAAACCGGAAAAAAAATTTTCTGTTGTACCGAACCCCATAAACCGAATCTTTTTAAATCGAAATAACCCTTTAGTAACCGATTTATTTATAATTTTGATACCTTTGAACTGGCATAACTTTGTCAAAACTCAATCAATTTCCGCGCGCAATGTAAATTTGAGCATGATTTAACTTTTAAATTCGTTCTGCATTTAAATTTGGTTCATTTTGAAAAATCGAAATTTTAGAAATTTTTCGAAAAATTATAAGGGGTAACACTGTAAAATTTCTAAAAAATTCGAAATTTTCGAATTTTCAAAATGAACAAAATTTAAATGCAGAACGAATTTAAAAGTTAAATCATGCTCAAATTTACATTGCATATGGAAATTGATTGAGTTTTGACAAAGTTATGGCAGTTCGAAGTTATTAAAAATCAGTAAAGTCAAAATAATTGAATTTTTCAAACCAAAATGAACCAAATTTATATGAGATCAAATTATAATAAAATTGACATTATACTGGACCATTCCAGTAACCAGATAACATTATTTTCCAGCCTAATAAGAGCATTAAGTCTTTTTTCATTTAAGGCAATGAATAACGCTTCTTATTTTGGTCAACCGGCAACCTTAATTTTTATTTTTTTTTTGTCAACCGAAACCATACCGGTATTTTTAAACCCAAACTTGAAAAATACTGATAAATGTTCCGAAACCGATACTCCAAAATTTTGCATAACAGAAAACCTTAATTCGAGCATAACAGAAACCGTAACTGAAGCCTATATTCGTTTCGGTTTTAATCCCTGCTTTCAATGGTCTTATTTGAAGAGCAAAATATGTAAGATGAATGTTTTTGATTTTAATAGTTGGTCTTCTTTCCTTTCTGTAAATATCTCGGCAAATCGATGGCATTAGTCATTAGAATGCATCATTTTCCACCACATCCTGGACACTCTAACGATTGTAAGTAATACGAGCCAGGTCCCTTGATGGACCTCAGAATCATCCATCAATCAATAGCTAGAGAAAACACATTCCCAACCCACACATGAATCCAACACAATGTGCTCGAAAATCGAGCAGAAAAAGAACGAAAAACTTTAAACAATTGTTGTGAAAGTATTGTGACGTCACACAGATACACAGATACATGTGTGTGTGTGTGTGTGTGTGTAAGTTCATAAGTTACAAAAACAAAAATATTGCGAAATAAATCATTTCTTATGTATTTATTTATGATATGCTAGGATTTCAAGTCCCTCTCCTCAAGTCTCCCCCTAAACTCTGTAAGCCCAAAACACATGTTCATCAAATAAAGTGTTTATCGTAAAATACGAGTGTGCTCGACTATTAAATACTCAGACACTTAAAAGCAGAAAATTGTAATAATTGTTATTTAAATAAAATTCCCAAAAAGTTTTATATTATGTTTTTAAAGTAATTTATAAACTGTATTATTGTTATATATCACAAATTAAGAATTTATTTAGTTGAAAAAAATATACAAAAATTAATTATGAAAATTTATCCTGTTTAAGTTGAAGCTTGAACTTTATTTTTATTATATATAAATCTGTAATATACAAATTTATCCTTTTCAAGTTGAAGCTTAAATTTGATAAATTTTCTATATTTTCAAAAATTAATTGAATTTATTATTTTACTATTGAGATAAAAAAATAAAATTTAAAAAAATACAAATTTAATCTCGAAAGAAAAGAGTTTTTATTATGATTTGATAGTAATTTATAAATTTTCATTATTGTTTCATAATTTGTTTAATAAAACACATTAATTTTTCAATTAAATAAAAAAAAAATATATACAAAAATTAAATTTAAAGATATGCTCAAGTTAAAGGTTAAATTTTATTTGTTTTCTATATTTTTAAAACTTAATTGAATTTATCAATTTGTTATTGAGTAAACAAATTTAAATAAATTCATTAATTAAATAAATGAATACAAATTAAATTCAATCTCTGAGATGTTCCCAATAATTTATAAAAATTTTTTACTTTCTACATTCTTCCAGACCTAACCTATTTTTTAAGTTTTTAATTTTATTTAATATTGATTTAATTGTTAGTTTTTAACATAATTTTTAGTTTAATTTGTATGTTACCTTTTTTTAAAATTTTTTTCCGACTGCTTTTAAATAATTTAAAATAAAGACCCGACTCTACAGGGTATACAAAAAGCAAGCTTAACAAAAGACAATCTATGCCTAACCCATTTTTTATTTGTTTTTTGGAATTCTTCGGTCCACCTGAGCTCTCAATGCTCTTGTCGAAGTTTCAAAGTGTTTTTTATTATTGTTTCACGTGGGTTGAATGCAAATATACGTGTATCTGAGTTTGTATGTAAAGTAAAAGTGCTCAAAAGTATGTAAATATTTATTCATATCTGTTTTCTGGTTTTCGCTTTTTATTTTTATACCCTGGTAGAGGGTATATTAATTCAGGCCCTTATATAAGTACTTATTTTTTTATTAGCATTAACTTCCCAATCTGTTCATATCAAAGAAAGAATCTCAGAAATCAAAAGAGCTAGAAGCACCAAATTTGGTATCTGTTGAATATTTCAAAATTTTGATGGTAAATCGATGAATGCAATTTTCAATATATAATATATAATTTTCCTGATGAATCGATAATTTGGTGCAAATATGTGTTAGTGACAGGGACTGAAAATAATCATTATTGTTACAAAATTCTACTATAAAAATTAATTATAAGAACAAGGGCAATTTTTGTTTCAAATATACCAAATTTTTGGTATTTACAATAAGAAACAACAAATTAACTTATATTTGAGAATTTTTCATTTAAAAATCACTTTTTATATTAATATATTTTATTTTATTACCCAAAAATAATAGTTTCGGACTTTTATTTTTATGCATCAGAAATAAAAGTCCTTAAAGACTTTTATTTTATTCCCCAAAAAGAATAGTCTTTAAAGACTTTTATTTTATTCCTTAAATATAAAAGTCTTTGATACTTTTTAATTTATTAATCAGAATTAGAGGTCCTTAAAAACTTTTTTTTTATTCCTTAAATATAAAAGTGTGTGATACTTTTTAATTTATTAATCAGAATGAGAAGTCATTAATGACTTTTATATTCCTTAAAAATAATAGTCTTTTGATTCTTTTTAATTTATTAATCAGAATTAAAAGTCACTAAAGACTTTTATTATATTCCTCTTTAAAGACTTTTCTCAAAAAAAATCATCAAAAACTCCCATAAAGGAATAAAGAAATAAAAAATAAATAATCATAATAATTCTTAATTTCTTTATTTTAAATCACAAATAATTCTTAAATTTAATTTATAGAATAAAAGTCTGTAAGTAATCATTAAAAATGATTTTTTTGTTTATTTCTTCTAACAGGTATGTTCATTGGTTAGTGTATATAAAAGACTGGACTAGGGTATCTCGTAGTCGAGCACTCTCAACAAATGTTTTCATATTCTTTTTATTTTTTCTGTAGTATGGACAACTTTTTGGCGGTTTTATTCGTGCGCTTAATTTGTACAATTTGTTGAAAAGTTTACAGAGTTTTGTGTGTGTGAGTGTGTGGCATGATACGTGTTATATGCCAGGCACTTTCCACACACACACACACACACACACACACACACACACACACACACACACACACACACACACAACAAACACAACACACACACTAATCTAAAGCACGTTTCTCTCATATAAAAATCCCGCCGTTTCCTTCAAAGTGAAACAAAGAAATATTCACAACATTGAACAGAGATCAAAGACTTCGGAATATGCAAATTTATTCTGCTTTTCCACCCAAGGGTGGTGCATTTTCCCAAATCGTTGTAACATGTGTCGTTTTGTTTTTTGGCCAATATATTTATGAACATATTACAACAGTTAAGCATGTGATTTCCACCAATGGGGGTAAGAATTCCACCTAGATGAGGTGTATTTTCCCAAAATTAAAAAAAAATAGTTGCTTATTCGTAACAAGAATATTTCATTGCACTTTCCACCATTGGGGTACGAAATTCACCTATGTCTTTTCACCCAGAGGGGGTGTATTTTCCCAAAATTAGGAAACATTAGTTGCTTATATGCAACAACAGTATTTAATGTACTTTCCACCATTGGGGTACGAATTATACCTATGTCTTTCCACCCAGAGGGGGTTTAATTCCCCAAAATTAGGAAACGTTAGTTGCTTATATGCAACAATAATATTTCAATCACTTTTCACTTTTCATTTTGGTGTTTCCACCCAGAAGGGGGAACATTTTGAAAAAACTGTGAAACACATGGATGTCGTTTAATTTATGCCAAAGAAATTTGGAAAAATATGAGAAGAGTTTTATATTTACTTTCCACCCTTGGGGATAGAAATACGACTTGATGCTTTCCTTCAGCGGAGGTGTATTTTTATATTTTTTTGACAGATATCTTAAGGATATATTTCACATAGAAAAAGTTCCCTTTGGGTGGGAAGACAAAGATAAAATTTTTACCCTAATTTAAATATGGAATATTATGAGAAGACTTTTATATTTACTTTTCACCCTTGGGGGTGGAAATCTTAGGAATAATTTCATATAGAAAAAGTTGTAAATTAAGTGAATCCTGTGCTAAAAAATTATCTTTTCATCTTTGGCATACAATATGTAGAAAAAAATTCGGAAAAATATTAATAAATTAAAAAAGAGTCATCCATGATTTATAAATTTAATCTAATATTTAATTATTGTATAATTTAGATAAAAAATAATTGTTAAAATTTGATTCTATGATAAAATTTAAAAATAAAAGTTTACCCTTTTTCTATCAAGATTTTCCCTTTCATTCAGATAATTTATATCAAGTTTGGTATTTTTTTCAACTCAATACTCTTAATAGCGATCCCTGAAAATAACAATTGAATTGCATTTTGTTCGTTAACATTTAAAACGTAACTTTATGAATATATTTTATTTTTTTGGCATAGATATTTTATGTAGAAATGATTTGGAAAATATTCCAAATAATGGTTAATAATAGCAATTTTTCCCCCTAATGGTCATTAATTCATACCATAAGTATCATTAAAGTTTCCGTTTCCTAATATTTATTGTTCATCCCTTATTCAGTACGTGAATAAATGTAAAAAGTTATTCAGATAGTGATTAGAAATTGAAACTATCTACGAGTATAATCGAAAAGAGGAAAAACGGTTTAGATTGGGGAGGGTCAATGATTGAATGATGGCAGAAATTGAGGTCGAGTGAATCCACTAAACGGACAACTGGTCAATTTTATGCTCCGATTTTAAATGATATTCAAGCCCTGATGGATTTGATTTGATTTCTTTATCGTAATGTGCGCAGATCCCGTATTTAAAATGGTAACCTGGTCTATTCCACGATGAGGAGTATCAAGAGGGAGAAGAAAAAGTAGGTACAGTAGTACAATCGACTGCTCGACTGTTGGATGCCCAGTTCAATGCAGTCAGCATAAATTAAATCAATGAAAAATAAATAAAAATCAATATTTATAAAAACAATTTTGATTGCAAATTGAAAAAGTTTTTATACTTTTTTTTTTTTAATTTTTGCACTTTTTTTTGCATTGATCGATATGAAATTTTGAGAAAACGTCATAAAAAATAATAGCAAACATTCTGTGTGACACTTTAAAAATAAAAAAAATCAATATTTAAAAAAACATTCGCAAATAGAGAATTTTCAACTTGAGTTTTAGAATGGACAGTAATTCCCACAAACTTATAAGCCTGTGTAAGCTTTTGGCTACTGGGCTTATAAAGAGGAATGGAATGGGTTTTGGGGCTTGATTACGTAATAGGGAGAGTGTGTGTCGAAAGCAGAGGAAAGTGTATGCAAATGGGAACACACACACACACACACACACATTCCTCAACCCCCAACCCACAGTCCACAGTCCATAGTCCACAGTCCACAGTCCACAGCTTCCTTCTCAGCTCGGATGTGGAACAAAACCCAAATGAATGACAACAGGAAAATGTGTCGGAAATTGTGCTGCTGGGACTATGGACAGGAGACGAGACGAGACGAGAGGAGAGAAGTCGAAACTGGTGTCTACACAGTGTTGCCATCAAATCAGGAAGCGAGATAAGCTAATTTAATAAAGTAATTTCCATATATTTTTATTAGAGCAGTAGCAGATGAGGCAGGAGGAAAATGCCTGGCGGGAAAATGGTCCACATTCTGAACTGGACAGGACAGGACAAAAATAACAACACTGAAATGTTATCCTAATCAATTGCTTAATTGAATTACCACAAAGTACAGTGGGCAAAACGACTGAATTTGCAGCAAATAATAGCATAACTATTATGTGGAATAATCAAAAATTTTTTTTTTTATTTTATAAATCAAATATAATAATTATTCGCGATTTAAAAAAAGTCAAAACAATTATTATTTAATGACTGAAAGACTGAAAAAAAAAATCAATTATAATAATTATTTATAATTTTATTTTTTAAATCACAGCTAACTATTAAGTTTGATTTATAAAGTAAAAAGTCTTTAAATAATCATTAAAAGTGATTTTTAAATAAAAAATTAGCTGTTTGCAGAGATATTGTAAATACAAAAATATTTGGTATATTTGAAACAAAAATTACACTTGTTCTTATTGTTTTTTTGTTAAATTCTTCGATCAATAACGATTATTTTCCGTCAAATTTTACTATTTTGTGTTATTTTTTTTGTAAACCATTTGATTACAAATACTTCAATCATTACTTTATATATAACCCACATAAAAAAAGTATAATATTTAAGCTTCTGTTGCTCGTTTTTTAATTCAATTAATTCAAAAAAATTCAAAAATATGAATTAAGAAAATTTCATGCCAAACAAATTGTATGATTTAAATAATACACTTGGAAAAATACAGACAGATGATATCTTTGCTACTTGCGAAGATATTAATAAATATAAGGTAATATAGCTTTTTATTCCACGGTGCAAAGAGTGGGAAACATGCTTAACGATGTTACTAAATGGCATATGGGGAAAGCATGCAACACCGATTTGTAGGGTGGGGAATGTGAGGTAGGGTAGGGTGGGGTAGGGTGGGGGTCACACATTAGTAGAAAACTTACCACCTGTATAAATCTTGAGCGCTGGCAGCCAAACTGAGATTTCCGAGCAACGGCGGACGTTCCTTGAGATGATGATGATTCAGCAGATCGGACGAAGAGGCCAGCCTGGGAAAATAATAGTATACAATTGGAATTTTAATGATTTCGAATGAACTGAAATGCTGAAATTTGATTCCCTTGAAGAATTTCGATTAAAAATAATAAAATTAAAATTAGGCAAACAAAACAATGAAAAAAGTAATTAGCAAATAAAAATTTGGAAACCAAAATAAGGAATAATACTATTAGGATATTCAAATTCGGAAATTAAAATAAAAAGGCAAAAGTTAAGAAAAGTCGATATTAAAATTATTTGATTGAAAAACTAGCGATTTCCACCTTATTCTACTACTAATTTTAATAGTTTGTATTAATTTAAGAAATTGGGAATAAATAGACTCAAAATTTATTTCTTCGATAATAGGAAATAAAACTGAAATATTTTAGAAGATGTTAGCTTGATGTCTCGTAAGGAACAAAAATTAAAATAAAAAAACAATAAAACAAAATCAATTTTTAAAATAAAATAAAAATTATGAAATAATAAGTAAATTTAATTTTTTATTTAAAAATCATCAAATAACTTTATATGTTAATTTTCTTTTCTAAAAATCAATACAATACAAATACAATTTTTTTTTCAATTTTTAAATAAAAACTATGAAATAATAATTAAATTTCATTTTTTATTTAAAAATCATAAAATAACTTTATATTTTAGTTTTTATTATAAAAATCAAAAATAAAAGTTATATTTAAATTTAAAAAAAAAAACAAAAATTTATTTTTCAATTTAAAAAAAAATACAAATTATAGTTTAATTTTCAAAACAAAAATTAAAAATAAAAATTACGTCATATAAATAAATATGCTAAAGATTATTTAGATAATAATGCATGATAGGACCAATCTTTTTTTCAACTTTAAGAGAATCTTTCTTTTTCATTTTTGTTAGGGAAATTATCGAGTTCTCACCTCAATTGGGGCGCTTTGATGCCGTGCTTGTCCATGACCTTCTCGAGCTGACGCACCCGCAGTCTGGACATGTCCAGCTCGTGTTTCACTTTCCACAGGTGCGTATCACAAATGGGATCGTTGCAGCGATGCTTTTTCAAGATCTCCGTTGCCTCGAAGACGGCGCCGCGAAAGGTCAACGATTTGCCCATGGATAGCGAGATAAGGGCACAACAATGTCCTCCATCTTTTTTGGCCAATCTCTTGCGAATGTACTTGAAATAGACGTGTTCCAGCAGCAGCAATAAAGCGGCCAAAAGAATTCCGGCCATGAGCAAAAGAAAGGCCGACAAGAACTGCTCTAAAGCCAAGGGATCTGATGATTTATGCTCCTGTTTACCCGGCCGACAAGTGCCCGTCATCCAATAACGACGCAGTCTCTCCAAATCTCCATTGGCTCGGAATTCTAATAGACGCTTGTTGAACATCTGCACGTACTTGGAGTTGCGACTAAAGGCGAGTCCGTAGCCTGAAAGGAGAAGAGAACGACAACGCGGATTTGTCAATGAAACATTGATGACACAATTACATCGTGCAATAAGACGGCGATTTGAGAAATTCCACCTGCAAGTGCCTTAAACTGAGGTCAAAGGTCATGGAATTGCTTTGTATGAAAAACTTTTTTTGTTTCCTAAGATACCTTAACCAAACTTACAGATTAGATGTTTGGGACTGTCGAATTTAGCTGTTTTCAGTAATATTGTAAACACAAAAAATTTGTTAAATTTGAAACACAAATTTCATTTTTTTAAAAGTTGAATTTTTGAATTTTAACATTTGATATTATTACTTGCTAGTATTATTTTAGTTTTAAAATTAAAATGCGCTTACCAGTCATGGCATACCAGCTGCCCACGGTCATCAGGCGACAATCCTCATCCTGGGCGACCAAATAGTCCAACACGGTGCCGTCATAGATGAAGGAATCCAGATTACCATTGAGAACAGCGGCGACGCCATCAGCGACACTTGTCTTATTATATCTGATGATAACGGAGAAAATAAGTTTTAGTTGGAGATGCAATAAATCATAGGTCGTTAGGCAATTCGCTACTTACTGCTTCATGTAGTAGTGCATGTCCTTAAAGTACTTGTGAATCGTCGAGTCCGTGTGACTGTAGGGAATCGTGCCGAATTTAAATGAAGGCTTGTGTGAATACGGATGGACCAAGCGGCTGTCGTTGAGTCCACTGAACTCATGGAACTCCTCTCTGCGAAGAAAAGTGAGGGAGTTAATATCAAAATTAACATTTAAATATATTTTTTTAAACATTTGTCATTACACTAGCATTGAAAAAACAGTGCTATTTATTTAATATTCATAGCTAAATATTAAAAGTAATTAAATTATATCATAAAATATTGTACGGAAAACTAAATTTAATAAGCATTATATTTTTGAAAGGATTAAATAAAAAAAATGTGGAAATATGTAAAAATAAAATGTTAAATATGAAAACTTATTTTGATAATTTAATTTTAATTTTAATTTAATTTAATGGAATAAAAAAAAATTGTTGAATAATGTAAAAGTAAAATGTTAAACATGTTCAAAAATGTTAAAAATTTTAAATAATGTGAAAACTGTAGAAAAATGTTGAAAATGTAAAACATTATTTAAAAATTAATTTTGTACATTGCGCAACATTTCTAAACATTTCTAAAATTCTTGAGCAATTTAAAAACGTTTTAAGTTTTCAATATTAATTAATATTTTTTTTATGAAAAAGATGTTTAAAGTATCAAATATCTTAACAAATGTTAAGAATTGTTAAAAATGTCAAAGTATTATAAATAATGTAGAAAAATTTTAAAAATGTGAAAACTGTAGAAAATGTTTAAAAAATTTTGAAAATGTAGAAAATTCATTTAGAAATTGTTCTACATTTTGTACATTTTAAAATGTTTTTGAATTTCAAAATTAATATATATTTTTAAAATATCAAAATTAAATTATTCAGAAAAATTAAATTTAATGACAAAAAATAATATTAATTACTTTTAATTTTATTTATAATAATAAATGATATCATTGGCATTACTATTTTCAATGCTAGTGAAATGAAGTTTCATTAGCATTACTTTTTTTAGATGCCAATTAAAAAGTAATGATAATATGATTATGATAATAAAAAATTGGAGATGAGATTTTTCTAACCTGGTTATCATGAAGGCCGCCAGGTTGGCAGTGTAGATGGCAAGGAAGACGACGGCGAAGAGAGCCCAGACATTGGTCATGAAACGCGAGGTGAATCCCCGGGGAGAATCCACATGAACAGCGGCTTGGAAGAGTACGGCCCAGACAAGCCAATAAGTGCGGAACAGGGAGAATCGATAGGGCGTAACATTCGTATTCTGTAGATACAGCTTCATGTCGTAGCCGCTGGGCGAGAGCCACTCGAAGAGAAAGATCATGAAAGTAGCTGCCTGTATGGCGACGATACCAACCTGTTGATGTCACCAGGAAGCAGGAAGCAGAAGCGCGAAGCAGGAGGATTTTGGGATGCGGAAGAAGCAGATATAGATAGAGAGAGAGATAGAAATAATGTAAGAGCGTAACACTTACCGGATGAGAGGTAGCTCAAGACCAAAGATAAGCAAGAACTACAGCTACAGTCGAGCTGATCGACTGTTAGATACCCAGTACCAGTATCAGTCAACATTAATAAAAATAGAATTGAAAAAAAAAATATAAAAAAATATAAAAAGCTGTAAAAAATAAGAGAACTCTTCCTGGATCAAAATTCGGTCTGTGTGAAAAAAATGAAATAAATAAACAAATAAAAATAGAATTAAAAATAATAATGAATAAAATAAATATTTATTTAAAAAAAATAATTAATGTATATGTACAGGCGTGTTTCGAAAATCTCTAGAGATTTGAAAAGAGAGAGAGCTTTAAATATCGGTGTTCCTTAAGTGTCAAAGATTTAATTTTTTGGAACATATTTTCGAATCAATTTTAAATTCCAACCAAATTATTAATTTTGTGTATTTTTTATAAAATGAACAAATTCATTGAAAATTTCTTCTATTCTGTGTAATTTAATTTGAAAAAAATTTTTTTAATTCAATTAAATAAATTTAACATTTGGTCAAATTTCTTAACATTTTGAAAGCACAAGAGATATGTATCTCAATTATCCCTTATGTTTATTAACCGATTGAGATGAAATTTTTAGAAAATGTTCACAAAATATCAAACATTTCGTGTGCCAATTCTCAAAACTGTAGCCTCAATATTGCACATGTTATTAGCAGTGTATCAAACCGAAAAGAATATCGGTTTCGTAGCGGTTACCAGTTTTTTTTGTATACTTCGGTTTCAAAATATCCGCATGATTTTGGTTCACCCAAATAAAAAGTTCGTTGTAATGATCAAAAAATTTTAATATTTGTATAAACAAAATATCTTTGATTAAAAAAATATATAAATAATGAGATCAAAATTACAAATTAAAATTAGTTTAATAAACGTTGACAACCTAATTGAATGTAATGCTTATTTTAACCGAAATTAACCGTTATTAATGAATCGGTTATTAATCGGTTACTTCGGTTTGCATAATTTCGATATTTCGGTTTCGATATAATAAAAATATTTGGTTTCGATCGGTTAATATCGGTTAAAACGGTTTCGGACAGACAAACAGACAATGTGACAAATTAATTAGACTGTGTTACTTTTGGGGTACAGGGTACTGAGTTCTGGGTAGTAATAAGCTTGGGATACTTACCAGCATCCAGGAGGCCGTGTCGAAGGGTTCCAAAAAGGCCGTGGGCGAGATGATGCCGGTTCGTTTGGCGACAACGATGGCAATGCCGGTTTCCATGAAGGGCTCGCTGAAATCGACAACCGCTTCGCGCTCGGTGTTGATCATGAGAGATGTGAGTACCATGTCCGTCTTGCGGTTAACCAAGTCGGCAATTAAACCATTCCATTTACCATTCTCAAGTGTACCCCATTTACCATCTTCAACCCGTACCAGCTCATAGGTGAAGCCGAGCTCTTCGGCAAATTTCTCGAGTAGATCAATGCAAAATCCACTGCAGCATTGATAAAAGGACTCATTGCGGTGTGCTTGACCCACATCAATGTCCGCGGCCATCTCATGATCAGCGGCGACACGGCAGAGCACACCGCGGTCCATTAAACACTTGCCACTGACTGGATCAGCGGGTGACAGATTGATATAGGGTGCCTCCTCGAGGAATGTGATCTTTAAATGGAATTTCTCGGGCACACCTTGAGGCGGAGCGTGCGAGTTACCTGGCCACGCAATATCGCGTATATCCAATCTCTGTGTCTCCCACGACTTCCATACCCCAATCTGGGTACAAATACAAATTCAAGTTACAAAAAAAAAATAAAAATAAAAAGTTTTTTTTGTTTTTTTTTTGCAATTATACAAAGCGTTCCAAATAAAAAGTGTTTTTTTTATAAAAATAAAAAAATATTTTTTTTTTTTAATAAAAATAAAAAGAATTTTTTTTTTTTTTTTTGCAGTTATACAAAGCGTTCCAAATGTGATCATAATCATGATCATGATGGGTGTGTTGAGTGCCAGAGAAAGATAAATTTGAAACGAAACGTGAGTATTTAGTGAGTATTGTGAGCATGCAAAGCATTTTTTGAACTTACCTCCTCCCAAACGAGATTCTTATTGTTCGCACTGGGACGTAAATTCATGATCTTGAGCTCCGCCGACTTAAGATCACCATCGGCAGTGAACTCAATATTCGGCTTGTTCAGATCCCCCTCAATGGACACGTTGCGCAAATACTTGAAGAAGCTGAAGACAATAAATACGGCAGAAGATTTTTAATTACGGATTGCGGATATATTAACATTAATACGTTAAAAAAAAAAAATTTAAAAATAGGAACGGTAAAAAAATTTACCCAAATTTAATAGTTCAACTACAAATAAAGAATTCAAATAATTCTTTTTTTTTTGAGATCACGAAGAATTATTAAATTTGATTTATAAAATAAAAGTCTTTAAATACAAATGATTTTTTTTGGCTAGTTCATCATAACAGTAATGATCCCTGATTATTTGAGGATATTCTTATAGATAAATACTCACATCTCGCCGCTTTTCCTAATTTGCTGCTTCCTTATTTTAATTTTCTAAAAACCTTAGTTATAAATAAGGTTTTATAATAATTTTCCTAATTTTTTCTTTTCCAAATTTTAGCTTTCTTGCTTATGGAAAATTCTTATAGATAAAAAAACTCACAACATTCCGCTTTTCCTATTATTTTAATTTTCCTTTAACATTAGTTATAATTAAGGTTTTCTTATGATTTTTCTAATTTTTAATCTCCTCAATTTAATATTTTAATAAAATATTTTCCTAATTAAGGTTTTCTAATGATTTTCCTAATATTTTTTCCTTTCCAAAATTTGGATTTCTTGGTTATTCAAAATTCTTTTAGATAAAAAACTCACATCACTCCGTTTTTCCCAATTTGTAACTTTCTTATTTTAATTTTCTAATAACATTAGTTATAATTAAGGTTTTCTAAAGATTTTCCTAATTTTGCTTATTTTAATTTTCTAATAATATTAGTTATAATGAAGGTTTTAATGATTTTCCCAATTTTTTCTTTTTCAAATTTTGGTTTTCTTGATTATTCTTGATTATTCATAGTAAATAAAAACTCAACTCACGTCTCTCCGTTGTCCCAGCGTCCACGTCCCTCGTCCTCGCAGGATAGGGACTGTGTGGTGAGGCGTCTGGCTTTATTGACGGGATCTGTGAGATAGGCTTCCACACCATAGCTATAGATCTTGATGGCATTCGATATCTCGTTCATCAAGGCGGCGCTGCTCGTATCGAAATGAACGCCAAGCATTCCAACTGGGAATTGAGAATGTGCATCCTTTTTCTCAATCACCGACTGACTGACAACCCACACATAATTCTCTCCCGTCAATTTCATTTCCTCGGCAGCACGGAGAATGGTGATGGCCTCCGTCTGTGTGGCATAGAGAAGCATCACACGTGCCTCACTGTTCACCAGTTCCATCAGGTCACTGGTTCGTGTCACCACAATCGAGTTGAGTATGGTGAATTTGAAATGTTCCTGCATCTCGGCGACACGTTCCCTCACCGCCTGCACAAAATCATCGTGTCCGGCAATCTGTGATGTCACCACGGAAAATTGATGCCATTTGTATCTCTCCAAGATGCTCAACATCGCTGCACTCTGATGTTCAATGCTCGGCGCCAATTGCAACTGCAGTGTCGACTGTGACGCTCTACGCTCCAATCCCGAATTGTCCGCATTCCAAGAGATCACCGGAATACCCAAATATCCCGCCAATTGTAGAAAATACTGAGCCGATGCTGTGCTGTGTCCAAACTGCTCGTTATTCATCATGTACAGAATCGCCGAGACATTCACTCGCAGGAATTCCTTGCATAGCGTACTCAGGATCGCTGTAAATAAAAATAAAAGGATTTAAGTCAGGGAGAGTTATGAATTTAAAAAAAATTTAGCTTAAAAATAATTTTTTCGCAATGCAGTATCCTGGAAACAGCATAAACTTTTATTTTTCAATTTTTATTATAAAAATTAATTTTAACTCTTATTTTTTGATCAACAAATAAAAATAATGAAATAATTTTAAAATTTAAATTTTTATTTAAAAATCATAAGATTACTTTTACTTTTATTTTGATTATAAAAATCAGAAGTTATTTTTAAATGTTTACTACAAAATTATTTTTAAATTTCTTTACAAAAATCCCTGGTTAAAAATACTGTGAAACATCGTTGAATCAATTCATTGCGTAAACTATTTTTAATTACTTTAATTCGATATTTTTCGATGATAATGAAAAATCTGTTTCGAATTTTCGCTTTTTATCTCATCTATCTACATATGTGTATTTTCTTTTTATATTGATCTGAATGGATTTTTCTGGGTTTTCCACAATCCTTGCCACCCAGACCTAGCCTTTTTTCGATTCAGATTTAAATTAAAATTAAAATTTATTTTAATTGTTTAATTCTAACATAATTTTTATTTTAATTTTTTCAACACTGTTTTTAGTCTTGCGTAAATAAATAATTGAATAAACCAAATAATTAAATAAATATAATAATAAATTGTTCTATCCATTATGTTTTTTTGCTAAGTGGCGCTAGAGAGACGCACAAGCATTTAAGCGCACAGTTGTCGGCTCAAAGTATATGCAGTGTTGGCGCCAACCAGACGCACCAGCAAAATTTAGCAACAATAAAATTCACGCACTGCGTGTTCGATTTAAGGCTCGCGTTCACGGCGACTTTTTAACTCATTTTTTACTGTTGCTAGCACATTTGGTGTTTTTTTTCTTTGTTTGTGGTGCTACCGATTAGATACTCTACTCTATGAGATGAAATGAATAAATAGATAGAGGGTAATCACAGAAAATGTCCTAATCCCTATACATGAAATCTTTCCGTCAAGCTACAATTTGTCCTACGTGCTCTAATTTAAGTGCGATAATGTGGACAGTGTGGAATGTGGAGTGTACCCAATTGACCGATAGGTAGTTGTGGGGGGAAGGGGAATAGAGCATTAACATACGGGTAATTACAGGCCTAACCTCCCCGTAACCTCTCCGTAACCTCCCCGTAACCTCTCCGTAACTTCGTAACCTGCTCTACAAACCACAATTTGTCCTACGTGCTCTCATTTAAGCGCGAATAACGCCCGCTGGCGATATTGTGGACAGTGTGGACAGTGTGGATTGTGGAGTGTAAATGCGACCCCGCTTTGGTTACACAATTGACCGTAACGCCCTCAGCTATGGAACCTTCTCTCTATGTGCCACGCTTCCTCCCTGTCTCCCTTCCTTGCCTCCCTTTCTCTTTGTGCGTGCCTTGTATACAGATGTGTGGCAATTAATTACAGATTAGCCACCATCTGAGCGTGTTAATGGTGGTGCAAGTGGTGCCACAGTGGTGCCAGAGTGGTGCGGGGGCAACATTTTGTTTTATTAGGTTATCAAGTATCGCCCTGGTTTCCTCATGGGGGTTGGGGTTGCGGTTCGAACTAGAGATGAGTCCAAAAACAAATTTGAAGGTCCGACCTAGTTCGCCCCGAAATCAGAATATTATAAGGATTATTTATTTATGTATTTTTTTGTGATTTAAAATGTTAAATCCAAAATCAATAAATCATAAAATTTTTATTATTTATTTCTTTTTTTTTTGATTTAAGCTTTTTTTTATTTTTTGATATGTGAAGCATTTAAACTTATGTAAAAAATTAGTTTTATGCTGATTATTTCTTTGAATTCCCGACCTAATCCGGCCTTAAATCAATAAATCATAAAATTGTTCTTATTATTTATTTATAATAGGTAATAAAATAATTATTATTATTTATAATTTTTTTTTAAGTTTTAACTTTTTTTTCAATATGGATATGTGTAGAATTTAATATACTTTTATGTAAGAAATATAAAATCCGTAATTCCGGGATAAAATTAATTCAATGCGGTGTTAGAAGTATGATAATCCCGGATTTTCTCAAAATACTTGATTTAAACACGATTTTTCTGAGCAATATTTTGATGGGAGACTGTAAATTTTTTTTTTAATTTGTTCGAATATTTTAGGCTTTTTTGACTTTTTAATGCTGAACCGTTGCTATTTTATCCGCATATTGTCTTAATTTAACATACTTAAGAAAATGCATGCTAAAATCAAGATTTTTCCACTTGAATTTTAGAATGGTTTTTTTTTCTGTGTAGCCTTTGCTTAGAATGTTTCCGGATTTCGATAAAATACGCCTTTCGGAAGTTTTCGTAGCCATCGGGCTTTTGTTACGATCCGTTTCCGATATTTGTTTGAAGTGTCATCTCTAGTTCGAACTCAATTGGTGGTAAGCCATGGAGGCGGTGGCTCAAACCAAACCACTTTTAAATACTTCATTTACCCGGCGCCGTTTTCAGTTCACATGCGTGAAAAGTGGGAGCCCAACCCCCCAAAAAAAAACCGCATAGGCCCGCTAATTGACCTATTTAAAGGTGTAGAAAGTGTAGAGTAAGAGAAGGAGAAATACGGCGAGGTAAACGTGGTTGAAAAGCGGCATTTTTCATGATGAAGTGCAGCCACATTGTAATTAATTCATACGCTTTCTCAACTGGGATTAGGTGGCGATGTTAGAATCCTGCCTGTGGATTTTACCCCATTACCAACATTAGCATTACCAACAGCAACAACAACAACAACAAAAACAACAATAACAGCATCGATATCGACATCAGCGGCAAACTTATCGATTTGAAAGCGCTTTACAATATTGCCTGATGCTTTTTAGCCCAGTATCCCAGAAGCATGCAAAGGATTATCGATTTGTGACAATGTTTGTCTATTCCTATACTTAGAAAAAAATATGCCATCCTAAAATTAGGTACGTTCTTCCTTGAATTTATATCGTTTTGTAATTTAAATTTTCAGAATGCTGTGTATTAAAAATCTTAATTGAAGTATGAATCGATCTTATATTTTAAATTCTGACTAAACATTTCTATGACAAATATCTGAAATTATTGTCCGATTTTACTGAACTTAGTCAGAATATATATAAGAACATGGTATATATAAATTCTCGTTAAGATTTATCCAGAAATAACAGAGTTATTTATACTAAACAACTTTAAGTTGTTTTTGTACTTAATAAAGTTTTTTCAGAGTGAAATGAACTTAAAATTTATAGTTTTTTGTACTAAAAACAAGTTTATTTTGGAATTAGCTCAAGTTTTTTGTGTACTGAAACTAGTATGCTTCGATCTTGAATTAATCCCAAAACGTTCTTAAAGTTTCCCAGAAAAGACTCATTTTAAGATTTCTGGACTTGCGGAAAACGAACTTAAAATAAGATTTTTGTTCTCCGTTTTGGAAATACCCGAATTTAGACAGCTTTTGAGATCGTTTATACTTGATTATCCACTGTTTAAGTGTGAAAATCTTAATTTTTTTTTCTGATTGCATGACTATTATCAAAAAAAAATTATTATCTTTAAAAAAGATAAATTTTCATTAAAAAAGTTATGAAATAACACTTATTTTTAATTTTTTCATTACATCACGTGTCCTTTAAGGACGAATATAAAGGATTAAAAAATACTATAAATAGTTAATAAAATTTAATTTACGATATTACTCTTATTTGTAACTTTTAAAATAAAAATCAGAAATAACTTTTATTTCTTATTTTTATGAAAACAAATCAAAAATAATTGTTATTTAGTAACTTATAAATTAAAAGTTAACTTATAATTTAATTTTTAAAAATATTTCGTTACTTTTAAATAAAAATTTTAAAATATTTCTTAGATACACTAATACAAAATGTTCTAAAATCCAGATTTTGGTCTCAGAACAAAGAATTTTGGTCTAAAAAACGCTTTAAGAACATAAAATTCTTAAATTTAGAAAACACATATTGATTTTAAAAAACATTTCAAATAAGAATAAATTCTTGTTTTTAGAACAAAAAGTCTTATATTCTCAAACCAAATAAAAAAATTAGGCAGGTGTTTTTAAACTTTAAACTTATTTTTTTTTATACTTTTTTTGGATTTATTTTTTTTCTTAATTGTTCCGATTATATGTTTTTTCCTTGGCTAGAGCGGGTTTCGATCCCTCAAACTCTCCATATTAAATATGACATATTTATATTTTGTTAACAATTTAAGATTTTTTATTCTTATATTAAGAACTGCGAATTTTTAGATTAATATTCTCAGTATTAGTAATTTGGTATTGAAATGGTCTTATTTTGAGAACAAAATATTTAAGATGAATGTTCTTGATTTTAGAAGTTGGTCTTTTTTTTTATGTAGCAATTTTTATTAAGTTTACTTTTGGTTTTTGGTTTTTATATCATTTATGGTGATTGAATCGACTGGGCATAAAACAGTCGAGCAGCTCGACTGTAGTGTTCTCTTAGTTGAATTTGTTGGGTTGGAATGTATAGGAGGGGGTATATGGGGATGACGATGGGGTTTCACAAAGGATGCTGCTGTCATGGAATTCTCATTTTCATTACATGCCGAGGACAAATGCCAGTCCTGACGCTCGTCCTGACGCTCGTCCTCGTGTTTTACATGGCTTGTTCAATTTTTAGAAAACAATGACCGGCGATAATTTAGAAAGTTTTGTAAAAAGGAGAGTCTCTCTTCCTCTTCCTCTACTTTTGCTTTCCATTGAAAGACTCGGCTTTGGGCGACAGGCGACGATGTGGATGACATGTCAAAGTTGAAACTTGAAAGTCGAGAGCGTCACTTGAACAAACATAACTTGGCCCAAGCCAAAAATGAGTACGAGAGTGACGACAAAAATGACAAAAAACGACAAAAAAAAGCCAAAAAAAAAAGAAAATAAAATAAAATGAGAGACATGTCGAAGTTTTTCGGAACGTGAAACCTGAAATGGGATTGGATAAACTGTGGGGTGTTTCTTCCTTTTTTTTTTTGGTTGCTCAATGCTTAAAATCTGAAATCTCATCAAAAAGTTTAATTAACTTTTTCATCAGTTTATTTCTGGTATTTGCATTTGGTTTGCTGGAGGAGCTGCTAATTTTAGCAAACACTTTCTATACACTGATAAAAAATGATAATAAAATCAAGATTTTTGTCTCAGAACATAAAATTCTTAAAGTTAGCAAACACATCTTAATTTTAAGAACATTTTAAATAAGATCAAATTTTTATTAATAAGATCAAATTTAAATATAAGACTAAATGTTTTAATTATTCAAGGCAACAAATAAATAAAAAAAGCAAGTTTTTAAATTTATAAAATTTTTAATTTTTTTAATCAAAATATAAGAGTTACAATAATTTTTTAAATTAAAATTAAAAGTTTATTCTTTTTCCAGAATACTGCAAAATACCCCATAAACTATATCTAGCATTTTCCCATCCATTTATATCATTTTTTTTTAACTGAAAAATATATCATTGGAAAAATTCGAATAGCAAGAGCAATTTTTAAGCTACAGCATGGAGATTTAACACAATGCATTTTTTATATTTAGTGGACGTTTTCTAAAAATTTCATTTCGATTGGTTAAAGAATAGGAAAGAAATTCAGATAAATTTGTAAAGTGTTTAATTTTTCCTAATTTTAATTCCTCATTTATATTGTTGCTTTATTGTGGCTTTAATTGGAAATAGTATATACATATTTTTTTTGGTTTGTTATTTTTAAAAATATTCCTTTCATATATATTTTTCCTTGTCAAGAGTGGGATTAGAACCCGCGCTTCTTTTCCAAACTAAAGCGGCGACTCTTACCAAAGAACCACGGAACAATAATTGGTTACACAAGAAAATATAAGATATTCATATTTTCCTAGCAATTTAAGATTATTATTCTTATATTAAGAACTGCGATTTTTTAGATTAATATTCTAAGTATTAATAATTTGGTTTTAAAATGGTCTTATTTAAGTTGTTCTATTTTTTTCTCAGTGTATGCACTGCCAAAACAGTTATGCATTCAATTACCATCACCTCTGGTCGTCATTCAGTCACTCAGTCACTCAGTCAGTCAGTCAGACAGAGAGGGAGACTTGTGTTGAAGATGACAGCATGCATTGATAGATAGAAAGATAGATAGATACATAAGGAGTCGGAGATACAAGAACAGCGAACAGACAGAGCAAAAGATAGATGGATAAGAGGTCGGATTGATGGATAGACCATTAAAAAGAGCAACCAGAGAATGTGACCACTTAGTAGACCAACAAAAAAAAAAAAAAGCATAGTGACAATAAAAGAATTGGAAAAACAATAGGGAAAAAACAAAATCGTACCTGAGTGTAGTTTATTTTTGTTTAAATCGTCAATAGAAAATCACTTTGGACTGATAACAAATAACAGTGTTAACAATAGAGTATTATAGACTTAGATATACTCGATAGATGGAATTATTTAGAGGCCAGTTAATCTAAATCTCTTAACACATTTTCTTCAATTGAAAATCACTTTCAATTTGATGTCACTAGAATAAGTTGAGAATTCTAAGGTCAAAACTGACAAAATTTTTAAAAAATCTTATGTAATTAAATATGGCAAAATATGTATAATACAATTTAGGAAAATTGCGTATTCTAAAGATATTAGATACCTAAAAATCTATGACCTAAAACAAGAACTTGATGTCACCTTGCCTCTAGAACTAGTTGAGAATTCTAAGGAACAAAACTGACAAAAGGACCAACTTTTAAAATTAAGAACATTCATCTTAAATTTTTTGTTCTTAAAATGAGACCATTTCAAGACCAAATTATTAATACTAAGAATATAAATCTAAAAAATCACAGCTCATAATATAAGAATAAAAATCTTAAATTGTTAGGCAAATATGAATATGTTTAATTTTCACGTGTAACCAATTTTGGTCCCATAGGATTTTGGATCGAATCCCACTCTTGGCAAAAAAAAAACATATTAAACGAATATTTATAAAAATACCAAACAAAAAATAGTGTATATATATTAAAATACAACAATAATAAATAAATTATAAGTTTTTTTTGTCTTGAGTATTTACAACTGTTTAAAAACATTTATTCTTAGGTTTATATATTATTTTATCTTTTTAATAGGAGCTTGGTCTTTTTTGAAATGTTCGTTAAATCAAGATGTGTTTTCTAACTTAAGGAATTTTATTTTGACAAAGTTATGGCAGTTCGAAGTTATTAAAAATCAGTAAAATCAAAATAATTGAATTTTTCAAACCAAAATGAACCAATTTTATATGAGATCAAATTATAATAAAATTGACATTATACTGGACCGTTCCAGTAACCAGATAACCTTATTTTCAAGCCTAATAAGAGCATTAAGTCTTTTTTCATTTAAGGCAGTGAATAACGCTTCTTATTTTGGTCAACCGAAAACCTTAATTTTTATTTTTTTTTGTGAACCGAAACCATACCGGTATTTTTAAACCGAAACTTACAAAAAACCGATAACCGTTACGAAACCGATACTCCGAGATTTTGCATAACCAATAACGGAAAGCCTTAATTCGAGCATAACCGAAACCGTAACTGAATCCGATATTCGATTCGGTTTTATTTCCTACTTTTTATTATCAGTGTGAAAAGCTAAAAAATCATAACCCAAAAAAACGTATGGCTTAAAATAAATCTAAGGTATTTAAATTAATTAAAAGTTTAGGCATAACTAATTTCTGAGTGTAATTCTACCTTTTACATAAATAAACACAGAGCTTTAATACTCTTTAAGGGCATTTACAATGGGCACTGGAAATAATTAAATTATGTATTAGTTTTAAAGGAGAGAAACTAGGAGAGTATTTCGAAGGTATACAAAAAAAAGGGAGAGTGAGAGACATGGGCTAATGAATTTAGCATTGGCCTTTGGTTCTGGCCATAGCTTTTAGCCAAATATTCTCATGACCCTTTTGGACAATAAATTTTACAGTTGGTGAATTTAATTTTGGGCCCGAATGAAATTTGATTTAATTACGAGGCGAAAAATGTTTGATTTTTGGCAGCTTGTGTGTGTCACGCCCTCTTCGTAATTTTCTCTCACTCTTTCTCCCTCTCTCTCTCTCTCTCTGCTTTCTCCCTCTCTCTCTTTGACAGCACTCGGCTGTCCATTAAAACTTTAATTGTATGTATTAAACATTTTTAATTGCTTTTCAAATGCGCTCGTTGGCGCTCCTGTCTCGGTTTCCTTTTCCCGTTTCCCGTTTCCCTTTGCCGATTCCTTTTCCGTTTCTGTTTCTGTTTCCGTGTCCGTTTCCGCTTGTGCGAGGCATCATAAAAAAACGCACACTACAATATACAATATACACACATATAAATTGTAGCCTAGTTATCGGGTATGAAATTATTTTTACAACGTTTCAACGTTTCACAGTGTCCATAAAACGCGACGATGTCTGTAATCGAAGTAATTAAGTTTTCATTCTCTCCATTGCTGTTTCTCTCGTTCTTGCTGCCATTCATACCCTGTACGAAGTCGGGTTTATCAGACTTATATAAGTTAAAAGAATAATTTTAAGAATTTTAAAGATACTCGTTGTATATACTATTTATCAATCTATTTTGCTTTAAACTCATGTTCGAAATTTTATTAAAATTAATATCAGGATTTCGATTTTTTGACGCATGTTTCAAGCCGTCTAGCTCTTACAGGGATAAATTCATTTTAACTTTTATTTTTGTACTAAATTACAAAATTCTAGGATAATGTTGTTCATAAATAAATACTATACAAATTGAAAATAAAAATGTTGATGCATGTTTCAAGCCGTCTAGCTCTTACTGGTTATAAATATAACTTAACATTAATATTTATTCTAAATTACAACAATTTTAAAATAGTGTTGCTTATAAATGTTATACAAATTAAAAATAAAAACAAATACAATATACCCTTTATCTTAATTTTTAAGTAACGGGTATAGTTAAATGTAAATATGTACATATTAAAATATCAAAAATACACCAAAAAGTATATTTTTGTATATATAAAAAACTAACAACTAAATGTTTTTTTAAATTTGACTATTTTCTGAATTAAATAATTGAAAAGCAATATTAAATGTACATATTAATACATAAAAAAATTTAAAAATTAAATTTTTTTATAAAATATTTGCTAAAAACTAAGTTTATTTTTAATTATTTTATTCAGATCATAAAATTAGCTTTAAAATATATTTTTTTTAAAATGAAGTTAATGTGTATTCTCATTTTCTTACTCCTTACACGGTAAGAGCTAGATGGCTTGAATTTTCTTTTTTAATTTTTCAATAAAGAATAACACTATATTTTGTTGTTTCTTATTAAGAATTTAAAATTATTACGGACTCTAGTTTATAGATAACAATTTAAAAAAATAGTGACGGGAATTATAGCTTTACTATTCTAGGTTAATGTTGTTCATAAATAAATATTATACAAAGTATAAGCTAAAATTAAATGTACATATACAAATATAAAAAAGACATGAAAAGTTTGATTAAATCCTGCCCGTTATATAAATTTACCCAAAGTTTTTATACCCATTTTCTCTTTTATAAAAACCTGCAGGGTGTAAAATTAATCTAAAAATTATAATAGCTTTTTATGTGAATATTTTTGCGATTCCCTAGCTTTTTCTAGCAATTTTTAATTGTTGATATAGCTTTTTTAAAGCCATAAAGAGTTGAACTATTTGCTTGGAGTGATTTAGTGGTGCCACAGATTAACCAAGAGGCAAAATGCGTTAGTTGAACGTTTTACGAGTACGTCGCACATTTTACGCAACGTCGCGTCGCCTTGAAAAGCGTTTGCTATGCCAATAATTCATTAGCGAAAGGATCCACGAAAGAGCCGCAACCTACGACATCTTCTTCCTTCTCCCATTTTCAAGGCTTCAGCTGCGGTTCCTTTTTCCTGGCTGCGCGTCATCTCAACTGTTTCATGTGGCATGTGGCAAGTGGCAAGAGAAACGGGGCAAGTAGACAAAACGGAAGTACGCAACTTTCGGGAGTGGCAAGTCAGAAGAAGACGAACACGTACACAGAAGTAGTTTCAAGAAAAAGTATTAAAAGCTTCCAGCTGCTCGACTGTTAGATGCCCAAAACCCGTAAAATAAGATAAAATTTTCAGAGATTCCGGAATAAAATCAATGCAATGCGAAGTCTAAAGTACGCTAATCCCGAATTTTCTTAAAACAAGTACAAAATTCTTGATTCAAGTACGATTTTGATAAGCAAATTTTTGATTTTCAGGGTACTGTAAATTTTTTGTATAGTAAGATCAAAGTTTTCCTCAATTCCAAACTACCAAAGAGGTAAAGGATCTGGATTGCTCCGATGGCATCCGATTGTTCCTATGGCAGCTATATGATATAGTAATTCGATCTGTAAGTCTCTGTAAGTTTGGTTAAGATATCTTAAGAAACAAAAAAGTTTCTCATACAAAGCAATTTCATGACCTCTGACCTCAATTTGATGCACTTGCAGGTGGAATTTTACATAACGCCGTCTTATTGAACGATATTAATATACATATATACCTATGATTAATAACTATATTTCAATTATCTTTTCTGTTTATTAGTTGATGGAAGTTAATTCAAATGAAAAAAAATTATATTGAATTGTAGAAATAGCTAAAATACGTATGAATAATATCCAATTTCAATTATCTAATTATATAAATTTATTATAAAATTTTCATCAATCGTTCACAGAATATCAAAAAATTTGTATTTTAAAAATTGAAAATAATTATTAAGGATTAATTTTTAATTAGAAGTTCCAAAACAACAATTATTTTTGATTTTTTCACTAAAAATAAAATATAATAGTTATTCTTGATTTTTATTTTAAAAGTTACAAATAAGAGTTATTAATAATATTCTTAAACTATAATTCAATACCATTCAAATGATACATCACATGTCTTTTAAGGATGAATATTAGGGATTCAAAAAATACTAAAAATAGTCAATATAAAGTTACGAAATAACTCATATTTTTAATTTGTAAAATACAAAACCAGAAATAACATTTATTTTTTATTGAAGTCTTTACCTAGTTCATCAAAATAGACAGACATTCTCAGAAACTCATAAGCCTGTGTAACCGTTGGTTACTGGTCTTGAAAGACAGACAGAGAGTGAGAGTGAGAGAGAGAGGGGAGGGAGAGGGAGAGAGGCATCCTCATTTATGCACGCATAATAATGAGAAAATTGAATTTTGACACTGTTTTAGCTGCTGTTGCCGTTGTTACAATTTCGCCGACAGCGGCTGAGAAGGTGTTTTGTTTTTTTCTCCTTCTTTCTTTCTTAAATTCTGGCAGTCATTCCGTCAAGCAGTCAAGACATCAGAGAGTCAACCAGTCAAAGTGTCAGACAGTCAACCAGCTGACTTTGCCTGTCAGCTCAGCTTCGGCATCAGCTTTTGGCAGTCGTGTCCTTTTGTTGTTGTCAGCGTTGTCAGCGTTGTCAGCGTTGTAACGACGTGTCCTCATAACTTTAACTTGCCTGTCTTACAGTTGACGCATGCAGTGCGAAACATACGCACACTGGTTACAAACATACATTTCTTACCCCAAAAATTGATTTTCTTGCATATTAAAACCAAGTACACTGAAGAATAAGAACTACTTCTAAAATCAAGACCATTTTTATTATTAAAATAAAACCATTTTTAGAAAAAATAATAATGCTAAGAATATTAATCGAAAATATTGCAGTTCTTAATATAAGCATAAAAATCTTAAATTGTTAGTAAAATATTTCGGTTTCGGTTAAGGTTTTAAGCCCTGATATGAAGTCTTGAAAGTACAAGAGTTTTAGATCTTATTAATAAAAACTTGGTCTTAATTGAAATTTTCTTACGATCAATAAGTGTTTTATGTTCAATTTAATTTTTTAGACCAAAATTCTTAGTTTTGAGACCAAAATATTGATATTATAAACTCTTTTTTATCAGTGTACGTATGAAAATATCAACATTCCGATTATAAGTTACTCATTATGTAGTTTAGATATATGTATATGAATGTTATCTATAAAGTTTAAACTGCAAACGGTACAAAATTTCAACTTAAAACAGTCATAACTACCTTTATTTTTAACCGATCTGGATGAAATTTGGTGACATGACTGATAATAATAAAACTTACTATTAACTAACCAAAAAGAGGTTTTAATTTTGCAAACTTTAACTGTTAACCTTATTCCCAAATTGCATTTTTTGTAAATATTTTTATAGTCTCTGAAAAATAGGCCTATAATTATTGTGATACACGGGGTGTAAGCTCAAAAATGTATTCAAATGTATTTTAGTCAATTAAAAATGTTTGTTTCATTTAACTATAATTTAAGCTTAAATCAAATACTTTATTTTCTGTAGTTGAGTAGAAATGTTTAGAATAAGAACATAATTCTTGTGCAAAATATTTTTCAATTTATACAGATAATTTGTTGGTATTTGGATTTAATTTTCATTTTCAGTTATTTAAACTTATTGCGATTATGATTATAAATTAAAAAAAACCATTCTAAATTAAAAAAAAAATACTATCTAAAAATTTATATCAAATATTTTCTTCATGCCTTTTTTATGGTATTTTCTCTAAATTATGGATTAAGATATTTCTAAGTGAAGTGTAGCGCTATAAATTTGGATGTCAGGTATTTATTGACTGTATATTTGATTTAATTTAAATTTTAAGATTGTTGCAAACAAAATTAATAAAATATATTTTGAACAAAATTTAAACATTTTTGCATTTGAAACCAGTGTGAAGAGAGAGAGATAGAGACAGTCAGAGAGGGAGAGAGAGAGAATATAGAAAGATGTTTGGGTTGTGATCTGATTAAACTGGCAAGTCTGTCAACTTATTATAACATCCATTAATTTCATTTAAGCATCATTCAATTGCTTTCACTTTTAATGGCAGGTTATCAAGAGTTGTGTTGTGACACACACACAATGCCACCTACACTGATAAAAAACAGCTACTAAAATCATGACTTTGGTCTCAGAACTAAAAAATTCGTCGAGAACAGAAAATTTTAAAGTTTAAATACACATTTAGGTTTTAAGAACACTTTAAATAAGATCAAATTCTTATAAATAAGATCAGAAATTCTTATATTTTCAAGATCGAAAATTTAAGTATAAGAATAAATGTTTTAAGTACTCAAAATTATAATATTTTTATTTTTTGATAAAAGCTAAAATTAATTTTTCAAATAAAATTAAAATTAAAAGTTTATTCTGTTTTCAGAATACTGCATCCCGATAAAGTATATCTAGCATTTTCCCATTCATCTATATCATTTTCTCAACTGATAACTATTATTTGCGATCCCTAGAAAAATTGAATAACAAGAGTAATTCTCAGCTACAGCATGGAGATTTAACACAATGCATTTTTTATATTTAGCGAACATTTCTAAAAATTTAATTTCGATTGGTTAAAACACAGGTAAGAAATTCAGATAAATTTGTAAAGTGTTTAATTTTTTTCTAATTTTAATTCCTCATTTTTATATTGTTGCTTTGTTGTGGCTTTAATTTGAAATATAAACATATTTTTTTCGGTTTGTTATTTTTAAAAATATTCCTTTCATATATTTTTCCTTATTGAAAGTGGAATTCGAACCCGCGCTTCTTTTCCAAACTAAAGCGGCGACTTAACCAGAGAACCACGGGATCCCAATTAGTTAAACATAAAAATATAAGATATTCATATTTTCCTAGCATTTTAAGATTTTTTTGGTTAATTTCTCGAAAATTTTCGAAATTTAAAGGTGCAACGGCCAGAACCGAAATTAACCCTTATAAAAGAATCGGTTACTAAACGGTTATTTCGGTTTAAAAAGTTTCGGTTTATGGGTTTCGGTACAACGGAATAATTTTTTTTCAGTTACGGTTTTAGTAACGGTTACAAATTGCAATCGGTTTTCATCGGTTAAAGGTTACGGTTTCGGTTAAGGTTGTAATCCCTGATTCTTAGTATTAGTAATTTGGTCTTCAAAGGGTCTTATTTTAAGCAGAAAATATGTAAGATTTTAGAAGTTGTTCTCTTTTTTTGTCAGTGTACCAGCTACTACATGCCGCATGCCACTTGCCAGAGCTTTGGAGTTTCTAAGTGCTTGCCCCCGGCTGTGTTCTGCAGACTTGGCAAAAAGTTTTTGCATTATGCTTCACGTAGAGCAAGGCAATTGGAAACTGAAACAGAGACCGAAACAGAAAAAGAAACAGAAACAGAAACATTGCTGACAGCCAGACTACAAAATACCAGCCACATACAGATATACATACATGCCACATATGTACATGCCACATGCTGCAAGCTACGAGAGTCTGGCTACTGCACAGTGGTTCGTGCTAATCTATTTAGCTCGCAAAATTGTCACACTTTAATTGTGTTAACTTATTGAAACAGCAACAAATTGCAAGAGCTTATTGAATTTTTATAATTTTATTTAAATTGCTTTAATTTTTAAAAAATATGTATTTTGTTAATATTGAAAAAAGTAATTGTAGCTCGCATTAATTATTAAGAATTTGTTGAAAAATATCACACTTTTATTCTGAAAACTAATTGGAGCAGAAAAAAATTGCAAGTTCATTTTAGGTTCTAAAATTTAGGTAGTAAAATTAGGTTTAAAATTATTTTCTTGAATTTTTTAGAAATATTTTTTTTTTAATACAATAAAGTGGTTTATATTTTATAATAAATTATTAAATTCTTCTTAAAAAATTACCGAATTTTTAAATTGAAAACATTACAGGTCTGTTTGCAGGGACTGACAATAATCGTTTTTGATCCGAAATTCAACTTAAATAAAAATCAACTTTAAAAACAAGTGCAATTTTGTTTCAAATATACCAAAAATTATTGTATTTACAACATCCCTGAAAATCGCTAATAAACTTATATTTGAGAGTTTTTAATTTAAAAATCACTTTTGATGGTTACTTAATGACTTTTATTTTATAAATCCACTTTAATCATTATTTGTGATTTAAAATAAAATAAAAAACTAATTTCTGATAAATAAATATAAATATGTAATAATAAAGACAATTATTTTTGAGGAATAGAATAAAAGTCTTTAAAGACTTTTATTTCTAATGAATAAATAAAAAAGTTCCAAAAAGACTATTATTATAGAGGAATAAAATAAAAAAATTTAAAGACCTTTATTGCGGAAAAAAATATAAAAAGTCCTAAAAAACAATTATTTTTAAGGAATTGAATAAAAGTCTTTAAATAACCATTAATTGGGTTATGTTATATCAGATAATTGTGATACTGAGAATCTAAAAATTGTCTTCCCATCTATTTGTAGCACTATTGACCACTGTGCGATGCATCTAGTTTAGTTCTTAATACAATTTTATATTCATCTTTAGCCTGCCACGAATATTTCGATTTGTGTGTAGCGTAGATCAAATATATAAGTATATTTATATATACTAATATATATATATATGTATACACATGTGTCTGTGTGTGTGTGTGTGTGTGTGTGTATGTATGGGTGTCACTGTTTACGACACAATTCGATGGCGAAGCTATTTGAAGTGCTAAAATGGCCGAAAAAGCCTGCAGCGACATAAAAGCACAATAATATTTTTATACACGCATTATGCCAGAAAGTGGAAGAAGGAGCAGAAAGAAGATGAGGAGGATGAGGAGGAAAATGAGGATGAGGCAGCAGAGAACGAGGACAAGGACGTGCCGAATTGTGTGCCAAACAGAACAGGAAGTGAGCTGGGCAGGCCAAACTGAGACAGAGAGAGAGAGAGAGAGAGAGAGAGAGAGAGAGATAGTGTCAAGTGCCATAAAACACAATTAGTCAAGAGTCATTGTCATTGTCATTGCTTATCGCGAATGTTTCTGCTTATAAATGTGTCTAAACACGAATAAATAGAAATGTACATAGTTAAATTGATAGCATAGTAATAAAAGTGTAAAATACGATATAAAATAAAATACCAAGCGAATTTAGTAAATGTCGAATAATTCAGGAAAAAAATATATATATTAATTGAAATATTGCGAAAATAAATATATAAATAATAATTGTATTTTAAAAATATACATTTATTTCAATAAATAAAAGAATATATATCAAAATTAATTTGATTTTGCAAAGAATTTGAGATACAAAAATCTGATTTAGTACACATATTATGAGAATATATCTAAATAAACTGATAGTATAGATATTTAATAATTTTAATAAGCTTTAAGCTTGACACATGTTTTAATTTAAAAACATGTGTTAAATGATTTTATATTAATTATAACAATGTCGAATTATTCAGGAAAAAAATATATATATTAATTAAAACATTGCGAAAATAAATATATAAATAATAATTGTATTTTAAAAATATACATTTATTTCAATAAATAAAAGAATATATATCAAAAGTAACAAATATATTTTTATTAAAAACTAAATTTAATTTGATTTTGCAAAGAATTTGAGATACAAAAATCTGATTTAGTACACATATTATGAGAATATACATATCTAAATAAACTGATAGTATAGATATTTAATAATTTTAATAAGCTTTAAGCTTGACACATGTTTTAATTTAAAAACATGTGTTAAATGATTTTATATTAATTATTTAGATCTATGTATATTTATCTTTCTTTACGTAGTATTTATACTTTAATTAATTTAATATTGTATACATAGAATAATTAATTAATAAATAAATATAACTGGCCCAATAAGTGTCTCAATATTTGTGTGTGTGTTTATGGGGCGTATGAAAAATACGCATACGCCATGTGCGCCCATCAAAATTCAACTTTAATGTTGTTTTTTGTTTGGTTTTTGTTTTTTTTTTTTGTCACACACAATTAATCAATTTGATGATAATTCCAACCGATTACACTTAACCAGCAACATTAGCACCCCCAGTCGAGCTGCTCGACTCTTGGATGCCCAGTATTTGTATTCGAATATGTAAAACAAAAATATCAAGAGTAAAAAACTAAAAAAAAATTCTCGTTGAAGTTAAAAAAGTATTTGAAATAAAATCTTTTTTTTTTTAAAGATTATTTTTTCAATTTTTAAGATAAGAATTGATATTAAAAAATATCAAAATAAATGTATTCATAGTACCAAAAATAGCAAAATTGTCAAGGAAACCTAAAAATTACAAAAAATAAAAAATAAATAAATCAAAAGTTTCAAATATACCAACAAGTACCATAAATAAATTTTCGTAGTGTTGTCTTTATTTTTTTGTATTTCGTTTGTTTATTTACGAAAATTCAGTTCTCTTTTCAAATAAAATTTCGTTTTCACAGATTAAATTTATTTCTTAGATTAAGAATTGAAATAAAGACTACGAAAATATACATACGTATTTACTAAAAAAAAATTACAAAAAATTACCGAAACTGGCAAAATTGTCAAGAAAACTAAAATCAAGTAATTAAAAATAATATTTCAAAAGTTCCAAATTTTCCAAAAGGTATCATCAATTAATTTTCATAGTGTTTCAATATTTTTCTTTTTTTTTTGCCAAATTACACATTTCTTTTCCAATTTTTTGTTTTAAATTTGTGGACAGATATTGTCACAAGCCCAATAAAAACCTTTAACTTTAAATGAAAGTTTTACAATAAGAATTGATATCAAAAAATACTGAAATAAATGTATTAAAAGTACAAGAAAATATAACAGATAATAATTAAAATAGCAAAATTCTCGAGAAAACCCAAAATTGCAATGAATAAAAGAAATATCTGATAAAAGTACCAAATTTATATATATAAAATTATTCGTTTTGCAAAATTCCACCTGCAAGTGCCTCAAATTGAGGTCAGAGGTCATGGAATTGATTTGTATGAAAAACTTTTCTGTTTCTTAAGATATCTTAACCAAACTTACAGATTAAATGTTTGAGACCAACTTTTGACCAACCAGACCATCCAGATATTGACCAACTTTAGTCAAAGTCGGATTATAGCCAACTAGTATACCATAAATGTATTTTCGTTGTGTTGTCTTTATTTTAATTTTTTTTTTGCGAAAATACATTTTTAAAAATTGTTTTTCCAAACCCAGCAGCCTGTGTTCGCTTTTGGGTACTGGGCTAATAACAACATCACTCACACTGCAGGCAAACCACAAATCCGCCGGAAAAGCTGCTGACTGAGGTGTGAGTTTTCAGTATCGGGAGTTGTGAGCTTATAAATATAATCTAAGCACACACATATGTATACTAATGCATGTGAGTGTAAATATATTAGTGTATGTGTGTGTGTGTGTGTGTGTGTGTGTGACAGGGCGTGGCATGCAACGGAAAATGGATATGAATAAAAAGAGGATGAAGAAAAATAAGGAAAACTAAAGTTCAGTTGGTTTGGCGTCAAACTTGGCGCATATTTTAGAACTTGACGATGCTGACGTCACATGGAAAACTCTATGATATATATATATATATATACACATACACACACACACACACACACACGTATACAAATGACAATGGCAACGATGACGACGCCCCATTTTCCTTTTGGCTTTTCTTTTGACTTTGCAACCCGCCGTCTTATCGAATTTCAAAGTGTTGTTAAGAATATTTTTCGGTTTTGTTCCTATTTTTATACCCTGTTTTTTTTTTAAATTATTTTGATTTCATTTTGTTGATTTACAAGTTTTAAGAAAAAAACCTTAACCGAAATCGTAACCTTTAACCGATGAAAACCGATTGAAATTTGTAACCGTAACTGAAACCGTAGCCGAATACAATTTTATCAGCTGTACCGAAACCCATAAACCGAAACTTTTGAAACCGAAATAACCGTTTAGTAACCGATTAATTTATAAGGGTTAATTTCGGTTCTAGCCGTCGCAGCTACTGATATATTTGAACTGCCATTACTTTGTCAGAAGTCAATTAATTTCCATGCGCAAAGTAAATTAAAGCATGAATTTTTCTTTAAATTCGTTCTGCGTTTAAATTTTGTTGCCTCAAATTGAGGTCAAAGGTCAGGGAATTGCTTTGCATGAACAACGTTTTTGTTTCTTAAGATATCTTAACCAAATTTGCAAATTGTATATTTAAGACTGCCTGTTACACTCTGACCAAAATGGATCAAAGTCGGATAACTATATCACATAGTTGCCAAAGGAACATTTGGATCATTTCCGCGTGCGAAGCGAGCAGGGGGAGCCCTCTAGTATTATATATAGATTTTTTTTTTACTGATATCGCTAATTAACACTAAACTGGGAATTTTATTTAGTTTAAATTTGCATTCATAACTCCTATTTGCGGTCCTTGGTTTCGTACACTTTCAGCTTTATTTTTCACTTCCAATTATAAATTACTTTTAAGTGAAAATGCATTTTTAATATCGTCTGATACACTATGAAAAACATCATCATCAACTTCAACAATATTTAATTATTGAGCTGAACAAACTTGAAAAAAAGGATATATGTATATTTGAATTTCAAAATGAAATTAAAAATTACTGTCAGTCTTAAAATGAAAATAAAACGAACTGTGGAAAATGTTATTTATTCAATTTAAATTAATAAAATTTTATTTAATTGAGAGTGAAAAATTGTTTTTCAGCTTCCGCTTGAAATGAATAAGAAATGTTTTTATGTCTAAATAATTCAAAATGATAAACCAAACTGTTGAAAATATTTGTAATCGAATTGGAATTGACTAAAATTTAAATGTTATCATTTAATTCAACGTAAAGTATGAGACATTTACTTGAAATGACAATGAGTTGAATTTTACAGAGTGTAAAATTAATTTCGATGATGATTTAATCAAGTCAAGAAAAATAAAACGACCTTTAATAGCTTTAAAATTATTCTGGCTGATAAAGATGAAACGCAATTGAAGAGAGAATTTAGATGATGCTGATTTATATATTATTTATATACAATCTGTTCAAATGGTTCCGTCTTTAGTTCTCTATTGAAATTAAAGAAATGCGTTTCATATTCATCATCGCATTAAGTCTTCCTATTTTGATCTTTGTGGATTCAGCTCCAACCAGGAACAGGAATCTTAAGAAAGAATTGAGGGAGATTGCTGATCAGACTATGTTATTGATTGGTCAGGATAGTCTTAGGAATACTTTAGCAATAGCCAAATCGATTGTGGACAACAAAGTTGCAAGTCAAGCGGAAATTGATAAATGGCAAAATTTAATTGATCGATGGGGAACTCGGAATATAACTTGGCTACAGGATAACACACAGGTCCATGAATTTCATGCTCAATATTTGGATGTCTTTCCGAAAGTTCCGGAAGATGAAATTAAAGGTCGATTGAACCATTATACGAATGGTGGCTTCTCGGACTTAAGAGAAAAAATTATGAAGATCATTGCTGATCGATTTGCCGAGTTTGAGATCAGGGCTACCGAAATAATACGTGTGGCCAGGGAAGCTGGAATTACTGACGATTCCCTCAATAAAGAATTTGTTCGATTTATACAGGCAGCTCGAATTGACCGTATCAATGAATTTCCTAGATTGCTTGGCTACTTATCCGATACAATAGTATTTGAATATGTAAAATAAATAAAACATACTGTACCCAATATTTCCAATTGTATTAAAATTGAGTAAAATTAATATATTCAATAAGTTAAATGTTTTATTTTAGTAATAAAATAAAACTTATAGTTAATTCAAAGTGAAAGTAAAATGAAATAAATAAAATCTTGAATTTTGAAAACGAAAACTAATTTCAGCATTTATTTTAGAGTGTACAACTAATTTTGGTGATAGTGTAATCGAATTTTTAGAATTATTAAGCTTGGAAATTTTTGACATTTTGAAACTATGTATGTTAATAAATATATAATTTAAATAAAAGTAAAAATTAAAATACAAATTTTAAATTTAAAGAACACGTTAAAAATCCGAGAAAAAAATTTTAAATTTTAATATACATGCTTAAAATTTATAAAATGTTAAAATAAAAAAAAAAATTTTTGAATTAATGTCAGAATTTAAAAAAATATTAAAAAAAAAGTTATGTTAGAATTAAGAAAAAATATTTCGAAAAAACGGGAAAAATTAAAAAAAAATGATAAAATTTTGAAACGAAATGCTAACTTTTAAAAAAAACTGCTAAAATTAAAAATTAGATTTTAAATTAAAAAAAATTCCGTTAAAAAAATATTAATATTTTGAGATATTATACAAATTTAAAAAAGTTAAAATTTAAAAAAAGAATATCAAAATGTTTAAAATTTTGGAACAAAATTTGAAGTTATTAAAAATCAAAATAATCGAAATTTTCCTTCGATTCCATTATTTTGCAGGCCAAGTAGAGCATTAAGTCTTTTTTCATGTAAGCCTTTCATGTAAAACCTTAAATTCTTTTTTTTTTTGAACCGAAACCATGCCGGTATTTTTAAACCGAAACTTACAATAAACCGATAGCCGTTACGAAACCGATACTCCAAGATTTTGCATAACCGATTACCGAAAACCTTAATTCGAGCATAACCGAAACCGTAACTGAAACCGATATTCGTTTCGGTTTTAATCCCTGATATAAATAAATAATTTCTGTCAGTGCATTAAATGAAACTCTCAGCTTGAGGCATTCTCGGAATCTTCATGGCATCCACCTGTTTATATGTATATATATATATATATATATTTATATCAATAACAACCACAACAACAACTGTCAATCGAGTACTAAGTATTGTGTTCTGAAACGCACTTGAAAGGAAGTTTTCTATGACAAGCGGAAGGATGTGCTAAAGAAAACTTTTCATTCCAAAGTAAAAGTGAAATTTCAAGAATTTTCAACTTGCTTTTATCTCTTGTGTCGCAT
This sequence comes from Drosophila kuntzei, assembly GCA_035042165.1. NCBI lineage: Eukaryota > Metazoa > Arthropoda > Insecta > Diptera > Drosophilidae > Drosophila > Drosophila kuntzei. Next base: position 423,978 of record JAWNLU010001233.1, on the reverse strand, counting down.
TGACAAAAGGTTCGACTTGTCATCGATTGATTGCCACACACATTTGATAACGAATGTGAATGTGAATGGGAATGGGAATGTGAATATGAGAGATTTCTCTTTGAGTCTTTGATTCGAACTTGAACTCATTAGCAGGGACCATAACTGCTATGAGGAATAAGCAAAAAAAAAAATCACTTTTAATGGTTATTTAAAGAGTTTTATTTTAAAAATCAAATTTTATAATTATTAATTTTTTATTATTATTGGTTTTTATTTTTTCAGTTTTTATAAGAGTTTTTTGATGTTTTTTTTTTTTTGAATAAAAGTGTCTTTCTAAATATCTCCGCTAATATATAAGATAGACATTTTAAAATTACAACACCAAAATTATTACACCCTACTTACTACGCTTTTTTCAAATCCGATTGGACTCTTAAAATTATCAATCAGAAATAATAGTCCTTAAAGACTTTTATTCAAAAAAATCATTAAAAAATCTTATAAAAGACTTAAAAAATAAAACTCAATAATAATAATAATTTTTAATATTTTTTTCTTAAATCCTAAATTATTAAAAATTTGATTTATAAAATAAATGTCTTTAAATAAACATTAAAAGTGATTTTTAAATAAAAGTTTATTAGCTATGTATTCGATACAAAATATTTTCTTGTTTTTATAATTGATTTTTTCCGTTGAATTTTTTAACCAATAACGATTATTTTAAGTCTCTGCTTTTTCACTTGCCCAAAATTTGGCAACATTTTTCTAATATTAAGAAATATTTCTCCCCTTGAGTAAATAAATTAATTTAACATTTTTCTAAATATATATATATTTTAGTCAATTCAAATACGATGTGAAACATTTTTAATAGTTTGTTCTATTAAAACTATTCATTTTCATTTCAAGCGAACGTTGAACAAAACATTTGTTCATTTTTTATATGCACGAAAATGGAAATAGAAATAATATAAAAATAATATATAATAATCATCATAATCTAACTCCTCTCTAATTGCGTTTCATCCTAATCAGCATGAATAATTTTGGAACTATCAAAGGTCGTTTTTTAACTTGATTATACTATCACCAAAATTAGTTGTACACTGTAAAAAAATGCTGAAATTAATTTTCATTTTCGTTCTCAAAATTCAAGATAATTATTTTAAACAAACAAACTTTATTTTATTTTAGTTCACATTAAATAAACTAGAAGCATTATTTTATGACTTAAATAAAATATAAAACCTATTGAATATATTAATTTTACTAAATTTAAATTCAGTGGGGAATATTGTCTATTTATTTTATTTATTCAACTGTATCGGTTTCGTAATTCAGAAATGTATTAAAATGATTCATTCGGTCAGACTCTTTTGCCCGAACAAATCGACTAAAATCTTCATCGAGGGAATCGTCAGTAATTCCAGCATCCCTGGCCACACGTAGCACTTCGGTAGCCCTGGTCTCGAATTCTACTAATCGATCAGGATGTTGATTTTTCCATTTGTGTAACATGTCGAAGTATAAACCGTTCGTATATCGGTTAATTCGACTCTTAAATTCACTGTCAGGTAATATAGGCAGTAAAGCATCAACTTGTGTGAAAAACTCTTTCCATTCGGAGCTACTTGGTGCACAATTTATATCGCGAGTTCCCCATTGATCAATTAAATGTTGCCATTTATCAATTTCCGATTGATCTGCCACTTTGTTGTCCACAATCGATTTGGCTACTGTTAAATAAAACTTAACAGCATCCTGATTGATCAGCACTGTAGTCTGATCTGCAATCGCCTTCAATTCTTTCTTGAGATTCCTTGTCCTGGTTGGAGCTGAATCCACAAGGATCAAAATAGGAAGACATAATGCGATGATGAATATGAAACGCATTTCTTTAATTTCAATAACGAACTAAAGACGGAACCATTTGAACAGATTGTATATAAATAATATATAAATCAGCATCATTTAATTCTCTCTTTAATGGCGTTTCATCTTTATCAGCATGAATAATTTTACGGCTATCAAAGGTCGCTTTGATTTTTTTTAATTGATTAAACTATCGTCAAAATTAGTTGCACACTCTGAAAAAATATCTCTTAAAAAAAAAACAACTCAAAAATATTGGAATAAAATTTTAAACATTTTGAAATTATTTTTTTTAATTTTAACTTTTTTTTAAATTTGTACAATATCTCAAAATTTTAATATTTTTTTAAACCGATTTTTTTTAATTTAATTTTTTTTTTTTAATTTTAGCCGTTTGTTTTAAATGTTAACATTTCGTTTCTAAATTTTATCATTTTTTTTTAATTTTTCCCATTTTTTCGAAATATTTTTTCTAAATTCTAACTCATCTTTTTTTACAAGATTTCTTAAAATTTTAAATTTTTTTAAATTCTGACATTATTTCAATATTTTTTTTAATTTAACATTTTATAAATTTTTAACATGTATATCATAATTTTAAAATTTTTTTAAAGATTTTTATCATGTTCTTTAAATTTATAATTTTTATTTTAATTTTTGCTTTTATTAAAATTATAATATTTATTAACATAAGTAGTTTCAAAATGTTAAAAATTTCCACGTTTATTAATTAAAAAAATTCGATTAAACTATTACCAAAATTAGTTGAGCACTTAACAAAAAATAATTGGCACTGTTAATAAATGCTGAAATAAATTTTCATTTTGAAAAATCAAGATAATTATTTTATATTGACAAACATTATTTTGTTTTGCTTCACATTGAATTTACTAGAAGTATTATTTTATGACCTAAACAAAATATTAACAATATTGAATATATTAATTTTACTCAATTTTAATTCAATGGAAAATATTGTCTATTTATTTTATTTATTCAACTGTATCGGATTCGTAATTCAGAAATGTATTAAATTGTTTCAACCGGTCAGACTGTTCTGCATTGACAAATCGACTAAAATCTTTATTGAGGGAATCGTCAGTAATTCCAGCTTCCCTGGCCACACGCAGCATTTCGGTAGCCCTGGTCTCGAATTCTACTAATCGATCAGGATCTGAATTTTTATGTCTGGACATCAAGTCGGAGAATAAACCGTTCGTATATCGGTTAAATCGACTCTCATGTTCACTCTTTGACTCTTCAGGCTGAAGAGCATCAACTTGGGTAAAAAACTCGTTCCATTCGGAGCTGCTTGGTGCACAATTTATATTCCGAGTTCCCCATTGATCAATAAAATGTTGCCATTTATCAATTTCCGATTGATCTGCCACTTTGTTGTCCACAATCGATTTGGCTAATGTTAAATATAACTTAACAACATCCTGATTGATCACACTAGAGTTCTGATCCGCAATCGCCTTCAATTTTTCGAGATTCCTTTCCTATTGACTGAACCACAAGATCGCATAGAGAAGACTTACGATTACGAATATGAAACGCATTCTTTAATTTAATGAGAACTAAAGACGAAACTGCATTCAATCATATTTTATATGCACGATTTGAGCTTATCAAATTGAAATCATATATTATATACTATTGTACAATATGAGCATCTAATTCTCTCTAAATTCTCTAATTCTCTCTCGTTTCAGTGTTATCAGCATGAATTGTTATTGAGCTTTTCAAGGTTAAACTTTGTAAAGTTCGAACAATTTTGTTTTTGAATTAAATAATGACACAATATTAAGATTTTACCAAGAAACCATAGAAATTTGTATATAGCATTTTTTGAATACAAACAAATTAGAATAACCAGTTTATAAATTGGAAATTGACCAACTTGCTAAAATATGCTTAAAAATTTGCAATCTATTTTCAAAGATAATTTCCTCTCAAAATTAATTTTTGAGTATAAAACACAGAATATATTCTTCTGGTTTCGTGTTTTCTTCAAATTTCCCCTTATAATGATAATAATGAAACTTTAATTTTTATTTCAAAATCATAAATAACTTTTAATTTGAATTTATCTTATAAAAATCAAAAATCAAAGTTATCTTTCAATTTTTAAAATAAACATTAATAATAAATTTAATTAAAAAAAGTTAAAAATAAAATCTATCTTTCAATTTTTTAAAATAGATAAATTTTTATTTAAATTTTTTTTTATAAAAATCAATATATAATTTGTATTTTATAATTTGTATTTTCAAAAAAATATAACCGTTACGGTGCCTGGTTTAATCAGAAAAAATGGGCAAATTTGCCATAGTGCGAGAGTGCAATTGGGGGACGGTTGGGTTGTTTGGTTGGGAGGCAGTGTAAATCATGTTTTCGGCCTGACCGCAGCAACTTGACGGTCTTAACTGAATCGGGCTCTGCTCTTTTCCCGGTTCAGGTCTTGGCCATTTGCAGCGGTTAACCGGCGAAAGCACAAAAGACCTCAAAGCATGAACAACATTAACAACATGCTGTTTAAACTGTTTAGACCGCGTTGTCTGTTTGGGCCAAGTTTGGCCAAATTGTCTGGCCAAGTGCAAAGGCAAAGTACGCATCATTACAAAGCGATACAATGTTCATTAAACCCTTTACTCGTTGAACAAGTGGGTATATTGGTTTAATGCCATGTATGTAACAAGTATAAGAATATATATACATATAATAAATATCCTAGAGTATAAGAGCTAGAGTAACCAAAAAATAAAAAAACAATATTTAAATTTCAATTTAATAAAACTAATTTATTAAAAACAAAAAATTAGTTAAAATTACAAAAAAACATATTAAAATGTATTTAGGCAATTTGTATATTTTTTTATTTTTTATTTTTTAATATTTCAAATAAGTACATAAAAGTTTTTAAAATTTTGAAAAATAAATTTTATTTTTTATGTTTTTTAAAAAATATTTTTTATATCAAAACAAAAAGCTAATATTAATTTTTATAATAATAATGTAAATTAAAAGAGTATTCTGTTTACAGCATATCCTCTACAATATTATTAGGTATATTTACGATTTTCGTATTATTCCAAAACAGATTTTTTAAAACTTATTATTCTCATTTGCGATTCCTCATAATATTCATTCTAAAAATGTACATGAAAATCACTAAAATTTAATGATGGCTGCTTTAAGTTTTTTAAAGCTTAAAATTCATAGCTACAATACATGCTTAAACCGGTTCTAATCCGAACCTCGGAGAACCGGTTCGGTGCGGATTTTAAGCAGCCTGAAACGGGTCATGAACCGATCCTATGAAATTATTTTCCACGCGAACCCGAACCTGAATCGAACCACTTTTTTAATAAAAGGTTCGCTTCAAAAATAAAATAATTTCAAAAATTGTATACTTTTCTAATATTGCTCAACTATTTAAGATTTTGCATAAGAATAAGTTATATTTAAATCTTTCAACTTTGGGTTTAAATAAACCGAATCTAAGTCTTGCTCTATGGTTCAAACCATCGAATTGAACCCTTTCCAGCCTTGGCAACGGGTATTTTATAGTCGTAGACTTGTTTTTAGCATTTGTTTCTTGCTTCTTTTTTAGCCCGCAGTTCTTAATAAAGCAGTAAGAGAGATTTGGCACTCGATTCAAGAATGGGAAGCTTGTCAACAAACCCGAAACCTAAACCGAAACCTAAACCGAAACAAAGACCAGAAACCCAAAACCCAACACCAAACTCAAACTCAAACCAAAATGCAAACCTAAAGCCATAACCCGTAACCTAAAACCGACGGGAGACAGATTTACAACTCGGCAGCATGAAGGGGGCGTGGGCGTAATGGGCGTGGCCATTGATGTCCTTCTACACTGATAAAAAAGACAAACTTCTAAAGTCAAGAAAATTCATCTTAAAAATGTTGATCTTAAAATAAGACCATTTTAAGTCCAATTTAATAATACTAAGAATATTTATCTAAAATAATCGCAGTTTTTAAATCTATATGTATAAAATTCTTTGTCCTGACTGACTCCCTGACTCACATAGATGAGAGAATTTCATCGTGCAATAAGACGGAGTTTTGCGAAATTCCACCTGCAAGTGCCTCAAATTGAGGTCAGAGGTCATGGAATTGCTTTGTATAAAAACATTTGTGTTTCTTAAGATATCTTAAACAAACTTACAGATTATATGTTTGGGACTGTTTCTTACATTCTGACCTAATTTGTTCAAAGTCGGATAACTATATCATATAGCTGCATAGGAACAATCTAAGGCAAATTAACCTTTAGTATGAAAAATGTTTTTGTTTCTTTAAATATCCAGACCAAACTCACAGATTGTTTATTTGGGACTGTCTCTAACATCCGGACCAAATTTGTTCAAAACCGGATCACTATATATTTTTTCTTGACAAGGAAAAACATTCAAAAGAAATATTTATAAATATACCAAACCAAAATAAAATGTATATGTATCAAAATAAAAGTACAATAAGAATGTTATAAATTTAATTTAAATTTGACTATTTGGTCTATAAATAAGAACATTTATTCTTATACTTATATTTGTGGTCTTGAAAATATATGAATTTTTGATCTTACTGATATGAACTTGGTCTTATTTGAAATGTTCTTAAAACCGAGTTTTTTTTTCTAACTTTTCTCATTTAATGTTCTTCACGCATTTTGTACCAAAATTCCAAGTTCTGAGACCAAAATCTTGATTTTTGAACCTGTTTTTATCAGTGTATATACATATGTAAAAGGATTTTGGGGCCGAAGTAACCGCAACCCGAGGCCTGGACCAGATGGTCTGTTGCTCCACTTTCACCACTTTCACCAGTTACAAGTGGCAGTGCCAGTGCCAGAAATAGAACAGGCGAGTCATAAATTGTGTATATAACAAGCAGGAGCAAAGGTCGTCAGTGCTCGACTAAAATATACCCAGCAATTTAGTTTTAAAATTAATTTAATAATTGAAGAGAGAAACATATAATATTTTAGTCGAGCATTTCAAATACTTATTTTTTTAATTTATTAATTACCGGATATATTTAAGTCGACCACTATCTGACTCTAAAAATAAAAAAAAGATAGACAAGTCCTAGTTTATAGATTTATTTATTCAACCTGCCTATTTAATTAGATTTTAAAATATGATTAAGACAATATTTTACAATTCTTAGAGTCTGAAATGCCAAGCAGTGTTAAAAGTCGAGAGAGATCGACTAAAATATACCCAGTAATTAAGATTTAAAAAAATAAATAAATAAATTTTAACATGACTATTTTTTAATTTTTAGAATCTGAGAGTGCTCGACTAAAAGATACCCAGGAATTAATAAAATTTAAAAATAAGTATTTATATTTGTGCTCGACTAAGAGATACCCAGTAATTAAATGTAAGCAAGGCATAATCAACTATTGCATATAAATAGAATCGACATTTGGAAATATTATATTATGATTGTATAATATTCAGTATAAAAGTAGAGTGGGTTCGACTTGAGAATACCCAGTACTGAGTTTAATAAAGACTTAAGTCAAGCAAGTACTCATTGTCAGGTATAAATTGTATAAATAACAAGCAGAGTTTAAAGTCGAGGTTGCTCGACGAAAAGATACCCAGTAATTTAATTAAACATTTTAAATTGATAATTGTAGAGACAAAACAATTAACTTTTTCAAATATTAAGCACAGATATTTCAATGCTCAAACTCTTATTTATAGTCGGACATACCCCATGTGAAAGGCTACAGGGTTTAATATGCCAGAAAAATATAAGAAAAAAAAAAAACTCTTTATGTGGCGCCTCTGAAAAAATGAATGTAAGAACGGACACAGTGGGACAAGGGCAGACACAGTGGGGCAAGGGCTTGGGACAGTTGGGCAGTGGGGCAGCAACATCATTTGACCTGAAACTGACTGCGAGAGAGTCCTTGTGGTCCAATTAGGTTGCTGTGAGTCAACGTCGGTCCGAGCCCGACTGTCAACCAGTGTTGCCACAATTTCTAGCACTAATATTATTTATTCGATCAAAAATAGTTCCCCAAAAATATTATTAAAATTGTTTCACAAATTGGAAATTTTTTTTTGCGAGAATTAAGATTAAAGATTTTTTAAAAATATACAAAATGTTATTTTTAGCTTATAAAAATATGAACTATTTTATAGAATTATGAAATTATTAATTGAAATATTCATAAATATATAATTTAAACAAATTTTAAAATTGTTTTCAGGAGCCGTAAATAATGATTATTTATTTTTTTTTTTAATAAAAATATTTTCCACTTTTAATGGATCTAGAAAGAAGTGAACTATAGCAAAATCATTAGTTTCGTACAATATCTGCATTTCCCCAGTATTTTAAAAACTCTGATTTTTTACTCATTCTTCAATTATAATCAGTAATTTTGAGTATTTTTTTTTAAAGCTTTGACAATAGTAATTATTTTTGAACTTACTTTTAAAATACAGAATCCACAGAAGCCGTAATTGTTAAATTTTATTTTGAGCGAAAAAAATAAAAATTTTTGAGTTTTATTTTTTTTTTATCAAATAAAATAAAATTTATCAAACTTAATCATTATCGGTGAAGAAAATCAAAAAAAATCATTATATATTCATTATGACGGTCCTTGAAATATTCATATATAATTTAAACAAATTTTAAAATTAAAATTTGTTATTCATTATTATTGCATTTATCTTCATTACTCGAGAATTTTACAACCGAATTGAAAAAGCTTTGCATTTTATAAAAATTAATGAATATATCTATTAATCATTCATACATAATTTTCCATTTGAATTAATAGTCTAACTACTATTTATTTTTAAATTACGAATCTTACAACTTTTCGATTTTATAATTCTAGAACAATTTAGACAAAAATTGTTTGTATTAATTTAGCGTTGTTTAAGTTATTTTAATAGCAATCTGCAAATTTTTAGCCATAAAATAGCTAAAGTCTCAACATTGTTGTCAATGTATATTTATGTGAGGAGCGTCCAAAAAAATAAAATCATCCTTTTTTTTTTGTGACTCTCTCATTTAGCTTTCTCTCTTTCTACTTTTCTATATATGTTTCTTATTTAAGTGAATTGTGCGCTTGGTATTTTTGCGTTTTCTCGCTTCGTTTGACTTTAGTGTATCCTTGGCAATCCTTTTTTATTTGACTGCCTCTGTTTTCAGGTTCTACACAGAGAGAAAAAAAACACTACTGAATTTAAGTATTTTCGATACCTTAAAAAATACTTGTTATAAGTTAAAATTTTTTGATCAAGTCATAACAATCTTGATATAGGAACAATTAATCCTTAATCAAGTAAACCTCTAAAATTATTAGAAGTGAGTTCTTTTTAAAAGTTCGGAACTCAGAATCGGCTCACAGATCAAGTTGGGAAAGTCTTAAATCAATAATAAGAATTCAAAATTTTTGCTTTTTTGAACTTTAGACTTTATTTAACAGAATAATTTATGTAGTCAGTGTTCATATATGTACTTATGATTTTAATAATTTTAATTAAGTTTACACGATTTTGATTTAAGTTTGCAGTATGCTTAAATCAAGTATCATGTTCATAATTTAATACTGTATCAGAATTAAAACGACTTGGATCAAATTTAAATTATACTTAAATCAATTACTTTTTAAAGTAAATTTAAGTTTCAAAATACAAAAATTTAGTAGTTAAAATATCGTACTTGGAATAAGATCGAAATACTTGAATTTATTAATTGTAAGCTTAGTGAGAAATCAATTTTGAAATGTGGTGTTTTAAGTACGAAATAAATGATTTTGGTCTTACAAATTTTGTTCTTAAAATAAGACAATTTTAAGATCAAAGTAATAATACTAAGAAAATTAATCTAAAAAGTCGCAGTTCTTAATATAAGAATAAAATTCTTAAATTGTTGGGAAAATATGAATATGTTTAATTTTCATTTGTAACTAATTGGGTTACGTGGTTCTCTGGTTAGAGTGGCCGCTTTGAAAAGAAGCGCGGGTTCGAATCCCACTCTTGACGAGGAAAAATATAATAAAGTAATATTTTTTAAAATACACATCAAGATAAAAACGGCAATAAATATATTTTAAGTTTAAAACCTGCCTTATTTTTATATTGTTTTTAAAACTATTTGATCTATAAATAAGAAAATTTGTTCTTATGTTCTTATGATTATATAATTTGATTTAAATATTAAGAACTTAAACTTATTTTAAATGTTTTGAAGTTTTTGATTTTTTCTCTCTGTGTACTCTCCATCTACTTTCATTTCGTTTTTCTCTTGTATAGCTTGCCATTTATTTTAGCCTTGTTTCTAGTCTACATATTTCGTTGTGTCCTGAGGCAACCCGCTGACTTTGCCACCGCAAAACGAGGCACAATTTGAATGGATTCCCATTGTCTGTCGACAGTCTGGAGGAGAGGAACAAGAAGAGGAACAGGCACAGGAACAGGAAGGTGGGGAGTCAAGGGCAAGGACTCCTTACTCCTTACTCTTTACTCTTTAATCTCTTTTCTCGCTTTTGGGCTTTCAGTTTTCTATTCACATTCAGTCGACTAAACTTTGCCTGCATTTCCTTCTTAACTGGTTGAGCAAATGTTTCAGACTTTGCTTACTTCTGAATTCGCAATCATAAAAATTGATGAGCAGGAAAATCCAAATACAGATGTACCTAAATAGACAAGCAATCATTTAACAGTCGAGCTGCTCGACTGGTAAATACAGTAAACCTAATTTCGCAGTTATTCGATTTAATTATGTTAATTTAAATAAAAATAACAAACAATAGACATAAATAAATAAAAAATATATTATAAAAAAATATATTTAAAATAAAAAAGAAAAACAATCAAATGTTGTTAATAATTTTTGCCTTTTTTTAACACATGTTCTTTTTATGCCAAAAAAAAAGAAAATTTTCCCAAAGTTTAATGTGGAGATTAAAAACAATTAAAATCAAATATTTTATAAACTCTATTTAAAGTCTAACTAAATTATATAAACAGAAAAATAAATCCTTGATTTTAGCAAGCATTTTCTTAAGTAAATATTAAGAATATTATTCTTAAATTAAGACAATAAAAATAAAATATTAAATCTAACTTAAATAAAATGTTCAGAATACTGGAAAATGTACAGAATACTGGAAAATAAAATATTTCTGAGATAAATCGTGCATAAATAATGTATTTTGCACTTGGTTCAAGAATATCTGGGATTATCGTACTTTTGACACCGCATTGAATTGATTTTGTACCGGAATCTCTAATTTTTTTAGTTTAAAAATTTTTAATTTTTATATTTAGACTTTATGCGAAAATATCAAACTTTTTCATCAAGTGATAATTTTTCAAACATTTTTTCAAATAACTACATCTCAATTATCTTCCCTATTTAATTACCGAAATTTTTAGCCAACATTTGATAAACAACAAACATTCCATATGCCAAATATCAAGAATGTAGCTTAAAAATTGCTCCTGTTATTCGATATTATCACATTTGCGGGGGCGGAGGGGGCAAAGTTATAATACCAACTTGATATGCGTGCCGACTTTACAAGTATTGTCATCAAATTTGGTGGCTCTAGCTCTTATAGACACTGAGATCTGTCAAAAACTGATAAGCGTACTTCCTTACTGAAATGACTGCATGAAAACACAGATGAATGCATGTGGAATATGGATGTAAGTACGTATTTTGCCTACTTATCAGTGTTAATGTTAATGAGCATGAGAAGATAGAGACTCAATTATTCACTTGAACCTTAACTCGTTGTCGACTATTCATTCTAAGCTGTACAAGTTGGACCCACATTCCATTCCAAGTGCTCTTCGGGTCATGATAAGTAGGGGGGTGTGGGGACTGGGGACTGGGGAGTGCTCAATCGGAAGAGACTTAGCAACTCCTCCACCGATAAGAGGGATTGACACTCAGGTGTTGAAAGTGCTTGCCGCTTAACGACAGCAACATACTTCAACAGCATATTAATGTGCACTCTGTTGTTGTTCTTGTTGTTGTGGTCAATCGATAGATTGTGTGTGAGTGTGTTAGTGTGTGTGCTAGAGACAGTGTTGCCACAATTTCATCAAACAATATAGCTCAATTTCAAGGCTATGAGGAATAATCAAAAAATCACTTTTAAATGGTTATTTAAAGACTTTTATTTTATACATCAAATTTAAAAGTTATTTGTGATATAAAAAAAAATTAAAATTTATTATTATTATTAATTTTTATTTTTTCAGTCTTTTATACGAGTTTATATTAAATTTTTGAATAAAAGTCTTTAAAGACTATTTTTTTTTTGAATAATAAAATAAAAGTCTTTAGAGACTTTTATAACTTTTAGATAAAAGTCTTTGTAAATATCTCCGTTAATATTTAAGAGAGACATTTTAAAATTACAACACCAGCAACACCGATGGAACTTTGAAATTTAAAAATCCTCCAAAAACTCTTATAAAAGACTGAAAAAATAAATCAATAATATTAATTATTTAAAATTTTGTTTTTTAAAATTACAAATAATTATTTAATTTGATTTATAAAGCAAAAGTCTTTAAATAACCATTAAAAGTGAGTATTTATTTTAAAATTCTTAAATATAAGCTTATTAGCTGTATATATATTGTAAATAAAAAATATTTGTTATATTTGAAACAATAATTGCACTTGTTCTTAACGTTGATTTTTTAAGTTGAATTTTTCATCAATAACAATTATTTTCAGTGACTGCTCAATTTTTAAAATATAATATAAATATAAACGTCTATACGTTTAGACCTAGATCAACCAAATCTAATCTAGCTGAGCTATTAAAATTGATTGTAATCATTTTAACTAAGCAATTAATAATTGAACTACAAATATGATTAGAAAAAATCATGTTTATATTCATTATGATTGTAAATATAACAATCTACAATCACTTAGAAGTAAATAATTGCAATTAATTTGAAATGCAATCAATTTTTATTTTAAACCTAATTTCAAACAAGAAATTAAAATATTAAACATAAACAAAATACATATTTATGTATAAATTGAAATTTTAATTTTTATGTTAATCAAAAATTTCAATTGTTTCAAGGGTATTTCAAAGTCGTGGACTATGTTTTCTCCTATATTATACTAAATATTCCTTATTATTTTTTTGTACACTAAATGTAAATGTTTCCCATTTCAGTTTCTTAATTCTTAAATTTTTGTTGAATTTTTTAATTTATTTTAAATTGTTTTTTACCCACCCTTATTTTGGTTTCCTTAAATATTAATCTATATTTGTTTTAGGATTTCATTTGTTTCAAGGGTATCTCAAAGTCCTTCCTTCCTTAAAGTTTCCTTTCCTTTTATCTCAAATTATGCTAGCAATATTTCCTACTATTTTTTTTACACTAAATGTAAATTTTTCCAATTTCAAATTTTAAAATCCTTAATTTTAGTTGAATTTTTCAATTTTATGTTTAATTATTTTTACCCACCCTTATTTTGGTTTTCTTAAATATTATTCTAATATTTTTTTATTCGCTGAAATTATTCTTAAAAAGTAGCTATATTTCTAGCTTATAATAATTATTAAAATTTGTCTACCTTTGGCTATAAAATGGCTAAAATGGCAGCACTGTTGAGAGACACTCGACGTATTTTGTAATGCCGCTTGTAGACAATGTGTAAACAAGGCTAACAACGTTTCAGCTGATGTGATGAAAAGTAATTGGTATCATGATGAGAGGCAAGTGGAGAGAGTGACAGAGACAAAGACAGAGAGAGAAAGAGAGAGAAGTGTGATAGAAAAAGAGAGGAGAGACTGTCAGGCTGACATGGATAATCGCTGCAAATGATAACGAGGTGAGTAATTATACCGACATCTAACTACATCAGCAATATGTAGCATGCAGCATGCAACTTGCAACTTTCAACTTGCAGCATGTGGCATGTGGCACAGGTGCTCCCATAGGCGATGACAAGAAAAATGGCTTTGCGATTCCTGCGAGAAACAGCGCAGCTCTTGCACAATAAAGTGATTAATTGACTCGCAAAATACTAAATACACTCAAAAAAAAAGAGCAACTTTTAAATTAAATAAGACCTGATTACTAAAACTCAGATATCGATAACGAAAATCCGTGTAAACATCGATGTGCTTGAAATTAACTCGCAGAACATATTGTATATTTAAAAATAAAATAAAAAAAACAAATAAAAGATCCCTTTTCTAAAAAAACAAGAAACCAAATTTCCTGTTTTATTATTATTTATTATATTTTATTTATTTCATCCGTTAAACAGATAACACTTTATGTACCATATATTTTATATATTTAAAATAAAATAATAAATCAATAAAAGAAACCAAATTTCGTGTTTTATTGCAATCAAATTATTTTTGTTTATTTATTTTATTGGAATTTTGGTCCGATAGCTGAATTATTTTACCACTGTTTAACCCTTTATGTATCAACTCCTTGTGTTTTTCTTTATTTTACAGTGTCCTTTAAAAAGGCGATAAATATGTTAAATATCTGGTGCTTTATGTATATTTTTTTAAAATCAAGTTTTTACCTTTTTTTTTAACATCTTGGGTATAAAAAGTTTAAATCAATACTTTAATTCTTATTCTGAGACTTTAATTTTTTTTTTTTGTTAAATCATTTCAAAATGGTGAAGAATTTTGACTTGTAATAGTTTTGACTATTGTAGTGTGTTAAATGGGTCTCAAGGACTCTAAACTGATATAACTCTAAGAAAAGTCAACCGATTTCCCAATCACAGCAACAATTTTTGGATCACATAAATTAAAATCTTTGTGAATAACCCCAGACCTTATCTATATACATAAATAAAACTTTTTGTCCTGACTGACTAACACATCATCGTGCAATAAGACGGCGTTTTGGGAAATTCCACCTGCAAGTGCCTTAAATTGAGGTCAAAGGTCATGGAATTGCTTTGTATGAAATACTTTTTTGTTTCTTAGAGTCGCTGCTTCAGTTTGAAAACAAGCGCGGGTTCGAATCCCACTCTTAACAAAGCAAAAAAATATTAAAGGATTATTTATAAAAATACCGAACCAATGAAAATTTATATGTATCCAAATATAACAATAATAAAACTATTATAAATTTAATTTAAAAGAAATATAACAAATTTGAGAATTTAAAAATTTCGTCTTTAAAGTTAGAACATTTATCTTTATACTTATATCTATATGTGGTCTTGAAAATATAAGAATTTCCGATCTTATTAAATAAGAACTTGGTCTTATTTGAAATGTTCTTAAAATCAAGATGTGTTATCCAACTTTAAGAATTTTATGATCTCTTTATGATCTTTTTTTATCAGTGTAGGAAAATCTTAAAAAATGGGTAGAAAAATAAAAATAGAGAAAAATCATTAAGCAATGCGAAATCGAATTCATCAATTGTTCGTATTGAGCGTAAAGCGATTTGTGGTTCAGTCATTCAATCATTTAATGAAAGCAACAATGGGGTAATCATCAAATACACACACACACACAAACACACACACACACTTATACAGATGTATATATATCAACACACTCCCTAAAAGACTCATTTATAGAGCCGCCTCTGTGGCGCCGTAATTTTGGAAATTTGCATTGCGCACAGTGGTACGAAATCATGCTAAAATTATTATTATTATTACGAATTATTTCAAAATTGTTATTTAAAAGCTACGCAGTAAAACTTATTATTAATTTTTATTTGAAAAGTGCAAAATAATTGCGAATAATAGCAAGAAAATTTTAGAAAAACTTTAAATTTTTAAGTTTAAATAGATACCTAGAAATGTATGACATAAAACAAGACTTTTTAAATTTAATTTTTAGTTAATGAAACCAACTTTCCTTGATTTTTAAGAAAATCCTTTTTCTGAGCGTACATAATAAAGATTTTTGTCTTAAAACTAAAAAGTCAATTTAAAAACTGTTTCTGTAATGAAAATTTGGTAAAATCTGTTGCATTTTTGATCTGTACTAGAGACTGATAACATCGAATTCAAAATTTTCAGTTAATCAATATATTTATCAATTATTTTTTATTTTATTTTCAGCGGGAAATGTGAGAGAAAAGCGGAAAATTGAGATATCTTAAGAAACAAATAAGTTTTTCATACTAAAGGTTAATTAAAATCCGATTGTTCCTATGGCAGCTATATGATATAGTAATCCGACTTTGAATAAATTCGGTCAGAATGTAAGAGACAGTCTCAAGCATTTAATCTGTAAGTTTGGTTAAGATAACTTAAGAAACAAAACGTTTTTTATACAAAGCAATTCCATGACCTCTGACCTCAATTTGAGGCACTTGCAGGTGGAATTTTGCATCTATATTTTTATCTATATTGTGTGAAAATTTCCTACACGTTGATGTGTCAGTCAGTCAGTCAGTGAGTGGCAAAGTAATTTATATATTATATATAGATTACTTAATCAGTAGATTTTAATTCTTATGGGCCCCATTTGAATCAGAATATGTTGAATTTTTAACGGTTATAAAAGAATTTAGCATGTTTCCTAGTTTCATTATTATTATTTTTTATTATACTAATTTTTTACATATTTGTAGGTATATTATAAAGATATTTTTAGCTCATGTCGAATAATTTGCTAAAGTATTCAAATAAAATAATACGCATACGCCAAGTTGATCATTTTTAAATATCATACGATAATTTTGGACAAGTTAATCAAAATGTTGAATATTTAAGAGTTATACGAGTAATTTGCCTTATTCCTAGTTAGAGTATACTTTTTTTAAAATAAAAAATGTATTATAAAATTTTATTAAATTTATATTTTATATTAAATAAAGTTTTATTTTTCTTATTTTTTATTATAATATTTTATTTCATATATTTAGGTATATTATTAAGTTATTTTTAGATCATGCTGACCACTGTAGTTGGCAATAAGTGAAAACCATAAAATGCAAAAATATTCAAATCACATATTACGCATACGCCAAGTTGTACATGAATCGAATGCAACCAACTTACATACATACGAGTTGAACAATTTGCAAATATCATACGATAATTGTTGGCCAAGTTCATCAAAGTAGGAGCCAAAAATGTGTGGTCCTGTGAAGAGTTTGAATCATTGTTGTTGGCCAAAAACGAAACGATTAGAAGGTTATGCAATTATGTCCAACAAATGCGAGTACAATTTATAACCAGGTCAGCCAAACTAAAAGGCCAAAAACTGACCAGACAGAGAGAGAGAGAAATAGAGAATGCAAACGTGGCTAACTCGCTAACGTTACTAACGTGGCTAACTGGTTGCCTGTTGGCCACTTAAATGAACTTAACTCGATAATCAGGCCATCAAAGTTGATGGCGGATAGAAAACAAAACACACACATGCAAATCGACGACCTAGAAACATTTTAGCCAGGCCCAAAAGGCAGTCAGCAAGTTCTAACCGTGTTCTAACTAAACTCATGGCCAATAATCGTTTATTGTTTATCGTTTGTTGTTGATAGTTGTGATAGCATTTGAGGTGAATGTAATATCATTTGATTTTATATTTAATTTTATTGACACACAATCAAACGCGAGAGCCTAAGGACATCAGTTTTAGCCTGGTTTAAACCCGCATCCGATTCATGTTTCCGATGCATTCTATCAGCTAGAGTTGTGTAAATAACAGCGACTGAAAATAATCGTAATTGATCAACAAATCAACGGGAGGAATCCACTTTAAGAATAAGTGCAATTTATGGGTTTTAAATGTACCAAATATTTTGTATTTACAATGTCTCTGCAAACATTTAATCAACTTATATTCAAGAATTATTTAATTAAAAACCAACTTTTATTTTATAAATCAAAATTCATAATTATTTGTGATCAAAAACAAAATATTTTATATTGAATTTTATTTTTTTGTAGTCTGTTTTTGCATAAAAGTCTTTAAAGACTTTTATTTCCGACTAAAAAATGTAAAAGTTCCATCGGCATAAATAAAGCGAAGTTAAATAGTAATTTATATAATGTTTATAGAATGTCTTAGGTGTTGCGTGTGTTGTATTTTGAAATGTATTAATCTTAAATATTAGCGGAGATATTACAAAGACTTATATCCAAAAGTTTTTTATATCATATCTCACAAAGACTTTTATTCAAAAAAATCATCAACAACTCTTATAAAAGACTGTAAAAATAAAAATCCATAATAATAATTATTATTATTAATTTTGTTTATTAAATTTGATTTATAAAATAAAAGTCTTTAAATAACCATTTAAAATTATGTTTATTGCTAATTCCTCATAATAGTTGTGGTCCCAGGAAAATTAACATCACAGCATCGACTATCTGCTTAATATGCTATTAAAAACTATCAAGCTATATCATATATCTGCCATAGGAATCCTGGATCGAAAATCAAGTTTTAGTGAGAAAAACATGTTTTTGTGTTAAAGGCTTATCTGAATAAGGAAATGATTTTGTAGGCCCACCAAGGGCTTTATCTGTTCCCAGTGCTCTTTGCGTTGTATTTTGCTTAGTGGCGCCACCAAGACGCACAAGCAAAACTCTGGAATCCCAAAATTAACTGCACTACATGCCTGATTAAAGCTCGCGCTGATGGCGACTTTTTTAATTTATTGCTAGTGAATTTAGATCAACCAACGACTCCAAAGCTGTTATTTGTAGTGCTATTTTGTAGTAGCCAATGAATTAGAAAAATATTTGACTTTCATATTTTTACCAAATATTTAAATAAGATATAAAAAACCTTTGATTTTAAGTAAAATAAAATAATACTAAATTATAAGAAGCATATTAAATTTAAATAAAATTTAAATAACTTTTGTGAATTTTAAAACACATACATATATAGTTTAAGGTTGAAATAAATATGGCTTATTTTTTTTGTACATTTGAAGTGTTTTATTACTTTTAATAAATTATATTCTTTGATATTTAAATACTTTTTAATTTTTCTATATATGTGTTATGTTTTTATATTTAATATTCATACGCTTTCTATTTAAATGTAATATTATTTGATAAAGATGACGGTGTTTATATTTTCTACGCTTCTTTTCAGTGAGTGTATATTGTTTAAAAATCGATATTCGATTTGTGGCCAACATAGCAGCTGGCCATCTGAACATCTGGCCAACTGAATGCAATTGGTAGCCAATCTAAGCCAAACAAGTGATGAAGCCAGTTCGAAGCCAGTCAATTGCTTGACTAAACCAAGTTGCAACCTCTGATGATGCCTATTGAAATGGCCCAGAGTGTCAGACAGTTACTCATAACAATGGTTAACAAGAGAGGGACAGAAGGAAAGAGGATAGAATTGGAGGAGTACACTCGAAAAAAAAGGAACAAATTCTGAAGTCAAGAATATTCATTACTTATTTTGTTCCTAAAATAAAACCATTTTAAAACCAAATTAATAATACTAAGAATATTTATCTAAGATAATCGCTGTTTTTAATCTATATATCCATATAAATTTCTTTGTCGTCACTGACTGACTGACTGACTTATCAAAAATTTCACATAACATAGATGAGAGAATTTCATCGCGCAATAAGACGGCGTTTTGCAAAATTTCACCTGCAAGTGCTTCAAGTTCAGGTCAAAGATCAGGGAAATGCTTTGTATGAAAAACTGTTTTGTTTCTTAAGATATCTTAACCAAACTTACAGATTGAATGTTTGGGACTGTCTGACCAAATTTAGTCAAAGTCGGATTACTTATCATATAGCAGCAATAGGAATAATCGGATGCAAATTAACCTTTTTTTGTTTCTTAAGATATCTTAACCAAACTCATAGATTGTGTTTTTGGGACTGTCTCTAATATCCTGACCAAATTTGCCGCTTCAGTTTGATGAAAACAAGCGCGGGTTCGAATCCCACTCTTGACAAGGAAAAACATTTCAAAGTAATAATTATAAAAATATAAAATCAAAGAAAAAAGTGTATTTATATAAAAATAAAGGAACAATAAAAATATTATAATTTAATAAAACAATTTGGTCTATAAATTAGAACATTTATTCTTATACTAATATTTGTATTAATAAGAACTTGGTCTTATTTGAAATGTTCTTAAAATCTAGATGTGTTTTCTAACTTTAAGAATTATAAGACCGAAATTCTTAGCTCTGAGATGTTCTGATTTTACAAACACTATTTTTTTGCAGTGTACCATAGAAAGAGGAAGAGCACACAAGGCGTTGCCTGCAAAATTGAATTCAATTTCCATACAATTATTTAACAATTTCTTTTCAAATGAACCAAATGAAAATCTGTAAACTTTAGCCGCAATCTCTGTGAAATCCTCTGTCTGAAAATGAAATGTGGAGTAAATAGAGATGAGAAGAGGAAGCATAGATTTGATTTGGGTTAAAAATAGGCGATTGGAGGAGTTTTGCCTTCAGCAACAAACAACACATGATATAAGCAATCAATGGAGATTCTAAACAAAGTGCCAGAGACTAAACAACAACAACAAGGACTACAAGTAAGAGCGCCTTTTAGTTGAGGTGCTCGGCTGTAAGATGCCCAGTCCGATTTAATCACCGTAAAGGAATAATAAATAAAAAAAAAGTGAAAATATGACAAGAAATAATGAAAATATATAGAGAAAACCCATTCGAGATTAAATGGCCCCGAAACGATTTTTCCTAAATTACATAAATTAAATAAATAAATGCATATGTAAAATAATAAATTAATATTTAACAGAAGTGACAATGTGGAATTCGAACCCAGTTATTTTGCAAACTGAAATTCTTATAAATACTAAATTATATAATTGCAAAAATATATATTTTAATAAATATTGTTGGAGTAAATTATTAAAAACTTTATTTCAATTATCTTTCCTATTTATTAACCGATCAAAATATAATTTTTAGAAAACGTTTGCTAAACAATATTATAAAATAATATTATTAAAATATATATTTTAAATAATATTGTTGCAGTAAATTACTAAGAACTATATTTCAATAATCTTTCATATTTATTAACCGTTCAAAATTAAATTTTTAGAAAACGTTTGCTAAATAACAAACAATCTGTATGCGTAATTTCAGAACTGTAGCTTCAAAATTACTCTTGTTATTTGATTTTTTGAAATTTGATAGGGCGAAGGGGATAAAAGTTATTAAATAAGTTTATAAAACAAACTTGACCACCAAATTTGTTTGTTCTAAATTGTATAGCCTCTGAGATCTGGGTTTTTATCAGGGATCGCAAATAAGACTTATTTGTGTTATGAAAATTACTTATAACTCTTATATTTCAATTTTTAAAATAAAAATCAAAAATAATAATTAAATTTCAATTTTTATTTTAAATGTCATATCTTTTCAACCTAAAATATCCTAAATATACGTCCTTAAAGGACGTAGGATGTATCACATGAAATGTATTGAGACACGCATCATGAATGTTTTTAGATTTTGGAAATACACAACTTGGTTGAAAATAAATTCAGATTCAATTTTTAATTTTTGATTTTTATTTTAAAAATTGAAAAATAATTTTTATTTTTAGAATTGAAAAATAATTTTTATTTTGAAATTTTTATTTTAAAAATTATAATCGTTACGGATCCTGGTTTTTATTAGGACAGACATTGTCAGAAGTCGATAAGTCTCCGCATCCCTGGGGATGCTGGGCTAATGAGAATGAGAACAACTCAAAATACAAATCAAGCTAACACATATGCGTCTATTGTTCGAAATACAAATTGTGTGTGTGTGTAAAATAGAAAACCATTATAAATTCCCAACTGGCATATAAATGTATGTACAAGTAGAGGGAGAAAGGTTGGAGAGCGAGAGAGGAAGAGTCAAAGTGAAAGAGAGGGAAAGTAAACATGTTTGGCAATCAGTCGTCAGACATTTGTTATGTGTTGTAATTTGCGTATCCATAAACCAAGAGAGAGAAAGATAGATAAAGAGAGAGAGAGAGAGAGAGAGAGATAGAGAGAGAGAAAGAACCGACAAACATTAAACATCGTGTAAATTTGGTTTCTTTACATTTCAGCTCATGACTTTATTTTTTATCAATTTATTCAAGAACATTTTCATTTCATTTTATTTTCTTTTTTTTTCCTTTAAATAATCATTGGACTTGGTCCTTTGCTTTTGGCCAACATATTTGGTCTTAGATTGAGAAAAATTGCATAATATTAAATAAAGTTTACACACATACACTGATAAAAAAAGCAGGTACTAATATCAAGATGTCAGAACTAGGAATTTTTGTCTAAGAAAACGCATCGAGGACATAAAATTCTTAAAGTTAGAAACACAGAACAAGTTCTTATTAATAAGCTCAAAAATTCTTATATTTTCAAGACTACAAATCAGGGATTAAAATCTTAAGCGAAACCGTAACCTTTAACCGATAAAAACCGATTGAAATTTGTAACCGTAACTGAAACCGTAACCGAAAACAATTTTATCCACTGTACCTAAACCCATAAACCGATACTCTTTAAACTGAAATAATCGTTTAGTAACCGATGCATTTAAAAGGGTTAATTTCGGTTCTGGCCGTCGCAGATACTGAGCAACTTTGATAACTTTGAACTGCCATAACTTTGTCAAAACTCAATCAATTTCCATGCGCAATGTAAATTTGAGCATGATTTTACTTCTAAATTCGTTCTTCATTTAAAATTTTGTTTATTTTGAAAATTCGAAAATTTCGAATTTTTTAGAAATTTTACAGTGTTACCCCTTATCATTTTTCGAAAATTTTCGAAATTTTCGAATTTTCAAAATGAAAAAAATTTAAATGCAGAACGAATTGAAAGGTAAAATCATGTTCAATTTTTTATTGCGCATGAAAATTGATTGAGTTTTGACAAAGTTATGGCAGTTCAAAGTTATTAAAAATCAGTAAAATCAAAATAATCGATGAATGACGCTTCTTATTTTGGTCAACCGAAAATCTTAATTTCTTTTTTTTTGTGAACCGAAACCATACCGGTATTTTTAAACCGAAACTTACAAAAAACCGATAACCGTTACGAAACCGATTCTCCGAGATTTTTCCTAGCCGATAACCGAAAACCTTAATTCGAGCATAACCGAAACCGTAACTGAAACTGATATTCGTTTCGGTTTTAATCCCTGTTAAAAAGTTGTTTTGTTTTCAAAACTGAAGCGGCGACTCTAACCTAAAGAACCAAGTGACCAAAATTGGTTACACATGAAAATATAACATATTCATATTCATTCACAATTAAAGATTTTTATTCAAATATTAAAAATTTTGATTTTTTTGGTTAATATTCTTAGTATTATTAATTTGGTCTTAAAATGGTTTTATTTTAAGAACAAAATAAGAAAGATGAATTTTCTTGATTTTATAAGTTGTCGTTTTTTTCAGTGTATATAACCACACACTCAAATAAATATATACATATATATAAAAAAAGAAGGCCAATCAGTCTTTATGCCTGTCAGCGAATATAACAAGATTAATTTTTCAGACATGAATACATATTCACATATATGTGAGTACTCATACATGCATATGTGAGTACCCACTTTTGTGTAGTCCATGTAAATAAGTATATAGTTCGCATAAAGCTCTTATATTTACATAGTTTTTTCTCAAATACAATTTAAATTCAACGAATCCAATGTTGAAAAAATAAAAATAAATATATTTATATTTGAAAATTTAATAAAAACAAAATTTAATATCTGTTAATTCATCGATATCGAATATTTCCTATATTTATATTTATATTTCCTATTTATTTATCTAATTTTTAGCTTCATTAAAGTATTTATCTTCAAGGACCATAATGATAAATGTCTTTTAAGACTTTAATTATTTGAAAACTTTTGGATAAAAGTCTCCGCTAATATTTAAGTTAGACATTTAAAAACAGTAACACCCAAGATATTATATGAACAATTATTCCATAAAAACTATATACGTTTTTATGCCGATGGAACTTTTAAATTTATTAATCAGAAATAAAAATATGAAAAAACTTTTATTCAAAAAAATAAATCATTAAAATATATCTAAATACTACTAAATAAAAATCAATATAAATAATTATTTTTAACTTTATTATTTTAATCACTAATATTTATTAAATTTGATTTATAAAGAAAAACTCTGTAAATAACCATTAAAAGTAATTTTTTATTTAAAAATTCTCAAATATAAGTTTAGCTGTTTGAAGAGATATTGCAAATACCAAAAATTTGGTAGATTTGAAACAAAAATTGCACTTGTTCTTAAAGTTGATTTTTTAATTGAATTTTGGATCAAAAACGATTATTTTTAGCCCCTTTAATTCCCTTTCTCTGTAAAGTATTCGTACTTGATATGACAGTATGAAAATATCCATTTAATATTGTCATTAATTTATAATTATTATTTTGATATTAATTAATAATTAATAATTAATATTTTATTATATTAAGAGTTTTAATCAACAGCTTATTTACCCTTTCTTTTCTTTATTTTATTTACTTAAGTTTTGCTATTTAATATCTCATATCGAAACTACATAAATTTCGTGCAACTTTTTTATCTTACTTTTTATTTACTTTCATTAAAGTACTTTGCGCCAAAAATATTAATAAACAAAGTTCATAAAAGAAACTTTCCTTTGGCAATTAAACCTTAGTTCAAGAAGGTTGTGTTAAGAGTGTTGCAAAGCTGAAATTACGTTGATTCTCAGCAGGAACTTCCCTAACTGCTGTCAAGGACCTCCAAGTTCTTTTTAAATAGTTTACCCATACATTTTTCTCTTTGTAAGTTGGTTTTATGTGAACCTGCGAGTAACTCACTTAAGTCAAGAGTCTCTCACTGAGCAAAGAAGTATTTCAGAACAAACGTTCCTTAGAATCCCAACAAATTACATTTTCTTTATTCAATAGAATAATGCGAGCTAAATAAATCAACTAAATTATGCATTTTGAAGTATTTCTATTTTCTATTAATTTTAAAAGATGAAATACATTTAAATAAATTTTACACTTCATGTTTTTTGGCATTACTTATTGGGTTTTCAGATAAAAAGGAAAATAATACCGATTTTTACTCATCTTTTTTTTAAAAGTTGAATTCAAATAAGATGCAAAAAAAATATAATATCTAAAATTCCGCAATGAAATCGGTTCAGTTTTGACAGAATTATGACAGTTTGAAGTTTTTGATGCAGAATCAAATTAGAGGCCAAACAACGATTAAACTGACACTCCGCAAGATTATCGGTTGAGTTTTGACAAAGTTATGACAGTTTGAAATTTTTCAAAAAAAAATTAAGGAGAAGTATTAATATTTGTGATGTAAATCCCATTCCATTGATAAAAATCGATTAATCTTGAACAAAAACTAATCGAATTAAAGACCTTTAAAAATAGTAACGACAACATTTGAGTTGTCGATGAATTTGTACATGAATAGTTGATAGAAAAGTGGAGAATGTCACTTACCAGTTGGACAATTTTGGGAAAAAATAAGAATTTTCCAAATGTATAAAATGCATAATCAAATTAGAGACCAAACAATGATTAAACTGACATTCCGCAAATAAATCGGTTCAGTTTTGACCAAGTTATGACAGTTGGAATTTTTTGAAAAAGTGTTGAAATAAATTGGAATTTTCCAAATGATTAAAATTTTGATGCAGACTCAAATTAGAGGCCAAACAATTGTAAAATTTATATTCCGCAAGGAATTCGGTTCAGTTTTGACCAAGTTATGAAAGTTAGAATTTTTTGAAAAAGTGTTGAAATAAATTGGAATTTTCCAAATGATTAAAATTTTGATGCAGACTCAAATTAGAGGCCAAACAATTGTAAAATTTATATTCCGCAAGGAATTCGGTTCAGTTTTGACCAAGTTATGACAGTTTGAATTTTTTTTAGAATATTGTCAAGGAGAAGTATTAAAATTTGTGATGTAAATCCATAATCATTGATAAAAATCCATTTATGTTTAAAAAACATTTCGAATTAAAGACCTTTAAAAATAGTAACGACAACATTTGAGTTGTCGATGAATTTGTACATGAATAGTTGATAGAAAAGTGGAGATTGTCACTTACCAGTTGGGCTCGGCGTCAGGGACATCATGTCGAAGTGAATGTTCTTCTGCTCGAAGGAGTAATCCTTGAGGAATGTGAGCTTGGCACCCCGTGTCTTTGTGAGACCGGCAACGGCATTGTTGATGCTCCTCAGATATTCGCGCTTCCCAAAGTTCGTGTGCGGTGCGATGAGGCCGATGTTGAGTTGTTCCTTGTTGGCGGTGACGCCTTTGCTCAGACTGTTGCCGCCGTTCGTGAGGCGCAGAGCAACTGTTGTTGCTGGGCAGAGTGTGCACAGCAGCAACATGGGCAATAACAGCGACAATAATGTTGATTTTTTTAGAATTTTGTTGTTGTTGTTGATGGCAGATGTTGTTGTTGTTGTTGCTGTTGTTGTTGCGAGAATTCTTATATTGCTATTGGCAGTGTAGCAGTTGCTGTTGTTGCTGTTGTTGTTGACGGCGGCAATATTGCATGTTGCTGTTGTGTCATTGCAGCAATTCAATTGCTTGTTGCTGCTGCTGTCACTCTGCTTGCCAGCAACAGTTGCTGCTGTTGTTGTTGTTATTGTTGTTGTTGTTGTGCCACATTTCAGTTTCACTTTTTTTGTCGTCAGCTGTCGCTTTGTCCATTTACAACAATTGTTGTCGCAGCTGTTGCTGTTGCTGATGTTGCTGTTGCTGTTGTTGTTGTTGTCGGCATGTTGCTGCTGCACAGCATGTCCCATTAATTCGACCATTACCTATTTAATTCTGCTTCTTCTTTCCTTTTCTTGCTGCCACAATAATTATATTTAATTTAATTCAATTGTATGCAATTATTTTTCGGTTGCTGTTGTTCCTGTTGCTGTTGTTGCTGCTGTTGTTGTTCCTGTTGCTGTTGTTGCTGTCAATTTGCGTTCTTCTCTTGACTAATTCAATTTCTTTGCCGTTTTCAGTTGATTCATTATTCATTTAAATACCTGATTATCTTCCTTATTTTTATATTTATTTTTTATTTTGTATTCATTTTTTATTTATATTTTTAAATATGTGTAATTTTTATTAATTTTTTATTCTTTTGGTGGATGGATTGGGTTCAAAAACAGTTGCATTTCCTGTTTAATAATTTTTGTTGTTGTTGTTGTTGTTGTTGCCGTTGTTGTTACTATTGTTGTTGTTGCTTTTGATGTTGCTGTTGCAACTTGTAGTATTAAATTTCACGTCCTCGTTGCCCCTTGTGGCCGTAGGTTAAGTTATTGAAATTGCTGCCATGAAACATGAGTTTAAAATATTTCATACACACATACACACACACACACACACACCCTGCCACACACACATGCAACACAAGCAGCACTTGACTGTTTCCGTTTCCGTTAATAATTCGTTGCACGTTGCAACATGATACTATGGTAAAAACAACAAAATTTTATGACATAAACTCAATTATTATTTTTTTTTCTAAATTTATTTTTTAAAAGCAAACTAATTTATGAAGTCTTTGGCACTATGGTAAAAATAACTATATTTTATGACATAAACTCAATTATTTTTTTTTTTCTAAATTTATATTTTAAAAGCCAACTAATTTATGAAGTCTTTGGCACTATGGTAACAACAGCTATATTTTTTGACATAAACTCAATTATTTTTTTCTCTAGTTGTAAATTTATATTTTAATAGCCAATTAATTTATAGGGTACTATTGTAAAATTAACTATTTTTTATGACATAAACTCAATACTTTATTTTTTTTCTAAATTTATATTTAAAAAACTATTCTTTATGACATATACTCAACTATTTCTTTCTTTTCCAAATTTATTTTTTAAAAGCCATTTAAATTGTAGAGTCTATGGCACAATGGTAAAAATAACCATATTTTATGACATAAACTCAATTATTTTTTTGGCTTTTTTTTATTTGTATTTTGAAAGTCAACTAATTTATAAAGTCTATGGCACTATGGTAAAAATAACTAAAATTTTTGACATAAACGCAATTATTTTTTCACTTTTTCTAAATTCATATTTTAAAAGCCAATTTATTTGTAGGGTACTATGGCAAAAATAACTAAATTTTATGACATAAAGTTAATTATTTATTTTTTTTCTTAACTAAATTTATATTTTATATTATCTAGATTAGTGATATTACTCCAAGCTGAACATCCAGTTTAAAATTGAAGTTTAAACAACACTACGCTCAGAAAAATATGCCATTTTTAAATTATATACGATTGTAAGATTGCTATTTAGTAAAAATCTTAAATTAAGTATGAGTCCATCTTAAATTTTAAATTCAGACTGATCATTTCTATGACGGGAATCTGAAATGAAAGTCAGGGTTTTAGTGAACTATGTCCGAATATAAAAGACCATGGTAAACATATGTAAAATCTCGCTAAGATTCATCCAAAAAATACAGAGTTAATTGTCCTAAACTAATTTAAGACGTATTTTGTACTCAACATAATTTATTCAAGATTGAAATCAACTTAAAAATTAGAATGTTTTGTACATTTTGAGATTTCAAGATTTTTGTGTTCTTAAACTAGTATGTTTCGATCTTTTAAATACTTTTATTAATCTCAAATCGTACTTAAAAACGTACTAGAAAAATTTTAAGATTTCCGAACTTGCGAAAACCGATCTTGAAATAAGATTTTTGATTTCAGTTTTCCAAATTTCGAACTTAGACAGCTTTTAAGATCGTTTGTTTTTGAATATCCACACTTTAAGTACCAAAATCTATACTTTTTTTTGAGTGTAGTGAAAATTTACAATCGTCTATTTATCGGGAATATTAGACAGATTTATGGATTCCTTAATTTCCATACAAATATTATAGCTTCATTATTTTCGACTCTAAATCTATTCTTTTGTATAAACATATTAATTTCATTGCACTAAAATTAAATTTTCTCCCATAGTAAATGCAAGAAATAGTTACGTTTGCCCCACTGTGCAGTGTGTTGTGTATTCATGTTGTTCATTATTTAAGACGGTTTTGTATAAACATATTAATTTCATTGCACTAAAATTAAACTTTTTTCCCATAGTGAATGCGAGAAATAGTTACGTTTGCCCCACTGTGCAGTGTGTTGTGTATTCATGTTGTCAGCTGATCTGAGGCAAAGGACAACAAAATATAAATAAAAAAGAGTTCAAGTCAACGGAATTTAATATACTCGCAAGAATTTTTTCTATTTATCAACTCGGAATATTGCAGTTGGAAGGTTCAAAACTGCAGTAGTAAAAAATGTGAGCTTCGATTTGCAATAAATGTCACAAAAATAAGAAAATATAAAAATAAAAACATTAAAGACAAGCTTCTGTTTAATTGTCAGTTTGGGGAATCACAAATATTTCAATAAGTCTATTTATAAATTCAGAAAATGTGAGTTTGAAATTGAAATCAAGTTTAATATTTATATTTTTTAAATTATACAACTTTCATCACGGTAAAAAAAGTTGTTAAATCAATTAATCATCCTGTAATATTTACAATATTTTAGATTATACAATTAAATAGCAAGATTTCAATTTTATTTAATATCGGACTCTTTTTTTAATTTTGCTTTCCCAATTTATAGTTATCTAATTTTAATTTTCTATTAATATTATTCATTACTTTGGCTTTCTAAATATAGAAATAGAATATAGAATATATTGTAAGTCGTTATCTGTAACTTTTGCCTTTCCTTTCTAATTTATTTTTTCTTATTTTAAATTCCAAATAACATGAAACATTTTTAATGTAGGTTTTTTCTAGTTTTTTTCTTTACCCATTTAATTTTCTCATCATTTTAAATTTCAAATAACAATTTTGTGATGAACGATATTAAATTTAAAAGATTAATTATTTTAAATTGATTTATTAAAAATCAAAATAGTTACGGCACAGTGCAGACATGTATTTAAGTAAAGAAAGTAAAACCTTTTTTCTTAAATTAAGAACAATTCATTTATTCAATTTAATAATCGTTCGTCACAAAATTGGGAAACCGAAATTTTGGGGCTTGAAAATGCATTTGTCGCTAGACTTTTACCTCGTATAGAGTTTTCTTTTATAAGATTCTTAGAATTTCTGTTTTATTGTTGTTACCTCCTGCAATTTTCGTGAGTCATGAATTGGCAATTGGGCGGTACATTGTATAAGGGGGCGTGTTAGCCAAGTTATGGCAGTTAACTAGCCGTTTATTGCTGCTATTATTATTATTATTGTTATGATTACTGCAATTATTGATAATATTGTGTTGACTGTTTTCCTTAGTCTCGTTTTGTGAACTTGGGCGTCGCCTGTCAAAGGAAAATATCCCTACTTAGTGGAGCCTGGGGGCGTGTCTGGTCAGGGGGGGTTTTGGGATTGAAGCTTTCCTTTCTTACCTCACAATTTGCTCTGTCTCTTAAACTGAATATTATTCCTACATTATCATATTATTGTACACGCAGAGAAAATATTAATATTTACATTTTGATGAAATGAAATATGATGAGTTAATTATAAAAATATAAAAATAAATATACATTTTATATAAATATATATATATTTTAAACATAAAATAAAGATGAGCTAATTATTAGTATAAATAAATAAATAAATAGATAATTTACACATAAAATTCTTTTGATTAAATTATAAAAGATAAGTTAATTATAAGAATACAAAATAAATATAAATTTTATATAAATATATATATATTTTAAATATAAAATCAATTTGATAAATTTATAAAAGATGAGATAATTATAAGAATAAAAATAATAATTTATAAATAAATGGTTTGTAATGATGATTCAAATATAACTATATTTAATATGCTACCTTTTACGTGTACTGAATATTTAAATATTTTTATTAGAAAACAATTGATTTTTTATAAATACATTTTTTTTAATTTTTATGCGCTTTCGTTTTAAATATAATATGATAAAATAATAAATATATTACTATATTTACTAAGCGTTTTTTCTCTCTGAGTGTATGTACATACAGTTAGTCATAAAAGTGTTTTGGAAAAATAAAAAAATACATAATTGTTTTTTTATTTAAAAAATAAAATAGTTCAGGTCGATGAAAACTGTTTTTTCTAATTTTTAACTTGTTCTATGAACCATAAACAAATAAAGTAGAAATCCATAAAAAATATATATTTTTTGTAAATTTTTGATTTTGACAAAACACTTTCTTAAGTAACTGTATATGTGTTAAAAAGAAACTAAATCAATGTAATCCCGGATTTTCATAAACCAAGTGCAAAATACTTGATTAAAGCGCGATTTTTCTCAGCAATATTTTGATTTTTTTGAGTTAGATTAAATATTTTAGGATTCTTTGAATTTTTTAAGATGAATCGTTGCCATTTTATCTAGAAATTGTCTTAATTTAACAATAATATTCTTAGTACTTATAAATCCAATGCTTATCAAGAATTTTGAAACTGGAATTTTAGAATGGTTATCTTGTTCTGTGTAGGTGTACATATAAATGTACCCTTGGCTGTAGAAACACACACACACACTCAGGACGAGTGTAGCGTAAATGCTTAGCCTGTTGTGTGTGTGTGTGTCGCATGGGCTCAGACATCGACCACAACAACAACAACATCAACAACAACGACAGCAACAACAATAAGTTGAAAGGCATCAACTTATAAAAGACAAGACATTTTATGGCTTAAGTGTGTGTGTTTGTGTGTGAGTGTGTGTGTTTGTGTGTGTGTGTGAGTGACCTTCTATGTCTTTGCAGCTATTATTGCTATTATTGCTGTTGTTGTTGTTGCTGTTGTGGCTCAAGTCAGGCCGCAAAAAGTAATCACTGCTTTGTCTCCTTAGCTTTGGGTCAACAACAAAACAACACCATCAACAACAACAACACACACACACAACATCAAACACACATATTAACAGAGAAAAACGCATAGTAAAAATAAATACATCCTTAGTTTTTTATTTATTAATTAAGCTGACCGAAACTTATTATTATATTTATCTGTATATATAATACTCTTTGTAATTCATCATAGTGCAATAAGACGGCGTTTTGTAAAATTCCAATTGCAAGTCCCTCAAATTGAGGTCAAAGGTCATGGAATTGCTTTGTATGAAAACCTTTTTTGTTTCTTAAGATATCCAAACCAAACTTGCAGATTATATGTTTGGGACTGTCTCTTATATTGTGACCAAATTTGGTCAGAGTCGGATTACTATTTCATATAGCTGCCATAGGAACAATCGAATGCAAATTAACCTTTAGTATGAACAACTTTTTTGTTTCTTAAGATCAGGGATTAAAACCGAAACGAATATCGGTTTCAGTTACGGTTTCGGCTATGCTCGAATTAAGATTTTCGGTTATCGGTTATGCAAAATCTTTGAGTATCGGTTTCGTAACGGTTATCGGTTTTTTGTAAGTTTCGGCTTAAAAGTCAATCAATTTCCAAGCGCAATATAAATTTGAGCATGAACCGAAATTAAGCCTTATAAATTCATCGGTTAATAAACGATTATTTCGGTTTAAAGAGTTTCGATTTATGGGTTTCGGTACAGCGGAAAAAATTATTTTCGGTTACGGTTTCAGTTACGGTTACAAATTTCAATCGGTTTTTATCGGTTAAAGGTTACGGTTTCGGTTAAGGTTTTAATTCCTGCTTAAGATATCTCAACCAAGTTCATACTAGAGGTTAACATAACTAATTTTCATTTCATAAATTTGTGTTTATTTTCTTTCAGTTTTTATTTTTTAATTTAGCTGTTTGTTTTGTAATTTGTTATGTTATTTTAATTCTTGAAAATTTGTCATTTGCAATTAGTTGATGTTAAATAATTAAAATTTCAAATAAATTAAAAGTACTGAAAAAATACATTTAAAATACAAAATTTGATTTGAAATGAAAATATTAAAATAATGAAAATATCTTATGCATAAATTAATATTTAAAACTAAAAGTATAAACAAAAAAATGAAGTATATAGTGTAAGTTTATTTATTTCATTTAAATAAAAAACGCATTAAAATTAAATATATAAATTTATTTAATTTAAACAAAAACATTCCTAAACGTCAAACAAATTTTACATAAATAATAAAAAAATGCAGAATATAAATTTAAAGTGAGAAAACTTTAAATAAACAATGCCATATTTAATTCAACGTTAAAAATTAATTATTAAACAAATGCGCAAAAATAAGTTTTGATATTATTTGTTTGTTGTATTATTTTAATTATTAATTTAAATATTTTATTTATTTAAATTATTTTCATATTTATCGCAAAATAAGTAGTTGAATCAATGTGCGTATATTTAAATTAAGGCGCTATATTTTCTGTCTGTACATATTTATATGCTGTGCATTGTATATGTTATGTATATGGGACCAGCATCATATATAGTATGTTCCATACATGGCAAGACAGCAATAAATTTTATCTTATGAAAACCAAATAAAACGCCGGCACTACTCTCTCTCTCTCCCTCTCTCTTCCTCTCTCTATATAAATATATGTATCTCTCTCTCTCTGTCGCTGCCTTTGCTATGCGGACATTGCGTATACGCAACGTTGTCTGCGCAAAAAGTTAACAACCGCCGCACTATCTAAGCTGGCTGGCAGGTATCTCCCCTTACCCTTACCCTCCCCTTACCCTACCCATTACCTTTCACCACCCCCCCCCACCAACCACTCTAGTGGACAGCACTCTCTTAATGGTTTGTTAGCTTGTTTCTGACTAGTTCGCAATATTGTTTTGACTGTTTTTATACCCTGGAATCGAATGAAAACCTTGCGCTCTAAATCAATTGGTGAATAAATTTAAATTTAAGCATAATTAACTTTAATTTTTAAATCAAATCTAATTTCTTAATTATATTTCAAATTTTTGTATTACTTTTGTCCAAATAAATAAATTAATAAATAAATGAATTAATAATTAAATCAATAATCAAACAAGTAAATAAATATATTAATACATAAATGAATATGTAAATAAAAAAGTAAATAGTTAAATAACTTATTAATTAAATCAATAAATAAACAAGTAAATAAATACATTAATAAATAATTAAACGTGTAAATAAAAAAGTAAATAAACAATACTTAATTTAATGAATAAATAAATAAATACATTAATAATTAAATTAATATATAAATTAAAAAGTAAATAAACAAATATCTTATTAAATACATAATTTAAAAAGTCAATAAAATATATAAAATATTAAAAAATAAAATATATCGGCAATTAAATATTTATATAATTCAATAATAAAATGTAAATTATTAAATAAATAAATTGTAAATACATATGTATTTAAATAATTAAACAATTCAATTATTAAATAATTTAATAAGCAAATAATCAAAAAAATATATAAAAAAAGTTATTGAGATTTAATTAAAAGTTTTTCTATTCATATAATTAAATTATAACATAATTTCTAAATTTAATAAAACCAATATTAAAAGAAATAAATAAACAAATAAATAAAAAAAATATATTTATACAAATATATTTAAATAACTAAATTATTAAATAGTTAAATTAAATTAAATTGAATCTGCATATAATTATTGATATTTGCATATTTAAATATTGACACAATTAAATAGTTCAATAAGTAAATAGTCAAATATTATCAAATTAAATATTATGTTCAACATTTAAAAAAAAACATATAAATAAAAATGTATATATATATAAACAATTTTATTATTATATAATTCAATAAGCAAAAAATTAAAATTATAATATGAAATAATTCGCTAAATAAATAAGCAAATAATCACATTAATAAAATAAATAAACAAATAAAAGTTATTGTGTTTAAATTAAATCTTTTTCTATTCATGTTTATATAAGTAAATAATAAAATTATTAAAAAATGCAGTATTTAAATAAATAAATAAACAAATAAATAAATAATTAAATAAATAAAATACATATAAATAAATAAACCAAAAAAAATGTTGAGATTAAGTTGAATCTTTTTCTGTTTATGATATTCTGATATACAATACAGAGTATTTGGCAGTCAGTCAAGTCTTTTGATTAGAGCCCATATTTTGTTGTTGTTGTTGTTATTGTTTTTGTTGTTGCAATGGCATTATCATCAACTGTCCTTTGGCGTTGCTTTCGTTGCCACTTTTATGACTTTCGGCCAACATGAGAGTCTCCTGTTCTCTCTCTCTCCCTCTCTCCCCTCTCCCTCTCGCACCCTACAGCTTCTTGGCTTACACACACACACACTTAAACATATTTATATGTATGTGTACATATATGTGTGTACATGCATGTATATTAACTAAAAAGAAAAACAACAACAACAAAAGGGGTTAGCTCCTTTTTGGCCAACTTGTGCGCCTTTTTGGCCGTGTGACAGTTTTTTGATATTTACCACGCCACGCCCACAAAGGGGGAGATTTGAAAGAGGGGCAGAGGGGGATAGGGGGTAAGGGGGGGTCTTGTTAAGGTCACTGCAAAGTTTTTGTTGTTGTTGTTCGTTTGTTCTTCTTTTTTTTTGTCCAAGTACCGCAACAATTATTATTATTATTATATTTTAAAATATGTAACAAAATAATTCTTACATTTTAAAATAATAATTACATTTAAATATATAATTGTGAGGTCCCGTATCTCGTTACTTAAATTCACATTCTTAGAATTTCAGTTTAAAAAAACAACTGGGTTCGATTCCCACACTGTCTCGTTAAAATCTGTAATAAATATATCTCTCCTGTAAAAATCCCGAAATGAAAATGCTTTAGAAAATAATAAGAATATCAAGATAAGATGTATCAAAAAAAAATTATATTTAAAATCATAATTTTGTTAACTTTTTACACATTAATAAATTACTTTTATTTTTTTAGCTGACTGTAAACATTATTTAAAAAAAATTTAAATAAAATTCAATATCAACTTATTTATAAAAATCAAAGTAAATATAAATTTTATCTTTAATTTTGACTGCACGAATTTCAAATAAAAGTAATTTTTAAAATTTTGTGTAATTTAAATTGAAAGTCAGAAAATTAAATGCAAACAAAATATTCAAAATAATCAAAAATTGAATAAAATAATACTACGAATTATTGAAAATGAGCTTAAAAGTTCTTTAACCAAGTGCCAATAATCTTAATATGAGACTAAAGCATCTTCAATCTAGTAAAAGTGTAGATTTACTAAAAATTAGTAAATATATATAAGTTGAAAACTCAAATTCGAAACGATTTTTCACGAAAACAATTTCGCAAAGTCTTTAATCTAGATTTTTATCAAATCCTAAATAAACCTACGATTTAAACTCATATTTAAGCTTAAAATTACTTGAATACTTAAATTTTTAGGCTTAAGATATCGTACATAATATAAAATAGAGATACTCAACTTTAGATATTTCGATTTCAGTGAGAAATTCCGTTTTGGATGTGTCTCGATATTTATTTTACTTCAATTTCTCAGCATTTATCTATAGGTAACCACTCAAAACTTATAACAATATCATAAATTAAGGTTTTTAACACTTATTTAATGATTTTTATTTAATAACACTCAAAACTGTTTCGGTTTTTACTATTTCGAAAATGAAAATCTTAAACTAGTTATAATTTAATTTTGACAAAATTTTGGCAATTGAATTTCATTTAATTTTGTGAATTTAATTTCGATAAATTGAAAAACAATGCATTTAAATATTCAACATGAAAATAAATATTTTATTAAATGCTATAAAATATAAAGTGGAAACCAGAATTTTAACGTAGATTCAATATCATAATGATATCGTCTAATCCTCTCGATTTTTAGACTATGTATAACCGATATATCATTTTAAAATGCTAATTTTAAGTCTCATTTTTAAATCGAATTATAAATAATTTATTGTCGATGCCAAATAAGCAAAAAATAACTAAATTAAATAAATATCGAAAATTACGAAGAATCTAAGGAATTTTCCAATTTTTTCAGATTATTATATATTATATTATATTATAAAAAATACTTGGTGATGATTAAATTTAAATTTTTTACGTTTTCTTCAATAATAATCAAGTGTTTTGAGTGATTGAATAAAATTTAGACCATAATCATTATTTTTTATCGATAAAAGTAAAATTCAACAGTACTTTACGGCTTCTCTGTTTGACTTTTCATATCCTTGTAAAGCAAATCCCCAATAAGTTTTTAGCTTTATTAAATAATTCAAAACTAATGATTATAAAATTATAAATAATAAAGATTTTGGTGAAATAAAATAAATAATGATTATTGTTATTCACGGTTCCTAATTCCGATTAAATTGTTCTCCGATTTTTCCTAAAATCATTATTTGGCATCCCTGGTTTTGCTTTCGATTTCAGCAGCTCATCTTTTGCACCTCTTCCTTTTGCACCTCTTCACCTCTTTCTTTTGCATCTCTAGCTCTAGTCCCTCTCCCCTTTACTCTCTCTCTCCCTCTGACACTCTTTTTGTCACTCTTCGCTTTTGTCATTCGTAAATCGACAGAGCGTCGACCGCTGTCAACGTGCGTTTTGTTACAAATATTCTCCTTTTGTTGCTATTGCTTTTGTCCTATTATTCTGATTGTCTGCAGGGGGAGCGAGAAGGGCAATGGAAGAGGGAGAGGGGGAGTCAGCTGCTTATTAGTTTTTGGCCATTTTGTTACATTTTTGCCTTCTTTGCTCCGAGACGTGTCAAAAGCCAGCAACAACAATAACAAAAAGGAGAAGAAAAGAAAAAGAGAGAAAAAATAAAGCAAAACAAAAACAAAAACAAAAACAAAAAACTGGCAGCTGAGAAAAATGGGGCGTGTTATCTTTTTGACATTGATGATGCGCGATTCGTTAGTGTCACAACAACAACAACAACAGCAGCAATCACAATAACAACAATGAACGTTAAAGGAGAAGCTGTGCACACACACACACACACACACACATCAATGAGCTTCTCTGCTCTCTGTCAAGTTGATCGCTCTCTTCGTCCCTGTCTT
Organism: Drosophila kuntzei; assembly: GCA_035042165.1. Classification (NCBI taxonomy): domain Eukaryota; kingdom Metazoa; phylum Arthropoda; class Insecta; order Diptera; family Drosophilidae; genus Drosophila; species Drosophila kuntzei. The sequence goes on along the minus strand of JAWNLU010001233.1, from coordinate 386,053 downwards.
CGAGTGTGTAAATGTGTGTGGGTGCAAAGAGTTGCAACAGATCATATAGGGACATTTTAATAAAGAGAGTGGGGAAAGAAACCCTGCTCCTTAGGGACATTTTTATTAAAAGAGAGGGAAAATAAATTCTGCTCCACAGCAACATTTAAAATAAGTGAAAGAAATGAAATTCTTCTTTTAATATTGTTGTTATGGGACATTTAAAATCTCTTGTTGTTTATGTAGATCACATGGGGTCATTTTAATTAGGAGAGAGGGTAAATAAATTCTGCTTCTAAGGGACATTTTAAATAAGTGAAAGAAAGGAAATTCTTCTTTTAATATTGTTGTTATGGGAAATTTAAATCCTTTTGTTGATTTTGTATTTTTCTTTTTTTTCCTACGTATGCTTTATTTGCGTCTGTGTGATAGATCGTATGGAGACATTTTATTTAAGAGAGAGGGAAAAGAAATTCTGCTCCTTAGGGACATTTTAAATAAGCGAGGCGAATAAAATGCTACTCTTAATATTGTTGTAATGGCAAATTTTAAATAATTAAGAGTTGAAATTTACACATTAAAAATATGAATTACTCTGTTGTTTCTGGATGAATCTTAGCGATTTTTTATATTTATCATGGTTTTATATGTATATTCTGACTAAGTTCAGTAAAATCTGACCATAATTTCCGGTAACTGTCATAGAAATGATCAGTCTGAATTTTAAATTTAAGATGGATACATACTTAATTTAAGATTTTTAGTACACAGCAATCTGAAAATTTTAAGAACAAGTATGAACGTACCTTATTTAGAATGGCATATTTTTCTGAGTGTATTCTTAATTTTTTACCCCTTTATGTGTGTGCGTGTGTGAAGAGTTGCAATAGATCACATGGGGACATTTGAACTAAGTGAGGGAAAAGAAATTCTTCGCTTAAGGGACATTTTAAGTTAGCGTGAGAAATTAAATGTCACTCTTAATATTGTTGTTAAGGGGAAATTTAAAATAACTAAGGGTCAAAATTCACACTTTGATCTCTTGATGTGTATTAAGATATTGTTGACATTTCAAATTTAAAATGATGGGACATTTGCAATAAGAGAGGGAAGGGAAATTCACTCTTTGATCTCTTATTTCAAATATTATTTTTCACTTTTCTTTCACATTTGTCACTTTAAATCGGAACTCATGGCCGATGCACTTGAAAAATATATAGAAAAAAGTAAAGATTACACACAGTTGCGCTGATAATAATAAAATTATATTTTATTATTTATTAATAGAGCAGTTAAAATCTCTTGTGTAAAAAAAAAAAAAGTGTTGCCTACTTTTTGCGGCGACTTGCAATTAAAAGAGAGCGCGAACAAATTTAAGTGAAAACTTTGCCACACTCACTAAAGAGATGAATAACAAACATGAGGGGGGGAAAAAAAATGGCAATTGCACATTTTGATCAGTTTTGCAGCTGCGCTTGTTGTTGTTGTTTTAAAATTATTTCGTTTCGCTTTTGCTGTTATCATTGCAGTGTGAAGAGGGGGTACGTTACTGCTGCGGGGGGTGAGGGGTGTCGTGTTGGGTATGGGGACAGCGCGAAGAGAGAAATGAAATAAGAAACAAGTCCACACCCAAAAATTCAAAGACACGCACGACGCCAGCGTCGACGTCAACGTCGTCGTTGTCGTTTCATGTTGACGTCGGCGCACACACACACTTACACACACACACACACACACTGGCACGTTAATATGTGTATTTTTGCGAGCTGAATTTGTGGCCTGGATTTGCGCAAACTGTTTTTTGGCCTTTGTCAACTGTGTTTCCTTTTTTTATTCTATTTTTTTTATATGTTTCTTTCTTTTAGTATTTTTTTTTTCAAAGGGGAGGGGGGTGTTTGTGTGGTATTTGCTTACATTTCACTTATTTCATTTTTGACACTTCGCGACGCTTGTCAAATCAGTCAACAGTGAGTCGCGTCAGTAAATGACCCAATGGATTTTCGATCAATTAATTGTTGTTCAATTTTAGTGCACAGATCTTAAAAATAGTTCGCTTCATTTATGTTCTAGTTCTAGGTCTGGGTCTGGATCTGGATCTGGGTCTGGGTCTCGATCTGGGTCTGGGTCGTTATCGTTATCGTCGTCGTCGTCGTCGTCGTCGCCGTTGTTGTTGTTGTCGTTGTCGTTGTCGTCGCGCGTTTGTTGGCCACTGTTTGTTGGCCCCGCTAACAAATTGCTGACGATGCCGTTGCCGTTGCCGTTGCCGATGCCGATGCCGATGCCGTTGACGATGTGAATGCGACGAGCAACGATTTGGCACTGCCAACCCGGGACAGAAGCACTATCGTTACTACCAGCAGCATCAGCAGCATCACCATCAGCAGCGACAGCAGCAGCAGCAGCAGCGACAGCAGCAGAAACAGAAACAGAAACAGAAACAGCAGCAGAAGAAGCAGCAGAATCAAAAGCAGCAGCAGCAGCAGCCAAGGGCGTGCCACAAAGGGGACCAAGGGGGCACTTGCCCCGGGTGCTAAAATTTTCGGGGACATAAAACTCATTAGTTTTAGCTTTACTAAAAAGTACTTTTGTAATTATAAATTATAATGATAATTATATAATTTTATATTTATTTGTTAAGTTTAATTGTTAACTTTCACTTACAGCATCAGCTACCACAACCGATGCAGCAGACAAGGACGTACCAAGAAGGGGACCAAGGGTGTACTTGCCCCGGTTGTGGTACATTCCGAAACAACTATTTTGCTAAAAGATTATATTCAGCTACAATTATATATATTAAAAAAAAATTTTTTTTCCAAAATTCAAATATATTAAGGGATATGTATTTATGTAAAAATTTCCAGTAATTTTTAATATTAAGCAAGATTATATATGTATGTACATACAATAAATATTTTTGGAAAAATGTACCGTACAGTTAATGCTTTCATATTAGTACCGAAATCGAAATAAATGCTTCGGTTTTCGGTTCTTAAGAAATCATTTATTTCGATTTCGGTACAACAATATGAAACGGCTAATTTCCGTTATCGGCTCCGGTTCCAATATTATTCACTGAATTTAATAATTGTATAGTTATGGACGCTGAATTTGGTAAGGGGGGGTCCTGACTAGGTCCTTGGCAACAGTACAAGATAAAGAAGAAGCAGAAGCAGCAGAGGCAGCGACAAGTTCAGAGTAAAATGGATGCTGATTACGAAATTTACAAAAGCAACACACATATATATGCATACAGTTATTACATTTATGTACACACATACATATATTTGTACATTTGTGTCTGTGTACTCTCAGCATTTTCAACGCTCTCTCTCTCTTTCATTTTCGAGTCTCTCTTTTGCTTCGTCGCAGCTTCTTACTCAGCTTCTTTGCATTTTGTCAATGTCAAAGGAGAACGCGCCAAAGTGCCGTTATGTTATGGGCTCCAGGGCTCCTGCGCCAACCGCTCTCTCTCTTGCAGCCTCTCTCTGTGCCGCTTCATGACAACAGTGTTGCCAACTCAGCTGTTTTGCCGCCAGATCTGGAGTTTTTCAAATGCCAATCGCGTCTAGCTTTTTTTAAAGTTAAATACTGCTAGAAATATTCCAAATTAAATAATGAATGATATTCAGGTGTGTTTCAAAAATACAAACCAACCGAAAACCAACCAAAATACCATACATTTTATTACATTTCTGGAACATCCCTCATTATTCTATCTTTTTTTTGTTTGTTTTTTAATACTGATTAAAGAGTACATGTACTATATGCTTTATAGGGTCGCAGGTAACCCTTTTGCCTGTTACAAACATTTGCACAAAGCCATTATACCCTTTTTGTCAATTTTTAATGGATACAGGGTATGAAATTAACCTAAAAACTATTATAGCTTCTTCTTTGGCATTCTTGTGGTTTTTTCAGCATTTTCAAACTATTTTTAAATGTAAATATAGCTTTTTTAAGTCATGAAGCGTTGGCAACATTGCATGGCAAACCCATTTTGTAAAGCCGCTCTCTTGCTCTCACGCTCTTTGTCTCTCTCTGTGTTGCTGACCCCACCCGACGCACAGTCCTAATAAAAACAACAACAACAACAGAAAAGCATTACAAGGATTTGGCGCTCTCAGTGCGTAAGCGAGCGAGCATTCAAGAGAGAGTAAGTATGAGAGAGAGCTGCTACTGCTGCTTTGGCTGCGTCGACTGCGACAGCATCCAGAATAAATACAAATACAAATACAAATGAGCTGCCCTCGTCGGAGGTCAGAGCTCGGCTTCATCGGCTTCGTTAGCGTTCGGCTTTGGTCGATTTTCATAGCCGAGACACAAAAACCACGTGTTGATTTGTTTTGATTATGCGCATTTTGCCTTTGAAACTTTTTTAATTGAATCCTTTGTGGAATCGGTCTCTGTCTTCTGTCTCCGCTTCATTCTCTTGTCTCCCGCTTCTGCCGCTGCTTCTGTCGCTGCTTTGGTTGCACAGTGTTCCACCTATCTAATTTTGTGTTCCAAAAATTTTATTTTTTGAAGTAATGAAAATATTTATAAATAAAAATAAATAGCATTTAATAGGAATCTTGTTAAGCTTTAAAAAAAAGGCATTCTTATATAGGTTGCTTTGCCCACAGTGTGCTAAATAAATTCAAATTCTAATATTATTTTCTGTCATATTTTGCGAGTTTAATTATCAGCAAAAATACTCTTTTATATCACAAATATCTATATTTACATTTTATCTGTATTAAAACCATAATACAGCATACAGTCAGTCAAGAAGTGTTTTGATAAATTTAAAATTAAATTTAAAAAATAGAAAGTGTTTTTAATTTAAAAAAAAAAAATAGTTAAATCCGATGAAAATTATTTGTCTTATTTTCAATTTGTTCTAAAATCTATAGACAAGAATCACAAAATAAGCAATAAAATAAAAATCCATTAAAAATATATATTTTTGCGAGATAAATTGTATAATTTTTTTGTTGCATACATTTTGTTGTGAATACAGCTTTCAACAACTTTTTATTTTATTTTTTATTTCAATACTAACGGATTACCAATATGTCACAGAAATCGAAGCCACAGAAATCTGCCAAATTTGCACACATTTTTGGAAGATTTTCGGTTGGCTCAGTACATAACTTTTATAGAGATTGAGGTGATATCTTAGTTTCTAGTAATCTAAGCTTTTATTAGTTATTATATTAAATATAACGAATTTATGTATAATTATTAAAAGAAATAATAATCAAAACCTATATAACATTTATAAAAGTTTTTTTAAAATACCATTTTTTAAAACCTAACCGAACCTAATCGACCCGAAATAAATCAAAAAATAAATGATAATAAATATCGATAATCATAACTCTTTGATTTTTGGCCACATGAAATGGTCGAACGAACCACTGTGCGACGTCGTCATTGTCGAGGCTGTTTGGATTGTTGCTTTTGACTTCGACTTCGTTTCTCACTCTCTCTCACACTACCACACACTCTCTCTCTCTTTGAAGCTCGCTCTCACTCTCTGGAGTTGGGTTTGAGTTTCATGCATTCTCGGCGTGTAAACGTTTTTTGCGGCTTTGACTTTGGCGCTGACTCTGAAGATGTTGCTGTGAAAAAGGGAAAAGGGAAATGGGAAAAGGGAACTGGGAAATGGGAACTGTAAACTGGGAGCTCGGCTGCCAAGTTGGTAAATTAATAAATTGCCTGTATAAACGTGGCCCCGAGTGCGTCCTTTTCACGAAATTTGATCGAGCAGCGGCAGGGAAAAAGCGATTAGATATGACTGTTGACATGTCTATGATAGATATGCTGTCTTCTCAGACAGAGCGGAAGAGAGTGGGAGAGCGGAAGAGAGTGGGAGAGAGTGGGAGAGAACAGCTGCAAGGTCACCTCATAACCCTATTATCCAAGTGCTTTGACTTTCTAGTTCACATGTAAAACGTGCGGGGCTTTATTATCATTCATTTAAATATACAGTTGGCCAAGTAATTGTTTTGACAAACTACCAAATTCACTTGATTGTTTATTATTTTTGAAAATAATTACAACCAATTTATCTCATTGTATTTTCTTTTACAAAAGAAGAAAAAAATAAAACAAAACAAAATATTAAACTTAAAATCAGGGACTACAAATAATCGTTATAGATTACAAATTTAGTTAATAAAATCAACTATAAGAACAAGTGCAATTTTTGTTTCAAATATACCACCTTTTTAGTATTTACAATATATTTGAGAATTTTTAAATTAAAAATCACTTCAAATGTTTATTTTTTAATAATTTTATTTTACAAATTGAATTTAATAATTTTTTGAGATTTAAAGAAAAAATTAAAAATAATTATTAATTTTTCTTTTTCCGTCATTTATAAGAGTTGTTGATGAAATTTTCGAGGCATAAAATAAATGTTTTTAAAGATATTTATTTCTGATTAATAAATTTAAATGGGAATAAAATAGACTTGTAAATTTGTAATTTTGTCAAAACAATTACTTGACGAACTATTTTGATAAAATACAAGGATTATGAAACTTGTATGTTCTTTTATTTTTAAAAATTTTCAAAACCGAATAGATTTTTATTTTTTTACATAATTTCTGTGTCTATATAGTACATATGTAGTTATATATAAATCTCGTGGTCCGAAGAGCTAAAATGCTGAAATTTTCAAAACTTTGTTTTTTTTTAACAACATATTTTAACCAAACTTACCAATTATATATTTAAATGTTATATTTAAATTTATAATTAAGGATTGACTATTTCTATATTTCTGTTAGTTATAAATATTTCATTCACTGTATTTTTAAAATAAAATCGAATGATAATAATTATAATTAACAATTATAATCTCTAAGCAACTACTTTTGACTAGCAGTGTATAAGTGTGAGAGTTTTAGATTCTCTTTGTCGCATATTGGCTGCAAAATTCAAGGGAGCAGCTCAAGGGCAATGAAAGGAAGAGAGAAGGAAAGAGAAGGGAAGGACAGTGAAGGGAAGGAAAAAGAAGGATATTCATTCCATATCTTCAAAGCGCACAAACAGCAGTTTGGGAGAGGGACGGGGGGATAAAAGACACCAGCCAGATGAGAATAATAATCATCATCATTATCTTCATCATCATCATAGTTGGGGCCAAAAATTGGTAGAGCTTTAAACACATTTAGAAGGGCGTTGTACGGAACCAACAGGACCATTTATTGTGGGCTTTTTTGAAAATTTGTTTTTGTGTTCCCACACACACACACACACAGTCACACACATGTAGTGAAATGACTAGTGAAAGAGCTGAGTAAACTCGACTGTGAGAGACTCTGTACTTATTTTAAAATGAATTAAAATTTAAGAAATTAAATATTTAAAAAACTATGAGATACCCATTATACAATTTATTTATCTATTTGTTAATATATTTATTTATTTATTTGTTTATTTATTTATTTTTTTATTTACTTTTTATTTATTTATTTATTTATTTATTTATTTGTTTATTTATTTATTTATTTTTTTATTTATTTATTCATTTATTTTTTTTTTTTTATTATTATTTATTTTATTATCACAGTCTTATTTAATTTTAAAAATAACAGCATACTTTTATGGGCCTGTATTGCTTTTAAACTATTATAATTAATAATGTTATATTCAAATACTTTTATATTTTAGGTAGGATTATATACAATAATATAAAAAACCTTGAATCACCAAGAAAAAAAGAGTTCAATCTTTAAAACTTTTGCAATTAGAGATAAAACACTGTAAATAAAAGTAATTCTATGATTTTTAAATAAAAATTAAATATATTTAATAATTATTTTATAATTTTCTTATTCAGTTTAAAAAATAAGGTTCGATTATAGGATTATAGTCAATAATATTAGAAAAGAAGATGAGAGTGAAAACTTAAAAACTTTTGCGATTAGAGATAAAAAACTTTAAATAAAAATAGTTCTATGAACTTTAAATAAAAATTAAAAAATTGTATTTCCTAATATTTTTATTCAGATCAAAAAATAAGAGTTAGATTATAAGAGAATAGATAATAATTTTAAAAAAAGTTAATCAACAAGAAAATCTTTAAAACATTTTAAAATAAAAATTAAATAATTTAAATAATTATTTCATAATCTTTTTATTCAGATCAAAAAATAAGAGTAAGTTATAGTAATATAGATAATAATATTAGAAAAGCACCAAGCAGAAAAAATTTAAATCTTTAACTTCTGCGATTAGAGATAAAAAATACTTAAAATAAAAGTAATCCTATTATCTTTAAAGAAAATATAATAAATATATTTAATAATTATTTCCTAATATTCTTTTTCATATCAAAAAATAAAAGTTAAGTGGAATTTTTCTATTCATTATGTTTTATTTTTAATTTTATATTTACAAATTTTATTTTCGACCCTTTTGACTTCTTAAGTACAAGGTCTAAAAACGATATAGGGTCTGGCAAATCTCAGGCCCCAAGTTTTAAATCCAATGAGCAGGATGCGGATGCGGATGTCGATGCGGATGCGGTCACAGGATTTCATGTCTGAGTTTAGAACCCAGCGATTAAAACAATTTTCCACATCATTGAATTGTGCTCAAGTCACAGGACGTGCGTCAATTGGGCAACGTCTCCGTCTCCGTCTCAGGCTAAAAAACCGCAATCCCCTCCCCTAACCTGATCCCCAATAATGAGTACTCGTATTCCCCTTGGAGTTGAGGTCGATGGTCATAGGTTATTTGCATAATTATCTGTTGCAAAGGTTTCCCGCAATTCTCAGTGCAATAAATGTCAGGTAGAAAAGGAAAAAAATCCGACTTGGCGGAAAAATAACAGATTTCTTGGCAAAAAGAGAGATTTGGCTGGAAAAAAGCTAGATTTGGCGGCAAGAAAATGCTCATCTTTTAGTTTCTTTAAGATATATTAAAAAAACAACAGGTAAATAAAGTTTAATGTGCATCCAAATATGATATAGTAATCAAATTTGATCAGAATATTTGGTTGACATATCTCCAAAAACAACAAAGTTTTTCATACTAAGAAAGTCACTGGTATTGTAAAATTTCATTCTTCTATTTTTAGCTATAATTTTTACAAAATTATTATGATATTAAATAAAAATAAAAAGTTAAATCTGAATCAACGCTAAGCATTATTTATTTGCAAGTCAACCTACAGTTGGAAAAGTACGCAATTTTTTTTATTGTTTTTTTTTCCAAATTAAAAATAAGCCAATTAACATAAATAAATAAATTGAATACCAAATCCCAGGTTGATTTTAAAATATATAGATCAAAACTTGTCGTTTCGATTATTTATGTTTCATATTCAGTAATTTTTTAGATTATAATTTATTTTAAAAATATAATAGATTTTACATAAATTTTAAATTGAAGAATATTTTTAAAATATAAAGAAATTTAAATTTTTGGCAACTATTTTTAAAGAACAAGCTACATCGCAAAATTATTATATTTAAAAAAAGTAAAATCTTAATTTTTTAATTACTTTGATAATTTTTGCACAACATACAAAAATTTGGAAAAATTAAGAAAAATTTTAATTAATTACTATAATCAATTTTAAGTTGAAAAATATTTTTAAAATATAAGAAATGTGAATTTTTGGCCACTGTCTTGAGAAAGCAAACTGTAATGGCTGCCACATCACTAAATTATTATATTTAAAAAAAAGGTAAAATCTGAATTTGTACTTTGAGAATTTCCACAGCACATACAAAGTTTTTTAAAAATATTAAAAACTGTAAATAAATTTTTTTAATCAATTTTAAGTTGAAAAATATTTTAAAATATATAGAAATGTGAATTTTGGGCCACTGTTTTTAGAAAATAAGCTGTAATGGCTGCCAAGTCACTAAATTATTATATTTAAAAAAAAGGTAAAATCTGAATTTGTACTTTGAGAATTTCCACAGCACATACAAAGTTTTTTAAAAATATTAAAAATTGTAAATAAATTTTTTTAATCAATTTTAAGTTGAAAAATATTTGAAAATATATAGAAATGTGAATTTTCGGCCACTGTTTTTAGAAAACAAGCTGTAATGGCTGCCACATCACTCATACGCCACGTTGCTGATAACAATTATTTGCTTGCCATTTTCAGCTGCAAAAAAAAAAGAAAAAGAAAGAACGAAATGGAAAAGCGAAAGGCTGGAAAAGCGATTTAATAAAATAGACATAATGATAAGAGCACTTTGCACACATGACACGATGTTAAACAGGCCAGAATCGATTTAGGAATGAATGCAATATTTAGTGTGGGAAGAAGAGAGAATAAATCATAAAAAATAATGATAAAAAATGAGGAACTCAAAGAGCGACAGAATATGAAATGAAAGCTGTCGTGACAAAGTCCAAAATCGAAGGAAGGAAATCCATTAATTTGCCTTGCCTTTTACCACCATCAAATAAATGGAGTTTACCCCCCACTGTACATATATGTATGTTAAGTATGTATGCTTTGGGTCTGACTTATAAGCAGCATCAGATATCAAATGATGTCGGCAGTGAGAAAATCGTGCATTCGCATAATGCGCAGATCAAATATTATACAATGTATCTCAGGCTAAAAGACAATTACAATAGCAGCAATAGAAGAAAAGAGAAACTTTTATTATTTATATATTCTTTATTTATTATATTTATTATTTATATATTCTTTGTCCTGACTCACTGACTCACACATCAACGTGTAGGACAAACGGCTAAAAGTAAAACGTGATTTGCAAAATTTCACCTGCAAGTGCTTCAAATTCAGGTCAAAGATCAGGGAATTGCTTTGTATGAAAAACTTTTTTGTTTCTTAAGTTATCTTAACCAAACTTACAGATTATATGTTTGGGACTGTCTCTTACATTCTGACCAAATTTGTTTAAAGTAAGATTACTGTATCGTATAGGAAAAATCGGATGCAAATTAACCTTTAGTATAAAAAACTTTTTTGTTTCTTAAGATATCTCAAACAAACTCTTACTAGATTAACATAACATAACTAATTTTCATTTTCGCGAGCGAAACAAGCCCCCTAGTATTTATATATATTTATAATTATGCGTTTAAGAGAATCAAATTTTTAGATATAAAACTTATTTCAGGATAGACTTAATATTTATTTAATTGCTAATTTTTGATATAATTTATTGTATAATTTGTATTGCAATTTTTTAAAACATAATTTTCTTTTTGGTGACTGCTTTTAGTCGTGTTTAAATAAATTAATAAATAAATAAATACTGGAGACAAAATTAACGTTTTTTCCATATTTAAAAGAATTAAAATAAATTTCTATCGGTTTTGTATCGGTTATCGGTTTTTATTTTATGTTTCGGTTTTGAAATACCATAAAATTAGTTAAACAAGCAAAAGTTTGTTGATTTAAAAAAATATTTATTTAATAAGATCAAAGCTTAAATTTATTGTTAAAATTAGTTTAAAATACGAGGATAACACCTTAAAAACCTTATTGACTTTAATTCTGATCGGTTATTAATCGGCTATTTCGGTTTGAATAATTTCGGTATTTCAGTTTCGGTAAAATAAAAAAGTTTTGTTTTAGTTACGGTTACCAATTTCAATCGGTTAATACCGGTTAAATTTGACTGTTTCGATTATGGTTTTAGTCCTTGATTATAAGAAATTGAAAATTATAGTTACTATTATAAAACTCTTAGTTTTGAGAAATGAAATCGTAATCTTAAGAACTTTTTTTAAAAAATGCGTAGAGAATTAAAAACATATGACATAATTTTTCCTTTTCTTATTTTATGTTTATATTTTGAATTTTTCTCTTTATTTTATATTTTTAAATAAAAAATATTTAAGAAAATTATTTGAGTTGTTGACCCGGTCTCTTTTTTTTTCTCAGTGTATGTGTTGGGAATTTAGAATTTCAATTAAATACGTGCTTGTCGAAATCTTCAGTGTGAATAGATGTAAATCGAATTTATAGCAAATAGTTGGATTTTATGATAGATTCAAGACTTTCTGCTGCTTAATCAATTGACAGAGGGGAGAAGTGGTTAGGGGAAGGATGGAGAAAGGGGGAAGGAGGGAAGAGGGTATTGTAACAGTTTCTAACTTTCCACATTCAAGGTGCATATGTACACAGAGAAAAAGAAGGGATTCCGGAATAAAATCAATCCAATGCGGTGTCAAAAGTACGATATTCCCGGATTTACTTGAACCAATAATTTAATAATAATATTCTGAAAAACATACTTTATTAATTAATGACAAAATCAAGTATTTAAAACTTAAATTTTATGGTTTTTTTTTCTGTGTAGGTATATACTTCCAAAAAAACTTTTTACAAAGTAAAAGTCTAGTGACGAAAGGGTTTCCTGCCCCAAAATTTCTGATATCCCATTTTGTGACGAACGATATTAAATTTAATACATAAAATATTAAATAAAAAAAGCTTACAATTCGGCAATGCGCATTAAAATTATTTTTAGGTATACAGAATCGAGAATCGAGAATCGCAAGGTGCCGAATGCCAAACTTTTTTTTTTTAATAATTTATGTATTCAATTTAATATCGTTCGTCACAAAATGGGATATCAGAAATTTTGGGGCAGGAAAACCCTTTCGTCACTAGACTTTTACTTTGTAAGAAAGCAAAGCAAAATTTCATCTTTTTACCTTTAGCCGTTTTTTTTTTCAGTGTAATTTCTAAGATATTTCTTAGCTTGACAGACATGTGGAAGATAACAACAATAAAGCACAAGGCAGACATCTTGTCTTGGTAGTGACAACTACATTGACAGAACACCGATTTCAATCCAACCAGGAGAAGGAGAGAGAGAAAGGAAAAGTGAGAGGGGAGAGAGAGAGGGAGACAAATAGTTAGATAGATGAAATAAGGAAGGAGAGGCAGAGACGGGGGGAATTTAAAAAAAAAGGCAAAATCTTTCATACAGGAGATGGGAACAAAGCGGGACAGACTGTTTGTTGTGAAAAGTACCCGACTAGAGGATACCCTACAAAGACAACAAATTAATTTTAAGAAAGTTAATAATACGACTAGCAAGGAGATAGTAGACCCATTTCAAAATAAGTATATACTATAGGCAAATAAAAAGAAAAGACGACACAAAATATTTATCAAGTCTGTTATTCAACACTGTTTTTCAACACCATTTTCAAGCTTGTTACTGTTACTGCTTTCCAACACTATTCTTTTTAAATTATTATTTTGGTTCCTAGAATCTTAATTGTATTTTATTAGCCTGTAGGTCGATTATAAATCTAAATACGACTTACCCTAATCTGATTTCCAACACTGTTTTCCATTTTTGTTTATCAATATTTTTATTCAACACTGTTTTTCAAAGCTGTTTTTAATACTGCTTTCCAGCACTGGATTTTAACACAGTTTTTTTTAACAATAATTTTGGTTCTTTGAAACTTGGTATTTTTTTGTAACTATCAATGCTTGTAGGATAAACTCTTAAAAACTTTTAAGCTGTCAAGCTAGGTTACGTCCCTTCGCAACACTGTTTTGCAACACTTATTCCCAATACTTATTCTAAACACTGATATCAACACTGTTTCCATCACTGTTTATCAACACTTTTTTCCAGCCCTGTTTTAGAACACTGTTTTCCAACCCTGTTTTCCAACACTGTTTTTCAACACTATTTTCCAGCACTGTTTTGAACAGCAATAGCCAACACTCTTTTTTAACACAGTTATTTAACACTTTTTATCAACACTGTTATACAACTCTGTTATCCAACACTTATTCCCAATTCATATTCCCAAAACAGTTATCCAATACTGTTTTCCAACACTGTTATCCTATTGTCCAACACTGTTATCCAAGACTGTTTATCAACACTGTTATTCAACACTGTTATCCAACACTGTTATCCAGCACTTTTTCCCAATTCATACTCCCAAAACAATTATCCAAAACTGTTTTCCAACACTGTTATCAATTACTGTTATCCAACACTGTTATCCAACACTTATTCCCAATACTGTTGTCCAACACTGTTATCCGAAACTGTTATTCAACACTGTTATCCAACACTTATTCCCAACTCTGTTTATTAACACTGTTTATCAACACTGTTTTTTTTTTTTTTAAATAATAATATTGCATATTCAAACAAGTGTTCACTTTCTGAACTGCAAATACCCTTTGTGTGACATTCTCATATAGGGTATATCCTAAGTAGACAAACAACCAACAACCAACCCAATACTGTTATCCAACCCTTTTATCCAACACTGCTATCCAAAACTGTTATACAACACTGTTATCCAACACTCATTCCCAACTCTGTTTATTAACACTGTTTATCAACACTGTTTTTTTTTTTAACAATAATATTGCATATTCAAACAAGTGTTAACTTTCTGAACTGCAAATACCCTTTTATGGGACAATCTCACACAGGGTATATACTAAGTAGACAAACAACCAGCAGCTGACAGCAATGCCGTCGAGTGTCCAGGGCTGGCAGATGGGTGCTAGGTTACGTGTAACTCGCTCTCACCTCGTCTCTCCTCTCTTCCCGTTCCGGTTCCCGTTGCCTTTCCCTTTCCCGTTCTCAGAAAGGAGACGGAGGAGAATAAGTTGGCTTGCTGACAAGGACATCAGAGAGAGGAGGCTTCAATTGAAATGCCCATACGCGTGTCTGACTAATGTTTGCCTGGCACGCACTTGTCGACTCGACTTTCTGGCTTACAGATTCCCAGATTTTCCGATTCACATCATTCGAATATATCGAGTGTCGAGCATCTCACTCGATGCTTTCTTTTTTTATTTTTATTTTTATTTCTGTTTTTTTTTTGGCTGAAGTGGACGGACACACACTCGATTTGTATTTGGTATGTGGAATTTGCATTTGGAATTCATATTTATTTTCGATCTGGCAACCCTTAACGCCCCATGCCCTTGTTAAGTTGGCTGCACTTGAATATCTCCTCGTACTTGGAATTTATTTCGCTTGATTTACCACTTTGGATTTCAAATACTGACTGGGATTATTGAACTTGTATTTATCCGTTTTTATTTAGGGAGTGTGAATAAGAGTTATGAGTTTAAATGAATACAATCCTGATAAAAGTTTTTTTATATTCGATCTTAATTAAATATATATAATATTAAATTTCATTTAAATTTTTACTTAAAAATTATAGTATTATAGCTTTTATTTTCAGTTTTTATTATACAAAAAAATAAATTCAATGATAAAAATAAATATTTTTACAATTTTTAATTTTTTATTTAGCTTTATTTTTTATCTGTTTTTATTTAGGGAGTGTGAATAAGAGTTATGAGTTTAAAATTTAAAATTTTACTTCAAAATTATAGTACTATAGCTTTTATTTTCAGTTTTTATTATACTAAAAGGATAAATTCAATAATAAAAATAAATATTTTTACAATAATATTTTAGGTCTTCCATTTATCTGTTTTTATTCAGGAATTGAAAACAAGAGTTATGAGTTTAAAAAAAATTAAACCTTAAAATTTTGAAAAAAAATATTATTTAATAGTAATTAAGTATAGATTTGTCCTTCAAAATTTTAGTATAACTCTTACTTTTATTTTTTATTATAAATAAATAAAACAAAAATTTAATTAAACATTTTTTGTACAAACACTTTTATTTATGTTCGATTTTAGTTAAAAATATTGTGTAATAAAATTTTAATTAATAATTTGTGCATAAAAATAATAGCATAACTGCTTGTTTTAGTAGTTGATAGAAAAAAAAAAATATTTTTATAAAATTTAAAATTAAATTTTTATAACAAATTAGCCAAATTTTAAAATAAATATTTTTATAATAAAAGTTAAAAAAACAAATACTAAAATATTTAGAAATTTGTTTGTATTTTTGTTATTTGCAATCGACTTTTACTTGGAATTTAAAATAAAAAATAAATTTTTAAAGTTACGAATAACATATATTTTACATTTTTATTATACATATATATTTTTTATATTTTCATAATACAAAATTAAAATAAAAGATCTGTTTTCAATTTTTTGTATTATAATTGGAAATAAGAATTGAATATAAATACCAAAAATATAATATTTTATATAATTTTTTAAATTTTTATTATAATCAGCTTTTTATATTTTTATAACATCAATTTTGAATAAAAGTTATGTTTACAATATATTTAATTAATTTATTTAATAAAAGTTAAAAATAAAAATACCCAGATATGTATTTAAATTTTAGTTTTTTTTTGTTTGTTAAAATATTTAAATGTTAAATTTTGATTATTTTTTTCCCTCTTGGATTTAAGATTGTCGGACTATTTTAAGTTTTATTTAATTTATTGTCTTGGCTCGTAAACTTTAAGTTAGTGTCTTAATAATAACTGAATGTTTACTTATTTACATCCTAACAGCCTAACAATATCAATAATAATAACTCAATGACACTTTTTTTTCCTTTGTTGCTCATTTTTTTATGAACGTCATTTGTCGTCCTTTTGCTTTTCATTCATATTCGTACTTAACTTAACTTGTTTATGAAATTCGTCCCCTGTTCCCATTGTTCCCATTGTTCCCACATCTTTCTCACACTTTGTTGACACATTTATCTTTTTCTTTTCTGTTTCCTTCTTTTTCCGATGCCGCTGCTAATATTATTATATTTATTATTATTATTATTATTCGTGTTGTTCTCGTCGTTGTCTTGTCTTTTCTGACGTTTCTCTTCTTTTTTTTTTGGCTTACCCTATACTTTTAGAAATGGGCATTCTCACTTAAACAGTGAGTAACTTTGAGAAATTAATGCTGAAAATGCTTAAAATAATACAATATAATTATAAATATAAAATAATATGTTTAGTAAATATTAGGAATAACAAATAAAAGTTACGAACATAAATAAATTAAACCTGAAATAAATAATAATTATACATATAGAAAAAACATAGATATAGTATTTTTAACAGGGTACACTGTGTTTAAAATTAAATAAATTTATGGAATTTTAATTATGATTTAAGAATATTTTTATTTTTTATCATTTCTCATATTTTTATTATAAGAAATTAAAAATAAATTCACATTAAATGCACATAACAAAAGATTAAAAAATACTTAATTACATATTTTTGAAATTTTTTAAGTTGTTTTAAATGTGCATTTAATTGTTATTTTTATTTTGAATTTTAAAATAATATTTATACTATGGTTTTTAGATGAATAATAAATTTTTAATCTGAATTTATAATTTAATTTAACATCAAAAGATTATAAATATTTTTAATAAGAAATTAACAAATAATTTGGGCTTCATAATTTATGTTTCAAAAACTACTTGCTGACAACTGAATTGTATTTTATGCTTTCAGCATATTTACAGGGTATCTCTTAGTCGAGTTATGTACGTATTGAATCATTTTGCACTTGATATCGTTTGATTTAATCATAATTCTGTCAAAGCTCACATCAAAATGCCTTGCAACAAAAACCACATTGTTGCCAACATATTTATGTCCCTCTCCCCTCTCCCCTCTCCCCTCTCTCTTTCCCTCCCCCACACCAACATCCCTGTCTCTTCCTCCCCCTTTTTCCAACTCTCTCCCCTCGACTCCAGTCAATCCCCTCTCTCTAGGCACAGGACAAAACAAAACAAAACAATCGAAATCGAGTCAACATTGAACAAGTGTTTTCCGGGTCTATACATATTTGTTGTGTACAAACACACACACACACACACACACATGTGTATGTGTGTATGCGAGTGTGTGTGTGTGTTTGTGCGATTGTCTTGTTAGCCCAGTATTTATACAGGCTTACAGGATTATTAGTTTGTTATTACTTGATTTTATTTAATTTTCATTTTATTTTAATTTTCAAATTTCACCTGTAAGTGCCTTAAACTGAGGTCAAAGATCAGGCAATTGCTTTGTATGAAAAACTTTTTTGTCTCTTAAGATATCTTAACCAAACTTACAGATTAGATGTTTGAGACTATCTCTTACATTCTGACAAAGTTTGTTCAAAGTCGGATTACTATATCATATAGCTGCCATAGGAATAATCGGATGAAAATTAACCTTTAGTATAAAAATCACTTTTGTTTCTTAAGATATCTTAACCAAACTCATACTAGAGGTTAACATAACTAATTTTTATTTCGTCTAGTACTTGTATAAAGTTTGATCTAGAATTTTAATTATTTAATTATTTATTGAAATTTTATATTTTAAATTTATTGCTTACTTGTCTGAAAATACTGGAAAAAAAATTATAAATAAAAATATTCGAAATATGGGTTAAAAATCGAATTTTTGCTGGAATCTAATGGGTTTATAAATTCACTTTTATTTTTAATTAACATATTTCAATTATGGAATTTAATCGAACGATAGGAAAATATATATTTTTTTTACTTTTCTAGGAGATCTCAGAAACTATAAAAGCTGAAACAAATATATTTGGTAACAATATACTGATAAAAAAACGATTCTAAAATCATGATTTTGGTCTCAGAATTAAGAATTTTGGTCTAAAAAATGTGTCGAGAACATGAAATTCTTAAAGTTAGAAACCCGCATCTTGGTTCTTATTAATAATATCGGAAATTCTTATATTTTGAAAACCACAAATATAAGTAAAAGGATAAATGTTATTAAATACTGAATTTTGTGTTTTTAAAAGTCTTCGTATAATATGTTTTTTCCTAACAATTTAAGACTTTTTATTCTTATGTTAAGAACTGCGATTTTTTTGGGATTAAGATTCTTAGTATTAATAATTTGGTCTTAAAATGGTCTTATTTTAAGAAAAAAAATAAGCAAGATTAATGTTCTTGATTTTAGAAGTTGATCTTTTTTGATCTAGAATTTGAATTATTTTACTATCCCTTAAAATTTTATATTTTTAATTTATGGTTCATTTTTGTTTTAAATATTTTAAAGTAAAAAACAATTATATAAAAAACTTACTTACTTTACTATCCCTAAAAAATTTTATTTTTTTCATTTATGATTTATTTTAACTTTTTAAAAGTAAGAAAAAAAATATAAAAAACTTACAATTTTTTTGAAGTGTATTTTGGCATAATAATGGGTAACTTTTAATATTTTGTGTTTCATTTAATAGTTTTAAATTTATATATTTATTTTATGGCATTTAATCGAACGATTTGAATACTGGGCAACTAACAGTCGAGCATCTCTAGTAAAGCGGTTTCCGCTTGCTTTAAATTGCATTGCATGGAATTTGGATTCAATTGAATTGTGGCTAACACACTTACTTCTTGGCCAGGAAATTTAATCTGACCATTATTGATCTTCAAGTATTCGCTTAACGTATTTCGACTCGTTCCCCTCTCTTCCTCCTTCTCTCTCTCTCTCACTCTCTCAGCGATGATGGCATCAATAACAGGGCTAAGTTGCCACCCACGTGAGTTGTTGGCCAGTTGTCAGTTGGCCAATTGGCAATTGCCAATTAGGCAAAAGCAACTCTTCGTTTCAAAAACTCGACTTGAAGTTGTTTTTTGCCTTGACTGGTTTTTGTTTTTTTGTAGGGTATACATTATAGATTTATTTAAATTATCAATTAATTTAAAAGTTTTTGAATTTTTTTTATTTAGTGAATTGAACTTTAAATTTCAATATTTTCTTATTAGTGATTAATTTTTAATCTAAATAAAAAAATTACAAAATATTTTTTTTAAATTAAATCTTTATCTATTATATATTCTAAAATTATTAAAGTAATTATGCTTATTTTATGTTTTTAAAATGAGGATTACTTTTCAATATTTTTCATTACGTTGAAAATTATCTTTAATTTATTGTCTTATGATTTGGAAAATGATTTAAATTTAATCATTTTTTTAATTTAGTAAAAAAATAATATGTTTATGTTTTTGTTTTTATGTAGGGTATACCTTATGGAGGTTATTATATTTATATATTAATTTGAATGTTTATGATTTTTTTTATTTAGTTTAATTTATTTTAATTTCCATATTTTCTAATTTCTTTAGTTTTGAGTACATATTAAAATATGAGTTGTCTTAAGATTTTTAAAAGATTTAAATTTAATAAAACTAATTGATTGATATAAAACTAAATGTTTTATTTCTAAATTTGCAACAAATATTTTGGAGGCAGTGAAAATTTAAATAAATATTTAAAGTAAATAATCAATAATTATTATTTCTGGTGGTAAATAAAAAAAATCTTGTACTTAAGAGCAGCATTATTATTTTTCATTACTTTAAATAATATCTTTAATTTTTAATATTTATTAAAATATGAGTTGTCTTTCGATCTTGAAAAAAGTGTTATTTCAATAAAATTATGTTTTTATTTAGTACAAAAAAATGTATTTATTAATTTATTGATAAAAATAAAAAATGTTTAACTTCATAACTTGTAACAACAAATTTGGAAAAAGATTAAAGTTAAATAAAATAAATTTCTTATTTAGAAAAAAATGGATATACTTATTAATTTATTGATAAAAATAAAAAAATTTTCTAATTTGTAACTGGCAACAAATAATTTTAAAAAACAATTAAAAATTTTTAAAATTATTTTTTTTCTGTAAAAAATTTCAAAATTATTGTAAAAATTAAAAAGGTAAAAATAAAATAAAATTATTTCTTTATTTAGTAAAGCAATTACTAATTTCTTGATAAAAATAAAACAATGTTTTATTTCGAAACTTGTAGCAAATAATTTTGAAAAAGAAAGAAAAACGGGTAAAATAAATAAAAAATGCTTAATTGTACATATAATTTGCATAAAATAATTTTAATACAGATTTCAATTTAATACAAAATTTTTTATTTAAAAAAAACAAAGGAAATAGTTATTAATTTATTGATAAAAATAAAATATGTTTTATTTTGTAACTGGCAACTAATAATTTTGCGGTAGTGAAAATTCTAAATAAATAAATAAAAAAATCTTTTACTTAAGCTTTATTATTTTTTATGATTTTATATTTGTATAAATATCTTTAATTTTTTACTTTAGCATATAAAATTGGTATATTTATTAGTTTATTGATACAAAAAAATTTTATATTTCTTAATGTGGATTATAAATATTAAATTTGTTTTTTTGTTTTTAGAAAGAAAAATGATATATTTATTTATTTATTAATAAAATACAAAAAATGATTAGTAAAAAAAGATTTTAATTTAATAACATTTTTTCTTAGTAAAAAAATCTAATTTATTAATTTATTGATAAAACTTGGAACTAATAAATAAACATCAATAAACAATTATTATGACTGGGAAAACATTGTAAAAAAAATCGTTTACTTAAGATAAGCTTAATAAAAAAAAAAATGTATTGACTATTTCCAGCTCTGTCTGCAAGGGTATTAAATATTCGGCATGCCAAAAATAATTTTTCTTTCTTGTTTTTTGTTGACTTATTTTATTAGCTTAATACAGGCAATTTTTGTTGTTTTCGTAGCTATGATATCATAGTTTCAACTCCAACGCAACGCCAACGCAGAAATTGTTTCAGTCTGCTGCAAGTCTACCCATAGTTCCAGTTCCAGTTCCAGTTCCCGTTCCCCTGCCAGTTCCAGTTCCTCTAAACGGCCTTGACTTTGGCCGCCTCCAGCTGCTTGGATTTAACTGCAATTAGATTTAATGGTATTTATTATTTATTTAAATGTCTATATCGATTATATTTCCGATTCGATAAAAATATTATATATATTTAATTTTTTTAGCAAATAAGTTTTTTTTATATTAGCGACAATTTAAATTATTAATTTTTACAAATTTCAATACTTATCAAAATGTAATTTTTTATTTATTTAAATGCTTATATCGATAGTAAATCCGATATGAAAAAAATATATTATTTTATTTTTTATTATTTAAATTTTTTGAAAAATAAATATTTTTATATGATCGACAATTTAAATTATTAATTTTTAAAAATTTCAATTCCAATAAAATATCGACATGGATTTGAATTTTACTACAATTAAAATTAATATTTTATTTTTATTTAAATACCTGCATCAATAATAATTCCGATTAAAAATAAAATTATTTTATCATAAGTTTTTTGATAAAGAAATATTTTTATATGATCGACAATTTAAATTATTAATTTTTAAAAATTTCAAAACCTTTAATATTTCGACATGGATTTAACTGCAATTAGAGTTGTTGGTTTTTTAATTCTAAAATATCTATTTCAATAATATTTCCGAAATGAAAAATAATATTAGTTTTACTTACAATTTTTAAAAAAGTAATATTTTTATATTATTGCAAATTAGAATTATTGATTTTTAAAAATTTCAATACCAATAATATTTTGATATAAAAAAATATTATCTTTTCCTGATATTTTTGACAAAAAATATATCAATCCTATCAATATCTAGTCGGGATGTAGATAAATTTAAAAATATTAATATAGATAGATAAATATAATATAGATTTGACTGATAGTTTTTGACAAAAAAAAATTAATTTATCGATAATATAGTTTATCAATTCGGGGTGTTGATAAATTTAAGAAAAGCAAAATCGATCATATTATTTCTTACTTGATATTGTTGACCAAAAATATCGATCCTATTAATATCTGGTAGGGGTGTTAATAATTTTAAAAATATTAATTAAATTCTATCATATTATTTTTTACTTTGATATTTTTGACAAAAACTATCTCTATTATCGATCATATTATTTTTTTAGTCGGAGTGTTGAAATTTTTTACTAATATCAATATTGATCAATAATATTAATTCACAATAATATCGATATTGTTATAATTGTCAGCAGAAATTATCGCTTATAAATTTATTATCGATAGAGAATATTGATCGATATATTAATATTTGAGAGATAAGCGAGAGAGATTTATTTATTTCATTATTAAATTATTTAGCGGCGACTAAAAGCAGTCGACAGATAGAAAAATAATTAATTAAATTGTAAATAAAATTATAAAATTAAAATGAAAAGTTAAAAAATTAAATTATATTATAATAAATTTTAATTTATAACTGAAAAAATAGAAAATAAATATATTCAAAAATGTAATAATAGAAAGAGAGAGATTGAGAGAGAGAGAGAGGGAGTGAGAGTGAGAGAGGAAGACTGAGAGAGAGGGAGAGAGAGATAGGGAGAGGGGATATACCTGTGATTAGAGTATCGGCATCAGTTGGGGCTGTGAGGAATTCCTCAGTGAATTCACCGGTGGATAGCACAGTGCCACGCCCACTCACCGCCTCTGTGCGTTGTTGTTGCACCTGTTTACGTAGTTTGCGAAGATAAGACGCCTTGTATTCGTCACTTGGCTTCCCACCCAGGCCATAACTGACCTCGAGCACTGTTAGCGGTATAACGGTCGAGGAGACGGCCACCAAATCTTCCGAAGAGAGTGTGAGAGGAGAGCAGCATGATTATTAATCATTGAAATGAAATAATTTACATATAATCATCGTTATGATATTGATATTTTTATTTATTTATTTATTTCTATATATTAAAATATTGTCAACGATAAATAAATTTAATCGATTTTAATTTTATATTATTAAAAATAAAGTCTTGAATATTATATTGATATTTATTTATTTATTTAAAATTTTTAAAATTTAAAATTTATATTAATTTGTTTCTATATATATATGTATTCTTAAGTAAGACTGAATTCAATTAATTTTAAATTTAAATTAATTATAAAAAATAAAATTTTGAATACTATATTGATATTAATATTTATTTATTATATCCTGTTTCAATATTTTTGTATTTCTACACATATATATATTTTAATGGTCAACTAATCAAATTGAATTAATTTTATATTCAAATAAAATATTAATAATTAATATTAATATAAAAAATCTTTTAAATTATATTGACTTTAGTATTTCTTTTTACTAAACCCTGTTTTATATTTATTTAATTATTTTTATATATTAATTTACTGTCAACTATGAGTAAATTCAATTAATTATAAATGTAAATTAAATATTGAAATAAAATCTGGAATATTATATTTATATTTATTTATTTTATTGTTTATTTCTATATATTTTTTTTATTGTCAATTAAGACTGAATTCAATTAATTTTATATTTAAATTAAATATTTAAAATAAAATCTTGAATATTATTTTAATATTTGTTTTTTATAATAATTTTATTACATATTTATTTTTTAATTTACTGTCAAATATATTGTTTTTATTTATATATTTATTTAATGTCAACTATAAAAAGGCGACTAAATTAAGTTAAGGTAAAAATACATAAAAAACATAAAAAAAAAAATTTGATAAATAAATTTACAAGGTATTCAAATTTATTTATTGCTTTTATTTCTTTTCAACTATGAATGAATTCAATTAATAAATAATTAGTAAAAAAATAATTAATTTTAAATTTATATTTAAAAAATTAAATTAGGTAATCAAATTTGTCAATTTATTGTTTTTTATTTATTTTTAACTTTGAGTGAATTCAATTAATAAATGTAAGAAGAAAATTAGATAACTTTAAATTTATATTATATATTAAAAATAAAATGTTAAATATTATATTGATATTTTAATTTATTTAATTTGTCATGTTTATACAATTATTTAATTACTTAAATATATTTTTATTTATTTTTAAATTTATTGCATATTTTTTATTATTTATTGTCCGCTAAGAGCAGTTGACTCAATTAATTTGTTAAGTCAGGTTACAAAATTAGAAACAAAAATGAATAAAACTTTAAGAAAAATTATAAAAATTGATTTACTGACTAAAATGCTGATAGTGAAATATTTAGGGAAATTAAATTAAAAAGTTTAAAGAAAAATGTACTGAAAATAAATAAATATGATGTCATAAATTTAGTACATCTCACCAGCTTCGAATTTCTCGTCAGGATTGCGCTTATATAACATGGGCGATGGCACTGAGCCTACGTAATCCAAGGTCATGGAGAGCACCAGAGTTGCCACAAGAGTTGCCACCACCACTCGATTCATTTTGTATTAATTTACTTTGATTTCAAACACGTCTACACTGCCAAAGACTTGAGCACCAACTAAATGCGAACTGTGGCCAACGAATTTTTTTTGATTTTTTGATTTTTGCGCAGGCGTGACGTCGACAGAATTAACAGAGTTGTCACCTTTTGTTTGTATTAATTACGTGCAAACTCAATTTATAATTAAATTTGGCATTTTAATAAAATATTTTATTAATATTTAATAGCAAAGATTAATTAATTTGACTTTTACAAATTTTCTGGCATTAAAAATTGAAAGTTAGAGACCAAACAATTTTCTTAATCTTAGTAACCGATAGCCGATATTTCTAGATGTGCTATCGCTATGAAACTTTCACCAAAAATCTAGAAAAATATTATAAATATAAAAAAAAAATGGCCAGATCGTACCACTATATCCTATAGCTTTTATAGAAACGATAGATCAAAAATGAAGTTGTAGTATGAAAAACTTCTTGGTTTTTTGAGATATCTTAACCAATCTCACGAAATTTACATCTAGGCTGTTACTATACATCCTGATCAAATTTTGTTCAAATCGGACCACTATATCATATAACTGCCATAGAGATGTTCAGTCGAAAATCAAAAAGTTTTTTGTTTTTTGAGATATGATAACGAATTTTAATTTATTAAATGTGGTTAAAGTTAACAAATAAATAACAAGATTTGTTGCATTATATAATATAAATATTTATTCAAGTGAGTACGTATAAGCAAGACAACACGAAAAATGCTTGGTGGAATAATACGAATAACACAGAGAGGGGCAAAAAGTAAAAATGTTCATCAAATTTTAATTTTGTTTCAAAATTAGAGCAAAAATTAGCAAAGATTTGAATCGCGCGCCAACTCCCACTTTAAAAAATATGACTTTCAAAATAGGGGTAGTTTTGCAACAGATAGCTTTCTGCTCAAGTGTTAGTTGTTTCAATCAGCTTGCTGTCACGCACAGCTGAGGCCAGAGTTGCTTGCGTAACTATCGATTACCGCTCAGCACTGCAAATGTGTTAAGTCGCATTGTTGCCATTATATAACAAGTGAATTAAAATATTTCATTAATAAATAAAATATCGCTTTATCGACTTTGAGCACTTTAGTAAACTATTGAATTGTTGGCAGTCTTGCACCAGACAGCTTGCTGACATGCACAGCTTGAAGCCAGTGCTGCTCACGTAAATATCGATAGTGCATTGCTCATTCGCTCAATTATATCGCACTGTTGCACTGCTGCATATATATCGAGCAATCGGTCCGACCTCCACAATCTATCGGTTTTGGCAGTGTTTTGTTTTTTAATGTTCAATGAAAAGTAAATTCGCCATCATCAATTGCAAATGGAACGGTGACATAAATGAATTGCACAGAATAAAACGTGGCTGAGTAAAGCAGAACAAAGTAGAATAGTGCAGAACGAGAGAGAGAGCAAGATTGCAATATCAAATTTGCAATAATTTATTAAGGTGCAAGCAACAAAGAAGCGAAGAAGTAATAAGAACGAAGAAAGAAGGAGAAGCATGAGCTGAAAACTGGACAAACAAACACACTCACACACAGAAACACACACACACACACGTACGCACTCACTCGCACACAAACAGCAGCAGCAAAGATAGATTATTTCAAGGCAACGCTGCGCGCAACGCAAAGGGAACACAAAACTTCAAATAAGGTGACAATTGCGACAGAAGCAGCGGCAGCAGCAGCGACAGCGACGCAGACGACGACGACAATAATAACGACGTGATAGAAAGAATCTAATTGGTCAGCAAGCACGTGTATATGTATATATGTATGTGCACATGTATGTGTACAATATATGCAAGTGTATTTGTTGTATGCTAACTGGGAAGCAGCACCAACAACAATAACAAAAGCAGAGAAAGAGGAAGAAGAGGAGAAGAGACGACGCGCAAATGTGAATGTGAAGGCGAATGCAATTGCAATAAATAAATAATAATAATAACAACAACAACTCGGCAGCATTGTCATCTCATCCTTATCTTAATCTTTGCAAGAACAACAACAACATAGAGAGAGAGAGAAAGATACCAATACAAATACAAACATAACAAACAACAACAACAATATGAGCACAGTGTTTATTAACTCACGCAAGAGCCCAAATGCAGTGCTTAAAAAACAAGGCACTGACCAATGGGTCAAACTAAATGTGGGTGGCACCTACTTTCTAACAACAAAAACAACGCTCTCCCGTGACCCCAATTCATTTCTCTCGCGTCTTATACAAGAAGACTGTGATTTGATATCAGATCGGGTAAGTTGCACACACACACATACAGTTGGTCAAGCAAGTGTGTTGACAAACATCAAAATTCACAAAATATTTAATTTCAATGAATATTTTTTTTTATAAATTAAATTGTTCTAAGAACGGAAATAATAAAATAAGTACTTAAAAACAAAATTCATAATAAAAGTATATACAAATATATATTTTTTGTTAGTTTTGATTTGTTGATTTTGTCAAAACACTATCTTAACTAACTGTATATATTACTGCAAATACAAATACAAATGCCAATACAGTGGCTCCCAACTTAATTGATCCACTACTCATATTAGTTGTAAAAAATTTGACAATAAAAAATTATCAAAAATTAAAAAATATTACAAATTTTGTATATAAATCTGAATTAAACACACATACAGTTAGTCAAGCAAGTGTGTTGACAAACATCAAAATTCACAAATTAATTTTTTTACGTTTAAAAGTTATAATTTTTTAACATTTTTTTTAACTTGTTCTAAGAACCATAGAAAGGAATAATTAAATAAGTGTAGGATTAAGGTTTATATTTAAATAATATTAACCATCCTACATTGTATTCGTCCCGAATACGTCAACATCTTCATCATCCTCGAATACGTCATCATCTTCATCATCATAAACACCATCAATATCATCCTCGATATCACCAACATCATAAACATCGAACTCAGTCTAAATTATTCAATACAGCTCTAAAAAATATATTTAAAAAGTAAAGCAGTAAAATATTAATAAAAATGAGTTCAGAAAAATATTGACATCACAAATCGTACGCAATTAAAAAAATATTTTATACCTGGACTATCGAAAACTATGGACTTACCTTATCGGAATTCATATGGTGCGAATCGATTCAACCCATTCTTAAGTAAACAGTGAGACACAATCATAATACACTGTAAAGTCACTTTGATAGGAAAATGTATCGACAAAATTGGACCAATCGGATATTTAATCACAGTTCCCAATTCTAAGTTAGTTTACTTAACTCATCACAACCGACGGTCATAAGATACAAGTTCATAAAAACATATTAGCAAATTTGGGTAATTTTAGTAAATTTATTATTTCTCACACTGAAGTGAATAAAAAACCCTTGATCAGAGCTGTATAATATAATGTTTGTAGTGTGTCTCATGTGTTTTTGGGGATGACATGAATATTATTGCGAACCCGTTCCCACATAATTAATAATATAAAAATTCCTAAAAAAATATACATTTTGTGCAAGTGAAATCGTGAAAATATTTGATATTGTCAAAACATTTGTATTCTATTCACAAAATATAAAATTCCTAAATTGTTTTTAAAACACTACTATTACTATTTTCGAGCTCTTGACATTTTATGTATGTGAATTTCATTTTTATTAAAAAAAATTTATTTTTGTAGCAAATGATCTTATTATTGAAAAGTGTTTTATTCAGACTTAAGTTTGCCCGATTTCCGGGCGAAATAAAATAAAAACAGTTTAAGGATATTCACTTCCGGAAAATCTTGCTAAAATGAAAACCTGAAGAGGCTTGAATACAAAATGTTTTAAGAGTTAAAATATGAATTTTCAAATATTAGAGGTGTGAAAGTACATTTTTGACTCACTGTATGTCTGTTTGGCTTGGTAGTACGTACATATTTATAGCGGACATTGCGCCCATAGCTGCCAGCTATATAATTGTAATTAAACGATAATCAAAAACTCAGCACCGAAAATTGCAAGTCAATGTGCACACATAAACACACACACACAAACACACACACACATACACATACCAATGCAGGTCATTTCGAGAACAATTACTACGCCCCCGCCCCCACCCCCAAATATACATAGGCAAGAGCAGTAGCAGAAGAAGGAGAAGAAGAGGAAGAAGAGGAAGCAGCAGCAGCAGCAGCTCTCAGGGTCGTCCCAAAGTGCATTTAACGTCGATGCAGACGTCGACGTCGACGTCAGCGTCGCACAGTGGGCTGCATAGGTTGCGTTACCCTCTAGTACGGCTCACTGGTGATTGATTGGTGGTTACCACTCACCACCATAGCTTATCCGTCAAATTACCTCATTGGTGAATTTAATATGGGGATGTCATTGCCGCGATTGCAACTTAATAAAATCGAAATGCATCAAAAAAATTTAAGAAAAACAGCCCATTTTATTAAAAAGTTCCAATTTCATACATTTTTTAAAATTTTTTTTTAAATTTTGAACATATTTTTTAAATTTTTAACATTTTTTTCAAATTTTTTTAACATAATTTTAAGATAACAAATTTCCAAATTTAATTATTCCAAAAATTATAATGCTAATTAAATTGCGATTTCACTAGAATTATTCAATGCCAAAAAAAATAGTTTAATTACTTTACCGATCTCATGCCACTTTACAATAACAAAATACATTCCTCGTCTCGACTCTTACTCTGCTCAATCCGTTAGCTTTGAACAGACTCTCATAAAAACAAACAAAAACCACATAGCAAATTCTCGAGCCATAAAAGTGTTCATTTTGCTTTAATTTATGACTTCAGAAGTTGTGTTTGTTGTTGTCGTGCTCGATTGAAAATTTCGTGCATTGGTTTAGCTAATCTTTATTATTGGTAGCGAAAATATTTAGATCTAAATTAAATTCGAAATAATTAAAAAAGAATTTTTGTTCAAACCAAAAAAGAGTCAATTCCAATAAAAAAGTGACATCAGTTTTAACGCAAAAACGCCAAGTGTGACCACCGTGCTCGACACCTTCTGCATTACCAATCACCAGTGAATTCACCAACATATCAGTAATCAGTGAACCAAAAAAAAACTTTTTAATGAAGTAAAAGTCTAGTGACGAACCCTTTCCATGCCCCAAAATATCTTATATCCAATTTTGTGACGAACAATATTTAATTTAATATATAAATTATTAAAAAAAAAGTTTAGATATAAAGAATTGTTACCTATTTGCGCATTGTGCCGAATGCCAAACTTTTTTTTTAATAATTTATATATCAAGTTTGAAGCAAGAAAAAAAAAAAAAAACATTTTTTTTCCTGTATTGTATTGTATTACCTGTGCATTTCACAGAAAAAGTTTAAGGGTACGCTCTCAAAAATACCTTTCCATTGATTTATATAACACATCCGTAGCTTCTGTATTTTGGCGGGTTTTTACGCTTTCCCGCTATCTTGGCGTGTTTTTCAAAAAGTCGTAGAACAAAACATTTCTAGATTTCCGATAATAATTCCTCATTAAAAAATTTGAGCTTTTTCAACGCTTTTTCAACTAAATTTTCCATTCTTCCTGTATAATATTGTTAGTCACTTTTGCACACTACGTGGTGCTTTCGTCACTAACGCGGAATGCCGTCCGCAGTGATATTCGTTGCTGAATTTACTGCTAAGTTTTGCATGGTGAAATCAGCAACAAAACTTTTTGACTGCTACCAGCTGTACTAGAGGGATGTTTATATATACATACATACAAACAGACACACACACAGACACATCTGTAATTGTTGTTGTAACCAAAACTAGTTTAATGTCACATTTGGATGATTCTTTGCTTTTGTTTTATTCGTTTGCTGTTGTTGTTGTTGTTGAGTCCTTGGCGGTCTCTTGTTGTTGTTGTTACTTTTTCTGTCTATGTGTGACGGGGAGGGAGTGGGGGGGGGGGTTGATAGATATAACAACAAACATTAAAAACATTTTTGTATAGCGCAATAAATTTGAACCAAAATTCTCATAATAAATATCGCATGTGTGATGTATGGGATAAACAAGTGTACATACACTTAGTCAAGTAATTGTTCTGACAAAATGCAAAATAAAGAGTACTTATTTTCTTGATTTATATACATTTTATATATATTTTATTCAAATCTATTTAATTCTAACTGCTTTAGAAAAGGTATAATTAATTAATTATCAGATTCACTCAGCTTAAATATTTTGAAAAATAATTCAGCAATAAGTGAATTATTATTTAATGAATATACTTTTTCTTTAACTGAATATTCTGAAATTTTTATCCACATTTTTTTGGAATTTCATTAAAATTAATGTTGGCTCATATTTTTGTTTGAATTAAATTTGAGTATATTTCTTAATTTTTAATTTTAATTAATAATATTAAAAAAAAAAGTTTATGAAAATCAACAACAAAACATATATTATAAATTTTTCAAACTCGTATTTTATTTTGCCACAAAAAAACTTGTCATGCTTAAAAAATATTTGTTTATTTCTTAGGTGATCAAATGTTTTTGAATTAAACTATTTTTAAAAATAAATAAACAGTTCTTAGAACAAGTCAATAAAAAAGAAAAATAATTTTCATTTTTAAAAACAAGTTAGAAAATATAAAAATAATTTTCATGGTTTTTAACTATTTTAAAAATAAATAAATGGTTTTTAGAACAGGTTGAAAAAAGAAAATAATTATTCATTGAATTTAACTATTTTAAAAAAATATATTTTGTGAATTTTGAATATTTTTCAAACACTTTCTTGACTAACTGTATGTTCTTTTGTTTCTTTGTCAAAACAATTACTTGACTTGGTGTATGTATATTTGGCATTTCTCATTGGCCGCTTTTATAAACAACAAATCGAGAAACGAACTTGGCCAATAAATGTTGTTAGCGTCGATAGCGATTTCGATTTCAATTGTGAATTGTGATTGTGAATTGTAATTGAGGAATTGCGATTGCAATGCACAAATAGTTTCATTTAAAAACTTTGCATGTTTTTTTTGTTTTGTTAGTCACTTTTTTTCCCCTCCTTTCTTTGTGTTTTTTATATTGATTAAATTCTTTTGTGGGCAGATAGATAAACAATGGGAGTGTGAGGCGATGTGGGTCGTGTGCTTTCAATTTTGGCTGCTTAAATTGTTTAAAAGCCAAAACAACAATTAAAGTCGAGCTGCTCGACTGCTAGTTGCCCAGTAGTTAAATCACCACAAAAGGAAAACATATATTAATAAAATAAAAATAAATATATATATAATAATAATTAAATTATTAAAAAAGGAAAAAAGGAAAAAGATAAAAAACACTTCTTGGAATTTATTTTATTTATTTATTTATACACGACAAAAAGTAGTTGGCAAAAGAAAATTATGTGTTAAGCCAAATTAAAATAAATATTAAACTAAAAATTATATTACAAATAAGTTAAATTAATTAAACTAAATTAATAATAAAATTTAGGTATAAAAAAGTATAATTGATCCAAAATTTGTTGCAATGATTAGGAAAACGAGAAACTCAATTAGATTAATAGATTAATATAAAAATATTAAATAATTAAACAAAAAATAAACACGATGGATCTCAGATCAGAACTATCGGAATCGTATTAATTTCTATCAAATTAAATTTTCTCATCACTTTTTTAAAATTTAGTATTGTTTTATCAAATAAACCATGAAAATAATATATTTATTTATTTTATCTAACATCCACTAAAAGCAGTTTCCACAACATTTTCAAAAATTAAAATAGGGTTGTAAATTTTATTTTAATTAAACAGATAAATTTAAACATAAAATAATTGAATGAAAGAAA
Organism: Drosophila kuntzei; assembly: GCA_035042165.1. NCBI lineage: Eukaryota > Metazoa > Arthropoda > Insecta > Diptera > Drosophilidae > Drosophila > Drosophila kuntzei. The sequence continues at coordinate 353,229 of JAWNLU010001233.1, read as the reverse complement.
ACAAATTTTTATGGCAATATTTATTTAACAACTTATATTAGTTACGGTCCCTGTGAAAAACCGGAAACAGGCCGTCGAGAATATTCATTTATTGTCTCGAAACGGACACAACATGACAAAGTCCCATTTATTAGAATATATTGTAATGTGAACATGATAGATACATTTGTATTTACACAATTGTGCATTGTGATTTTGTGATTGACTAATTGAATTTCCCCTCTCTTTTTCTTTTCGATGATTGACAGGATGAAACTGGCGCATATTTAATTGACAGGGATCCAAAGTATTTTGCGCCCGTTCTCAACTATTTGCGACATGGCAAACTTGTCCTGGACGGCGTTTCTGAGGAGGGTGTCCTGGAGGAGGCCGAGTTTTATAATGTTACACAAATGATAGCCTTGCTCAAGGAGTGCATCAGTCACAGAGATCAGGTGAGTTCGATGCTACAAATCGTATATAATATAATGCATCCTTATAATGTTATTCTCTCTTTATTTATTCAGAGACCACATGCGGACAAGAAGCGTGTCTATCGTGTCCTGCAATGCCGCGAGCAAGAGCTCACACAGGTAATATCCTCATTCCGGCTTTTTTTCAAATCCGTACCATTTGAAAAATTTGAGAAATAATGCTAAAAATGCCAAAATTTCCAAAAAAAAAAAATTGAGCATTTTACCAGAAAAATCTAATCAAAAAATGAGAGTCAAAACATTATAAATACAAATGTAATTTAGAAATTATAACTAGGAAAAACGTTGAGAAATAATACTAAAAATAAATATTTTTATATTTAGGAGCACAAGACTAGAAAACAAGTAAAGCTGGGTATCCAGCACTACGGAAAATAAAAATTCCTGTCAAACTTCATATAAAAAAAACAAAGCCAGGAATTTTTAGTTTACGTTTTCATTGCTTGTGTATCCAGCAACTCCAACGAAATCCACAAATATGTATCGATAGCGTGTGTGGACTGAGGAACAACTGACACACAGCTCAGGAATATATAGTTTACAATTATTTTGGAAGCGAATTGTTAACAAGTCAGATATGAAGCCAAAACTGAGTGCAAAACCAGAAAAAAAGGTGGAAATTACAAATCTTCTATACATGAAGGTGCATCAGCATGGAAATAATAAATAAATAAATATGGAAATAAACCAGCAGATTGATTTTGCCAAAGTACTGACCCGGCTTCAGAGCTCACATAGTCTTTTACATTGTTTCTTAAAAATTTGGGGTAATCCTGTACCGACCACGAAAGGCTTCAGCATCAGTATCTGTTGAACTCTCAATTTCAACCGTGCCGCGATATTCCCTTAGGCATACTCGCATATATGTTAAATATCCAGATAGTAAGAGTTCACCCAACATTTGTAGCGCCTCCGTTTACGCTTTACCTCCTCCTTTTTTTTGCAGCAATATATGCCGCCACCAAAACAATCAGTTTATCGTTAGATTTTAATTTGAAATTTAACAATTGACACTGTTTACAAAGAACAGAGTTACGTTCCACACAAACGAAATAACTAGCATATTCCTGTCAGGAATTTTCCGCAGTGCTGGAGATAGGCCTTAATATGTTTCGAATGAATATTAAAATTTATTTCGATATTTATTGAATTTCAGATGATCTCAACGCTGTCGGATGGTTGGCGTTTCGAGCAGTTGATAACAGTTGGCATGCAATACTCAAACTATGGTCCATTCGAGAACAACGAGTTCCTGTGCGTCGTGTCCAAGGAATGCGGATCAACAGCTGGACGGGAACTGGAACTAAATGATCGCGCCAAGGTTCTGCAGCAGAAAGGATCGCGAATGTAAGAGCATGAAAGCAGTGAAAATCACATTTATCTATCTCTCTTTATCACAATGGAGTGGAGGGTTATAATCTCTATCTCTATCTCTGTCTGTTGTGGGTTGGGGCATTAACATATTTAATCGATGTGCACTTGATGTGATTATGCCATTTTCCATTTGCCATGACATTGATATTAATTAGCAAGTCATTAATTGGCTGATAAGCTGATAAGTCGCTTTATCGATTAATTAGCCCACTGTAATCAGGCCATTTGAATTAAGTGTGTTTTGCCCACCGTCAGATTGTCATATCGATAAATGCATAGATACTCAAATATATGATAATAATTAACGCACAATTACATCCGAAGAGATGCATTGACAATTTGTCAATTTATCAATTGTTCATAGATATAAGTCCACTTTCTAAATATAATTGTCATATTCTAAACAATATATTCTGGTGTGTTCTACAAATCTACAATTCAAAATTCAAGGTGTTTCTTAAATCAAGCAAATAAATTTTTTAAATGGCAAAAAAAAACTGAAGAGATTTAATAAGATGTAAATTTTATTAAATTGAACTAAATTATTTTTTAATTGAACGAAAAAGCATTAAATAAATTTTGATTGAATTTTTTGAATTAAATGAAACATATAAACCAGGCAATTAAATTTTTTAAATGTCAAAAAAAAACTCTTGAGAGATTTAATAAGATGTAAATTTTATTAAATTTAACTAAATTATTTTTTTAATTGAACAAAAAAGGCTTGAAATAAATTGTAATTGCTTTTTTTATCTTAATAAAACATATAAACCAAGCAGTAACATTTATTAAATGTTAAAAACAACTTGAGAGATTTGATAAGTTATAAATTTTATTGAATTAAATTAAATTAATTTTTAAATTGAACAAAAAAGCATCAAATAAATTTTGATTGAATTTTTGAATTTTAAATAAAATTTTATAAATGTCAAAAAAAAACTCTTGAGAGATTTGACAAGTTGTAAATTTTATTGAATTCAAATTAAATTATATTTTAAATTAAACAAAAAAGCATTAAAAAAATTTTTGTATTGCATTTATTTAATTAAATAAAAATATAAACCAAGCAATAAAATTTTTGAAATTACTTGAGAGAATTAACAAGTTGCCAATTTTATTGAATTAAATTACATTATTTTTAAATTGCACAAATAGAATTTGTTAATTACATAAAACATATAAAATATTTAATATTATTTGACAAGATGTAAATTTTATTCAATTAAATTAAATTAATTTTTGATTGAATTGGTTAATTGTATAAGAATTCAATAAAATTTACATATTAATAATTTTAAGGCAGTCGATTTTTGTGACATTAAAAATATGTTTGAAAATATGAAATCTCTAACATTTAACATTTTTAAAGATTTGTGGAACACACCGGATTATTTTAAATCCGCTTTCGACACTTTGAAAATGTAAAGTAAATTCGTGTTTATTAAAATGAGAGATTTAAAAAACCGCCTTGCTTAATACACTTCTATCAGTTTTAACATATTTAAATACGCATAATTTACAATCAAAAGAGTACGAAATACAAAATAGAATTAACATCAGTTTTGTACTTTTGTACCCAACACAAATTGATGAAATCAAATCATATATATATACATTCATGCTTATATAAATACTTACTATATATATTGCATAATTTGTTAAAAACTTTATTATTTAATTGCCTATTAATTGAAATTATTTCACTATTTTTCTTTTTCTCTCTCTCTCTCTCTCTCTCTATTTCTCTCTTTCTTTGTCTAATTGCAGTCTTGGAATTTAAAAAGCCCCCCAAAAATGTAAAAGTAATTCCCATCATAAAAAACATCATGTTGAAAATACGAGTAACACAGCACAACAACAACAACAACAACCACAACAACAACAACAACCAAAAGCAAGCACAACAACAACAAGAAAATTTAAAAGAATACAATAACAATATTTATAGCTACAATAACAATAATTATTAACTAAGCCTAAAGTGATCTGAGCCTTATTTTAATGCCAGCGCTGTTTTCAATTTAAACAAAAGCAAACTGAAAATGATAATGAAAATGAAAATTATGGAAATTTCGAAAGCATTAAAATATACAGTCAATCAGTTAATCATTCACATCAATCACATGTTTTTTAATAATCATTTTCACAGCAAATTCTTTCATAATAATTTCCACTTCATTTGGAAAAGATTATAGAAAATATGTCATAAATATCGCAAGTATTAGATATCCACCAAGCCCAATTAAAAGTTATTTTTATCACGATATTTACTATTCGATTGATTGCAAGTGAATGCTTTTGAGTATATTCACAAATCTAGGCATCACTATTCAAAGTTTGAATTAAAAATATGTATCTGTTTTTCCATTTCTATTATAAATATTAATTTTTAACTCTTACTTGTGATCCAAGTTACAAATATGATGAAAAAATAATTTTAATTAAAATTTTATTTAAAAATTGTATGCAAAATAAGCCAAAAAAAATGAATCAAGTAAAATTCTTGATATTTTTGGTGTTTTTCAATTTTTAAATTTCATTAATAAAAATTGAGAATAAGACTTATGCCATGATTTTTAAATAAAAATTAATTTTCAATTATTATTTCTCTTTTGTTTTATTTAGATCAAAAAGTAAGAGTTTATTTTTAATATTTTTATTGATTAACAATTAATTTTTAATTTACAAATTGTAAATCCTTAGAGACTTATTCACAAGAAGAATTAGAAAACTCGCTTGAAACAGAACACTGCGCTCTTCAAACGATTCACACACAATAAATAAATATTTAGTATATACTAAGTTTAGTTATGCGATATACTTTGATGTATTTCTCTTCTGTTGGCTTCCCATTTTGCCTTCCGCATTTGAAGAGTGCGTTATTACGCTTAATAAATTTGTTGAATCGATGAAGTTGAAGAATTATGAAGCACATGCATTAAATATGGATCAAGCACCAAAAACACCGCCAACATTGCTTAGGCTAAAGATAAATAAATAAAAATGAAACAACAAAAACAAACAACAACAACAACAACAACATTAACTTTAATAATCTAATATTTATGTACATGTATATCCGACAATTAAACTAAGCCGAAAATCATAGCAAAAAGGCACCTAGAAGATGCATTAATGCTTAGACAAACTAAAAAACATACATTCAAAAATTAAATAATGTGAAATAAAAAACAACAGCAAAAACTATAACACGAATTATGTAGAATTATTCAATAATTATTTCCGTAATTTGACAATCAGTGTTGCCAGTATTTTGACAGTTGAAATATTTGTAAAATTCAAATAAAAGTAGAAAAACAAAATGCTAAACAACTTTTAAAAATTTGAAAATATGCTAAAAATATCATTAAATAAACTAAATTGGCAACACTGTGAAAATGAAGATACAAACTTTTCAATTTCCCAATTGTTTTCATAATTTTTGAAATGTTGATGAATCATACAACACTTTAATTTGAATTATTTCAGAATTTAAAAGTCAGAAAAGCGCACAAAATATTCAAATTTTCTTCATTAATATTTGTATGTTTTACATTAATTTTGAGTAATATTTTTACAGTACTTAAAAGTCATTAAAAAATCTGAAATCTGAATTTATAATTAAACATGTTATACAACTTTTTTTTCCATACTTTAATTAATTAAATTTATGCTAAATTGTTAACTGATCTGAATGAAAAGAGTTTTACCAAATTTGCGAATTAATTATTGAATAAATCTATAGTTTTTGTAAGATTTATAATTGTACTTTTAGCTGTTTAGCTGATTTTATTGTGCTTACAATAATAATAAAGTAAAATATAAATAAAAATAAAAATAAATAAAGACGAAGACACATTTAAGCTCATCTGAAAAACTCTGCATATATTTATAAACATATAAATAATAGTAATAATATGTGTACATATATATTATTATTGTTATACACAATGCAATAATATACATATATATATATATATATATTGAGGATTGTAGGTAGACAGTCGTAGTCCTTATTTTAATTGCGATTTTAATTAGAAGCGTGAATTTCGATTTGATCAAAAGAAAAGGAAGACAAATTTGTAATTAATTTTATTGACTATCAGGACAAACAGATATCGAGATCATTTAATTATATACACACACATATGTCTATATACTTATGTATATATATGTATATACTTAAATTGTTAATTATCCAAATTTATATTTTATTCGCAAAAAAAAAGCATTGTTATATTTATTACTAATTAATTACATTTCGTTTTCCGTTTCCGACTTTTGAAAAGGGAGAAGAAAACAATGGAATCGGAATAAATTAAATTCACAGCATTAAGTTTGAGCTGCATTTATGTCTGATAATTAATAATACTTGTAACAAAGAAAACAAAATTATGCAAATGGTAAATAATTATAATAATTATGCGTGTATTACTACCTTGAGCTTTATTTAAACGAAAACATACAAAAACATACAAAATTATATTGCAAATGCAAATCAAAGAAAATTAACAAAAAAAAAAAAGTGAAGAAAAATTTTAAATCACGACTGAATTTATGTGAAATTGCACTAGAAAAAAAAAAGAAAAGTATAATGATGAAAAGAGCTGCAAATAAACTGAAAGAAATGAGAATTTTGAAATGAAATGAAATGAAATGAAGTTTAAGCTAGAGTTACACACCATATTAATTCTATATATGTATATAATTTTAAAAGTAAACTAATTTATACACAAGAAAAACAAAACAAAAACAACAAAAAAAAAATAACGAAATGAATAACAATTTGAATAACGAATCAAAATGTCGCCACCTAAGTACTCGTATTACCCATTTTGTATCCAATTTTGAATTATTTTTTTTAGAATAATGCTTACAATTATTATTATTATTATTATTTTTTTTTTGAGCATGAATATAATCTTTACATTAGCTTGTAATTACAAATACAGAAAATATGATATATGTACATGTTTCCAAAATAATAATAATAATGATGAAATTGAGCGACAACAGATGCACAGCATATATATATATATATATATAGAGATATATAGATATATATTTACTATATATATATATATCCTAGCAATGTCCTGTGGACACCAGATGAGTACTCACAAGACGGCACTTTTAACCACAAGTTGGAAATACTCGTTAACTCGGGTTTGAATATATTCACTTGCGCAAATAATATTCATATACATATAGAGTTGACATTCTCACACACATAGATACTACCTACAATACTTACATATGCTACATAAATCGATAACGATATCGATAACATCAATGTGCTTGAAATTAACTCGCAGAACATATTGTATATTTAAAAATAAAATAATAAATCAAATAAAAGATCCCTTTTCTAAAAAAAAACAAGAAATCAATTTTCGTGTTTTATTACATTAAAATTATATCTTATTTATTTCATTTGTTTAACATTATGTATATTATTTATTTCAAATATATTTATTATATTATATATTTAAAAATTAACTAACAAATCAAATAAAAGATCCCTTTTCTAAAAAAAAAAACAAGAAACCAAATTTCGTGTTTTATTACATTCAAATTATATTTTATTTATTTCATTTGTTTAACACTATGTATATTATATATTTCAAATATATTTATTATTTTATATATTTAAAAATAAAATAATAAATCAAATAAAAGATCCCTTTTCTAAAAAAAAAAACAAGAAACCAAATTTCGTGTTTTATTACATTCAAATTATATTTTATTTATTTCATTTGTTTAACACTATGTATATTATATATTTCAAATATATTTATTAAATTATATATTTAAAAATTAACTAACAAATCAAATAAAAGATACCTTTTCTAAAAAAACAAGAAACCAAATTATATTTATCAAATTATATTTTATTTATTTTATCCGTTAAACACTTTATGTACCATATTTTTTATATATTTAAAATAAAATAATAAATCAATAAAAGATTTCTTTTCGAAAATTTCGTGTTTTATTGCAATCAAAATATTCTTTTTATTTATTTTATCCGCTTATCTGTTTAACACTATGTATATTAAATATTTCAAAATATTTATTATTTTATATATATTGTATATTTAAAAATAAAATAATAAATCAAATAAAAGATCCCTTTTCGAAAAAAAAACAAGAAAACAAATTTCGTGTTTTATTACATTAAAATTATATCTTATTTATTTTATCCGGTAAACAGATAACACTTTATGTACCATATATTTTATATATTTAAAAATAAAATAATAAATCAATCAAAGATTTACTTTCTAAATAAAAAGAAACGAAATTTCGTGCTTTATTGCAATCAAATTATTTTTGTTTATATATTTTATTGGAGTTTTGGTCCGATAGCTGAATTATTTAACCACTGTTTAACCCTTTATGTACCAACTCCTTGTGTTTTTCTGTATTTTACAGGGTCCTTTAAAAAGACAATAAATATGTTAAATATCTGGTGCTTTATGTATGTATATTTTTAAACTCAAGTTTTTACCTTTTTTTTAACATCTTGGGTTATAAAAAGTTTAAATCAATACTTTAATTCTTATTCTGGGACTTTTATTTTTTTTTTTGGTAAAAAGCATTTCAAAATGGTGAAGAATTTTGACTTGTAATAGTTTTGACAATTATAGTATGTTAAATGGGTCTCACGGACTCTAAACTGATATAACTTTGTGAAAAGTCAACCGATTTCCCAATCCCAGCAACAAATGTTGGATCGCTTTAATTAAAATCTATGTGAATAACCCCAGACCTAATTATAGATGAGACAATTTCATCGTGCAATAAGACGGCGTTTTGTAAAATTCCACCTGCAAGTTTGTTTACCTGAGGTCAGAGGTCATGAAATTGCTTTGTATCTTTTTTGTTTCTTCAGATATTTTAACCAAACATACAGATTAAACTCTGTAAACCGAAATAACCGTTTAGTAACCGATTCATTTATAAGGGTTAATTTCGGTTACTGAGCTACTTTGATAGCTTTGAACTGCCATTACTTTGTCAAAACTCAATCAATTTTCATGCGGAATGTAAATTTGATCATGATTTTACCACCAAGTTCGTTCTGCATTTAAATTCTGTTCATTTTCAAATATTTTTGAAAATCGAATTTTTTCGAATTTTTTACAGTGTTACCCCTTTCTCTTTTTTGATTTTTTCGAAAAAATTCGAATTTCAAAAATCAATAAAATTGAAATGCAGAACGAATTTAGAGGTAAAATCACGCACAAATTTACCTGGCATATGATAATTGTTTGAGTTTTGACAAAGTTATGGCAATTCGAAGTTATTAAGAATCTGTAAAATCAAAATAATCGAAATTTTCAAATCAATTGAATCAAATTTATATGAGATCAAATTATAATAGAATCGACATTACACTGGATCATTCCAGTAACCAGCTTACATTATTTTCCAGGCTAAAAAGAGCATCAAGTCTTTTTTTATGTAAAACAATGAATAACGCTTCTTATTTTGATCAAGCGAAAACATTATTTTTATTTTATTTTGTGAACCGAAACAATTCCGATATTTTTAATCCGAATCTTACAAAAAACCGATAAACGTTACGAAACCGATACTCCAAGATTTTGCATAACCGATAACAGAAAACCTTAATTCGAGCATAACCGAAACCGTAACTGAAACCGATATTCGTTTCGGTTTTAATGCCTGTTTTTAAGTTTCGAAAATACTTAATTCGAGTTCACTTGACCTGAATTTTACTACGGAATTTTTCTCTCTGTGTAGACAATGGGTTAATCGGGGGTTGCTTTAGGCCACATATCGATTGGCGGCATCCATAAATCGCCGGAGACGTTGACGATGCGGCGCCGCGGCGCAAAGTTCGAGGATGAAGACGAGGCAGGCGATGAACTGGAGGATGGCAAAGGAGCCAAAGATGCCGGCGAGGAGCCACAAAGTGAGCTTGGTGGGATCACGGTCCCGATCCCGACCCCGTTTCCGTCTCCCGGCGACGGCCATGTGCTCAATCCTGTCCAGATACATGCGTCGGAAACGATGAACCAATCCGGCGGACATCATATTGATGAGGAGTTTATTAATCCTCTGCTTGAGATACGAATGCTGGCGCATGAAGATGGTGAGGGGAGCGGTGAGCAGAGGATCGGGTAGCACCGAAAGACGGGGTTTATTTGGACCGGAATCGACATCAAAACGATCCACAGTGGGCTGAAGAATCGGCACCACAATTCGCACCGCATCATTCTGATCATCACGCAACGATTCCAACGATTTATAAAGAGTGGGTAAAATTAATATCCGATTTCGGGGTAATAGATCCCTAAAGATGATCTCCAAAGTGGGCAGCATGTGGAATATATAATTCTGGGCCAGCACTTGGGCCAAACTCCTCAACGGTGTCCTCATCCTGCCATCCTGCAGGAGTATATACAATTCTCCCGTGTACGCGGCCCGTAAAACCAAAGTTTGAAGTAACCACAACATTAATAAATATCTCGCAAAATTGCGACGTGGCGGATATTGATGAAGTCCACCCAACAATGTGCACCACAGTGCCAAACACGGCAATCGATTGCCATTGCCGAGCACAAAGCGTCGCAATCTCGGCACTGCCACAATTCCCGCAACACTCCAATCAATCCCAATCCCAATATCACGCTAATCATCACACACAACCACGTGAAATCCCCAACGGTTTCGTCAGTCGCTGCAGCGGCGTCAACTGATGTCCCCCGGGAACAACCAACACGATCGGGAAGCTCGTGTACGTGATCGCGGGCAACATGTAAATAGCCCTCTCCTTATTGTACATGAATGCCCCAAATGTGATGTTCGCCTCCCCATCGACAATCTGGAAAAAATATAATTTTCTAAAATTATATAATATACATTTAATGATTAAATATTAAATGATTAATATATTAAATAAAAATAAAAACAATGGGATGTTTAAAGAAATTAAATATAAATATAAAATTAAAATTAAAATGTGATGTTCGCCTCCCCATCAACAATCGGGAAAGAAAACAATTCCACAAAGAAAAGAGTTTTAAAATTACATAAAATACATTTTAAATTGAAAATGAATTATTTTAAAAATATCAAACATCTTGAAATTAAAATAATTAAATGATTAAATATTAAATGATTAATATATTAAATAAAAATAAAAACAATGGGATGTTTAAAGAAATAAAATATAAATATAAAATTAAAATTAAAATGTAATGTTCTCCTCCCCATCAACAATCTGGAAATTCAACCAAAATACAATTTTTAAAAATTATATAATATACATTTTAAATTGAAAATTAATTATTTTAAAAATATCAAACATCTTGAAATTAGAATAATTAAATTAAAAAAATTTATTGATAAAAATGTATATTAAATAAAAATAAAAACAATGTGATGATTGAAGGAATTAAATATAAAATTATAATTAAAATGTGATGTTCGCCGCCCCATCAACAATCTGTAAATTCAACAAAAATACAATTTTTAAAAATTATATAATATACATTTTAAATTAAAAATGAATTATTTTAAAAATATCATACATCTTGAAATAAAGATTATAAATTTAAAATAATTAATTTTGAAAAATTTATTTTTAATAAAAAAAAATACAATGGGATGTTTAAAGGAATTATATATAAATATAAAATTAAAATGTGATGTTCGCCTCCCCATCGACAATCTGGAAAAAATATATACAAAAATCCTTTAAAAATTAATTTTTTAAAATTATAAAATATTCATTTTAATTTTAAAATGAGTTATTTTAAAAATATCAAACATCTTGAAATGAAGAATATAAATTTGAAATAATTAATTTTAAAAATGCAATTTTAATAAAAATAAAAACAATGGGATGTTTAAGGAAATTAAATATAAATATATAATTAAAATTATACACAAATTCCACAAAGATACAATTTTAAAAAATGATATAATATACATTTTAAATTAAAAACGAGTTATTTTAAAAATATCAAACATCTTGAAATGAAGATTATATATTTGAAATAATTAATTTTGAAAAATTCATTGTTAATAAAAATAAATACAATGGGATGTTTAAAGGAATTATATATAAATATAAAATTAAAATTAAAATGTGATGTTCACCTTTAAAATAATTAAATAAAAATGTATATTAAATAAAAATAAAAACAATGGGATTTTTAAAGGAATTAAATAAAAATATCAAATTAAAAATGTAAATGAAGAATCCAAATGTAATGTTCGCCTCCCCATCAACAATCTGGAAAGAAAACAATTCCACAAAGAAAAGAGTTGTAAAATTACATAATTACAAACATAAAAATAATTAATATTTTATTAAATTAATATAATAAAATTCATATAATTTATTGTTAAAAATATATATTAAATTAAAATAAAAGCAATGGGATGTTTAAGGAAATTAATTATAAAATTAAAATGTAATGTTCGCCTCCCCATCAACAATCTGGAAAAAATATATACAAAAATCATTTAAAAATTTATATTTTAAAATTATATAATATACATTTTAAATTGAAAATTAATTATTTTAAAAATATCATTCATCTTTAAATTAGAATAATTAAATTTAAATAATTTTTTTTGATAAAAATGTATATTAAATAAAAATAAAAACAATGTGAAAAAAAAATGAATTCTTAATAAAAATAAATACAATGGGATGTTTAAGGAAATTAAATATAAATATAAATATAAAATTAAAATTAAAATGTGATGTTCGCCTCCCCATCGACAATCTGGAAAAATATATAAAAAAATCCAGTAAACAACATTTTTAAAGAATTCCAAAGATGAAATAAAAATGAATTATTTTAAATATATCTTGAAATAAAGATTATAAATTTGAAATAATTAATTTTAAAAATGCATTCTTAATAAAAATAAATACAATGGGATGTTTAAGGAAATTATATAAAAATATAAAATTAAAATGTGATGTTCGCCTCCCCATCTGGAAATTCAACAAAAATATAATTTTAAAAAATGATATAATATACATTTTAAATTAAAAATTAATTATTTTATAAATATCATGCATCTTTAAATTAGAATAATTAAATTAAAAAAATTTATTGATAAAAATGTATATTAAATAAAAACAATGTGATGATTAAGGGAATTAAATAAAATTAATTAATTAAATAAAAATAAAAAATGTACATGATCGCTATAAATGTGATGTTCGCCTCCCCATCGACAATCTGGAAAAAATATAATTTTCTAAAATTATATAATATACATTTAATGATTAAATATTAAATGATTAATATATTAAATAAAAATAAAAACAATGGGATGTTTAAAGAAATTAAATATAAATATAAAATTAAAATTAAAATGTGATGTTCGCCTCCCCATCGACAATCTGGAAAAAAAAACAATTCCACAAAGAAAAGAGTTTTAAAATTACATAAAATATATTTTAAATTGAAAATGAATTATTTTAAAAATATCAAACATCTTGAAATTAGAATAATTAAATTAAAAAAATTTATTGATAAAAATGTATATTAAATAAAAATAAAAACAATGTGATGATTGAAGGAATTAAATATAAAATTATAATTAAAATGTGATGTTCGCCGCCCCATCAACAATCTGTAAATTCAACAAAAATATAATTTTTAAAAATTATATAATATACATTTTAAATTAAAAATGAATTATTTTAAAAATATCAAACATCTCGAAATCCAAAAATCCAGTAAAAAACATTTTTTTAAAATTCCCGAAAATATATTTTAAATTAAAAATGAGTTATTTTAAAAATATCATACATCTTGAAATAAAGATTATAAATTTAAAATAATTAATTTTGAAAAATTTATTTTTAATAAAAATAAATACAATGGGATGTTTAAAGGAATTATATATAAATATAAAATTAAAATTAAAATGTGATGTTCGCCTCCCCATCGACAATCTGGAAAAAATATATACAAAAATCCTTTAAAAATTAATTTTTTAAAATTATAAAATATTCATTTTTATTTTAAAATGAGTTATTTTAAAAATATCAAACATCTTGAAATGAAGAATATAAATTTGAAATAATTAATTTTAAAAATGCAATTTTAATAAAAATAAAAACAATGGGATGTTTAAGGAAATTAAATATAAATATATAATTAAAATTATACACAAATTCCACAAAGATACAATTTTAAAAAATGATATAATATACATTTTAAATTAATAACGAGTTATTTTAGAAATATCAAACATCTTGAAATTAAGATTATATATTTGAAATAATTAATTTTGAAAAATTCATTGTCAATAAAAATAAATACAATGGGATGTTTAAAGGAATTATATATAAATATAAAATTAAAATTAAAATGTGATGTTCGTCTTTAAAATAATTAAATAAAAATGTATATTAAATAAAAATAAAAACAATGGGATTTTTAAAGGAATTAAATAAAAATATCAAATTAAAAATGTAAATGAAGAATCCAAATGTAATGTTCGCCTCCCCATCAACAATCTGGAAATTCAGCAAAGATACAATTTTTAAAAAATTATATAATATATATTTTAAATTACAAATGAGATTTTTTTTAATAATATCATATGTCTTGAAATTACAATAATTAATTTTAAAAATGCAATTTTAATAAAAATAAAAACAATGGGATGTTTAAAGAAATTAAATATAAAATTAAAATGTGATGTTCGCCTCCCCATCAACAATCGGGAAATTCAACAAAAATACAATTTTTAAAAATTATATAATATACATTTTAAATTAAGAATCAAAAATTAAAGTCAATTTGAATTTATATTATTACCAAAAGTTTCCTTGATGAATGATTCAATACATTTCCTTAGTTGAGAACGAATATTAAGTATCCAAAAAATACAAAAAAATTCTCAATTTAACTTTAATTTTTGATTTTTAAAATAAAACTTACGGATGAACTTTTTGAATAAAATTTAGAAGTAACTCATTGTTTTATTTTTATTGAAAATATCATTTTGTAACTTATTACAAAAAATTGAAATTTAATTATTATTATGTAGTTTTTAAATAAACACTAAAAAAATTTTAATTTTTTTATGATTTTTGGAGAATTTAAATATAAAAATAAACTCACCTTCCTCATGGCGCCTGTGATGGTGCCATTGGGCAGGACGATGCCGCGATCGTGATCGGTTTGCTCCACAAGGTGAATGCTGAAGTTCATGCGCTCGGAGAGGAGACGGAAGAGCATTCCCTCGATGCCGTGCAATCTTTGTTTGTTGGGAGCATGGGGATCGTCATCGATGATGACGAATGGTCGGTGCTGAAGGGTAACTGTGACCAGGGGACAACCATGCATGTCATCCAGCTTGTGATCGAAGAAGAATGTTCGATTATCAACATGAACGATTGGAGCTGCTCCCAATCCTCCATGGAATGTGGCATAGTGAACCGGTTGCGATGATTGACAGCGTTTAGATCGATATGGATAATAGTTATAGACCAGAATCTGTCCCGTCTGTCGATCCTCGAGAAAGACATTCACATTGATCACATAGATGGCAAAGAGGCGGCGAAAGATTAATCTAATGGTATCGAGACGATCCTGTTCCTGACCTGCAGAATATTATTCGATAAAATCGGGGATCGCAAATAAGACGTATTTTTAATATAAAAATTACTTTTAACCAGGGATTAAAACCTTAACCGAAACCGTAACCGTAACCTTTAACTGATGAAAACCGATTGAAATTTGTAACCGTAACCGAAAACTATTTTTTCTGGTGTACCCAAACCCATAAACCGTAACTCTTTAAACCGAAATAACCGTTTAGTAACCGATTAATTTATAAGGGTTAATTTCGGTTCTGAGCAACTTTGATATCCTTGAACTGTCATAACTTTTTCAAAAGTCAATCAATTTCTATGCGCAATGTAAATTTGTAGGAAATAGTAGGAAAAAAAAAGGAAATACGAATTCAAAATAATCATTGTTAATGATTTTTATTTTTTCAGTCAATTTTAAG
Organism: Drosophila kuntzei; assembly: GCA_035042165.1. NCBI lineage: Eukaryota > Metazoa > Arthropoda > Insecta > Diptera > Drosophilidae > Drosophila > Drosophila kuntzei. The sequence goes on along the minus strand of JAWNLU010001233.1, from coordinate 337,357 downwards.
AGTTTTTGAAAATTTTTTTTAATAAAAATCTTTAAAGACTATTATTTTTAAAGAATAAATTAAAAGTCTTAAAAAGACTTTTATTTTTGAGTAATACATTTAAAAGTCTTTAAAGAATATTATTTTTGAGGAACAAATTCAAAGTCTTTAAAGACATTTATTTCTGAATATCACTTATTAAATTTAAATAATAATTATTAAATTTGATTTATGTATAAAATAAAAGTCTTAAAATAACCATTAAAAGTGATTTTTAATCTAAAAACTCGTCAATTTAAGTTTATTTGCTGTTTGCAGAGATATAGTTGATTTTTTTGGTTGAATTTTTGATCAATGAAAATTATTTTCAATCCCTGAAAAAAGGTGCTAAATCTAGCAATAAAATAGCTAAAATGGCAACACTGCTGACCTGTGTACACAATGCAATAGAATCCATTACGCTTGAAGGATCCATCCTGCTGGACGAGACGTCTCTCCAGTCGATAATATGCCCAAATTGTGTCCAGCAACCAAATTGCAGTTGTCTGCATATTCAATGAATTTGCCGGCTCCAGAGGTACTGCATCCGTCACATTAATTTCGACTGGCGATGTCTGCTTTTCATCGATCCTTTCACCCTCGAGCAGGAACTTGATCCTTCCCGCACCGGATGCGAGTCCCAACACATCATCGATAAGATCGTTGTGAATTCCACGACTCTCCTCCCACGTTGCCATCTGAATGATCGTCAAGGGTTTCGTTGAATCGCTCGCATAGTGACTGTTAATAGTCCACACCAAGGCGTACATCAGGGAGATATTATAACTGGCCGTTGCGATTACCAACATGTTGAAGATTCCACGCAAAACTATTTCAAATTCCCATTGCGCCTTTCCTATTCGTTATCCTGTTAGCAGAGTTGCAAATTTAGCTATTTTATAGCTAGATTTAGCAAGAATTCTAAAATTTTTGACTGTACTTTGAGAAAATAAAATTAAAATTTCGTAATTGTTATACTGTCAGTAGAGTGGCAAATTTAGCTATTTTATAGCTAGATTTATCATTAATTCTACAACTTTTGACTGTATTCTGAGAAAATGAAAAAAAACTGCAATGAAAGCAGTCATTCAAATTCCTATTTCTTATTCGTTTTCTTGTTAGCATAGTTTATATTTTAGCTATTTTATAGCTTGATTTAGTAATTTTATAATTACGAAAGCTACATGGATTTTTCTGGGGATTTCACAATCCTATCAAAAAAATTTGGATCCTTAATATTACATTTCTTTGAATATTTTATAATTATTGTTTATTTTCACTTAATTTTTAATATTTAATTTACCTGTTTGTTTAATATTTTAATTTGTAATATACTTTAAATCAAATCAAAATAAAAATAAATTAAATTTTAGCTAGAAATCTACTGCAAATGACAAAACTGCAATAAAAAACATTAAATTCTTTTTAAGACTTTGCGTATAATCTGAATATTATACTTTAAGGCATTAAAATTAACTACAAAAATATTTTTAGCTTATATGCATTTAAATAAAGTCAAATTTATTGTATTATTGTAAATGGAATTTTTTTAAATAAAAAATATCGTAGTTGCGAAAATTAAATAAGCTAAGAACCATTTTAATTTTTACTTACCAATCATTTCCTATATCCTTAAAGTAAAACTCTTTAAAAAATTAAATACTTATGTAGCTCAAATAAAAAAGAAAGAAATAGAATTACAAATTTGCTCAGCACAATATTATTTTTATTTAGCTGTTTCTAGCTATATTTCTCTTGTCCATTTAGCTATTTTAGCCTTCAACACTGCTTGGCAGGCTTTTAGTCCTTTATCCGCTTATCTAACCGATTATCTGGCAAATTGCGTTTAAATGGATGCGCCATCAGTTAATAAAAGCTGTCACATGCCACATGCGATTTGCTGTCAAATTAACACAAAAATCTATAGTTAAAGAGTTTTTCTTTTTTCTGAAATTGACTCAAAATAAATGGAGTCAGTTATGTTTTTCTAAGCGGCGACAGCAAGTCGCACAAGCAGCCGAACAAACTGGAGCGAGTTAACAATAATAAAGTGCAGCGTCTTAACTATTTAATTGCTAGCAAAAGTTGATAGAAAATAATTTATTTAATCTCTTTTTTTAATTTCACATTTAATTATGTTATAAGTTCTAAAATAAAAATTGCAATCTAAGAATTAATACACAATTTGTATTTAAAAGAGAAGAAATAACAATTTTTTTGGATTTCTTAAACAAAAATAAAAAAAAAGGTTTTTCTGATTTTAGTATTAAAAGTTACAAATAAGAGTTAATTCGTAACTTTTTTTTTTGAAATGCAAAATTAAAAGTTAAGTTGACTATTTTTAGTATTTTTTGGTGAGACACCAATTGGTTCCAAATATATGCTATTTGAATTTTATTTTTGATTCTTAAAATAAAAGTTACGAAATAACTCTTTTATGTAAATTTTAAAATTAGAATCAAAAAAAAAAAAACTCTTATTATTATTACTGAAAAAATAGAAAAAAGTGTAATTTTGTAATTTTAAAATAATATAATATTTAAAATAATATAATGTAATAATTAATCTGAATTTTTAAAATAAAAACTAAAAATAAGAAATACAATTGATTTATATTATATAAATTGTGAGTCGAAGTTTTTGGTTGATATAAAAGAATAAATAGGAATATTACCTTATTACCTTAATATCTTTCCTTCCTATTAACTTATTTAGTTAAAATTTAAAGTCCCTGGGTAAAATATTCTTTATTTAATTAGCTGAGACCTTGACTAACCATTGATAAAATAAGTCTTAATATATATTTTTTTAATTTTCATATTGATGTGATTCGAATTTTCTGGGTTTTCCCCAAATGTTGGATCAATTATTCGTTTTGATACCCCAGACTTGAATTATTTTTCGTTTCAGTTATTAATATAAATTTAAAATTAATTTAATAGGCTATTTTTTAAAATAATATTTAGTTTAATTTTCATTTTTTTAACATTTAATTTTCTTTTTGGTGACTCCGTTTTGTTGTGTATTAATAAATAAATATAAATTTATAAAAATATGGTACACTTTATTCGAACACGGTACATTTTTCTCTAATGCCTGGTATGGAATATTTTCATGAGGTGGCAACTGATATTTAACTTTGAGGTTCAAATGTTGGACAATGTGACTGTATAATTGAAACAGTTGAAATGCCAAATGAGTCTAAGTTCAAATTCAAACTGCGAATGCGTCGAATGCAGACAACTTTCAGCCAGTGTGACCCCAAAAATACAAAGCATAAAAATTGAGAAAAATAACAAATAAGCAATTTTTTATTGTAGTTTTTTGTGGTTTATCTTGAAATGAGTAATTGGCACAAGAAACTGCAACTGCAACTGCAACTGATGCATCATCAGTTTCATTTCGCAATTCAACACAAAGATCGCTGACTTTATTCATATGTGTGTATTTAATATTTATGCTACATTTCTGCTGATCTAGGCAGTACAAAAGTGGCACGGAAAGTTGAAAAAGCCACCCACCAAAGGCGCAATCCCTGTTGAAATTAACAAATACTCATACAAGCTAATATTTTGTTGTAATACATTTTGTAAAACAATTGTTGATGGACTTGAAGTCCATTTTTGAGCTTAGATCAGCATTGGATTGATGACACACTTTAGCGATAAGATAAACTACACTGTGAAAATATTCAACCCCAATTGTCACTCCATATTATTCATAATATATTTTATTTGAATTTAATAATGATGAAGTTATTTTTTATTTATTACAAATATTATTTATTTTAATTTAATAACCATGTAGTTATTTTTTAAGGTGCACTGTGAGAATATTCCACCCCAATTGTCACTCTACATAAATATTTATCCAACATTACAAATATTATTCATAATATATTTTATTTTAATTTAAAAATTATGTAGTTATTTCATGTGTATTACAAATGTTATTTATATATATGTATATTTATATATTTTATGTATATTTAATTTTAATTTAATAATGATATATAATTTTTGTATTTATTACGAATATTATTTATTATATATTTTTTTTAATTTAATAATATTGTAGCCATATTTTAAAGTGAAATACACTGTGAGAATATTCCACCCCAATTGTCACTCTACATAAATATTTATCCGACATTACTAATATTATTCATAATATATTTTATTTTAATTTTATAATCATGTAGTTTATTTATTATTATATATTTTATTTTAATTTAATAATGATATACGATTTTTGAATTTATTACAATTATTATTTATTTCAAATATTATTTATAGTATATTTTATTTTTATTTTATAATAATGTAGTTATTGTTTATTTATTACAAAGATTATTTTGTTTTAATTTTATAATGATGTAGTTATATTTTAAAGTTAACTACACTGTGAGAATTTTCCAGCCCAATTATATATATAGTGTCGACATTACAAATATTATTTACTATATATTTTTTTTTATTCTAATAATGATGTAGTTATTTCTTATTTATTACAAAGATTATTTAATATATATTTAATTTTAATTTTATAATCATGTAGTTATTTTTTAAAGTAAACTACACTGTAAGAATTTTAAACTTTTTTTAATTCGTACCTTTATTTAAATATTTATATAGATTTTTTTAAAAATTAAATTTATGAAAACGAAAAGTAAAGAAAAATAAAATTATTATTTGAAATTCGCGCTAAAATAAATAAAATATAGTAACGTAATTAAAAATTATATAAATCAATTATTAATTAAATCAATAATATTTGGAAACTGTTTAAAAAAATTCAGTTGTTTATTTAATTTAATTTAAAGTACCAGCGAATATAAAATGTACCAGATGTACCAAATGAAGAATAAACAATAAAATTGTCTTCAAATTGCACAGCTTCCGGATTGCAATCTGAAACTTAGACAAAACACGTTAACAGATAAGGCCCCGAATTATAAAATTCACCAATTGGTCAAAACACGAACTTCACTTTGGTTTTCTTTTCAGTGCAACATTTCCGCTGATTCAAAATGCAAGACAAACAAAAAAACCAAAAAAAAAAACAATTAAATAAATAAATGCTAATCAGCAAATTGTTAAGTTCCAAGGTTTTTGGCAGGTAAATGCAAGTGTGTACATATGTGTGTGTGCGTATATTATGTATACAGTATGTCAAGTAACTTTATTGACCACAAAAAATGATCATAATGGTACGTTTTTATTTTTAAAAATAGTTACACCCAATATATCTTGTTTATTTTTATAATCTGTTCCAATAATTAAAAACAAGCAGAATAAAATAAGAAAATAGACAAATAAATAAAAGAATATAATAAAATATTCAAGATTTTTAATTTTTCTAAACAAAAAAATGATATAAATGTAAAGTTTTATTTTTTGAATAGTTAAGCCCAAGAACATATCTTGTTTAATTTTTTTAATCTAGTTTTAATAACCATACAATTTTCGAATTTTCTAATTAGTTAAAACAAAAAAATTTTATAATAATCGAATGTCTTTATTTTTAAATATAGTTAAGCCCAATCTATCGTAATTATTTTTTTGTTATAAGAACAATATAATAAAATAAAATATAGTAAGAAATTATAAAGAAATAACAGAAAAAAAAATAAAATTCAAATTTTTGAATTTGTCAAAATAAGAAATTAAAAAGAAATAACAGAAAAAATTAACATTAAAATTTTTTAATTTGTCAAAATAAAGAAAATTATAATAATCGTATGTTTTTATTTTAAAAAATTACTAAGACCAATGGATCTTGCTTTTTTTTGTTAACATGTTCTTAGAACCATAAAAAACTACAATAAAATTAGAAATACAAAAAAAAAATATTTATATTTATTAAATTGTCACAACAATGAAAATTATAATAATTGTTTGTATGTATCTTGATTATTTTTTAAATCTTGTTCAAAGAACCATAAATAACTGAAATAAAGAAAAATAAAATATTCAAATTTATTTAATTTGTCAAAACAAAAAAAAATTATGATAATCGTATGTTTTTATCTTTAAAAATAGTTAAACCAAAAGTATGTTGTTTATTTTTATTTATCTTATTCTAAGAAACATAAAGAAGTAGAATAAAATAAAAAAAAAGTAGAATAACAGATTAAGTATTTATTTTTTCTTTTGGCAAAATAGAATAATCCAATTTTTAATCTATCAAATCAAAATAATTAAAATATTGTTACGTTTTTAATTTTTTAAAAGACTTAATAAAATAAGGAAAAAAATAAAGTAAAAGAAAAGGTTTTTTTTATAATTTTTTTTAATTTGTTAAAACAATTAATTGACTAACTGTGTGTGTAAAAATTGTATTCTTTTTATTTATTTTTAGTGGCACACATACGGAAACGAAATGAAAGTGCAGCTTGGGAGTATGAAAATTGGGTTAGCGATGTGAGTGTGGTGAGTATGGAGTGGGGAGAAAGGGGTGGTGAGGTGAGGTGAATGTGTCTCCAACTCAAGTGCGTGCAAAATTGCAGTGTAGCTTTTTTATATTTTTTTTTATTAAAAACCACGATTCTGCAATGTCAACCATTTCATCTACTTTAATTTCTTGGCTTTTATTTTCTTCTGTGGAATTCTATATGGCCGAGCGTCTGTTCAATTTGGGCGTCAGTCTTCGCTCGAGCTTAAACACGTCGAGTTACCCCGATAGAAATAGCAAAAAATTAATAAATATATAAATATAAATTATAAATAATAAAAAAATGAGATTGTTATGGTTAATATCGCTGTTGATCGCATTGAGCAGCGGTCAGGATGCAGTGCAGCAGGAACAGGCGACAGTTCTCAGCGGAGATGCCACAATTGAAGGATTATCGGATGCGGATTCCAATTCCAATTCCAACACAACAAAAACAACAACAACGGATGATAAGATACGATTTCCCACACCCGATGAGGTTAGTACCACCAAGTTTATACGGCAGCTTAATCTCATTTAACCAGTGACTTCAATTCAAACTGTGCATCGAATTTTAAGTCCTATACAAAATTTTGAAAAATTATAAATATTAGAATGTGGTTTTGGAAATTTTAAGGACTCATTTAAATAATTTAATATAATAAAAATAAATATTAATAATAAAAAAAGATCCGAAAAGAATAAAAAACTTCAATTCAAAATGTGCACCGAGTTTTAAAACGAATTTTCTTATAGAAATTTTAATAATTTGAATTTAAAATACTAGTATTTATCGAATTTTACTTTACAAACTTTAAAAAATTTTAAATAGTAGAATAGAATTAATTCTTGAAATTTTTAGGAATCATTAAAGTAATTTAATATAATAATATTTAACAATTTATACAACTTGTGAAGTGGAGAAAAAGAGGCAGATTTTTCATGAAAATCTTGGAAAATTAATCGAATTAAAGTTGTTGAAATTGGGCGTACACCATGTTGTGTTTATACGGCAGCTTAATCTCATTTAACCAGTGACTTCAATTCAAACTGTGCATCGAGTTATAAATCGAATTTTCATATACAAATTACAACAATTTGAAATATTAGAATGTGGTTCTTAATTCTTTTGCTCACTGGAAATAATTTATACAACTAACAAACATCGGTAGCAGAACCGGAATTTTAGTGAATTGATGAAAAAAGAGGCAGATTTTTAATAAAATCATCAAGTTTAAAATTGAATATACCTATAAAATTTTTTAAAAATAAATCACGATTTCCCACACCCGATGAGGTTAGTATCACCATGTTTATACGGCAGCCTAATCTGATTTAACCAGTGACTTCAATTCAAAATGTGCTTCGAGTTTTAAATCGAATTTTCCTTTAAATTGAATTTTCCTTTGAAAAATTTTAAATATTAGAGTGGTTGTTAATTCTTGAAATTTTTAGGACTTTAATTTGACATAATATAATATTTAACAATTTATACAACTTGTGAAGTGGAGAAAATAGAGGCTGATTTTTCATGAAAATCATGAAAAATGAATCGTATTAAAGTTGTTGAAAATCGCATTCGCTTAAATTTAATTAAATTAATTCATTAATATTATAATTAACACACTTCGTGATTACTACACTTTTTTTTAGGTGACACTTAATTATGTTCTTATTTTCTATATGGCATGTTATATCTGGAATTTGTTGTACATAATATAAAGTGACAAATGTTTTTATAATATAATTTAAAACGAATTTAAAAACATTTCGAGGGGTTTTAAGAATCAAACTTTCTATCAGTTTGAAAGCTCAAGGAAAAGTGAAAGAATCGTCAAGGAATGTTCCCTAAACCTTGAGAAAATTGTTTGAAAAATAATGAGAAATATGGACGCTTCCATAGGCAATTTCCATTGTTTCCTTAATAAAAAGAGTTTGCGAATTCTCGTGGAACTCTGTCAAAAATTTCCCAATGACTCCCTAACGTTTTTTTTTTGCTAAATTCGTTAGGATTTCTGCTCGATTTTCCTCAAGGAATCCTTAAAGTTTCCTTCAAATTCCTTAGGGATTCCTCGTCGATTTTCACAGAAACAAGAATTCCTCAATGTTTCCTTTTAATTCCTTAATTATTCCTTCGCGATTCACACAGAAAATTCATCAAGAATTTCCAAACGTTTTCTTCAAATTCCTTTTCGATTTTTACAGAAATTTCCTGAAGAATTCCTTAACGTTTCCTATAAATTCCTAAGGAATTCATTTTCGATTTTTACAGAAAATTCCTCAGGAATTCCTTAACGTTTCCTTCAAATTCCTTAAGAATTCCTCATCGATTTTCTCACAAAATTCCTCAAGGATTCACCAATGATTTTCTTAGTCATATTTGTTAGGAATTCCTTCTGGATTTTCCTTAAGGAATCCCTACCATACCATATTCCTTTATCATATATAGTGTGTGTAAATACTTTGAATAGATCTCCATTCTGTATTCTTCCGACTCTCATCCTCTCTTCTTCCTCTCTCTCTTCCGCTGCAGATGCTCGCCCAGGTTCCGCCGATATTGCCACCTCGGAGTGGAATCCCCTCCTTGGATGCGTTCTACCTGATGTTCCCGGCTTTAAGCAGCCTCCTCCGTTGGGGCAGCCTCTTCCCCGCCCAATCCCTGCTCGGTGCTGCCCCTGACGGTCTGCAACCTTCGGCAGCCGCCTCCAAAGTTGTCCTCGTGCTCGCCGACGATGCGAATGGACAAAAGTCGCGAGTGACGCGTCAAAATCCGCCAGTTGCTCAAGTTGCTCAAGTTCCTCCAGTCGTTAGTCAAATGAATGCTCCGGCGATGCTCCAGCAGCTGTTGAGTCAAATACCACAGCCGAATCTCGGCCAGATTATGTCCGTGGGTCAAGGCTTGATTCCCGAGGGATTGGGTCAGAGTTTGGGTCAAAATTTGGGTCAAAATTTGGCTCAAACTCTGGGTCAAAACTTGGGTCAAGGGTTAGGTCAAAATTTGGCTCAAAGTCTGGGTCAAAATTTGGGTCAAGGGTTAGGTCAAAATTTGGCTCAAAGTCTCGGTCAAAATTTGGGTCAAAATTTAGGTCAAAGTTTGGGACAAATGCCTCCGATGCCGGATAACTTTAATCTTGGCCAGACGATGACAAATCTGGGTTTGCCGGGTCTCGATGGTCTGTTGGGTGCTCCAGCTCCAGTTCCGGATCCGGCTCCAGAGCCGGCTGCCAAGTCAGCAGCGGAGGATGCACCTGCTCCAGCTCCAGTTCCAGTTCCGGCGCCAGCTCCAATGCCATTTGGTGGTTTCTTTGATGGCACCAACAATATGCTCGGCAGCGCCTTTTCCGGCTCCTTGCCACCAGCTCCCACTCCGGATAACTTTATGGCCGGACTGCGTCAATTCTTTCCAGGAGGAGCTCCAGTTGCCCAGGCCTCGGACATCTCCGAGGTGCGTGTGAGGCCGCAGAGAGAGAGATCCATGGATGGTGGCATCCTCTACAGAGATCCACAGCAGACGGAGGCACAATTGGCACAGCTGAAGATTAAATCCGCACTGCAAATGGAACAGGATAAGGCCAAGTTTAAGCATCAAGATCAGGAGGAGCGTGTGCCACTTTTGTGGTTCCGCACTCGCAAAGAGACAGGAGATCAGCTGGAGATTGAATCCAAGCTGCAGGCATTCGAGCGTCAAGTGATCACGGAATTAAAGCTGCTCCAACAAATCGAGGGATTGGCCCGAGAGATGCGTGCAAATGCGGGACAGACTCCAACCTATAAGCTGCGTTATCCCTTGAGCAAGACACCTGTCCACAAGATCACCCGGGCGGACATTGAGCGAGCTTTACGCGATGATTATGTGCGTCGTCTGCTCCACAAAGAAGCGCAACGGAGAACGCAACAACGCGATTTCCACAAGCGTCAGACATCTTCAATGAATCCCCAGATGAATCCCCTCTCCAAGGAGGACATCATCAATGTGATGGCCTACGCCTATCGCATGGCCAACAACGAATCTCCGAGGCAGGAGAAACAGGACAAGATCTATGCCGCCTATCGGGCTGATGGCACGACTCCAATGAATCCCAATCCCAATCCCCAGCAACAACAGGAACAACATCAAATGATGATGATGCGAGCGATGAATCCACAGAGTCCACAGAGTCCACAAATGATGCAGCAAAATCCACAACAGCGACAATGGATGGACGCAGAGCAGGCAAAGGTAAGCATCCAATTTTTGCATTCTCATTAAAATCCTACCATAAAAAAGAAAAAAAATATTCCAAACTCTAAAAATTATCCGTTTTTGAGATTTTTTTTTTTGTGGAAAACTTAGTCTTTTTTTAACCTGCCTCCCAGTAAAAAATATCTACTTTTAATATTAGCATTATTAATAAAATATTGGAATAATTCAATTTTGGAAATTTTTTACTTTAAAAAAATATTAAAAATCTTAAATATTGTCAATTTTTTTAGACTTTTTTTGTTTAGAAAATTTAGCTTTTTTTCAAACTACTTTCCAGTAAAAAATTCTTCTGTTATTATCAGCATTTTTAATAAATTAATGGAATAATTCATTTTTGGAAATTTTTTACTTTAAAAAATATTACAAATCTTAAATATTGTCCATTTTTGAATCATTTATTTTGTTGAAAATTCAGCTTTTTTTTCAACCTGTAAAAAATATCTACTTTTACTATTAGCATTATTAATAAATTAAATTAAATTAAATTTTTTACTTCAAAAAAATATTATAAATCTTAAATATTGTACATTTTAAAAAATTTTTTTTTGTGGACAATTTATCTTTTTTTTAACCTACTTTCGGTTCGAAATTTTCCATAAATAAAATCTCGAAAAACAAGAAAATTTTCCAAATTTACTTATTTCAATAAATAAATTATAATGCTAATGAAGTTGAGATTTCATTATATTTTTTACTACCAAAATAAATTTTTTCATTACATAAATTTTCAAATATTATTTCATATTTGTTAATTAGCACTATCTTTTCCATGCCAGTGAAATGAGATTTTCATTAGCAATACTTTTTCAAATAATAGTGAAATGACAATTCATTAAAAATGTAGATAATCTGCTCCATCCATTATGTTTTGCTAAGCGGCGCCAAGAAGTCGCACAAGTCGCTTTTTTCTTTAGTTAATATTTTTGAGCGATTAATATTTAAAGTCTTTTCTATACAATTTGAATAATATACAATATTTTGTTTATATTTATTCATATCCCAAAACTAATATCGAATATATTTTCCAGATGATGCAACAGCGCCAAATGATGGATGAACAAAACCAGGCGAGGATGGAAGAACAGATGATGATGCAGAAACAGGAGAATCCACAGCAAATGTTGAGTCTACAGCAGCAAGGTAACTTATAAAAATTCCAATATTTTTGTTGAATTACAAAATCAAAGGAAAAGAATGTTAGGAAAGAAAAATAATTTAGAAAAATCAACAATGGAAAATAATTCAGAATACAAGATTTAACAAATTCTATTTAGAGGAAGATTTTAAGTACAAAAATTAGAAAAAATCAATATTAGGAAAGTATATTTGAAAAGAGGTACAAAAAAGTTCAATATTTCATTTTTTTTTTTGGCGATTTGTTATTTAACTTGTTTGTACAACTTGAGCAAAAAATTGAAAATATCGAGTTGAAGATTTTTGAATTTTCTTAACTTTTCTCCAATTTTAATATTCTCATTCGTTTTCCAAACTGTGGAATTTAAATTTTCAATTACATGACTTCTATTATTTTCAGAATTTTTTATATTTATTTAATGTCAACAAAGATTATTTTAATTCAAATTAAATTAGGAAATATTTGAAATCGCGCGATCTTGAAGATTTTAGACATTTCTTCGTTTTTGTTTCCCTAATTTTGATCTTCTGATTCCTGTTTTTAATTGATTTTTTTTAATTTTACAATTATTTTCTATTGTTTTCATAATTCTTAATATTTTTTTATATCTTTTAATCCCCAATTTTGATATTCTCATTTCTATTCCAAATTGTGGTTTTCTTATTTTCCAATTATCTGATTTCAATTTTTTTTTAAATTTGCAATATTTATTTAATAATTTATTTAACGTCAACTAAGATTATTTAAATTCAAATTAAATTAAAAATAGCTTTAAAACATCTCAATTTAAAACAAAGATGATAGTAATAGAGTTTTCTAATTTTCCAATTATCTGACTTCTATTGTTTTCTTAATGTATCATATTTTCAATATATTGAAGATCTTAGAGTTTTCTTAATATTTTCCCAATTTTGATATTCTTGTTTCTATTAATAATTCTAATTTTCCAATTGTCGGATTTCTATTGTTTTCTTAATTTTAAAATATTTATTTAATTATTTATTTAAGTTATTTATAGTATTAATTGCCGATATTTTTTATAGGGAATCAGCAGCAGCAACAGTTGCTGCAACAGCGTCAAATGATGGATGAACAAACCAAGGCTAGGATGGAAGCACAGCAGCAACAGGAGGACATGATCCGGCAGCAACAGTTGATGATGCAGCAGCAGCAACAGCATCAGATGAGAATGGCACAGCAGCAACAGCAACTGCAACAGCAACAGCAGCAGCAACAGTTGCGACAATGGGAACAAGCAGCTGAACGTCAATGGGAAAGTGAGAAGATGATGGTGCAGCAGCAACAGGCCGAACAACAACAGCAGCGACAAATGATGGAGCAACAGCAGCAACAGGCCGAACAACAACAGCAGCGACAAATGATGGAGCAACAGCAGCAACAGGCCGAACAACAGCAGCAACAGCAACGTCAATGGGCAGATGAGAAGATGAAGATCCAACAGCAGCAGCAACAAATGGAGCAGAAACAACAGCGACAACAGATGGAGCAACGGCAATGGGCAGATGAACAACAGCAACAACAGCAGCAACAGCAACAGCAGCAACAGCAACAAGTGGAGCAACAACAGATTGCTGAACGTCAATGGGCAGATGAGAAGATGTTGGCAATGCAGCAGCAACAATTGGAGCAACAGCAGCAACAGCAACGTCAATGGGCAGATGAACAACAGCAGCAGCAACAGCAACAACAGCAACAGCAGCAACCGGAGCAATCTCCAGTCAACATGGAGAGAACTGAAGAAGATATAGATGAACCCAAATTGGCTGAGGCTCAACCACAAATGCCAGAAATTGAGGGAAAGGCCCGACATAAAGGTAATCTGTATGGAGTATTTCCTAATCAAGATTCTAACATCTATCCGAATGCAGTCGATGCTTTGGGATTGGGGGGTAATCATCACAAGAAGTCCAAGTCAAAGGGTGGACCGACCGTTATTAATTACTACCAACAATTGCCAATGCAACCAGCAGCAAGACCTCATTACCACTACAACACGCCCAGCAGTTATGGCACCAGCTATGGAGGCGGAGCATATGCATCCAATGCCTATCATGGAGGATCTGCCTATGGAGGCGCCTATCGAGCTGCTGTCGGTGATGATGCAATCGATTCCATGCTGCGACAGCATCAACTGATGGCGGTAAGTTCAAAGTAGTTGCAGGCGAGTAACGAATTCAGCACACACCTACAGCACACCTACAACCTTTTTCCTATGAAAATTTCAGCACATGATATAAAGAATATTTTAAAAATAGTTAAAACAATAACAATAATTTGGATATAAAAATAAGGAAGCCAATATTTAAAATAATGTTATTAGGAAATTAAAATAGTAGAGGAAAAATGAAAAAGAAGTAGCTGGGGAGTAACGAATTCAGCACACACCTACAGCACACCTACAACCTTTTTCCTATTAGAATTTCAGCACATAATATAAAGAATATTTTAAAAAATATTTAAAACAATAATAAGGATAACCAAAATAGGAATATTTTAATTTGGATACAGAAATTAGGAAACCAATATTAGAAAATTCAAATTGTAAGGAAATAATGAAAATGGCGTAGCAGGGAGTAACGAATTCAGCACACGTGCGCTACAACCTTTTTCCTATAAGAACTTCAGCATATAATATAAAGAATATTTTAAAAATATTTCAATTAATAACAATAATTTGGATATAAAAATATATAAAATAAAGTTATTAGGAAATTAAAATGGTAAAGGAAAAATGAAAAAGAAGTAGCTGGGGAATAACGAATTCAGCACACAACACCTAAAGCACACACACAACCTTTTTCCTAAGAGAATTTCAGCATATAATAAAAAAAATATTTAAAACAATAATAAGGAAATCAAAACTAGGAATGCTTTAATTTAATTTTTAATTTTATATATGTATATGTATGTATATACAAATTAGAAACCAATATGAGAAATAATGTTATTAGAAAATTAAAATGGTGAAGAAAAAATGGTAAATTAAAAATAAGATTTTTGTTCAACCTTTTTTTTAAAATCAACATACAATTTTTATTTGAAAAATTTGCAATTTAAATGCTTTGAATATTTTTTTTTAATTTCCTAAATTTTGTTTATTTGCTATTTTGTTATTTTGCTTTCATTAAATTGTATTCGTTGTTTATTTGAAATTCGTATGGGATATCCTTACAAGATTTAGATTTTAGATTAGATTTTTTCAAACTCTTTTTTTCAAATTGTGCTTCTTATATTAATTTCCGACATATTTTTTAATCTGAATGCTATTTTTTAAAATATCTTATTATTTTTTTGCATTTAAATTTCCCAATTTTTATACTCTGAATGTTTCTCTTTTTAACTTTCGTAAATTATCTAAAAATTTAAATTATATTGAATGTTTGAAAAAACTCATAGAAATTAAGGACAAATTTAAAAACACTCGTATCTCTCAGATACAATTTAGCTAGACTATGAAAATAAGGCCCCAAATGTTTTACTTAGTTCCTAATTTCTTAGATTTTTTATAAAAATTTCCCAATTTTTATATTCTGAATAATTTCTTTTTCTAATTTCCTAAACAATGTTAACCTATGTTCCATCCTTTCTATTGGTTTCCTTAAATTGTATTGTTTGTATTTGAAATTTGTATGAGGTACCCTAAAGTACAAGCACCACACCACATTACATTACACCACACCACATTACACCACACTTTAAACCACACACACATGAAGTAGCTTTGTCTCATGTCATTCATATAAGTTTCATCTTCTTCCTGCTCCTGCTGCTGTTCCTCATGTCATTAACAGGCGACGCATTTCAGACAATAAAACCCGATGATGACCAGATGACCACCAAGATCAGCAAGACAACCACAGCAACATCAAACCAAGAACCCACGATTCCACTGACGACCAGCAGCCATCGCATACAGAAAAGGTTAGCAAAATTCGTTAGGCAAATCGCTAGGGACACGGGTTGTGGTTGCGGTCGCGCTAATTGCGCCTGCGGCAGCAGCTGTCGTTGTGGTGAGAAGAATCACCTGGAGAGGATTAAGGAGAGAGAGATTCCACAGGTACGTCGCAGACGGAGCACAGAACCGGAATATGGCACATTGGAGACCATTGATGAGAGTTCGTTGAATGTGCTGCGCAAGGAATACAAACTGGGACTCAAGGAGATCACACTAAGTCCGGATGAGGATCCCGCCGAGGCCTTGATGCGCTACAATGCCGCCTCCATACGTGAGGCATTGGAACGGGCCAGTCAGGAACCACTTGAGATCAGTGGAGATCAGCTGACGGCAGCTGAAGCAGGTGCTGAAATTACCCAGCAGGAAGAGCAGCAGGAAGTGGAGACAGTACCGGAATTGCCACAACAGGAAGAGGCTAAAAATGAGACTATCTCTGCAGCAGTCAGAGAGGAATTTAAAAAACTCTACGATATGATACAGAGTCTAAAAGATCAGCTGGACAAGGCGGAGCAGAGTCTTAAAGTTTGTAAGATGACAGAGACTAGTACCAGTTCCAGTACCAGTTCCAGTAGCACCAGTTCCAGTAGCACCACCAGCAGCAGCACCACAACAACCACTGAGGCAACGCCGTCGGGCAATGCAATCGTTAGTGAAAAGACCACGGAATTGGGCAGTGGAGCATTCGATGAGAAGCGCTGGGAGCGTCTTTTAGCCAGCAAGGGATATGACACCAAATATCTAGCCAAGATTCACAATCAACAGGATTCGAATGATTACAGCTATCAGGAATTGCAACCCTACGATCTGGAGAATAAAACAAAGCGAGCTACAGAAAATAGCACCAACAATTCCACAGAGAAATCAAATGTAGCTCACTTGCTCAATTCACTGGTGAATGATGAAAAGGAACCCATGAAAAGTAATGATGATGAGGCGACAAGTGAAGCGAGCTCCAATGCAATTTCCGATGAAACGACGCCAACTCCTTATGCATTACGTGGCAAATTTGTCAGACGACGCAGCACTAGTTCCGATTCCAGTTCCGCTTTCGGTTCCAGTTCCGGTTCCGGTTACAGCTCCAGTTCCGGTTACAGATCCAATTCCGGTTCCAGTTCCGGTTCCGGTTCGCGAACCAGATCCAGAAACAATATTGGATTGCGTACGACGCGACAAGCGAAGGTAACAAGATCATCATCCCAACTATTGGAAAACACGTGCAGCACGAAATTAGATCAACTGATTGATGTCTTAAACGAAATCCTACGTTTGCAGCTCCATCGGGAAAGGGAGAGGAACAGAACTAGCTCCACGATCAGCAACTCTACAAATCTCAAGAGCAACAATACTTCCAGCAAATCTACAAAGCGTCTACGCACAAAACGTCTGCGACGCAAACTGAAAAAATCCTCTTCATTAAATTCCACAGCATCACATTAATCCTAACATTAATTCTAGCATTATTCCTAGCATTAGCATTAATTCAAACATGCCACACTGGTTCCAAAATTCACTTTCTTTTTGCCAGATATTCACACAGCAATTGAACATAAAAAAATAGGCAATGTTAATAGATGTTTTTCTAGAGTTCTGATATTAAGAGAGTTATAGGGAGTTTTTGTCCGATCTATCTAATTTTCTCATTATTTATTTATATCTTTAGTTTATTTATTTATTATTATTTAATTTATTTATTATATTTTAATAAGGCCTTGAATTTCAGAGACTCTAAGAGCTATAGACTTGCAATTCCGAGAAACTTTAAGGCTATAGTCATGAAATTTGGTACACATGTTTTATACATTGCATAAAACATGCGCTTAAAATTTCATTATGATCAATTGATAAACACTAGAGTTATTAGAGAGAAAGCTGCTTTTTTTTGTGTCAATAATATGCAAAATCAAAAAAAAAAAAATTATTTATTAAATGTAGGGAACATTATGACGTTGTGACTATCAAAAATACGCGTTAAATTATATATATATTTATAAATAATATTTATATATAGCTCTTTCTTCTTTGAAAAATTCAGCCCCCTAGCTCTTGCCGTTTAGGTTAAAAATCCGCTTTATTAAAAATTCGTCCTATTACATCGTGTAAAATTTCAGCCTTCTAGCTCTTACCGTTTAGACTCCACAATGAATAAATGAGTAAATTTATTGTAAGATTTACTGTAAGAGCTAGAAGGCTTAAATTTTTTACATAGTGCAATGAGACCGTTTTATAAAAAATTCGAGCATTTCTTAATTCAAATTCACTTGCTTAAATCATCCCGGACAGTCTTAAAGAGAAATCGCAAAGAACTTCAACTTTTATTAAGTACTATTTATTTTTTCAAAATACCTGTATTTCTCATTTCCATTTTTTATTTATGCACATAATGCTGTATTAAAATTGTTCCGTTGAGATTTAGAGAGTTCTTAGTTAGGATAAAAGGATTTTTTAATTTTAAACATGTGTATTTCTGTTTAAAATATTTGAATTGCTTTAAAATAATTTCGATGCGATTTAGAGAGTTCTTAGTTCTTGGGATGAAAAGGTTTTTTATTTTCAAAAATGTGAATTTCAGTTACAAATATTGCTTTACTTAAAATTATTCCGTTGCGATTTAGAGAGTTCTTTAAATGATTTTTTTAAGGCAAAAATTGGAATTTATACTTAAAATATTGGAATTGCTCTTTTTAAAATGGATCTGTTCCGATTTAAGAATTCTTAATTAGGATTAAAGAATTTTTTAATTGCATTTCTGTTTTAAATATTGGAATTGCTTTATTTAAAATTATTCCTTAGCAATTCAGAGAGTTCTTAAAAGGTTTTTAATTGTAAACGTGTGAGTTTCAGTTTTAAAATATTGGAATTGCTTTATTTAAAATGGATCTGTTCCGATTTAAGAAATTTTAATTGGGACAAAAGTAGTTTTTTTTTTATTGGAATTGCTTTATTTAAAATGATTCCGATGCGATATTAAGAGTATGTTTTTAATTGCGAAAGTTGGAATTTCTGTCTAAAAATATTGAAATTGGAATCAGTTGGCATGGCCATCAATATGAGAAGGTTTCACTAATGTCGCTTCTTCGTGCACGCTATTCATTCTCATTGCATACGATGTCGACCATCAATCAGTCAATCATCATCTGAATCAGCATCTGAATCAGCATCCGCATCTCGAGAAATCTTCACATCCCGCAGCAATCCAGAGGATGTGGGCTCCGTCAAGGGCTACAGCGATAGTTTGTTGCGTCCTTATATGGGTCTATTGCCCTTGGAGCAGCCAGATGATCCTTGGACACAGAAGGCCTTTAATCCACATCATCCGCTTTACAGCGGCGGCGGAAGTTATGAGGCGTATTTGAGGCCACGTCGGGATACGCACATTATGGCGCAGAGTCATCAGCTGCTTACACCCGGCATGTTGGAGAGATTACTGAGAATTAAGACCGAGTTTCAGCGACGTTTTCCGCACCTATATCAGGGCATGCTCAATCATCATACGAATCGGACACGAGTTGTCGTCAAACCGCCACTTCTCGTTCGTCTTTCCAACAACAAGGAGACGAAGTCCGAGGAGTCGCCAGTCTATGAACTGGGAGCCGCCGAACGTGGACTCTTTGATGTGGCAAGTGTCGAGATAACTAGCGAAAAGACTAACGAAAATCCATTGGTGCGGGATGTTAATAAATTGGAGGAGCAGAAGGAAGAGCAACTGGAAGATGAGGATGATCTCGACTTCTTTCATTTCGATGATGAGGATAACGATAGCGATAACGATAACAATAACGATAACAATAACGATAACGATGCTGATCCTATTGATGACTAACTAATTGCTATATAATATTTATGTATACTCTAAATAAACGATAAACTAGAAATGTATAAAACAAAAATATCTGTGTTTAAATATTTAAATAGTTATCATAAATAAGAGCTATGAATTTTAGATGAATTAGGAAAAATATAAATGTATTTTATTGCATTTATTTTGTGAAGTTAACTTACTATAATTCTTATTTTTTTGTAGACTCTTATAAATAAATAACTTAAAAAATGCTTAAGAAATAATAATTAAATTAAAATTTTTATTGAGAATTCAGTGTTGAAATTTTTAATTAAATTTAGAATTATGACTTCAACATAAAATTGAAATTTAACTATTTTTTCTAAAAATTTGTATTAAGTTATAACACTCTTTGATGTGACAAGTGTCTAGGTAACTAGCGAAAAGACTAGCGAAAATCCATTGGAGCGGGATAATGAATATAATCAAGGAGCAGAAGGAAAAGCAACTGGAGGATGAGGATGATCTCGACTTTTTTCATTTCCATGATGAGGATAACGATAACAATAAGGAGATAAAGATAACGAGTTATCACAAATAAGAGCTATGAATTTTAGATCAATTAGAAAATTCCAAGTATGCTTTTTATTGCATTTATTTTTTGAATTAACTAACTTAAATTCTTATTTTTTTTATGTTAACAAAGTAATTATGAAATAATAATAAAATGTAAGTATATTAACATACAACAATAAATATATATATTAGAATAAAAATGTTTCTTGCATATTTTCAGGTTGAAAATAAAATACTGTAGAAAAAAATATGTTTGCATAATTTGAGGCTCAAAATATAAATACTAGAATACAAATTTTTCTTGCATACTTTCAGGATGAAAATAAATTTGTACAGAAAATGTTTCTTCATCAACATAGTTTTTTCATTGAATTTCTAAAAACAAATAATAAATGGCAGCGAGCTCAAAGGAGTATTAATTATTTGGGAGAGGGCTTTATTAAGAAGCAGGTATTTGGATAATAATGTAATTACTTGTATTCCTGCTTATTGGGCGCACATTAAAAAGATTTCCCTAGAGTGTAAGCTCCTTTAATATGTTTATTTGTAGGTTTGTAGCTCCTTTGATATATTTATACAAGCTTCGTTTCGATGTTACCCGTCACAGATATATTTTTATATATATTTTTTTGAAGTTTTCATTATAATCTGTTATAGAAAAATGTAAAAATGTGCACTATATCAAAATTTAATTTATCCAAAAATGTAATTATCATTGATAATAAAACTGAGTTTTCATTATAAATATAAAAACAAGAAAATACAAAATTAGCATTACTAAAATTATCATTATCAATGCCGATTAAGCTAAGTTTTCATAATAATCATTAAAATAAAAATATAAAAATTTGCTATATTTCAAAATGTAATTAAAAAAATAAAACTAATAAAATTCACTTCAAATAATTATTAGTATTTCAATATTATATTATATGATAATAAAGGTTTTTTCAATGCTAATGTAATGGCATTTTCATATAATTTTTATTATAAAGATATAAATGAAAATAGAAAAATTTGCATTATTTCTAAATATAATTTATTAAAAAATATATTTATCACAGCTAATACTTAAGATTCAGTTTTCATAAAAATAATTAAAGCAGGAAAATAAAAAATTATCAAGGCTGATTAAACAAAGTATTAAATTTAATCACTTAATATTCAATTATAAAAAAAAATGTTAATTTAATATAATTATGTATGTATATATATAATACTAATTTTAAGAACTGATTTTTTTCATTATAATAAATTTCATTATAATAAATTAGATTTAAATATATTTATCTAAAAATTTAATTATTAATGCTAATAAAACACATTTTAAATAATTATTATTATTTCAATATTTTATGATAATAAAGCTTTGAAATGGCATTTTCATAATCAAAAGTATTTTTGTAATGCTTTGGGCAATTAAGAAGTAATGATAATGTTTATATTCGTATTTAGCTTATTGGGCGCCACACATTAAACTGATTTCCCCCGGGGGGGGTGTGAAAGGGTTAAGGTGGAGGGTGGAGGAGTAGAAGGAGGGGGGGGTGTGGCAAGACTAAGACGTCGTGAAACTAGAAACTCAGTCAGTTGGCAAAGAGGTGTCAAGGAGTCGAGTCATGTGTCACAAGTTGTTGGTTGTTGTGGCTGCATTGCAGTTACAGTTGTTGTTGTTACGATTGTTGTTGCTGTTGTTGTTGCTGTTGTTGTTGCAGTGTCAGATTGCGGTGTCATCGGTGGAGATGTTGTCGGTATCGTTGGCATTGTCGCAGGTGCTGCAACAGTCGCCGATGTCCGAATGCAACACACTTGATGTTCATGTGGAGTTCAGCGCGTTGTCATCGCGTCGAGAGTTGTTGGAGTTGTTGGAGCAGCTGCTGCTCACAGTGGAAACTCCATTCCCATACTATCCCATACAACTGCAAGCTGTCCGACTCTCCCATCAAGTGCAACTGACATATAAACCATATAAGCATGCGGTTCTTCTACTTGTCGACGACATTCACGCTTTAAGGCGACTCTACGCCGGACAACGTGCCACCAGCAATCTGTCTTATACTCTCATCTACATGTTGCAACCGCAACCGACACTCACCATGCAACTTCTCTGGAGACTCAGTGTTCTCAATGTGGGTCTACTTCGTTCACATCCTCACAATTCTCAGATACTTGAGCTTTTGAGCTACTTTCCTTCAGTCCGAAACATGACTGCAATTTAATTCGTCCCACGGTTGTTAATCACTTTCTAATTCCTCTCACCAAATGGTCGAATTATATATTTTTCCCCTCCAAATTGAACAACTTTTATGGCTGTACTCTCACCTGTGCCACCTGGCCGGATATGCCCTATCTCGTCCGACGTCCCGACGGCGCCTTCCTCGGCATCGAGGGTGCCCTTCTCCAGTTCATGGCCGACAATCTCAACTTCTCGGTCGGAATCTATTGGCTCAACAATTCCCAAGTCCGCGATACATTCAACGATTCCGGCTGGATATTCGAACAGGTGCGTAGAGCATTCAGAATTCGGTATAAATTATGAAAATTAAATATATAACAAATTTCCAATTGAATCTGAAAAGATCAAATTTATTTATTTTATTTTAAATAACAGGAATGGAACTAA
The DNA here is from genome assembly GCA_035042165.1 of Drosophila kuntzei. Taxonomy (NCBI): domain Eukaryota; kingdom Metazoa; phylum Arthropoda; class Insecta; order Diptera; family Drosophilidae; genus Drosophila; species Drosophila kuntzei. The sequence continues at coordinate 314,579 of JAWNLU010001233.1, read as the reverse complement.
AGTAATTTAAAATAAAATTATTTTAGTAAATTCGGTGTAAATTATAAAAATTAAATATACTATATAACAAATTTCGAATTGAAACTGAAAAGATCAAATTTATTTATTTTCTTTTAACTAACAGGAGTGGAACTAAAGTAATTTAAAATAAAATTATTTTAGCTAAAATGGAATTTTTAAAAGAAAAAATTATTATTTAATTTTAAATAACAGGAGTGGACAAGTTGATTTTATTTAAAATTGAAAATAATATTTATAAAATTTAAAAATTATAACTAAATCTATTTATTATTGTCAACTAACGGGAGTGGATCTAAAGTAATTTAAAAAAATAAAATCACAAAATAAAATTTATAAAAATGTAAAATTATAACCAAATTAATTTATTTAATGTCAACTAAGGGGAGTGAACGTAAAATTATTTAAAATTAAAAATTCAATGAGGAACAATTTATTTTGACTAAAAAGGAAAATTTAATTTATTAAAATTTAATATTGAAACGGAAAAGATAAAAAAAAATTATTTATATAATTTTAACTAACAGTGTAAATGTTAAATTGAACTAAAAATTAAAAAAAAATTAAAACTAAATTGATTTATTTAATGTAAGCTAACGGAGGTGGTAATTTAAATTTTAAAATTATATCAGGAACAATTTATTTTAACTAAAAATGGAAATAAAATTTCTACAATTTAAAAGTAAAACTGATATTAAAATTGTAAAGTACATTTAATTGTTATTAAAAAATAATAATGATTTTGATCTTGTATATTTGCATATTTATATATTAAAATTGTAAAGTACATTTAATTGTTATTAAAAAATAATAATGATATTGATTTTGTATATTTGCATATTTATATATTATTTTTTTTTTGTACATAATTTTACAAGACAGATATATTATAGATTTTATGGGAATAAAGAGTTATTAATTAAATTTTAATTACTATTTAAAAATAAACCAAAATTTTTTTTTTTCAATTTTAAGTCTTTATTTTTTATTTTCGTCAGTTCAGGACTTTGACAATACAGATATTTTACAGATTTTTACGTGGCAGTGTGGAAATCGAACCCAGCTATTTATAAAATTTTCAAAGTTAAAAATAAATATTAAAAAAATTAAAAAATGCGAAAGAAATTTTGAATTTCATTACTATTAGAAAATTGAAAAAAATTGGTAAATTAAATTGGTAGTTTTAGCATTTCTTTATATTTTGGTTTGTGCATAGAAATAAAAATTTAAAATAATATTTCATCTATGAATTTTAAATAAAAATTGAAATTTAAATATTATTTTATGTTAAGTAATTAAATTTATATTAAAAATTATTCAATTACAATTACAATTATTTCAATAACATTAATAACTCTCTCTAATATAATTTGGTAATATTCATTCAACAGATCTTTAGAGCGCAGATTATGCACTCGGAGGGTTCCACTACAAACCCAGGGATGGAAGTGCTGCCAACGAGATGCCCTATTCCCAATCGACATATTACTTCATGAGTCACATTATGCTAGTGACGAATTTACCTAGTGCCTACTCGGCATATGAGAAACTCGCCTTTCCCTTTCATCCCCATTTGTGGCAGGGTATCGGCTTGATTCTGGCTTTGAGCTACCTTCTAATTTGTCTTTATCACCGATGTTATCGAAGGTATTCCGAGGTGAGTAACCATTCCAAATATAGACTATTAGGAAAAGAGTGACTCTGTCCTTATTCTGTAAATTTAAAGAGTTGCTTTATACTAATTACGATAAAATGAGTTGATTTTAAGTGAAAACTTGAGATTTAAAATTTGAAATTTGTAAAATGCTATAAACGGATTCTTTGAATTAAAATAGAAAATTAGATCAATACACTGAAAAAAAAGACAAACTTCTAAAATCAAGAACATTCATCTTAAATATTTTGTTCTTAAAATAAGAACATTTTAAGACCAAGTTAATAAAACTAAATTTAAAATATATTATATACTAAAATATATTAATCTAAAAATTCGCAGTTCTTAATATAAGAATTAAAAATCTTAAATTGATAAGAAAATAGAAATATGTCACATTTAATGTAAACATAATAATGACAGTTTGGTAAACAAGTCGAGGGATCGAAACCCGCCAAGGAAAAAACATATAATCTATAAAAAAAATAAATCCATAAAAAGTATAAATATAAAAAAAAAATAAGTTTAAAGTTTAAAACACCTGCCTTACTTTTTTATTTTTGGTTTGAGAATTCAAGACTGTTTGGTCTTAAATTAAGAATATATTCTTATTTGAAATGTTAAATCAAGATGTGTTTTCTAAATTTTTAGAATTCTTAAATTTTTTTAATTTTGAAACATTTTTGAAAATCGAATTTTTTCTAAAATTTACATACTTACCCCTTTGTACTTTAAAAAAAATTAAAATTTTCAAAAATTTCAAAAATGAATAAAGTTACAATGCAGAACGAATTTAGAGGTAAAATTATGCTCAAATTTACATTCTATATGAAAATTGATTGACTTTTTCAAAGTTATGGCACTTCAAAGTTATCAAAGTTGCTCAGTAGCTGCGATGGCCAGAACCGAAATTAACCCTTATAAATGAATCGGTTACTAAACGGTTATTTCGGTTTAAAGAGTTTCGGTTTATGGGTTTCGGTACAGCTGAAAAATTGTTTTCGGTTACGGTCACAAATTTCAAACGGTTTTCACCGGTTGAAGGTGACGGTTTCGGTTTAGGTTTTAATCTCTGATAGAAAGAGGAATTTTAAAGTTAATATCTTAAAATTGAATATTGATGAAAAATCCTATTTGATGGTTTAAATTTATTAATTGGTCCCTACTCACAGTTGAGTTTAATGGAAATGTAAATTCCATAGGAAAGAGAAGAATTCAAAAATAAAAAAAAGACAATAATAAGATAAGGACAAAAAAGGAAAAGATCTCTAATGAATTGTTTAATGAACTCTTGTTGTACAGCATCCTTATTATCAGCTGCTGGTGCTGAGCATGGGAGGAAATCTGATGGAATCGGAGCTGCCTCGTCGATCGTCGTGTCGTGTGTTGTTCGTGACTTGGTTGCTGTGGACATTTGTATTGAGGAGTGCGTATCAGTCGGGCATGTATCAGTTGCTGCGACAGGATACACAGCGTAATCCTCCCCAGACAATTGGTGAAGTATTATCCCAACGTTATACGATACAATTGGTGGATGGAAATGCGGATCGTTGGCTTGAGAGTTTGCCAGAGTTGAGAACTCAGCAGTTGCGACATTTGACGGCAAGTGAATTGCAATCGTTTGGCGGACTGGCGGAGAGTAGCGGAACCTCTCAACGTCTGGCAATTATAACTCCCTATGAATATTTTGGTTACTATCGCAAAGTTCATGCGATGAGTCGTCGATTGCATCTGGTTAAAGAACGTATCTTTACCCAGCAATTGGCATTTAATGTCCGTCGTTATTCCCATCTCGTTGGCATGCTCAACAATCAGATAATGCTGGCCCATTCCCACGGTTTCCTCGAGCACTGGACACGGCAATATGTCAGCGCTGTGGATGAGAGAGATGAGAGTATTGCCCGAATTTCAGCTATACCCTATGACACCTTGGATGGCCTACAACCCGATGATGGCACAGATTCCGATGAATCCGATGAACCATCTACCAAGTTGAGAGTTCTCTCCCTCACCGAATTGGCCGCTTTATTCTGGCTAACACTGTGGGCCCATTTGATCGCCATTCTTGTCTTTGCCTTCGAACTCTTCACACATAAATAATGCTCAATGTTTTAGTTTTAATTAAATTACTTCATAATCTAGTCGAGACAACAAACAAGTCCAGCTGCTCGACTCTAACATGCCCAGTATCAAAAGATTTACTTTAATTTATTTATTTAATTAATGCCAATCTTCAAATTTAATATAAAATATCAGGCATAGTTCATTTTTACTAAAAATTAAAATGCATTTTATAAAAATTTAAAAAAATTTATGTATTTATTTGTTTAATGTCAACTTAGATTTCAAGAATTTAAATTTAAATATCGGGAATATTAAATTAATAAAAACTTAAAATTAAAATTAAAACTAAAAAGATATAAATAAATATATTTATTAATTTATTTATTTAAGGGGTGTTGATCTAAAGTAATTATAAATAAATTAAGTAAAAATGTAGTTTAACTAAAATTGAAAATACGATTTATAAATATTTTAAATTAAAATTGAAAAAATAAAAATTGTCATTGATTTTTTTAATGTCAACTGAGAGAAATTGACTAAAAATCATTTAATTTTTTTAATAAAAAATAAGCAAAAGTTGATTTTTGCTAAAATTTAAAACACAATTTATAAAATTTTAAAATTAAAGTATATATAAATAAAATTTATTTCTTTATTTATTTTCAACTACGACTAGGTTACCTAAAGTAATTTAAAATGTGAAATAATATCAGTAAAAATTGATTTTAACTACAAATGAAAAGAAAATTATGCAAATTAAAAAAATATTTATTTATTTCTTTAATGTCAACTTAGATTACAAGAATTTTAAATTAAATATAAGGAATATTAAATTAATATAAACTTAAAATTTAAGCTAAAAGGATACAAATAAATATATTTACTAATTTATTTATTTAAGAAGAGTTGATCTAAAGTAATTTTAAATAAATTCAGGAAAAATTGATTTTAACTAAAATAATATACGATTTATAAAAATTAAATGTGAAAAAATTTATAATATGTATTTATTTATTTAATATCAATTAAGAGGAGTTTACCCAAAGAAAATAAAAAAATCAGGAGGTTTGATTTCAACAAAAAATTAAAATACAATGTATTAAAATTAAAACTGAATATACAAAAAAAAACTTATTTATCTATACAAATTTAAAATAAATACTGAAAAGATAAAAAAATATATTTATGGAAATATTCATTAAATTTCAACTAAGAGGAGTTCACTTAAAGTATTTTAGAATTTGATGTAAAACTTGAAAATATAGTCTTTAACTAAAAATGAATTTAAGAATTAAAAAAAATTTAAATTAAAACTGAAAGTATAAAAATAAAATGTATTTCTTTATTTAATGTCCACTAAGAGGAATTAAAAGGAATTAAAAGAATTTAAAATTTAAAATAAAATCATTAAACATTTTTTTTATACTAAAAATGCAAATACAATTTATAAAAAATTAAAATTAAAACTGAAATGATTAAAAAAATTAGTAAAATTTGGTTTAAACTGAAAATGTAAATAAAATTTATAAAAAATGTAAAACTTAAACTGAATAGATAAAAAAATAACAAGTTAAATATTGAAAAGTATGAAAAACTGGGGATAATCAAAAGAATTTTAAATGATCCAACAATCAAATCAATGTTAATGTTGGAATTTGTAATAGTATTAATATTAAAATCAGTATTAGCAAATGTTTGTACTAAGCATTTTAATTAGTATTTGTATAAGAATTGACATAATAATATATAGTAAAAGTTTGAAGGATGGGAGAGAAAGTTCTGTAAAAAAACGATATAAATAATATAAAATTAAAAAATAATTAGAAAATTATCTTTAAAATTCTTTTGGAGATTCGAGTTTTTATAAATGCTTTAACAAATTTGATCTTAAACTTAATGTAGCTCTAACTTTTATAGTCTCTGAAAACTCTATTTTTTAATTTGTGTGATAGACATTGTCACAATCTTATAAGCCTTTGTATGCTTTGAGTACTGGGCTAACAAGCGAAATTTTCCTAATATTTGCAGCTTTTTGGTGATAGTTTCAAGCATTTTGCTGCTCGTATCGTTAGAACGCAAAACGTTTTATCTAAAAGCGATAAATTTGCGAAAATCAAAAAAAAAACTTGCAAAACGCGCAGCGAAACCTCCCCAAAAAACGACCCCCTTTCCCCCTATCCCTCCACTCTGCTACCCTCCTAGTTCACATCCTTCTCTCATTCCCTGCTCACACTCAATGCCGCATAAACATCAATTCTTTTCCTTCCTCTCTCCTTGTTCCTCTGTGCTGACAATCCTTGCCAGGCAACAGGATTCCATGCTGGTTACATTCTATGACACTCTTTCAATACTTTTCCAGCGCTGTACGATTTTCAACACGAATTCGACACGATTTCCAAACACTTTAATTTTTCAATTAAGTATTAACTAATAGATTAGAAACGTAATTTTATTAAACTCCTGGATATGCTTGGGACAATTTAATTAGAAAAACAATATTCTAGAATAAGAACAAACTTTTTAATGAGAAACTTAAGTTTTCGGTCTTAAAATTTTGAAAAGCTCTTTACAAGTTCGAAATTTGTAAAAACCTGAAACTGCTATCTACCTCCAAATAAATACTTAAAAACGAGGAAAAAATATATTTATCAGGGATTAAAACCTTAACCGAAACCGTAACCTTTAACCGATGAAAACCGATTGAAATTTGTAACCGTAACTGAAACCATAACCGAAAATATTTTTTTCCACTGTACCGAAACTCATAAACCGAAACTCTTTAAGCCGAAATAACCGTTTAGTAACCGATTCATTTAAAAGGGTTAATTTCGGTTCTCACCGTCGCAGCTACTGAGCAACTTTGATAACTTTGAACTGCCACAACTTTGTCAAAAGTCAATCAATTTTCATGTGGAATGTAAATTTGATCAAGATTTTTAACTCTTAAATTTGAACTGTCATAACTTTGTCAAAACTTAATCAATTTCCATGTGCAACAAATTTAAGCATGATTTTACTTCCAAATTCGTTCTGCATTTAAACTTTGTTCGATTTGAAAGTTTTGAAAATTTCGAATTTTTTAGAAATTTTACAGTGTTACCCCTTATCATTTTTCGAAAAAATCGAAAATTTCAAAATTTTCAAAATGAACAAAATTGAAATGCAGAACGAATTTGGAGGTAAAATCATGCTTAAATTTACATTGCGCATGGAAATTGATTAAGTTTTGACAAAGTTATGACAGTTCAAATTTATTTAAATTTATTACATTACACTGGATCATTCCAGTAACCAGATAACCAGATAATTTTCCAGTATAAAAAGAGAATTAAATCTTTTTTCATGTAAAAAACAGGTATTTTTAAGCCGAAACTTACAAAAAACCGATAACCATTATGAAACCGGTACTCCAAAATATTGCATAACCGATAACCGAAAACCTTAATTCGAGCATAACCGAAACCGTAACTGAAATCGATAATGGTATTCGATTCGGTTTTAATCCCTGATTATTATAATTATTTATTTATTATTTTATAGAAATATTCAACAATTTCGAAAGGCACAAATCAAATGAGAATTAACTTTAAGATATGAAACTTTCCCTTCATTAAATTTTAAGAATGTCATTAGGAGTTATAAATGAATGTGAAATAATAAATAAAAATAAAAAATTAAAGACTCTCCAATAAATACTTGAAACAGCTGGAAATAATAATTTATTTTTGGTTATTAAATTAATATTTTTAGAAATTTAAATAAGAATAAACTTTAAGATAAAAATATTAAGTTTCAGTACATAAAATGTTGAAAAACTAATGAAAAACTGTCTTAATCTTAAAATTTTATTATATTTTATGAAATTTCATTAGAAGTAATAAATGAACAAGAAATTTTAAATGTACAATAAATAAGAAAAAATCTAGAAGACTCTGCAATAAATACAGAAAAACAGATGAAAATAAGAATTTACTTTTGGGTTATTCTATTAATATTTTGAGAAATCTGTTGACATTATTAAAAATTATTTTATGAGTTGAAGTTTCAGTTTACAAATGAATTTAATTTTTGTTCGGATAAATATGAATTATTATACTATAAAAGGAACTATCGAATGAGACACGAGTTCAACTCTATTCGGTTAACCCAATTGTCCCTCCCAATGTGCTCAGTGCTCAGTGCTTTGAGCGTTGAGCTGCTTTGCTTATCGCCTCGCACATTTGCGCTTTTCCCCCAAAAATTTTTCCTTTTTTTCCCCCGGCTGTAATGGGCATGACGTCGCCTTAGCATTCAACATATCCAGCTTCCAGCTTCCAACTCCTAACTATATCTAGTAGCGCCAAGTAGTCAACGACATTCACATTCACATTCACAACGACGTCAACATTGTGTCGTCATCGTACACTGATAAAAATAATAAACAACAAGTGTTGTCTTAATTATTTGTTTCAAATTCTTAAAAATGACTAGAAATCATTTTGATTCAACTAAAAATAAGAAATACTTTAATTTAAAAATTAATTTAATTTAATTAAATATATTTAAAAAATTCTAAAAATTTCAGGAAATTGTATTTTAAAAAAATACGTTTCATATTATTTTTTTATATAATTTAATGTCATTTTTTCTACATTTATTTAAAGATTCGATAATAATATTAAAGTCAAAGATTTTTCATACTGAATTAAATCATTCTTTTGACTTAAGGTAGAATTAATACACACATTATTTATATTCAAATTAAGAATTTTTAATATTTTTAAAACTAAATACTGCTTATTTATTAACTTACTTAATTAATTAAAAAAAACATTAAATATAATTTGACACGCATTTGTATTTAATTTAGTTAAAAAGAACAAAATTAAAATATTATTTAAATGTTTAAATTAAAGACAAAGATTTTTCATATTCTTTCTCTAACTGATTTAAATCATTATTTTAAATTAGGTTTTATGTGTGAATGTAATATAAATAGTATTTATTTAAAAATTTTTAATATTTTGTAATATATATTGTAATAAATTGTATGTTATTTAAATATGTTTCATATTATATTTTATTATTATTCAATGTCATTTTTAAAAATATTATTTAAATGTTTAAATTAAAGACAAATATTTTTTATACTTTTTTCCCTAACTGAATTAAATCATTATTTAAATTAGGCTTCATGTGTGAATGTAATATATAAATATATATTTTATTTGTTTATTGTAATTTTAAAAATGTTTTATATTTTTAGTGTTAAATATAATATATATATTATTTATTATAAGTAGCAAAAAAAGAGAACAAAATTATAATTATTTGTATTTTAATTAAATATGTTTCATATTCCTTCACTAACTGATTTAAGTCATTATATTTATTAAATGTAAATTTAGTATAAGAAATATTTATATTAAAAAAATTTAATATTTTTAAAAATAAATAGAATATTTACTTACTTAAATAACATAAATAATTAAATTTAATTTGATTCGCATTTGTATTTAATATTGTTTCAAGAGAACATAATTTTCAGAACACGATAATTCCATACTAAGACAGAGATTTAAGTCAAGATTTAAATCAAAACAAAATTGGTAAGGAGATACAAATATTGGAATTGATAGTGTTATTTTTTATTATTTACATTAAATTTGTTTCTCTCAGTGTAGCTGGCAAATCAAGTAAATGTATTGAACTTAAGCTCATTGCCTTTGCCTTTGCCTTTGCTTTAGCCTGCATTGTCGTTTCTTCTCTCTTCTCTCTCTTCACTCTCTTCTCTCTGCCTTTCTCTTCTTCCTCCCCTCGCAACACACACTTGGAAGCTGTGGCTCATCGCTCGCTTTCTCTTTAATATGAGAACGCTGCGCTGTTTAGCAAAAAACTTTATGCAATTCCTTTTATAAAATGTTTCCTATTTTGTTTTTCCTTTTTTTATTTGGTTTTTTGCTTGGCCTGCATCATTTACACTGAGACATGGAGTAGGCACAACGAGTAAATAAAGCTTGACAAACCAGCGAGTAAAGTGAAATGAAAGCGAGTAAAAGCTGCATAGGCAACAAGTAGATTTTGCAACTAGCGAGTAGAGTGAAGTTGAGTTTAAAGAGCAGCTAGTATAACGAGTAAATGACAGTTTCAAGATAACGAGTAGAAATGAGCCAAAGTAGCGAGTAGGTTTAGCATTTGACGAATTTAATAAACTGTGTGAAACCATCTACAACCGATAAGGTTACGTGTCAACTTCTGAAAACAACGAGTATATTCAACGAGCTAAGAATAACAAGTAAAAATAAGAAAAAGTGTGAGTTGGGTTAGGCACCAGCGAGTAATGATTGTGATTTTATTATTTAATGGATTATAGTAACAAATAAAGTGACGAGTAACAAGAGCAGCGAGTGTATGTAACGAGTTAGAAGTATAATCTTCAAACCTGAGTGACGAGTAAACTAAGATAGAAAAAATAAAAGGTAATAATATAGCGATAATATAAAGATTAAAAGCAACGAGTGACGAGTGAAAAATCAGCGATTGAACAACGAGTATAAGCAAAGAGTAACAAGAGTTTTTATTAAAAGGCCAGTTCAAAGTTAACGACATTGAGAGGCAATATATTGTTGCGAGTATAATTCAGCGAGTGACGAGTAAGTTAAAAATAAAACAGCGAGTGGCGAGTGAAAAAACCGGAGAGTAGAAGTTCTTCAGTGGGTAAATGTTGTAAATGATGTGAATGTTGTGAGAGTGCTGACTTAAGAATCAGCGATTAAGCAGCGAGTATGTGCAACGAGTAGACAGTATTTTTAATAAGAGGCCAGTTCAAAGATAACGAGATTGAGAGGAGCATTGAGAAGCAACGTAATGAGTATAATTCAGCGAGTGACGAGTAAGTCCCAAATTTAACATCAGCGAGTGGCGAGTGGAAAAACCGTAACTAGAGAATGAAATTCTTAAGTTGTTCTCCAGTGGGTAAATTATGTAATTGTAGGGAGAATGATAACTTAAGAATCAGCGATTAAACAGCGAGTATAATTTAGCGAGTGACGAGTAAGTCAAAAATTTGACATCAGCGAGTGGCGAGTGGAAAAACCGTAACTAGAGAATGAAATTCTTAAGTTCTGTGAATGATATAAATGTTGGGAGCATGCCGACTTGCGAATTAAGCTCACAGCTCAACTTTTATATCCTCGACTAGCTTGACGCAGCAGAGGAGACTCGCGACTGGAAGCTGAAGCATCTGAACTCCGTCCGTCTGTCTGTCTGTCTGTCCGTCTGTCCGGACAACTGCCGTCGATTGGCTGTGGCAATACTTTGGCTCGTTTGGCAATGAATTTTTATGGTGCGACATTTACGCTACGAGCGAGCGAGAAATGAGGGGAGATACTAAAAGGCGACATCGAGAGATGACGGGGGAGAGAAATAAGGCGAGACAAGGCGGCAACAAAACAAATATATTCATGACAAGATTATGTGGCAAGCCGACTGCAAGTGCACTTAAAAATTAGAGTTGGGCTCTAAAAAAAAGGCAGTTGAGTAAAGGAAAAGGGAAAAAGGAAAGAGGAGGATTTCAGCTAGGTAACTTGGATTATCAGCCACAATTGTGACAATGCCCCCGACAATGCCAACGACTACAGACTACAGACAACAGACTACAGACATGACAACTGGTAATTTCCGGTCGCGGAATTGCAGCTAATTAGATAATCAACACAATTATGGCACGGGTAAAGCAAGCAACCCATTGACAGGACATCATCAGGACGTGGCCAGGACGGAAGTGAAGCAGACACCAGTCAAAGGTTCAGATAACGCCAGACCCAGACAACAAACAGCATCGCAATCTCCCATCTCCATCTCCCATCTCTATCTCCCATCTCTATCTCCCAACTCCAACTTCCAACTCCATCTCCCAACTCCCGAACAACTGCCTCATCAGTCGCACATGGCGTATGCGTAATCAAGTAGCCGACTCAATTTTAGACCAATAAAATACTTGAAATTAAAATTCGTTAATTTTTTATTAAACAATTAAAAATAAATAAAATTTATTAAATATAAGAATTTAATTATATTTATTTGATATTTTTAATATTTTTGAATGTTCACTTAAAATAAAAATTAAATGAGAAGAGTTATACTAACATTTTAAAATAGTAGCCGATACTTTAAATATATGTTATTAATATATATAATATATTAATATATATAATATATTAATATAATATATTAATAGTTTGTAATTTGGATCTAAGTCTTCCATCTCCCATCAGTTGCACATGGCGTATGCGTAATCAAGTAGCCGACTCAATTTAAGACCCCAACACATAAAATACTTAAATATAAATTCGTTAATTTTTTATTAAACAATTAAAAAATAAAATCTAGATAAAATTTATTAAATATAAGAATTGAATTGAATTTATTTGATATTTTTAATATTTTTGAATGTTCACTTCAAATAAAAAATAAAAGAGAAGAGTAATTCTAATATTTTAAAATAGTAGCCGATACTTTAAATATATGTTATAAAATATTGATTATATAATAATTCGTAATTTGGATCTAAATCTTCCATCTCCCATCAGTCACACATGGCGTATGCGTAATCAAGTAGCCGACTCAGTTTTAGACCAATAAAATACTTGAAATTAAAATTCGTTAATTTTTTATATAAGTATAAGTATAAGAATTTAATTATATTTATTTGATATTTGTAATATTTTTGAATGTTCCCTTCAAATAAAAATAAAAGTATTCTAATATTTTAAAATAGTAGCAGATACTGTAGATTATATGTTAATTTGTTTTTCAAATAATTAAAAAATAATTTATAATTTGGATCCAAATCTTCCGTCTCCCTCATCAGTCGCACATGGCGTATGCGTAATCAAGTAGCCGACTCAACTAGAGACCACAACACGTGAAATACTTGAAATATAAATTCGTTAATTTTAATCAAACAAGTAAAAAATAATTTTTGTTATTTTATGTGAATAAGAAAAGTTATGGAATTATAATTTAATAATAATTATTTGATATTTGTAATATTTTTGTATGTTCACTTAAAATAAAAAATAAACGAGAAGAGTTATATTAACATTTTTAAATAGTAACTGATAATTTAAGTATATTTATTATTAAATATAGATTGTGTGTTAATTTTAATCAAACAATTAAATAATAATTCTTAATTTTTTATCTAAATAAAAATTATTAAATATAATAATGTAATTATATATATTAGACATTTTTAAAATTTTTGTATGTTTGAAAATAGTAGCTGATACTATATTATATATATTATTAAATTATATTAGATTATTAATTATAGATTATGTGTTCATTTTTATTAAGAAAATAAAAGTAATTTTTAATTGTTTATCTAAATTATAATAATATATATGGAATAATAAATAAATAATAATTATTTTATATTCTGTTAAGTTCACTCAAAATAGAAAATTTAAGAGAATAGTTAAACTAAAATTAAAAAAGCAAGGATTTCAAATTAATTATATCGAAATTCATTTTTATTCATATAAAAATAAGAGATACAATTAATTAAATATTGCTTTAGGCTAACTAATTAAATCTGTCCAATGCTGTTTTGATTGCCCAGATAAATTTAATATATATATTGATACCTCTGAAATTAAATAATTACAAAGAATGTGTTGGAAGAACAGGACTGTATTTTTGAAAGTATCGAAATTAAAAGACTAAAAATAACGAAATTCTCTTAAGATTTTTGATTCTCTTTTCCGCATTTCTTGAAATCCCAAGTGCGATAATCCAGAGGACAAACCCAATGATTCTTCAGCCAGCGCGAGATGCAATGCAAATGGAAGACATGACTACAGGCCCCAGTTGCCTCGGGACACATCTCGTATAGCTCCTTGATGTGGGTTCCCTGTTCGGCCTGGCAATCGATGCACAGATCCTTCACATGGTTCCGACAGATGGCACAAGTGTCCTTCTGGATACCAGAAACGACTCCTAAATGTGATTGATTGTAAATATTATTATCAGGGATTAGAACCTTAACCGAAACCGTAGCCTTTAACCGATAAAAACCGATTGAAATCTGAAACCGTAACTGAATACAATTTTTTTCGCTGTACCGAAACCCATAAAGCGAAAGTCTTTAAACCGAAATAACCGGTTGGTAACCGATTCATTTATAAGGGTTAATTTCGGTTCTGACCGTCGCAGGTACTGATAAATTTGAACTGTCATAACTTTGTCAAAACTTAATCAATTTCCATGCGCAATGCAAATCTGAGATTCATTTTGAAAATTTTTGAAAATGTCAATTTTTTGAAAAATACAAAATTTCAAATCTTTAAAATGCACAAAATTTAAATGCAGAACGAATTAAGAGGTGAAATTATGCTCAAATTTACATTGCGCATAGAAATTGATCGAGTTTTGACAAAGTTATGACTGTTCAAATTTAATAAAAATCAGTAAAATCAAAATAATCGGAATTTTCAAACCAAATGAACGCAATTTATATGAGATCAAATAATAATAAAATCGACATTACGCTGGACCATTCCATTAACCAGATAACATTATTTTCCAGGCTAAAAAGAGCATTAAGTCTTTTTTCATGTAAAACAATGAATAAAGCTTCTTATTGTGGTCAACAGAAAACATTAATTTTTATTTTTTTTTGAACCAAAGCTATACCGATATTTTAAATCCGAAACTTACAAAAACCGATAACCGTTACGAAACCTATACTCCAAGATTTTCCATAACCGATAACCGTTTACGGAAAACCTTAATTCGAGCATAACCGAAACCGTAACTGAAACCGATATTTGTTTCGGTTTTAATCCCTGATTATTATTATTAAGATATTTAAAAATATTTGACAAGCAAACTTACTCCACGACCAAAGAGCTACGGCATTCCACTGTGAGAAAACGGATATAACTTAATTATTGTATATTAAATTGTCATTTTTATACTCACATTCAAGACATTATCGTGATTTTGCCCCTTCATGTCGTCATTCGCATTGGCCATTCTAATTGGTTTTAAGTATTTGGAAATTCGAGGAAAATTTGTTTTCTTTCCGTTTAGTTTTTGAATAAATTTTTTGTATTTTGACAGTGAGAACTATGTATATTGTCTCATCAAGTAGGGAAATGTATTTAAAAATATAAGCTATCAAAATGACAGTTCTACTAAATGACAGAAATGTCATAGTTTTAAAGTATGTGTATTTTATTAAACTTAATTTAACTATATTATAAAATTGCATTTGACAAACAACGTCTAACAATTATTTATATGTATACTAAATAATTTTCTTGCTTTAATTAAAATTTTTAAATGAGAAAAATGAATGCAAAACTTAAAAAAAAAACAATGTTATTGTGAAATTAAATTATTTTATTTTATTTATTAGAAATGGACAATATGAATTTAAAGATTCCGTTTTTAAAAATGCACAAATATAAAAATTTAAAAATTGGAATGCCAAAAAAAAAAATAAAGTAATATAATTCAGAAAAACTTAAACCGTGTAGAAATCAATTTAAATTACATAAACTATTTTTTTGTGATATTTTTACCAAACGTATTATAAAATAAGCTATATTTCGATTAACTTTATAAAATCTTGAATTGTATTATAATTATTTAAATAATTTATTATTTAATTGAATTAAATATTATACCAATGAAATGTAGCGTTAAGTAATTGTTTTGATAGCATATTCTTATGCTTCACACATTTTTTTTGGTAAAAAATTAAAAAACTTTTTGGTTCTTAAATCATATTAAATGAAGAAACAATAAGAACTATTTAAATTTACTATTTTGTAAGATAAAAAAAAAGACTTACTGTATTCGAATTTAATTTTATCTCAAGGATTTTCCTTTTTCTTTTCAATATATCTTTGATAGTTATTAGAGATTTTAAGTAGACATTAAAAAATATTTAGGACGTCAAGAAATTGTTTTAAAAAAATCATAAATATACACAAATTTTGTTTTAAATATATATAAATTTATTTATTTATTTAATTTCTTATTTTAATATTCTTATCTGTGGTTCTTATAACAATTTAAAAGAAAGAAAAATATTTTTCAGCGACTTTAAATATTTAAAAAAATAAAAAACCCATACTTGTAAATTTGTATTTGGTCAGAGGTTGCAAATTGGTTCAGTTCATTGAACCACAGCATGAGATCAAAGGTCAAAGAGGGAACGATGAAATAAAGTGAACTGCATTCCGTTAGCTTATTAATAAATGCTTGCATTTCATGTTATTGAGTTCATCAATATTATTATGATTATTATTAAGTATTGTTATGATTATTAATATTATTATTATTGTATTGCATTGCATTGTTTAATGATCATCAATGCTTAATATCCTGTGTCAACTGTTGTCCATTCCATTTGCATTTTTGCAATTATTTCAATTAAATCGACAAAAGAAACGTCTGGACCCCAAGGCAAGGAAACACAGCACGGGCTCAGGTTGAGGCTCAACACAGCACAGGCTCAACACAGCTCACCAGCAGAAGCAGCGACGCCAGCAGCGGCAGCGACAGCGACTGAAACTGAGACTGAGACGGCGACCGGCTGCGTTTGTCGAATATAATTTCCTCGTGCCGGATGTGACAATGAATACGCATTAATAAGTACACACACACACACACACACACTTTACATATATATTTGTGTGTGTGTGTGTGTTTAAAATTTTTACGCTCACTGTGCGTTCTTTTGTGTCTGTACACTGTTAAAAAAAGGGTTATAAAATCAAGATATTCGTCTCAAAACCAGGGACCGTAACTATTAAAATTTTTAAAATACAAATTATTTTTCAATTTTTAAAACAAAAATCAAAAATAATTTTTCAATTTTTATAATAAAAATGGAAAATAAAAATTAAAAATAAAAACTGAATCTGAATTTTTTTTCAACCAAGTAGTGTATTTCCACAATCTAAAAACATCCATGATGCGTGGCTAAATATATGAAGGTTAAAAGATATGACTTTTAAATTTAAAATTGAAATTTAATTATTATTTTTGATTTTTATTTTAAAAATTGAAAAATCAGAGTTAAAAGTAATTTTTATAATTCAAATCAGTCTTCTTTGCGATTCTTACTCAAACATAAGATTAAATTTAATTCAAATTAAATAAATTTAAAAACACAATTAGATTTTAAGAATATTTTAAAAAAGTCCAATTTCTTATTAATAGGAAAAAAAACTCGTATATTTTTTATTTATATTTTTTTATATTTTATATTTTCCTAACAGTTTCAGATTTTTATTCTTATATTAAAACCTAAGATTTTTTTAATTAATATTGTTATAATTAGTAATTTGGTCTTTAAATGGTCTTATTTTAAGAACAAATTGGGTAAGATGAAAGTTCTTGATTTTCGAAGTTGGTCTTTTGTTTTTTTTTCAGTGTATGTATACTTATGTGTGTGCGCTTTCCGGTGTGTAAATTGATACGCCCGTCCGTTTATCCATCCGTTTATTAAGTCGCCAGATCCCCTCCCCCCTCGATCCTTTTACCACTTTCCCCACTTTCACCATAGAGTAAGAGCAGTGTTGCCACAATTTCAAGGGCTCAAATTGCTTATTTAATAAAAAAAATAGCTAGGAATTAGTCAGGTGGGTCTATGGTTCGAGTCGCCAACCTGCCACAACATATTACTTTTCAGTTCGACAACTGGGTTCGGTTCCCTGTCTTCCATCCTAAAGCAAAACAATTATGAATAAAATAAAAAAAAATACGCAAATTCAATGTTTTTAATTTCCTAAAAAATGAAACGCAATTAAAACTTAACCGTCTAATTAAAAAAAAAATTAAATTTAAAAAATCGGACATCTATATATATTTTTTAGAATAGATTAAAAAAATCATTTATTACAAAAATTTCATACTTTTCTGATATTTCCACGTCAAAAATTCGTATTACTTCAGCTTAATTTTGATACACATGAAAATTACAATAATATTTAGTTATTTAATTTAAAAAACACAAAATTTTACGAAAAAATAGAAAACAATTGAGAAATTTAAATTGTTTTTATTTTTTTTATTGAGATTTGAACTTTGGATTCTTGCTTTAAAGCTCGAAACATCGCATCTTTTCCAAGATCTTGAAGATGAGCCTGACTTGGTTCTAAATAGTTCTATATTAAAGCCACAATAACAAACCAAGCGAAAACTAGCTTAAGATCCATAAGTTTTTTGGTTGGTTTTCGGAAAGTTAACATTTCTGGAACAACCTACCTTTAAAACACAATTTTCAACATGTTTTTTCCTTGTCAAATCTGTTATTTTATACAAACTCCAATTGTGGGAAAATATCGAAACAGAGCAAATATTATATTATGGATTTTATAAAATGAAAAACTGCGGCTTACTTTTTTAACGCCTTTTCGATCTGGTATTTAAAAAGAAACATTTGTTTATGTTGATTTTCACAAAGAACATAAATTTGCACATTTCAAACTGATAAATCAGGAAGATTGAAAAATTATTTCAAAAATAAAATGTTAATAGAACTGAAGAAAAATAACTTCAGAGTAAATTTTTTTAAAATTTAGCATACTTTTGACCTAGGTTGATAAAACCGAACAAAAAAAAACTTCAGAATTTGTTTTTGAAAAACATTGACAATAATAGCTAATTTAGCTATTTAGCTAGATTTGGCAATTTTGTAAAATGTTAAAAAGTTTTTAAATTATAGGAAATTGTTAAAAATACTAATGGGATTCTGTTTTGAATTATTTTATAGTTCTTTTAATTTTTGCTTGTTTTTAAATATAATTGTTTGATCAAATCTAGCTAATTTTAAAGATTTAGTAATTTTTTAAAACGTTAAAAAGTTTTCTAAAATTAGAGGAAAACACTTAAAATTAAAATGCATTTGTGTTTGGCTTCTTTATGAAATTCTTTAAATTTTTGATTGTTTTTAAATAAATTTATTATTATTAAATCTAGCTAATTTTAAAGGCAACAGTGTTGAGTGCAGCTTTTATGCTTGTCAAAAGGTGGCAACACTGGTCGTAACTTAGTTATAACAAAATAAAGGTTGATAAAACCGAACAAAAAAAACTTCAGAATTTGTTTTTAAAAAACATAGACACTAATAGCTAATTTAGCTATTTAGCTAGATTTAGCAATTTTGTAAACTGTTAAAAAGTTTTTAAAAACAAACTGCGTTTGTGTTTTGCTTTACAAAATAGTTCTATTAATTTTTGATTGTTTATAAATATATAAAATCTAGCTAATTTTAAAGATTTTGCAATATTTTAATATGTTAAAAAGTTTTTTAAATGCAAATGTCTTTGCCTTTTTTTTTTAATTTTTTGCATGTTTTCAAATATATTTTTCCTTTAAAATCTAGCTAATTTTAAAGGCAACAGTGTTGAGAGTGGCTTTTTTGCTTGTCAAAAGGTGGCAACACTGGTCGTAACCGCACAGCGAGCGCATGAATGAATGGATGGCTAATTTTGTAGAGAATCTCACGGCACGCGCCTTTTTAACAATATTAATATGCGCAATAATCATACTTGCATATAAATATAATATATATATGTATATAAAATATGTATATATAGAGTGTATATATATGTAGTGTATATAGTATAAATGCATAGCTCAGACAAGAGAAGAGAAGAGAAGAGAAGAGAGACAGAGACGGAGACGGAGACAAATGAAAGAAAGAAAACAAATTTCCATTGTAGGAGCGTGACATGACAGACAGTGGGAGACAATAAACAGCAGGCAGTCGACATCCTTATGGGTTGTCGCTTTCAAATTGGATTTGTCAACGCAACTCAGCGGGTTTCTCTCTCTCTCTCTCTCTCTCTTTCACTCCCACTCTCCCTCTCTCTCTCTGTGTTGTCTTATTGTTGTATGTAGTTCATCAGTGCTTGTTTCTCGTTTCTTGACAAGCGACCGTGTGTACGTAATATGATTATTTACATGCTGCCAGTGTTGCCATATATGTATTTATTTATTATTTCATTTCTTTCTTTTTTTTTTACTATGATTTTCCTTGCCATTTTCTGCTGCGCGTGCTGTAAAGCTGAAATTATATGATTTGAATAATAATTGAATTAGAAAATCATACATAGTCAAAGCCAATGGCAATGTGCAACATGTCACTGGGAGGCACTGTGTGCGACTGCCTACGGCGCACAGTGTGACACACAGTGACTGCCACTAAATTATTATCACATACGCGTCTCTACAACATTTCTATGTATGCACACACACACACACATATTTAATGCAGCTCACGATATGCATCATTTTAATACAGACTTTTAAAGTTCAAAGCCAGCAAGTTTGTATTAAGTTCAGTTTTAGTTGGCACTGTAAATAATTGTTTCTTGTTTTAAAAATGCAACTAAAATAATGAAGTTTAATAATAAGTGCGATTTTGATTTTGCATTTACATCCAGGAATTAAAATCTTAACCGAAACCGTAACCTTTAACCGATAAAAACCGATTGAAATTTGTAACCGTTACTGAAACCGTGAACGAATACAATTTTTTTCACTATACCGAAACCCATAAGTCGAAATAACCGTTTAGGAACCGATTCATTTATAAAGGTTAATTGCTACTAAGCAACTTTGATAACTTTGAGCTGCCATAACTTTGTCAAAACCCAATCAATTTTCATGTGGAATGTAAAAATGAGCATAATTTTACCTCTTTATTCGGTCTGCATTTAAATTTTGTCCATTGTGAAAATTTTTTAAATTTCGAATTTTTTAGAAAATTTACAGTGTTACCCCTTATCATTTTTCGAAAAATTCGAAAATTTCAAAATTTTGAAAATGAACAAAATTTAAATGCAGAACAAATTAAGAGGTAAAATTATGCTCAAATTATTTAAATTAAATTATTAAAAATCAGTAAAATTAAAATAATTGAAATTTTCAAAATAAGTGAACCAAATTTATTTGAGATCAAATTAAAATAAAATCGACATTACACTGGACCATTCCAGTAACCAGATAACAATATTTTCCGGGCTAATTAGAGAATTAAGTCTTTTTTCATGTAAAACAATGAATAAAGCTTCATCTGTTGGTCAACCGAAAACCTTAATACCTGTATTTTTAAACCGAAACTTACAAAAATCCGATAACCATTACGAAACCGACACACCAAGATTTTGCATAACCGATAACCGATAACCGAAAACCTTAATTCGAGCATAACCGAAACCGTAACTGAAACCGATATTCGTTTCGGTTTTAATCCCTGGTTACATCTGCGAACAGCTAATAAACTTATATTATATTTCCGAATTTTTAAATGAAAAATCAATTTTAATGGTCATTTTAAGACTTTTATTTTAATAATTATTTGCAATTGAAAAAAATTTAAGTAAAGTAATTATTATTATTTCCTAATTATTTTTTCAGTCTTTAATAGTTAAGAGTTTTTAAGAATTTTAAATTTAAAAGTCCCAAAAGGACATATAAAAAGCGTAGTTAGTTTGTAGGGTATAATTGTTTATAGAGTGTCTTGGGTGTTAGTAGTGTTTTAATTTTGAAATGTCCATCTTAAATATTAGCGGAGTTATTTCCAAAGACTTTTATCCAAAAGTTTTCAAATAATTTAATTCTTTAAAGACTTTTATTTTATTTCTTAAAAATAATTGCCTTTAAACACTTTTATTCAAAAAAATCATTAGAAACTCATTAAAAAGACTGCACAAAATATAAATCCATAATACAAATTATTTAACTTACTTTTTTTTTAAATCACAATAAACTATAAAAGTCTTTAAATATAATTGTGATTTAAGTTTTGTTTTTATTACTTAATTTAGACATCAGATACGTATATTAAAAAAAAAATGCAAATTATTTGCATAAGTTTAAGAATTAATAAACAGATCTGCAATTAAAATTTAAATATAAAAAAAACAAAAAATAATTTAGATGAATAAAAAAATTGAATTTTTTTTTAACAAAAAATTTTGTTGGCTTAAAAAATCTAAATAAATTTAAAACAAAGAACATTTTTTATTTGTATTAATTGCTCTTTGATTCGATAAACCGAACCCAATCGAACCGTTCCGTAAATTTTGTTGGTATGCGGTTCTGGTTTAATTATTATAAGTAAGTTAGTGTTATTGGTGTAAGCAGACTAATTTGTTAGATTTAGTGCGCTTAATTTATTTGGGATGTCAAGAGTGCAAACACACGCATAAGTAACATCACTTAAAAGAAGAAAATAAGAGGCTAAAAAAAAGAAAATGAGACTCGAAGACTTGAAGACTTGAAGAGGCTGCCAAGTGTCGCGTCCTTATAACTAACTTGGCTCTAATGCGAACGACATTTGTCGCCTTCCAAATGGTTAACAAGTTTCTGCAAATATCGACAGACAGACAGACAGATGGACAGACAGACATCATTACTTACTGCCGTTGCCGTCAACTGTATGCACATTTACGAGTATATGCACAGTGAGTCACGAAAGTGTTCTGACAAACCCAAATTCCTTACAAAAATATAAATGTATATTTTTAATGGATTTTTATTTGATTTCTTATTGGATTCAATTTTTACATTCTTATTATTACAGTGAGTAACGAAAGTGTTTTGACAAAATCAAAAACCTTACAAAAATATATATATTTTTAATGGATTTTTATTTGATTTTTTATTGCATTACATTTTTATTATTACAGTGAGTCACGAAAGTGTTTTGACATCAACTTACAAAAAATATACATTTTTAATGGATTTTTATTTGATTTTCTATTTTTATCAATTTTATAACAAGTTAAAATAAAGAAAGAAATTATCATCAAGTTTAACAGTTTTTAAAAATAAGAAATAAAATATATCAAAAACTGACAAAAAATATTTTTTTTTTATATGCATTTTTTTATGATTTTCTATTTTTATCAATCTTGTCAAATGTTTTTAGAACAAGCTTAAATAAAGAAAGAATTTTCAGCAAATTCAACAATATTTAAAAATAAGAAATTTAATATGTTAAAAAATAAATATTTTTAATGGATTTATATTTGACTTTCTATTTTTATCAATCTTTTCAAAAGCTAAAATAATATAAACAATTTTCATCAAATTTAACAATTAAAAAAAAGAAATAAAATATGTCATAAGCTTACAAAAAAATGTTTTTTAATGGATTTACTTGTAATTTTCTATTTTAATAAATCTTGTTCTTAGAACAGTTTAAGACAAAAAAATAACTTTCATCGAATTTAACAATTTTTAAAAATACAAATTTAAAAAAATATAATAAATATTTTTATAGATTTTTACTTGATTTTCTATTTTTATCAATATTATCTTAAGTTCTTAGAACAAATTAAAAGATAGACAAGAAATATCATCAAATTTCACAATTTTTACAAATAAGAAATGAAATATGTCAAAAACTTAAAAAAAAAATAATATATTTTTAATGGTTTTTTATATGATTTCCAATTTTAATAAATCTTGTCTAAGGTTTCTACAACAAGTTAAAATAAAGATATGAACTATCATAAAATTTAACAATTTTTAAAAATAAGAAATGGATCTTTATCTTATTTCTTTTTTATCAATATTTTCTAATGTTCTTAAAACAAATTAAAACAAAGAAATTTATTATCATCAAACTTACAAATTTTTCAAAATAAGAAATAAAATATGTCAAAAACTGACAAAAAATATATTTTTAAATGAATTTTTATTTTTATTCTTAATATTTATATATTTAAATATTTAATATATATTTTATTTTAATATATTTTCTAATTTTCTTAGAACAGTTTAAAATAAATAAAGGAATTTTCATCAAATTGAACAATTTTAAATAAAATGTGAATTTGTGTTTTGTCAAAGCACTTTCTTGACTAACTGTATGTATGCATAGCGCTGCTCTTGTAATCATGTGAATCCGTTTAAACTGTCGAAGTGTATTGTGCGTCATTATTCTCTTTCGTGCCATTAGACTTGAATAGTTTTGCAATACCAAAAAAAAAAAAAAAAAAATAGAAGAAGAAGAAGATAAACTAAAAACGACAAATGCAAATCGTTGTTACTGCACAAGTGTACATATATGTATGTGCATGCATGTGTGCCCGGCTAAGTATGCAGCTCATAAGCTCACAATGGCGTCACAAAATGGCCGCTGATCAGCATACCGTATTTATAATAGATTTTTAAAGGAAATATTAAGCTAAAAGTAAAAATCGAAATATAAATATGCGAACAAAAATTAAAAATTAGGCCTGTTCCGGCCTGCTATAATATATAAAATTAAAATCACAACAGACCCAATAGTTTTACTGTTTATCTTTAGTTTTAAAAATCGTTTACATATTTTTAAAATTTGCTTAATCAAAAATAGCTTAAATAAGTCAACAGTAAACTCAAAATAAAAATGGAAAATTGTCGATTCATTGCAAATATTGACCATCTATTTTTTATACAAAAAATTAAAATATATTTTGGAAAAAACGAGAAGATGGTTCTTAATTTTTTGCGTCTATTTATGCATAGTTCTTATTTAAGTATCTGCATCTTTTTAGTTGTTCATTAAAAATAATTTATACAATAGATAACTTGTATTGTAAATAAAGTTAAAATAACTTGTGCAAAAATCTAGAATAGTTTAAAAATTTTTATTTGTTAAACTTTATTTTGTATTTAATAGTTCTCTTTAATTAAATAAATATATGAATAAATAAATATAGAAAAATTAAATAATGAATTACTAAAAAAAATAAATAAATTTGTATTAATACATAAATAAATAAATGACTTAATAACTTAATAAATAATTAAATGAATGAGTAAATAAATGAATAAATAATTAAATAAATAAATAATTAAATGAATGAGTAAATAAATAAACAAATGAACAAATAAATGAATATATAAATAAATATACAAATAAATAAATAAATGAATAAATAGTTAAGTAAATAAATAAATAAATAAATAAATAAATAAATAAATAAATAAATAAATAAATAAATAAATAAATAAATAAATAAATAAATAAATAAATAAATAAATAAATAAATAAATAAATAAATAAATAAATAAATAAATAAATAAATAAATAAATAAATAAGTAAATACATAAATAAATTAACAAATAAATAAGTAAATAAATAAATAAACAAATAAATAAATCAATTAATTAATAAGTATAAATAAATAAAGAAATAAATAAATAAATAAGTAAACACATAAATAAATACATAAATACATAAATACATAAATAAATAAATAAATAAATAAATAAATAAATAAATAAATAAATAAATAAATAAATAAATAAATAAATAAATAAATAAATAAATAAATAAATAAATAAATAAATAAATAAATAAATAAATAAATAAATAAATAAATAAATAAATAAATAAATAAATAAATAAATAAATAAATAAATAAATAAATAAATAAATAAATAAATAAATAAATAAATAAATAAATAAATAAATAAATAAATAAATAAATAAATAAATAAATAAATAAATAAATAAATAAATAAATAAATAAATAAATAAATAAATAAATAAATAAATAAATAAATAAATAAATAAATAAATAAATAAATAAATAAATAAATAAATAAATAAATAAATAAATAAATAAATAAATAAATAAATAAATAAATAAATAAATAAATAAATAAATAAATAAATAAATAAATAAATAAATAAATAAATAAATAAATAAATAAATAAATAAATAAATAAATAAATAAATAAATAAATAAATAAATAAATAAATAAATAAATAAATATAAATAAATAAATAAATAAATAAATAAATAAAAACAAACAAACAAACAAATAAATAAAAAAATAAATAAACAACTAAATAAATAATTAAATAAGTAAACACATAAATAAATAAACAAACAGACAACTAAATAAACTTGTATTCATCGATGTTAAATATATTTTTGTACATCATTAATTCCAAATTTCTTTAAGAAACACAATAAAAATATATACTTTTAGAATTTTGCTCGCTTTATTCGTGTACAGCGTACTAGATGTGAGTCAAGTGCTTAAGGATAAAGTCGTCACTAGTCAAGTATTTGCACTTAAGTGCTCTGTTTTAGTTAGATAATCAATTGTCAATTGTCACACAAGCAGCGACATTTGCTGCACATTTTTGGCCACAAATATTTAACAGTTTTTATTTCCTGTTTTGGGCCATAATTGTGGCCAATTTTCTTTGATTGTTTTTATTGAGGGGCGAGTTCAATTCAACAATGCGCACAAATAAATCATTTAAAAATTTTATTGAGCCTCATCGTGATGTGCATGGCAGGAAAATTTCATTTTAAATGAAAATTTGAAAATTGCACTGCGTGTGTGTGTGTGTGTGTGTATCATTATATAGATCAATGAGGGAAATATGCATGCAATTGAATGTAAATTGTTGCGCTTTTCATAATAATAATAATAATATGGCATGGACACAGCAATAACAATAATAATAATAACAACGAAATCCTATTTAATTATTTAACGAATTTTTCTATGCTTCGGCATTTGTATCAATAATTTTATATGCATATTAGAGATGGAATCATTCAGATTAAGTTCGATTCAACTATTCATTAAATCGAACAAGCGTACGAACTAAATTCCTGACTGTGGTACAGTTTGTCAGGAAAGTGTTTTGACAAAATACAAAATTTAATACATTTATATTTTAAATGCATTTTTCTTTTACATCTTATTTTATTACTCTTTTCTATGGTTCTTAACAAGTTAAATGAAAAATAATTTTCATTAATAATAATTCATATTTTTCATATTTTTTAAACTTATTTTTAGCTTTTGTTATAAAAAAGATAAATATGTTTCGAAACATACACAGTTAGCCTAGAAAGTGTTTAGACAAAATTAAAAATTTACATAATTTCTCTATTAAAAAATTTACATAAATATTTTTTTATTTATTTCATTTTAAATTTAATAAGTTATAATAATAAGTTATGAAAAATAAAAATATTAATTAATTGTATTAATTAATAATAATTAAAATAAAAATTAAATATTTTTCATAAATAATAATTTATATTTCACGAACTTTATAAACTTATTTTCAGCTTTTATTATAAAAAATAGTGAAATGAAAATATTTTTCGAAACAGTCATATACAATGAGTTAAGAAAGTGTTTTGACTAAATTTAAAATTTACATAATTTCTCTTTTAAAAAATATACATATATATTTTTTTATGGATTTTTATTTTATATCTTATTTTATTATTCTTGTCAATGGTTTTTAGAACAAGTTAAATAAAAGAAATAAATATTTTATAGTATTTAACTATTTTTTAAAAATAAAAAAAAACAAATAAGTACAGTTTTATTTGGTCAAAACACTCTCTTGACTAAGTGTACATAATTAAAAATTCACGGATATGAAAAAAAAAATAACACTGGCACAAAGATTTTCTACAGGCAGCGAAAGAAATTTAATTTTTTATCGAATTTGACTATTTTTAAAAATAAATAAACAATTATGTGAATTTTCATATTATCAAATAACTTTCTTGACTAACTTTAGTTCAGTTGAGATTGGCAATTAAAAATATAATTGCAAAAACTAATTACTAATTTAAATACAAAAAAATAGATTAAGTATTTAAACTATCAACGTTGCAATTCGATTAATTTTTTATTTCATCTCATTTTTATTTAGCTCATCTCTAGCACTTATACATAATACCTATGAATTAAGTACGCAGTTTTCAGTTTTTATATGCCAACATAAATAAGCATCAATATCAAGCAAGTTGTATTTATCTAATTTTCCAATTTAAATTTACCATAAAATTAAATTGAATTTTAATAATATTTTTTGTTGTTTTTTTTTGTAGTTTTTGGCGCTTCCCCACGAACCAAACGTAAATAATATTGCATGTAATGTGACTGTAAAAATGGGAGTTATTAGTATAAGAAGGAATATGATAAAAAGAATAGGACTTACGGATGTGAAGTATTCCTGGATTAGTAAATAAAACTCTGCCTATAATATTTATACTCCCAAATGAAGTGCGACAATGATAATGTTATTGTGAATATTATGGGGCTCAATCCAAGGCTCAGATAATGTTTAATTGTATGCGATCTCCGATCATTGACGACAACATCAGCGTGTAATTGAATTTAATGGGTATAACTTGAGTATGCGACGTCCTCAGCAAGTATACAACAAAAAACCCGTGGTATCATCGCACAATCAGAATTATTTAGCATATATCTTGAAAGAAATTAGAAAGCTCTCTTTTAAAGAAAAATAAACCATTTTAAAATTATTTGAAACACTTACCATCTGTATTTATTCAACATGAATATTTCGAAACATTTTTAAAAATTTTAAAAAATCATTAAATGCCTCGAACTGAAAATTACTACATAATTTTTAGATAAAAACTGAAAAATTCTACAAAATTGTTAAGTTAACTTGACTGTAACAATTATACAACTGAACTGATAAAAGTTCAAGTCGAGTTATGATTGTTATTTCTTTAGACTTCAAAGCCTACTTACAGATTAAATTTTAGTTTGTTTTTTCAATATTCTCATATTCGAAAGTGCTCGACTATGAGATAACCCTGTATTCTTTAGTAAACACATAAAATGTATGTCGTATTAAAATCAGAGACTGAAAATATTCGATATTGATCAAATATTCAATTAATTGAAATCAACTTTAATAACAAGTGCAATTTTTATTTCAAATGTACAACATTTTTGTATTTCCAATATCTCTGCAAACAATTGGTAAACTGATATATTTGAGAATTTTTAAATTTAAAATCACTTTTTATGGTTATTTAAAGACTTTTATTTTATAAATCAAATTTAATATTTATTTGTGATTCAAAAAAAACATTTAAAATATTTATTATTATTGATTAGGGATTAAAACCGAAACGAATATCGGTTTCAGTTATGCTCGACTAAAGGTTTTCGGTTATCGGTTATGCAAAATCTTGGAGTATCGGTTTCGTAACGGTTATCGGTTTTTTTATAAGTTTCGGTTTAAAAATATCGGTATAGTTTTCGGTTTCGATATCGGTTTTCATCGGTTAATGCTTACGGTTTCGGTTAAGGTTTTAATCCCTGTTATTGATATTTATTTTTGCAGTCTTCCATAAGAATATATGGTTTTTTGAATCATCTTTCTTTACTTTTGAGGAATAAAAGAAAAGTCTTTAAAGACTTGATACTAATCAAGAATATATATATAATATACTTAATGGAGTTTGGCAACGCGAATTCTAAACAATATACTCTTTTATTTATTTTGTAAGTAGAAATTTAATAAAAAATTTGTCATTTTAAAAGTGTTCATTATATTTCTCCGATTTGGCAATAAATAAATAGTAAATAATTATTATTTGTTTAATAAAAAAAAAACACCAACTTATTATTATGCCCTACAAAATATATTGACAATATACAAATATCAGGGACCGTAAATAATGCTAATTATATTTTTCTTAAAAAAAGCTGCAACTTATAATGGGCCTAGAAAAAATGAAAAATAAATCTTTATTTATTTACAATCTCTGAATTTCCATGATTTTTAAATTTCTGGTTTTTTTTTTTAATTTTTATTTAATAAAACTTAGACCATTATCATTAGTTTTGATCAACAAAAATAAAAATATATTATGATAATTAATAATTTATTTTAAAAAATGTAAATATAATCATTACGAAGTAATTTTTATAATATTACTTATGATTACGGTCCCTAGTCTATATTTCCAAATACTTGCTGTTTATTAAACTTGAAGAATCCAAGACTACATAGAATATTAATATAATATTAAGTATGGTATGGTTGATAGTAAAAGTCAATATAAAATGAAAACATTTTGATTTTTGTGTGATATTTTAAGATTAGAATTCCACGCGCAACCCTGGATTCAACTTGATTCCGTGCTGCACAGTAGCTGTTAAAAGTAACTGCAATAGACTGCATTAAATAAGAAAAGGGAAATTAAATGAAAAGAAAGTGAAACTTACACCCTTTGTGGCGATGTACAAGATCATTACGTCAGTGCATGAATTTTATGTAGTTCCAGAAGTACAAAAAAGATGCTGCATTCAGAACTATAAGATAAAAAAATTGGGTTGCAAAGTAATTCCAACATCAAATGATATAGAAGTGAAATTGTAGAGTGTGTTTCTTCAAGCGATCAATCCAACAATCTAGAAAAATATCAAATTATAATTTATTGATTATTTATTTTAAATTGATGAAAGATTTACCTCGAAAACTTTGTGGTACCATCGCCTGTGACTTAACGCAATATCAAGCAGATCGCCAGTTATCGGGGTATTTTTCATAGTGTTCTTTGAATGCAAATAAAAATTTTAAATTTTAAAAGATTTTTAATTTTACGAATTTATTAAAGTACTTACCTTTCTTTCATAATTATATGAACAACTTAAAATACATTGAACATACTGGAGAAATTTTGCATCTCTATGTCTCTATCTCTCACCAATCTGATAAACATCTTGACCATAACTTTTACTTTTCACATTTTTAGACAAATAATTTTCGAAATTGAGCTGTGAACTCGACAAATTCTCAAACTCTAATAATTATAAATACATTTTTGAAGCAACCGAAATCAGTTTGTTTTCGAATCGAATTCAAAGTCTACTTTGTTCCTTTGGTTTGCTAAGATTTTTTTTGGTTTAACCTCTATGTTCTCATAGATATTAAAAAAGAACTTTTCCCGAAGAGAAAGCGACTTTAACTTAGAGATAACAGTTTTAGAGTGACACAATGATATAAGTTTTAAAATAAAAATTGCAATCTAAGAATTATTTCCAAATTTTTAGAGTTACGAAATTTTTATTTTAAAAATCAAAAAATAAAATTCATTTTCAATTTTATTGATTTTTTCTATAAAAATACAAAATTTACAAATAAAAATCCAAAATAAAGATAAATTGACAATTTTAGTAACTTTTGGATCCTTAATAAATCGTTCTTAAAAAGGTCATAGAACAAAAGTATTTTTAAATTTTGGTAATACACCAATTGGTTTTATTTAATATTTATTTGCGATTTTTAAAATAAAGGTTACGGAATAACTCTTGTTTAAAACCTTTAAAATAAAAATTAAAAATAACTCTAATTTTTTATTTTTTATGAAAAAATCAAAAATAGGTGTAATTTCGAAATTTTACAAAAAAAAAGACTTTTAATAATTATTTGGCATTTTTTTAAATAAAAATTAAAAATGAGAATTTAAATTGATTTATATTATGTAAATTGTGAATAGAATTTCTTTGGTTGATATCGCGAATTAAGACTAAAATATAATTTTTAGAGTATTCCATGTTGACATTGATTTATTTAGTTAACATTAATTTTGGGTCCTTGGAAATTCTAGATAAATTGTAGGGTTTACGTTTTTGCATGCCGTTTATTAGCAAAACTCAAATTTATCAATTTTAAACAACAACTATGTACAGAGTTTGTGCAAACAACTCGAGAGACAGATAGACATATAGATCATTTTTTAGGGTGGGTTGTTAGCTGGAATTTCAGCTACATTCAACTTTCTTTGACTGTTTTGGATGGGGCTTGAGTATCTTTGATGACATCTTTGACCCGATGGAGAAGTTCACGATCTATACGCTCCTTGGCACGGAATACTTTTGATTGAATGTAGAATGAACCACCAGTGGATTTCTCATTGACCCGAAACAGATGCTCATAGTTGCCCTGAATCTCCTCAATGCTAGATAGATCCTTCAGATTAAGTATTTGTTGGGCTTCATGCAGAGACATGCCCTTAAAAGTTAAATCATTGCATTGCGATTTATTTTTAATCATCCGATGGTGACTTGCCGCCGCTCGGGATGCTTCAATCTCCTGTCGTAAGGCCTTGACGAAGGCACGTCCCACAGATTGGGCGCCATACACGATGATCCGAGCAAAATGTTTGGCCATCTTCCTTCCCTCCTTTTCTCTTCTCTTCTCTCCTCTCCTCCCTCTCTCTCTCTCTCTGTCTCTTTGTCACTGTCTCTCTTTATTTGTGTGTGTCTTGAATTGATCCAGGAATTAAATGAAACCTTTTTTTAACATTTATCTACAAAATTAACATATTTTTTTGGTTTGTGAAAAGTGTAAATTAGTCTGTGACAAATACTGAATAGAGTTGACATTCAACTGATTCAAATAATTTTTCCCAGCCGATTTAATTTTTATGAATTTCTTAATGTAAATAATAATACTTAAAACATGTCTATATCGGCTTAAAATGTTATTCCTATTGATCTTTGGCGCCCAACGTGGAATTTTAGAAACCTTTAACCTTTATTGTTTTACACAGGCTCCATAACTTTTATTAGAAATAAGCAACAAAATTAATGTTTATGGTTATTTAAATACATTTTTTTCTTAAATCGGTTTTATTATTTATTAAAAAAAAAAAATAATTATTACAATTGATATTTATTTTTTCAGGCTCTTATAAGAGTTTTTATTGACTTTGTTTTAATAAAAGTGATTAAAGTCTATTATTTTTGAGAAATAAAATAAATGTTTTAAATACTTTTATTATTTAAAAACCTTTTGGATAAAATTGTTTGTAAGTATCGCTTTGTAAATATTTATCCCATACAATCTAGCTACGCTTAACTTTTAAATTTATTAATCATAAATAGAAGGCTGCAAAAATAGAAAACAATAATAATATATTTTTTTTTAATTACAAATAATTATTCAATTTGATTTATAAAATAAAAGTCTAAATATTTAGTTTATTGGTTGTTTTTAGAGATATTGTAAATAACAACAATTTAACATAATGTTAAATATATTTGGTTTTTTAATTAATAAAAATTATTCTAATTATTAATATTTCAATAAATATGTCTATATCGCCTTGGATTGTTGTTTATTTTAAACTTTGGTGTTAATGGCGCCCAACGTGGGATTAAAAAAGATTTCCCTTTATAGTTTTACATGATTGATACGAAAACTAAAATATCCTCTGAAAGAGTTTAAATAATTGCGAAATACGTTCACAAATTGTTTAAATCATATTTAGTTTAATGTGGCGCCCAACGTGGGGTCAACGTGACTGTCAATATTAAATAAAAAACAAATATAACCAAAATTAATAGAAATATGTTTAGGGTCACGCGATAAATAATCACAATAAATATAAAATAATTTGCATGTCAAGTCGGGTTGTTATGGCGCAGAACGTGTGTTAGTTTTATGGATTTCAATCTGTATATATTTAAATATGACTATCAAGTGAGTTCTTATTGATTTGAGTAACTAAAACAAGATGTTCTTACACGCAAATTATACGCAAATTGACAGACTTCCGGTTAACTCAAGTTTACCATATCACGTACACAGAGAAAGAGAAAGAGGAAGAGATAGGGAAAGAGATAGGGAAAGAGATAGGGAAAGAGGAAGAGAAAGAGCATGTGATTTGATGTGTGCAGGGTATTAACATAATTACAATAATGACTTGTTGCCGGTCAATGTCAACGACTAAATTGCAATTGCACTCGGTATGAGCCGGATTCTAAAGTACGGACTCAAATTCATAGACTCCGGAATTTGTGGCCATAATTTTGAGTCAAGTTGTCAGCAGTTGGCATCATTTGCATAAGCTCCAATGTTGTTTCATCTTCTTTAAAAGCTCTCTCTCTCTCTCCTCTACTCGAAATCAAAACCGAAATCTACTCTACTTTAGTCACATTGGCAATCTAACAGCTAGCCGCAAATGCACAACAATTCCAATTGCAATGCAATTTCAATTCTCAACTCATTCTCCATCTTTAACTCCATCTACACTGTTATAAAAAGGTTAGAAAATCTAGATTTTGGTCGCAGAACTTAGAATTTTGGTCTACAAAATGCGTCATGAATAAAAAATTCTTTAACATTTCTTAACATTCTTAACATTTCAAATAAAACCGAGTTCTTATTTGTAGACCAAACAGTTTTAGATGCAAGACAAAAAATAAAATATATAAGGTTCTAAAATTCACAATATTTTTGTCAGGGATTCAAACCGAAACATACAACGGTTTCAGTTTCAGTTCGGGTTTCGGTTATTTTTGTATTTTGGTTATCGGTTACGAAAATTCTTTGTATATCGGTTTCGAAACGGTTACCGGGTTCTTGTATGTTTCGGTTTCGAAATACCGGTATGATTTCGGTTAAAAAAAAATGTTATTATGAATTTAAAGAAGTAAATCGATCTTTTTTGAAATCAATCTATAAATTTAAAATCTTTTTAATAAGATTAATTTAAATTTAAAATCAAAATTTGTTTTAGCAACAAAACTTAAATTTAATGCTTGATTGAACCGAAAATAACCGTTATTCTTGAATTGGTTATTAATCGGTAATTTGTCGGTTATTAATCGGTTATCAATCGGTTATTTATCGGTTATTAATTGGTTATTAATCTGTTATCAATCGGTTATCAATCGATTATCAATCGGTTATCAATCGGTTATGAATTGGTTATCAGTCGGTTATTTCGGTATTTCAGTTTCGGTAAAATAAAAAAGTTTTGTTTCGGTTATGGTTTCAGTTACGGTTACCAATTTCAATCGGTTAATATCGGTCAAAGGTTACGGTTTTGTTTACGGTCTTAATTCCTGCTCAGAATTAAGAATTTTGGTCCAAAAATTGAATACACATCTTGATTTTCAGAACATCTCAAATATAAGACCAAGTTCTTAATAATAAGATGAGAAATTCTTATATTTTCAAGACCACAAAAAATATAAGTATACGAACGAATGTTCCTATTTATAGACCAAATAGTTTTAAATACTACAGTTGATAAAATTAAATTAAATTTATAATAGTAAACTAAAAAAAAATATTATAATTTTTTGTTCTTTTATTTTAAAATAAATAAATTTTTTTGATTTAATATTTTTATAAATATCCCCGTAAATAGAATTTATATATATAAAATATTCATATTTTCCTAACAATTTAAGATTTGTATTCTTATATTAATAAATGCGATTTTTTTCGGTTTAAACTCTTAGTATTATTAATTTAGTCTTAAAATTGACTTATTTTAGGAACAAAATACGTAAGATGAATGTTTTTGATATTAGAAGTTTTTCCTTTTTTTTCAGTGTATAGCTCGAATCCAAACTTCATTTGGCCGTTGAAATTCCCAAACTGTAATTGATCACATTTGCGTTTGTCGTTTGATTCCATTGTCTTCTCAGAGCGTGGAAATGGTTTGGTTTTTAGGTTTTTGAGTTTTGGGTTCTGGTTTAGGTTTGGGATTGGGATTGAGTTTGGGTTTGGGCTTTTTGGGTTTAGAAGGGAACTACTTGCAATTCCAAAAAAGCCACAGTTGATGGCCGATTGTTATTGTTGTTGTTGTTGTTGTGAATCAACGAGAGAGGAGCGCGAGTTCATTCATTATGCAAACACCTTCAACGGTTGGGCATGAAACGTGGTCCATGATTGTTACTCCTCACTGTGCCTACTGGGTTACAATTCGACACTCGCCTCCTGATTCTCCTCCTTACTCTATCACTGCGATTAGTTGCCATTTAAACTGCTGTTACCGTCCTCCATTTCTCGTTGCTCTCAATCCGTTCGTCGGTTCGTCGGTTCGTCTGTCTCCAGTCTCCAGTTCCATCGCATTTTGATTTCCGCACTGCATCCGGCTCTTTTAATTCCCTCCCAATAAAATGCGTAACACAATAAATGCCGACTATTTGTATACACTATCTTTTAGTTAAGATTATCTAGTGATGATTTCTAGCTTAGTAGAATTCGTCGGTACCTCATACTTATTTCTGAATATGGTTTAGGAACTGAAAATAGTCGTTTTTGATTAAAAATTCAACTTTAAGAACAATATTTTTGGAAAATTTTTTTAAATATACCAAATTTTTTGTATTTACATTATCTCTGCAAACAGTTAATAAACTTATATTTAAGAATTTATAATTAAAAATCACTTTTAATGTTTATTTAAAGACTTTAATTTAATAAATCAAATTTAATAATCATTTGTGATTTAAAAAAAGAAAATATTACAAAAAATTATTAATTCGATTTTTTTATATTAGTTTTAAAAGCCTTTAAAGGACATTATTTCTGATTATTAAATTTAAAAGTACTTTCGACTTTTAGAAGGGATAATTGTTCATTGAATGTCTTGGATGCTAATGGTGTTGTAATTTTGAAATGTTTATCTTAAATATTAGCGGATATATTTACAAAGACTTTTATCCAAGAGATTAAAATTATAAAAGTCTTTAAAGACTTTTATTATATTCCTTAAAAATAATAGTCTTTTGAGACTTTTAAATTTATTTTTCAAAAATAATAGCCTTTAAAGACTTTTATTCAAAAAATTCATTACAAACTTTTATAAAAAACTGAAAATATATTAATCAATAATAATAATTATTCTAAATATTTTTTTATTAAATTAAGAATTCAATTTAAAGAACCAAACTTAGGATGCAAAAAAAGGAATCATAAATTAGGAATCTCAACCGAAATAAAGTTACAGAGTAAAAATGTTGGATGTTGGAGATTTTCGTATTTTGAATAAATTATTCTTGATTTCGGCTTGGAACTAAATTTTTTTATTTATTAAAATATTTCCATTTATTTTTATTGTTATTATTATTTTTAAAATTTATTACTTTAACATTTTTTATTTTTTTAAGTCATATACTTTCTAATATTATTTACTTTTTTTTTAAATATTATTAATATTATTTAAATGTAGCCTATTTTTTGTCAACTGTTAAGTTTAAGATCTGATTTATGTCTAGTTGAAATGCATAAAATGGTTGTTCAAATTTTATTTCAATTCAATGCACAACATTGAACAGAAAATCAAAGTGAGTTCCACAATTGCCTTATCGTAATTTCGTATCCTGTTGCCGGATTTGTAGGTTAGAAAAGTGATTATAACCCTTTCCGGCAGGGTATACAAATTGGAGGCAGGGAATTCAGGAGGAGGGAGGGTGGAGGGTGGAGGGAATACTGCGGGGAACACGGGCAACAAAAGCGAACAGTTCACTATTTACCACACATGAACGTGGCATCTGAACGAGTACGTGAATGTGAATCGAAAACTGAATGCGAATGCGAATGTGAATGTGAATGCAAATGCGAATGTGATTGCGAATGTGAATGTGAATGTGGGTGATGCATGGCGCTGAAAATGGTCAGGCCTAGTGTCGTCCTGGTGTCGCATTCATTGCCATTCATTCGCTGCTGCCGTTTCGTGGTTCCCATTGCCACTGCCGATTTATACCCTGTAACTGAGAACTATCAACAACAGGGTATGCCAAAGACAGAACAGCTTTTAATTTATTTTATTCATTTATTTATTTATCTATCTATTTATTTATTTATTTATCTATTTATTTATTTATATATTTATCTATTTATTTATTTATTTATCTATTTATTTATTTATTTATTTATTTATTTATTTATAGATCTATTTATTTATTTATCTATTTATTTATTTATTTATTTATATATTCATTTATTCATTTATTTATTTATTTATCTATTTATTTATAAATTTATTTATTTATTTAATGTCAACTAAAATCAGTCGACACAAAGAAAAAATAGATAAATACATTTTAAATACAATTATAAAATTAATATGAAAAATATAAAATTCATTTATATTATAATAAATTTTAATTCATAACTGAAAAAAATTAAAAAATTGAAGTTTATTCAGAATTTATTTAAGAATATATGAGAACATCTGCTGGAAGATGAGGTGAAATTAAATGATATAATATATTTCGATAAACGATGAAATTAAAATTAAATAAATAATATAAATAGAAAAAAAAATTAGCCAGAAAGATGGAAAGATATCAGAAAAGAAGATGGAAATATATTTTTTTTAATTTCATCTTATTTCGGAAAGCCATAAAAAAATAAATAGAAAAA
The DNA here is from genome assembly GCA_035042165.1 of Drosophila kuntzei. Lineage (NCBI taxonomy): Eukaryota > Metazoa > Arthropoda > Insecta > Diptera > Drosophilidae > Drosophila > Drosophila kuntzei. The sequence goes on along the minus strand of JAWNLU010001233.1, from coordinate 276,853 downwards.
TAATAGATATATTATATTTATTTATTTATTTAGGCTGAAATATTATTATATATTTTGTTAAAGACAAAATGAGAGTTGAAAAAATAAAATATTAAACGAAAAGAAAGAAAATTAAAATAAAACAGAAAGATGGAAATTAAAATGAAAGGAAGAACAAAATGATATTTTTAAAAATTATTTTTCGGAAAGCCAAAACGGATTGAAATTAAGAAAAATTTAAAAAATCATGATTTATTTAAAAATAATTATTATAAGTAGTTAGGCATAAATAATATTATATATTTTGATAAAGATGATATAAGAGATTTAAAAAAATGGAAAAATAAAGGAAAGAAAATGAAAGGAAGTCATAAATCATAAAGGGGTGTATAGAAAGAAAGAATCTTTTTACCTATTTTTATTTTGAAAAGCTAAAAAACAGAAGAATAGAAGAAAGTTAGAAAAAATTAAGAACTTTTTTTTAGATATATTAATTTTAATTAGACAAAAAGAAAGAGGATTGTTTTTCTTTTAATTGTTCTATTTATATAAATTCCAAATATGTGAATAAGAAAATCAGTCAAATTAAATTTCTTTCTTAATCCAAGTACAAAATACTTGATTTTTGATTTTCGGGGTTCTGTAAATTTTTATTTGAATTTTTAATGTTAAGTCGTTGACTTAATTTAATAATAATATACTGAATACACTCATAAAAATGCATGCTAAAATTAAAAATGTTAAACTTGAATTTTAGAATGATGTTTTTCTGTGTGGATATACATATATATCTTAAATTATCTCTGTTTTTATATTTTAACATGCTTGAATGCCCTCCATTTTTGTTTAATATATTATGTTGCTATAACTACTGGGTAGCTGCTAGTCGAGCATACCCCTCAACTGTTGCTGCTGTTGTTGCTGTTGTGGGTAACATGCAAGCTTAGGATTTGGAAAACAATTTCACTGTTAGTGGAATGTCAACGTCAGGCCGTGCTCGGATCCCGGATCCCAAAACCCGGGAAGAGGCAACCAATATACAGGGTGGGTAAGGGGAAGTACCTGATGTCTCTTCCCATTTCCCCCTTTTCCCCCTTCTCGTTGGCTGTCTCCACAGTTCGTGCCGAAACGTGAAATTGAAGCGCGCGACGGTCGCGCCCATCACTAATTAGTGATGTGCAATAATCGTGCGGACTGCATGGCGAGAGGGGAGTACGAGGAGTTCGCAAAGTTGGGAAAGTGGGAAAATTGTGGACCCTGTTGGTCAATGGGGTTCAGAGATTCGGCTACCAAAACTGCAACATTGTTAATCAACTGTGCGTGTCGCATAAGTTGAATTTGTGCCCAGTTTGGTTACCAATTTTAGGGCCAGGGACTCGCTCTTTATACCCTCTAATCATTAAATGCCCAACAAAAAATGGGTATACACATTTTAGAAACATTTTCCATCTTTCCTCTGAATAACTTCTAGTTTATTTATATTTATTTATTTATTTAAAGTCGACAGAGAGAAAAAAATAATTGCTTAAATTTTAATTAAAATTATAAAATAAAAGTGTTAAATCAAAAATTAAATTATAATAATGTTTAATTCATAAATGAAAGAATTCAAAAAAATTTAAATTTAATTATTAGTTCAAAATGTAATTTATTTTCATTGCGCTTGTGTTATCTGAGCAAAAACACGAAAGTGTCTGAGCTGTAACAACTTACAATAACACTTTTGTTAAAATTTACTAATAAAATTATTTGTAAAGAGAAAAAAGTTAACATATAAAACTTAAAAGCAATTGACAGAAAAAAAAAATTGACTAAATTTTAACAAAAAATTTTAAAATAAAATGTTAAATTAAAAATTAAATAATAATAAATTTTAATTCATAAATAAAAAAATTTAAAAATATTTAAATTTAATTTTTAATATAAAAAATTAATTTATTTTCATTGTGTTTGTGTTATCTGTCATGTGTTGAGCAAAAACACGAGAGTGTCTGATCAGTAACAACTTACAATAACACTTTTGTTAAAATTAATTAATCAAATTATTTATAAAGACAAAAAATTTAACATATAAAACTTAAAAGCAATTGACAGAAAAAAAATTGACTACATTTTTAAATTAAAATGTTAAATTAAAAATTAAATTATAATAAATGTTAATTCATAAATGATTAAATTTAAAAATATTTAAATTTAATTATAAATATAAAAATCTAATTTATTTTCATTGCACTTGTGTTATCTGTTATGTGTTTTGTGTAGAGCAAAAACTCGAAAGTGTCTGAGCAGTAACAGCTTACAATAACACTTTTGTTAAAACCAATCAAAAGAATTTTTTGCAAAGAGAAATATAATTATATTTGACAAACATAAACTGAACAATTATAATTAATTTAATAAACATATACTAGTTTTTTTTTTTATTTGAGCTCAACTAATTAAGTTTTCATTTCATTACACAAAAAACATTTTGAAATATAAATATTTTATTAAAATCGAAATAAATAGAAACGGATTTTATTTTTTGTGAATAAAGTGAGTTAAATTGTAAATAAGTCTAATACAGGGTATTTGTTAGTCATGATTATTTGTCAACGAGTTTTCTAACATGTTATTTTCTAAATTTGAGTTTTGGATTTCGTTTTGGGTTGCAGTTCGGTTTTTGGGGCCAACCATCTGACTGCCTGATAAAATGAGGTTGGTTTTTTTGGGGGGGGATGGTTTTTTGATTGAGGATGAGGTTCGGTTTTAGCCATTTTGTTAGTGTCCGGTTTAGGCCGGTCTAAATAAATGGAAATTATTGTTGTCTCGAGAGTGGCTGAGAAATGACGCCTGATTACGATGCACTCAAATCCACACTCAAGTGGGCAAAAGTCAATAATTGAACGAGAACCAGGAATACTACGAGCATATTTTTATTTTAGTGGAAACTGGGAGCTCGTTGTTCTTGTAGTATTATATCTTTTATGCAGATATCTGTTAAGTTTTATTTGCAATTTTTATAAGTAAAATTATGTTATTTTCTGATCTCTAAAAGAAAATACCAATTTTATAATATCAAAAGTAAAACTGACAATTATTTTATTAAATCAAATGGAAAATAAAAGATTTTCCTCTCCAGGATATTTAATTTAAAATTGTATAAAGTATAAATATAATTTAATGTGTTATTTTATGATTTCTAAATGCAAATTGCAATGCAAATTTTATTATTATTACATTATTTATTTTAATAATGTCTGAAGTAAAACTGACAATTTTTTTATTAAAGAAAATTGAAAATTAAAGTTTGTGCTTTCCAGGATATTTAATTTAATATTGTATATAAGTAGTATTTATATAATTTATTGTGCTATTTTATGATTTCTAAATTCAAATTCAAATGCAAATTTTATTATTATTACATCTATTACATAACAAATATATTATTAAAGCAAATTGAAAATAAAAGTTTATTTTGGATATTTTATCTAAAACTTGTATATAGTACAAATATAATATATATTATATAATTTATTGTGTTATTTTATGATTTCTGAATGCAAATTCAAATTCAAATTTTATTATAATTTCATTGTTAATTTTATTAATATCAAAAGTAAAACTGACAATTATTTTATTAAAGCTAATTGAAAATAATAATGTTTCCCCTACAGGATATTTGAACTAAAACTTGTGAATATTAATTTAACATAATTTATAAATTTTTATTTTTATTTTTATTTTTAAACTCATTACTCCTAAGTGTAACCTTTAATGCAAATTTTTCATTAATTATAATCATTGTTATATAATATTTAGAATAAAAAGTTCCCATTTATGGAAATTCTATTTCCTATAGACGTATAATTTTAAAGCTTGTTTTGAGAGTAGCTCAAATATTTCATGAGGAAGTTGAGTTTCCATCTATATTAGTTTTTGATTCATTTTAATAATGTTCATTTCTGGAGAAATTAAGTTAATATTTTCGAGCTAAAAGTATAAATTTTACTTTTTCAATCTTCATTCAGCTTTAAACTCATTTTCAATGAAATTAATCAGCATATATTTTTAGCAATTTCGGAAGTTGAAGTTTTCTTGTTGTATTGTATGATCTTTTATTTAAAAGGATTTTGCAGCTTTGCAACATTTTCCAACACTGATTTGTGATGCATTTCTCAACATTTTGACTCTCTGTATTTTGGGCTGTGTGACAACTTGTCAAATGTTTCGATCTTTCGACATTTCCAACACATGTTACACACACAGAACATACACACACACACACACACATAAACACACACACACATATACACACATTGGGTGTGTGGTGTGTTGGTGTGTGTGCGAGTTTTTGCTTTGGGTTTTTACGTGCAATTTGCAGCGGCGTGTAAATAAAATAGCTGACATTGCAGCTCATATACACTGAACAAAAAACAAGACAAACTTATAAAATTAAGAATATTTAACTAACATATTTCGTTCTTAAAATAAAACCATTTTATCATCAATTTATTAATAATAAAATAAATAAATAATTAATAATAATAAAAACTTAACCGAATCCGTAACCTTTAACCGATAAAAACCGATTGATTTTTGTAACCGTTACTGAAACCATAACCGAAATAATTTGTTTCTGCTGTACCAAAACCCATTAACTGAAATTCTTTACACCGAAATAACCGTGTAGTAACCGATTCATTTATAAGGGTTAATTTCGGTTCTAAGCAACTTTAACAACTTTGAACTGCCATAACTTTGTCAAAAGTCAATCAATTTCATGCGCAATGTAAATTTGAGCATGATTTTACTTCTTTATTCGTTCTGCATTTAAATTTTGTTCATTTCGAAAATTTGAAATTTTCGAAAAATGATAAGGGGTAACACTGTAAAATTTCTAAAAAATTCGAAATTTTTAAAATGAACAAAATTTAAATGCAGAACGAATTAAGAAGTAAAAAAATTACCAAATTTACATTGCGCATGGAAATTGATTGAGTTTTGACAAAGTTATGGCAATTCAAAGTTAGTAAAAATCAGTAAAATCAAAATAATCGATATTTTCAAGCCAAATTAACCAAATTTGTATGAGATCAAATTATAATAAAATCGACATTACACTGGATCATTCCACTAACCAGATAACATTATTTTTCAGGCTAATAAGAGCAAGTAATGCAATGCATAACGCTTCTTATTTTGGTCAGCCGAAAACCTTAAATTTTTTTTTTTTGTAAATCGAAACCATAACGATATTTTTAACCGAAACTTACAAAAATCCGATAACCGTTACGAAACCGATACTCCAAGATTTTCAATAACCGATAACCGAAAACCTTAATTCGAGCATAACCAAAACCGTAACTGAATACGATATGCGTTTCGGGTTTAATCCCTGCTATTAATCTAAGAAAATCGCAGCTCTTAATATAAGTATAAAAAATCTGAAATTGTTAGGAATATATGAAAATATTTTTATATGAACCCAATTGTGATTCGGTGGTTCTCTGGTCAAAGTCGCCGCTTCAGTTTTAAAAACAGACGCGGGTTCGAATCCCACTCTAGACAAGGAAAAACCTTTAAAGGGAATATTTTTCAAAATACCAAAGCAGAAAAAAATTTTAAATGTATCGAGATAAAAGAATATCAAAGGTATTATAAATTTATTTATATTTTATAAATTTGAGTATTTTAAACTATTTCGTCTTTAAATAAGAACAGTTGTTCTTATACTAATATTTTTTTGTAGTTCTGAAAATATAAGAATTTCTGATTTTATAAATAGGAACTTAATCTTTTTTGATATGTTTTAAAAATTAAGATGTGTTTAAGAATTTTATTTTCTTGTCGCGTTTTTAGATAAAATTCTTAGTTCTGAGATTAATAACTTGATTTTATAACCCTATTTTTATCAGTGTATTGAGTATTGGTGTGTGTGTTGGTGTGTGTGTGTATTGGTGTGTGTGTGTGTGTGTGTATTGGTGTGTGGGTGTGTGTGTGCAACTGGCAATATGGTTGCATTAAATTGACCAGAAAAACAGCAGAGAGTAGCTGCCTAATTGAAATTTCATGTTCTGCAATAAGTGTAGAGATGGTAACACGAGGTGGAAAGGAGAAAGAGGAAATTGAGAGAAAGAGGAAAGAGGAGGAGGAGAAATGGAATTAACGCGGTTCGCTAAAACTCGACGATTACCAAACACAACAATTTCGGAGAGAGAATGAAAAGTGCGAGAGGTAATTGTTGTTTAGGACATTAATCTCTTCAACTGGAATTTTCTGTGGACAAATAATAGTCGAAAATAACAAAAGTATAGAAAACTATGAGGATTTTGTTATATAAATAGATAAAGTTTTAGAAAATTTAGTTAGAAATTCACAGTATTACTGTTGTAAAAATAAATAACTATAAATAATAAATACTACTTAAAATTCAATAAAAATAAAAAAGGTCGCTATATTCAACGAAAAAGTCAAAAATATTAATTGGTAATAATTTCAATATCATATAAAATCAATAATATTATGTTCTTGATAGAAATTTCCATGGGAAGTAAATATAATCTTATAAATTTTGTAGCAGTTTCTTTATTTAACAATATAACTTAATAAAGAAACTGATAAAAAATAGATAAATGAGGAAGAAAATAAAATGGAGTGGATAAAGAAAAGAGAAATTTATAAGCTGAATGAAAAAATGTTTGATAAGAAAATTTTCGAATATATAATAAATATAGAAAAGTAACTTTAATGCGCAGTGCCGAATTCCAAACAATTTTTTTTTAAGAATAATTAATATATTAAATGTAATATCGTTCGTCACAAAATGGGATATCCGAAATTTTGGGGCATGGAAATACTTTCGTCACTAGACTTTTACTTTGTAAAGAAGTTTTTTTTTTTGAAGCTTATATATTGGATAATTTTCGAATCAAACATTTATTTAAATAGTGTAGAAAGCAAACCAATTTTATTCCCATCATATTTTAATTAAGTGAAAATATGAGTAAAATTCTTAGAGCGATAGGTAAATTTAAATTTTTTGCTCTAACGATCTACTGTAAATTCTGTTTGCCTGATATATTTTGAGTTTTCTTCAGATATTTCCTGAAATTTTTTTTTCACATCTGAAAATAGAGCCCCTTTCGTAAATAAAAAGAATAGTTTACTATATCAATTTTAAATTCATTTTATTCTTAAAATCCTATTCTTGAGAAGCAACATTGGGACATAATTTTTATAATTATCTTTTAATATATGAAAAATAAATGTAAAATATTTTAATATTAGCGTTAAAAATAATATTCATAATTAAAAGTATTTAAAATTAATCTGTTGTATTTTTCTAAGTTTTCAGTTATTCATTTGTTTTACCCCAGAACTAACCTTTTTTTCGCATCGGTTTTTAATTCAAACTTAAAATTAATAAATATTTTTCATATAATTTTTTAATTTTAGTTTTTAGTATTTTTTTTTTATTTTTTCACCAAACTGGGAACCAATCAATTTTTTAAATAAAAAAATTACTAAATTAAACTTTTTCTTATAATTTTTTTTTAACAAATAGATTGCTTAGTAGGCCTGTTATTGAATGATTTTGGTAATTCTCAGTATAGCCCGATCTTATGACCCACCCTATTGAAGGTTAGCTGGGAACAAATCAAGTTTTTAAATAAAATTACTAAATACAACTCTTTCTTAATTTTTAATGTAAGAAATGAATTGTTTAGCAGGCCTGTTATTGGATGATATTATCATGGTATTCAGAATAGTCCGATTTTATGACCCACCCTATTTAAGGTAAGCTGGAAACCAATTAGTTTTTAAATAAAATTACTAAGTACAACTCTTTCTTAATATTTTCTGGAACAAATGGATTCTTTAGTAGGCCTGTTATTGGATGATATTGGTGATTTTTTGGAATAGCCCGATTTTATGACCCACCCTATTAAAGGTTAGCTGGGAACAAATCAAGTTTTTAAATAAAATTACTAAATACAACTCTTTCTTAATTTTTAATGTAACAAATGGATTGCTTAGTAGGCCTGTTATTGGATGATATTGTTATGGTATTCAGAATAGTCCGATTTTGTGACCCACCCTATTAAAGGTTAGCTGGGAACAAATCAAGTTTTTAATTAAAATTTCTAAATACAACGTTTTATTATATTTTTCATTTGACAAATGGATTGCTTAGTAGGCCTGTTATTGGATGGTATTGTCATGGTATTCAGTATAGCTCGATTTATGAAGTGAAACAGTAAACGAAATTGTGAAAACTTGCTTTGAAAATAAGAAAAGGATATTACTTAAAAATGGATAGTCGCATGGAGTTGATGTATGAGGAAAGTGCGTTTTTTGGAGAAGAAGAAGAGAGGGTAATGATGGAGCATGTTTCCGTGGCAGCTGCTGTGATGCGTCTTGAGAGAGGAGGAGGAGGAGGAGTCGCCTTGATGGAACTGAAGGGTACACAAATTATGGCACAAATGAACCAAGAGAGCGAGGAAGAAGAAGACTCAAATAGAGATGAGAATGTGGAACAGCCGCAGGAAGAATTACAGAATGAAGACAGTAAGGAATCACCAGTGAATTCGGTGATTGAGAAGGAATGTGAAATTGAGAAACCAAATGAATTTCTACGCTTCTTTCTACGCATGGGATTTGGAGCTCTTCTACATCCCTATGAATACACAAAAGTCCTGATGCAATTGGGACATGAACCGTTGCCGGCAGTTGCCTCCAAGAATTTCCTGGGTCGTTCCTCGCTCTTCCTGCCCTCGGTGCATGAGTATCTGAGATTCATCAAGCACACGGATGGTTTTTTGGGACTCTATCGGGGATTGGGATCACGATTTCTCAGTTGCGCCACTGCGGCGATTTTCTCCGAGAGTCTTGTGAATTTATTGGGCTATAAACGCATCGAGGGGGAGAAAAATGCATTCAGGAAATTCAGCTGGAATTTGTTTAGAGATGGAATTGTTATCATCACTGGTTTGGCATTCTCCCATCCCTTCTATGTCATCTCAGTTCGTCAAATGGCACAATTTGTGGGTCGTGAGATCGTCTACACCGGAATCTGTGACAGTCTTCGGGAGATTGTGACTCAGGATGGTATTATGGGATTCTATGCCGGCTTTGTGCCTCGTCTGCTTTGTGATCTGGGTGTACTGCTAACAACCAGCACTCTCAGTGCCATCTGCAACCGTACTTTCCACCTCAAATCAACCCAGAAGGAATACAACTCCGTGTTATTCCAATTCGGTGCCATCATGATCTTTTATCCGCTCCAGGTGGTCGGTGCTTGTATGGCCTGCTCGGGATCCGGCATCGCAGCCGGTGCTCCTCCCTTTATGCCCATCTATGGCCAGTGGACCGACTGCCTAATCGACTTGTTTGCCCGTGGCGATCAACTCCGTGGTGCCTTCATCTTCCGCCGTACTCTGCCCCGACTCCAAATGCATCGCATTCATGATCTGTTTCCCATTTCCCGCATGATTTAAGAAATTGCAATTCAATTTCAATCAATTTCAATTGTAACATGTTGAGTATTAATAAATATTTGATTAAATATTATTAGAATATAGAATAGATTTGAGTTTAGTTTGGGTTCAATTCTTGGTACATTCAAGTATTTGTATTGTTGAAAAACGTTCCTTATTGTTCAAGCCAATTAAATTAATTTATCAGAAAAGTTATGTTGAAGATTTAAATATGACTAATACACAAAAAAATTGTATTGATTAAATATTTTGTTTGATTTTTTAAACCGATTAAATTAATTTATTAAAAAAATATTCTAATTTAAAAAATAATCCAAATTATGTTGAAGATTTATATATTACTAATTCAGAAAAGTATTTAAATTGTTTAAAAACTTTTAAAAGTATTTAAAATTGTTTAAAAACTCTTAAAAGTATTTAAATTGTTTAGAAACGTTTCTTAAGCTTTTAAACCAATTAAATATTGTAGTAGAAAAGTATTGTAATTTTGCAAATAATATAAATTAATTTAATGATATAAAAATGTCTAATAAACAAAAATATTTTTTTATTTTAAGTATTTACTTAATTTTTGAAACCAATTATATTAAGTATTGAAAAAGTATTTTAATTTAGAAAAAATTCCAAATTAATTTAAGGATTTAAGCACAACATTTTTCAATTTTATATAAAAAATATATTTTTATAGATTTCAGTTTTTCACCATCAACTCCGTGGCGCCTTCATCTTCCGCCGTACTCTGCCCCGACTCCAAATTCATCGCATTCATGGTCTATTTCCCATTTCCCGCATGATTTAAGAAATTGCATAAGAAATTGTAATTTAATATCAATTAATTTTAATTGTAACATGTGAAGCATTAATAAATGTTTAATGAAATATTATTAGAATCATGGATTCAAACCATACAAATATTAGAAAAGGTTCCAATCGGTTTTTATACCTTCTAATCCTAAAGTTTGTATTCTAATCTTGGTTCAATTTTATACACAAAAATATTTCTGTTGCTTAAAAACTCCTCAATTTTCCCTAGCAATTAAATTTTGTATTAAAAAAATATTCTAATTTTAAAAATAATCCAAAATATTTTTATTTTCGTGCATTCCTAAATTTTTCAAGCTATTTAAATTTTGAATTAAAAAATTAAATAAAAAAATTGAAATTTTAGAAACTATCCTAATTAATTTGAAGACTAATACTCATAAAAATTTTTATTGTTTAAATTTATTGCTTAATTTTTTAAACTAATTATATTTTGTATTAAAAAAAGTATTGATGTTTTTAAAACAATTCAACTTAATTTGAATATTTAAATATGACTAATAAAAACAAATACTTTTAGTTTTATTATTTTAATGTTTTCCTTAATTTTTTAAACCAATTAAATTTTGTATAAAAAAAATATTCGAATATTACAAATAATCCAAATTAATTTGAATATTTATATATGTCTAATACTCATAACTATTTTAATTTTTTAAATGTCTTGCTTAATTTTTTAAACCAATTAAATTTAAGTATTGTAATTTTTAAATCAATCCAAATTAATTTGAATATTTAAATATGACTAATAAACACAAATACTTTTAATTTTATTATTTTAATGTTTTCGTTAATTTAAACCAATTAAATTTAGAATCAAAACATTTGGTAAGTGATTGGTGATTTGGTAAGTGGTGCCTGAGAGACGCACAAGCACTCGAGCACACAATTTTCAATTTCAATATCTGTGAAATTTCTAAAGATGTTAAATTAAATCTTAGTGATAATATAAAGATGGAAATTCAAAAGATGTTAGAGGAGTATATTTGATATAAATTATTGTTATTATAAATAGGTATGTATTTTTAATAAATCTGAAAATCTTACGATGCCACAGATTAAACCATAATAAATAAATTTTTTAATTTAAATATCGCTTCAGTTTTGACAAAGTAATGTAAATTTCAGTAATATCATAAACTCATATAAATGACGTTCAATGTGCGCACAATTTTAGGTTACTTTGGAACTGGTTCAGTGTGCTGAATCAACACACGAAACTTAACATTGAATTTAGGGCTACTTTTGATTGTTCCTGTTCCTTCTATAGCTTGTTGTTCTTTTTTGGGGTGGAGCTTGTGCTAATTTGAATTATTTATCTTTAGACACACACATGACACATTTGTGGTTCCCCCCATGAATTTTCATGGGTGCAAGTGGAACGAGTGGGAATGAGTTGAAATGTGTGGAAATGGAATGTATTTTCATTCTTTCTCTCTCTCTTAATTTCTTTCTTTGTCTCGGGTGCTGCACAAAATGTCAGCAGAGATTAAGTGACTGAAATCTGTTCATGTACAAGATTTTATATACTAAACGAGCTACACACACACACACACACACACACACATTGACTAGACAGCTGCACGTAATGAAAATATCAAAAATCTTCAACAAAATTTGCCAACGCACTATGGTAAAAAAGTACGATATTTTGGCATTAATTAAAATTTTTTTGTTGAGTACCTTAATTTCCTAAGTCGAAAAACTCCAAAGAAAACAAAAATAATTTTTTTTTTTTTTTTCGGGACTACCCTTAATATTTTAAGCGCGCTCAAAGTTGCCATATGCACTAAAAAAGCGCGAGAAAAATAATTGCAACTTTCAGAGCAAATTTTGTGTGTTATATAAACACTATAAAAAAGTATAAATATAGGCAAAGTTGATAAAGGTATTTAAAAAATGGTAGTATTAGAGATTTTTAGTATGTGTAATTTGTTGTGATATTGTCCAATGTGTTGTTTATCAGTATTTTTAGCTAAAAACTAACAAATGTGTTCCTGTTCTATTAAGATTTACATTAGTATATCCAAAGGTATCACGAGAGTTTTGCCTAAAGGTTGTTAACTAAACCATCTAGAATGAGATGTTATTTATAAGTTTTGTCCTTTTGATTCTTTTCTTAAAAAACACATGTTGCAGATGTTAATTTTGATGAAGAAAAGGTCAAAATAAAATATTATAAATTTACTTTAGTCTGACTGAGGTAAAACAATGTCCAATCATAAAACAAAAAAAATTATAAATTATAGTTTAGTTTAACTATAGTTCATGGCAAATTTCAAGCCTCTAGCTTAATATTTAGTTTTTTATATAAATATTTTACACTTTTTATTCATTGGAGGATTGGGAGGAGGGGCTGAAGGCGTAGTCCAATTAAAAAAAAAAAATGAAGTTCTGCATTAGTCTAAGGTTTATTCCAAATTTCAAGTCTTTAGCTTTATATTTAGAGTTTATGCCAAAATATCGCGATTTTTTACCATAGTGCCACGGTGTGTGTGTGTATGTGTGTGTGTGTGTGTATGAGTATGTGTAGTTTTGCTTCATTTGAATGCGACACATTGTTGTTAGCCCAGTATTCCAGAAAAGTACATAGGCTTATGAGTTTGTGCCAATGTCTGTCTGTATAACCCGTATAAGCCGTACTAAAGGCTCACTGGTGAGAGATTGGTGAGCTCACTAGTTACCACTCACCACCATAGCTTACACAAACAGACAAAATTAACTATTTCATTTTAAAAAAATTTTAACGTTATTTTTCAGTTTAACAATTAAGATTTTTTAAATTGTAAACATTTGTAATTTTTTTTTCAAAATTTTAACATTGTTTTGAAATATTACCAATTATTTAATATTAAAAATTTTTTTTTTATATTTTACCATTTTTTAAAAATTATGTTTAACAATTTATGTTTATGTTTTTTTAATTGTAAGCATTTTTTTTTAACTTTTAAATTTTCTTTTCAAAATTTTAGCATTAGTTTTAAGGATGACCAATTATTTTTAATTTAATTTATTTTTTTTTAAATCTTACATTTTTTTTGAAAATTTTTAAATTTTTAAAATTTTTTTAAAAATGTTATCTTTTTAATATTTAATAACATAGTTTTAAAGTACCAAATTTGTAAATTTATTTATTCAAAAAATTTAATTATAATTTAATTAAATGTCGCTTTCACAATAATTATTCAATGCCAATAAAAAATTTAATTTAAATTTAATTGTTCAATGCTAAATCAAAAAAAAATATCACTAGCATTACTTTTTCCAATACACTACCTTTTTCAATATTATTGAACTGAAATATCATTAACACTACTATTTAGAAATGATAATTAAATTGTATTGACCATCATCCAACATCCACACCATACCTGTAACCAGTGAATATCTTTCATTGGTGAATTTTATAATGTGAAATCACCACCAAAATTATTCGACTGATATCAGCAGTATTAGAGACTGAAAACCTTAGAGTTAACAAATTGCGTGACAATATTCCGAGATTGTTGATCAATTTTGTCTTAGAATATTTAAAAAATATTCGAATAATAATTGCAATTATGAAAGTAGAAATTTAGCTCTATCTGTTACTAAACAAACATATTATTAAAATAAATAAAGTTTGTTAAATATTTTATTTCTTTAATGATTTTTATTTATTTTCCCTTTTTTTTTCTAAATTTATATTTAATTAAAATAAAGTTGTTAAATATTTTATTTCTTTCATAATTTTTTTATTTGACCATTTTTTGTTTTTAAAATTTTTATTTAATTTAAGTTGATTACGAGTTTGAATCCAGAAAATATAGTGTCTTAAATATTTGATTTCTTTGATTTTTATTTTTTTGTTACCTATTTGTATGTAAAAAAATTAATATTTTTTTTATGATGATTACAAGTTTGAATCCTGTACATAAAGTTAGTTAAATATTTAATTTCTTTGATGTTTTGGTTTTATAAATTTGTATTTAATTTATGATGGTACTGGGTAACTAAGAGTCGAGCAGCTTGGCTGTGGTGTTCATAGTTGTTGTTGCTGCTGTTGTTGGTCAGGTTCATTTAGGCCAGAGAAATCAAAAGTCAAAAGTTAACACAGCCCGCAGAGACTTGAGTCCAAAATAAACGTTGCAAAACGAAGCAGTTTTTACATGTGTGTGTTTAGGTGTGTGTAGGTGTGTGTAGATGTGTGTAGTTGTGTGTTTTACCATTTACAATGATGATGACAATGATGACGACGACACATTGCACAAAAATGGGCATACAGACTTAATAACCAAAAAATGCAATCAGCAACAATCCGAAACTCAAACTCAAACTCAATTCAAACCCAGACATTAATGGCAACCCTATTGACAACCCCAATCCACACTATCCACTCAATCCAATCCAAACACAACTCTAACCAAGCAGACAGCTTCAAGTCAACTAGCGAAACGGAGCTTTATGCTCTGGATGCAGGATACAAGATACAAGATACAAGATACAGATACAGATACAAGATACAAGATACAGACAGGATTCTGTAGGCAGTTGCAGTCAGTTTACTGGACAGCCTTGTGACATTCACGCATGCATTGAACATCATCATCATCATCATCTTCTTCATCATCATCATCATCATGATCTTCATCATCATCATCATCATCATCTTCTTCATCATCATCATCATCATCATCTTCAAGCTCAGCGTTGTCATCATCATTTTGTCGCCTATGCCTTCTTATACCCTGTAATCATAACTTGGGTATTCGGAATGAGTAGTTGAGAAATAAATAAAAATATATTTTTATATTAATTAACTTTAATATATTTATTTTTAAATTCATTAATTTTAATTGTAATTAATTTTAATATATACCTTTATGTGCGTATTCAGATGAGTTCTTCTTTTATTTTAATTACTTTTAATATATTTATTTTATTATTTATTAATTTTCATCTGTATCTTTATCTTTATCATTAATTTTATTATATTTATTTTTATATTCATTAAACGTTATATATTTATTTTTATATTCATTAATTTTAATATACATATATCTTTATCTGGAAATTCCGCATGAACACGAGAGAAATAAATAAAAATATATTTTTATATTAATTGATTTTAATATATTAATTTATATATTTATTAATTTTAATATGTTTATTTTTATATTCATTAATCTTAATATATATATTTTATTTAATTTTAATTTTAGTCCTTATCTTTATCGGGGTATTTTAGATGATTACGAGAGAAAGTAATATAAATATATTTTAATTTAATTTAATTTAATTTTTTCTTTTTCTGGATAGATCAATACTGAATTTTTAATTGTTTAACTAATAATATATTGTGTATCTAATATAATTATAATAATAAAAATTATTTTTATTATGAAATTAAATTCAATTAATTTTCAGCATTATTATGTCGATCTATAATGCATTATTATTATTATTATAAGAAAAATACAATTATTTTTATTATTTAATTAAATTCAATTCATTTTTTTAATTAATATGTAGATCGATGGTAAATTCTTAATTGTTGAACTAATATATAATAATTTTTGTGGCTAATATAATTATTATAATAAAATAAAATAATTTTTATTATTAAATTAAATTCAATTAATTTTCTGCATTATTATGTCGATTGATAGTGAATTGTAAATTGTTTAACTAATAATATATTAATGTGACACGAATTGAATACACGCACTGCATTGTTCACCAGCTTGCAGGGTATCTCTCAGTCGTTCATTTGTTTATTTTGACAGGTTAAGTTGTCTTTGCATTGTTGTTGCTGTGTCGCCTGGCAAAATGCAATTAGGCTAACGATGCAACACAATTTTGTCTTTAACTACTACAACGAGTCAGTTGGCTAAAGGATTTCACTCGAATGCAGCTGCAGAGACGCTATTGAAACATCAGCGAGGGTCGCTACAACAATTAATTAATAACGTGTCAATTTTAAAAGAATTTACAATTTATTTTTTTACTTGAATCTCAAATTCGTATTCATCGTATTATTCATCGTATTTATCGAAACTACAAAATCAAATTGTAAATAAATTTCAAACCTTGTCCTCCATGGTTACTTTATACCTTAAAATAATGTATACTACAGAGACCGTAACGATTATAATTTATATATTGTAGATGGACTTTTTAAAATAAAAATTATGTGTTATTATTTATCAAAAAAAAAGGAATAATTAATATTCAAATAAATATTAAAAATTGAATTTATTATTCGATTTTTAAAATATAATTTAAATTAATGAAAATACATTTTAAATGCACATAATTAATATTCAAATAAAAATTGAAAATGATATTAAATGCATTTTTTATGCTTCTCATATTATTTTTATACTTTTATAATAGAACTTAAATTAATAAAAAATACAAGTGAAATGAACATAACAAATATAAAAAAAAAAATATATATTTTTTAATTATTTATATTTACAAATTGAAAATAAAAATTAAATGCACTTATTAAAAACAATTATAAAAGTATTTTAGTAACATTTCTTTTCAATATTGTTTAATGTTACTGTTTCTGTTTGGTTTGTTTTTATTATTTTTTTCTATTGTCACTTACTTAAAGTATTGATAAGTTTGATGGCAACCCTCTATCGACACTTTATGTAGGTGTCAATTTAGTGCAATTCCATACTCAAAATTATCTATTTCTATGAACTTATCATGTGTTTTGCAATTGTGTGTGTTAGGTGTGTGTGTGTGTGTGTTAGGTGTGTGTGTGTGTGTGTGTGTGTGTGTGTTAGGTGTGTGTGTGTCTACCGGAAATGTCGAACAAATGATGCACTTGCCAATTGCGATGAGTTGTGAATTTCAGATTTAGTCGAGCAAATTGTCCTGGCTCAATTATTACTCGAATTATTGTGATTGTGATTGTGATTTGATGCGTCGACTATCCGTATCGCCTTAATTGATATTAATTTTAACTAAATTATGAATTATTACCAGCTGTAACATCATTGAAATCCAATCAAATTAACAAATTAGCAACCAAACTCAAAGGCGAGAGAGAGAGAGAAAAATAAAATAATTTGTATCTTGACATTTACAACTCGTACAACATGTTTATTTTTTTATTATATATAATTAAATGTAAATCGTGTATCATAATTAACAACAACCACTGAATGTTCTGGTTATTATACCCTGTAAATATGTGAAAAGAGGTATCTTCAGCAACTCTATGAAGTGCATTAATCTTTGAGATACAATAAAGTTAATTTACTTATTTATTATTCAGTTAACGTCTACAAAAATATAATAGACTAAAGAATTTAAAAATTATTAAATATAAATATAATATTAAATAATTTGAAAAAATTTATTAAAATTTTTTTAATTTTAGTAAAAACTATTAAAGTTAGTAATAGATTAAAGATAAAATTATAAATTAAGATTTTAAATTAAAAAATGAATTCACTAATTTTTAATAAAAACTGAAAAGCTGAAAGAACATTATAAAACTTTTTTAAATCCTAGTGAAAATTATTACAGTTAATAAATTATAAAAACTAAGAAAATATATTACAATTTTTAAAATTTTAGTAAAAACTATTAAAGTTATTTTTTGTAACGTCTAAAAACATGTAATAGATTAAAGATAAAATTATAAATTTAGATTTTAATTTAACAAATGAATTAAAAAATTATAAAATATAAATATAATATTAATTAATTTTAAAAAATGTATTAAACATTTTTAAAGTATAGTAAAGACTATTAAAGTTAATAAAGTTAGTAATAGATTAAAGATAAAATTATAAATTAAGATTTGAAATGAACAAATGAATTCAGTAATTTATGATATAATATTAAAAACTGAAAGAACATCATTAAATTTTTTTAAATAAAGGTTACGCAAACTAAAATTAATTTGATAAACACTAAAGAAGAGTATATAAAAATCATCTCTCATACTCTTTAGAATATTTCAGAGTCTTTAAAAATCTCGCTTAAATAAAAATAATTTAAAATGTGTATTTAATATTTTTATCTTACCTGATTACAGGATATCTTCAAGTGGCATACCCCGCGTCTAGTCGCTCTTGAGGTTAAAGGTGACAGTTGCATAATAAAACAAAAATGAATGGAAATAAATATTAATATTAATATGAGTTTTAATCAGTGATGTTGTGGAAAACGATTTTCACACAATTTCATCAATGCGTAAAATAAAACGAAAGTTAATTAAATTATTAAGTACCAGCCCAAAAGTAGGCTACAAAAATTGGTTATACCAAATATTTCCGAACCATTTATCTATTTAAACTGGGTTCTAGTTTTAGCTAAATTAATAATACATACATATGTATGTTTTATAGGAAGAATCGATCAACTATTAAATTTAGTTTTAGATTTAAAAACAACACGTGTTATAATAAAACTGGGTCACCAATGAATTTCAGGTCGAAACCTTAAAAAATGTATTATAAATACGAAAATAATAGATAATAGTAAGCAAATAAATTTTACTACTCAATAAAAACTCTATTAACACTTAACTTATTGATTGAGCTCAAAAACTAGAAATGCGACAATAATTTTATTTGTTTTCTTTCAGTTTTCAATATTTAATTTAGCTGTTTATTTCAAATTGTCACTTGTAATATTATTTTAATTTTTGATCAATTTTAGACAGCTGTTTTAAGCAGACATTAAATAAAATAATTTAATCTAAAATAACATTTTTTATTTGAATAATTAAAAATAAGTAATATCATACTTTAAATAAATGTATATTGATTAATGTATACTAAATAAATAGTTAGTTAAAAATTCATGTTTTGAGCATAGGGTATCTGCTAGTTGAGCTGAATGGCAAATTTAAAACAGCTGTTTAAACATTCGATCGAACTGTTTAGCTAAGAAAGTTTAATTGAATTTCTATAAAACCAAAGTCAAATTTTTAGATACACTCCAAATAATACAACAAATATAAATATAATAGAACAACTCAATGACCTAGAAAGACCAAAAAAAAAATAATAATATACACGTGTACACTGATAACAAATTATATATATTCTTAATCCACTTCAACAATAGAGTCGATTTAAACAGAATTTATCATGAAAATTTAATATAAACTCTAATTTATGATCTAAAATAAATAAAATGATGACAAAAAATAAAATTTTAAATTTATATATATATTTAAAAATCATAGAGAAATTAACCAAAATAATTATTGAAATTTTTTTGTAAGTGCATGTAATTTTCATTTTAAATTTTACTATAATAAAATTATAAAACTAAATAAATTCTATGATTTTTTAAATAAAAAGTTAAATTTAAATCTTTTCTTATAATATTTTCTTCAGATTAAAAAAATCTTACTTATTTTTAATTTTTTGATACAAAAAAATAAATCATTTTTATTTTACAATTTACTAAACAGAATTTATCATAAAAGTTATTATGAACTCTTATTTTCGATCTAAACTAAATAAATTATAAAAAATAAATAATTTAAAATTTGTATATTTTTAAAATTATAGAGAAATAACCACAAAAATTTATTGGAATCTTTTTGTTAGTGTATTTAATTTTCGATTTTATTATAAAAAAAATTAAAAAACTAAATTTATTCTATGATTTTATAATAAAAAGTTAAATGTCATTATTTTCATATGTCATCATTTTTTCTTCAGATTAAATAAATCATTTTTATAAAAAATAAATAATAATAATAATAAAAAATAAATAAATAAAAAAAATAAATATCATAAAAATTAAAATGAACACTTATTCTCGATCTAAACTAAATAAATTATGAAAAAATAATTTTTTTTTTAAATTCTTATATTTTTAAAATCATAGAGAAATAACCAAAAATAATTATTGGAATCCTTTTGTTTGTGGATTTAATTTTTATTTTCAATGTTATTATAGCAAAAATTAAAAAATTACATTTATTCTATGATTTTTTAATAAAAATTTATATTTAAATTTTTTTCATATTTTTTTTATTTTATTTAGATCAAATTAATCTAATTTATTTTCAAATTTTTGATAAAAAAATAAATAAATAATTTCTATTTTATAATTTTATAAGCCGAATTTATTGCGATCTAATCTAAATAAATTATGAAAAAATAAATAATTTAAAATTTGTATATTTTTAAAGTCATAGAAAAATAACCAGAAATAATTATTGGAATCTTTTCGTATGTGTATCTTATTTTGATTTTTAATTTCATTATTACAAAAATTTAATGTTAAATTAATTCTATTATTTTTTAATGCAAATTTTAAAATAAATATTTTCTTATATTTTTGCTAATTTGATCACATAAATTCTATTTATTTTATTAATGTTTGATAAAAATAAAGAAAACAATTTTAATTTTATTTATACTGATCCATAAGTCGACCATATGTTTTACTAGAGATAATAGAAGATGAGCGAAAAATAGCACGAGGAAGAGACAAGAAACAAAATATAATTCAAATCAATAGAAAATAAGAATCGTAATTAAATGATAAATTTGAGTTGCAGACAGCTGCGTAAATTTGGTTAGTTGAATGTCAAATATAGATTGGCAAATAGAAATTCGCTATAAAAAGAGGCTGTCAAATTGTAGAATTCAGCAGAGAGTCTTCTTCCATTGAAATGAGAATCGCAACATTGATATTTGGCTGTGCCTTCTTGGCCATTTTCCTAATTGGAGGCAACGAGGCGGCCAAATGCACCGATGCCGAAGTAACCGAAGATCCCGAACGAACCGATTGCACCAATTGTGCGAAACCAGAAAATTCAGAACATGCCGATTGCGCAACAGCTGCCAATCCAGAAAGTTCCTCAACGGAACCAACCGATTCATCGCCAACAACTCCAACCTCGGGCTCGGGATCAACAACGGCCAGCAGCTCAGCCGGAGCGAGTTCCGGATCGGATCCGGCAACAGCCGCTGCTCTGGCAGCTGCCCAGGCTCAAATCGTGAGATTGAGGACCCGATTGAGGCTGCAGCGTTTGAGAAATATTAGAAGAAGGAGAAATGCAGCCAGAAGACAGGCAGCAAATAGAAGAAGAGCCGCTTTGATGTCTGGCAACAGGAACAGGAACAGGAATAGGAACAGGAATACTAGGAATAGACGCAACCGTAGAGGATAAACAATTATTCTCAACTCTTTTTCTCTTCCAGCATTCAAATAAAGAACTTGACTCTGTTGAGTTAACCCAAAAAAAAAACAAACACAACTTTTTATTTCAATCTTGACACTTGAAAACAGATTTTATTTTTATTAGTACACTTGTGAGATAATAAAGTATTAATAAAAAATAAAATCAAACGGAACATCGAGATTCATCAAAGCTGTCGAAAATTAAAAAAAATAGAATATGATTTTTATTTATTCATTTATTAACAAATTTTTTAAACTCATAAAAATCTTTGCTTCGTTTTTGCTGCTCGCTAAAAATATCAAATGTATAAAAAATATAAAAAATAAGATTAACATTCAATTTTGTATTATAAAAATCCAAAACAAAGATTATAATTGAAATAGGAATAAAAATGACGATATAAAATAAATAAACAAATAATAATAAACAATAAATAAAATAAAAACAAACACAACTTTTTATTTAAATCTTGACACTTGAAAAAGGAATTCATTTATAATTAATACACTTTTGAGATAATAATTTTAGTGAATTTGCAGTTCATAATCTTATAAGTATAAACAATAAGCATTATTACAAAATAAATTTGAGCTTAAAATTGGATTTATCGGGTAAATTTGACAGATTCATCAGAACTTTAGAATATTAAATAAAATATAATATGATTTTTAATTTGTGTAAATTCCGTAAATACTGGAAATTATGTATTTACAATAAATAAAAATCTTTGCTAAAAGTTTATATAATAAATTTAAAAAATAAGATTTAGTTTAAATTTTGAATAATACAAATTTTAAATAAAATATAATATATGTAATTAAAATAATAATTAAAAATAATTTACATAATACATTTTTATATTTAAAGTTGGCAATTAATTATTAATAGAAAAATTAGATGAAACAATTGAAAAGAATGTGAAAAGCAGAGTAACTTTAAGTCGAGCAGTCTCCATAACATACTAATCTGATTAACTGAAAATGGTCTAAGATGATTGTTATTAAATCTCATTTAAGAAGCATTACAATTGAACGTTTATAACATTTATTTTTTTGAAATTTGGTATCTTAAAAGACTTTTAAAAAATGTCAAAAAAAAAAGAAAATAAATTATTTACAATTTTTAAACATCATAAAAAGTTTTTATAATATAATTAAAAAATAAGAATTAGTTTCAATTTTGAATAATACAAATTTAAACTGAAATTATTAAGCAATAATTAATAAAGCAATTAATTATTAATAGAAAAATTAGATGAAACAATTGAAAAAAAGTGAAAAGCAGAGTAAATTAAAGTCGAGCAGAGTCCATAACAGAGTAATCTGAGCAATTATAAATTGTCTAGGATTATTTTTATAATGTCAAAAATTTGTAATTGAAAAGTGAAAGTAATTCAAATATTTAATTTGGCATTAAATAATATTTTAGATTTATTTTAGAAATTTGGTATTTTAAAAGACTATTAAAAATGTTAAAAACCAACTAAAAAATGAAAATAAATAATTTACAATTTTTAAACATCATAAAAATCTTTGCTTGGTTTTTGTTGCTCGCAAAAAACTTATATGTATAATATAATTAAAAAATAAGAATTAGTTTCGATTTTGAATAATACAAATTTAAAATAAAATATATTATAATTAAAATGATAATTAAAAATAATTTACATAATAAATGTTTATATTTAAAGTTGGCAATTAATTATTAATAGAAAAATTAGATGAAACAATTAAAAGAATGTGAAAAGCAGAGTAACTTTAAGTCGAGCAGTCTTTATAATCCAGACTAATCTGTTCAACTGTCAGCTGTGTTGGATTATTTTTATAATGTTTTGAAATTTGTTGGGGTTATTGGTTTTGGGAATACGCTCGGACGATTTTCCGTATCAGTTTTCAGTTTTAAAGGCATATTACGCATACGCCGCATAGGCTGCCGACTTCCGACTTCCGACCAACAACGCAGCGGCAGCTTCAATTTTATAACGTAAAATCCAATTAACTGGTTTTACACACACACACACACACACACACCCACACACACATAGACACACATACACACACACACAGACACACACACACACACAAAGGTGTTAATCGACGTCATTTTGATGTAAAACGAGCGATGAGAACGTTGATATTGTATATTTTATGACCGCATATGTGAAGCGTAATTAACAACAACAAAAACAATAACAACAACAACAACAATTGGCTGGCAGGTTAATGAGCCATCATTGATTATGCATATGAGTTGTGCGTGTGTGTGAAAAAGAGGTGTAAATGGTGGAGGAGTCGAAAGATAGAGAGGGAAAGGGTGTAAAAAATATTTTCGTGGCTTCACACATCAAATTAAATGCTACATATGCTAATGAAATCAACCAAAATTATGAACAATTATGAATAGCTTAATGGGCTTACCATTATTAATGCCACAAGCTCTACACTCTACACTCGGCGAAAAAGCCAATCAACTTCTAAAACTCAATTACAATTAAACAATTACCAAATTTGCAATTAAACCGAGCGACAAATAATTGTTGAAATAAATTTCAGCTCAAATCAATCAATTTAGTTTCAAGAGAAAAGAATTTAAATTAAAAATAATAAGAGTATATCTTAGATTGTGTTTTTTATCAGGGAATTTAACCAAAACAAATAAAATTTGAATGCAGAATGCATAATTTAGAGGTCAAACCATGATAAAATTATATTCCGCTTAAAGATCTGTTTAGTTTTATAAAAGTTATGAAAGTGTGAAATTAGTGAAATCTTTGACTTAGCAACTTGACAAGTTAAAATTTGTATCCAATTTGGCATGATTTTTAACAAGAAAATAAAAGGTCTCAAAATCACATCCATTCTGTGGTTATACAAATTATGACATAAGAAACCAGGGATTAAAACCTTAACCGAAACCGTAACCTTTAACCGATAAAAACCGATTGAAATTTGTAACCGTAACTGAAACCGTAACCGAAAAAATATTTTCCGCTCTTTCCCGAAACCCATAAACCGAAACTCTTTAAGCCAAAATAACCGTTTAGTAACCGATTCATTTATAAGGGTTAATTTCGTTTCTGAGCAACTTTGATAACTTTAAACTGCCATAACTTTGTCAAAACGCAATCAATTTTCATGTGGAATATAAATTTGATCAAGATTTTACCTCTTAATTCGTTCTGCATTTAAACTTTGTTCATTTTGAAAATTCAAAATTTTAGAAATTTTTCGAAAAATGATAAGGGTAACACTGTAAAATTTCTAAAAAATTCGAAATTTTCGAATTTTCAAAATGAACAAAATTTAATTGCAGAACGAATTTAAAGGTAAAATCATGCTCAAATTTACATTGTGAATGAAAATTGATTGAGTTTTGACAAAGTTATGGTAGTTCAAAGTTATTACAAATCAGAAAAATCAAAATAATCGAAATTTTCAAACCAAATGAACCAAATTTATATGAGATCAAATTATAATAAAATCGACATTACACTGGACTATTCCAGTAACCAGATAACATTAGTTTCCAGGCTAATAAGAGCAAGTAAAGCAATGAATAACGCTTCTTATTTTGGTCAACCGAAAACCTTAATTTCTTTTTTTTTGTGAACCGAAACCATAACGATATTTTCAATCCGAAACTTACAAAAATCCGATAACCATTACGGAACCGATAATCCAAGAGGTTGCATAACCGATAAACGAAAATCGAAAACCTTAATTCGAGCATAACCGAAACCGTAACTGAAGCCGATATTCGTTTCGGTTTTAATCCCTATAAGAAACCGATCAAAACTTGAAACTTGAGATTTAAAATTGAGAATTTTCGAAAAACACAAATGCATCAATATGTTTTATTGCACAATAATAATAAAATTTGAATGCAAAATTTATGATCTAAATGAAATTCCGTTTTAAGATCTGTTTAAATTTAATTATCAATTAATTATAAATTAATTTGTATCATAATAATATATTTAAATTCTTAACTAAATATTGAGTGGTAGTAAAAATGCTTAACTACAATTTTAGTGGAGTTGAAATCTCAAATTTATATTGAAAATCACAGCTAAATACTTTGATTGAATAAGAAAATCACAACTAAATAAAAATGTGTTAAATGTGAAAAAGCCAACAAATAATTTAAGGATAAGGAAAATTCCAAATAAAATTATAAATATATTTTTAGTGGTAGTAACAATTTAAAGAAGGCTGGATGATTTTTTTTTTTAATTATTTTCGAATTTTAGTAGAAAAACAATCAAATAAATTTAAATTGATTTAAAAATTACTCAAAATTAAATGTAAGCTAATTTCAAAAGGAAGAAGTTATTTAAATATTTTTAAGAAAGTTGGATGATTTTTTTTTTAATTATTTTCGAATTTTAGTTAAAAAAATTAACTAAATTTCAATTGAGTTAAAAATTACTGAAAATTAAATGTAAGCAAATTAAAAAATTTAAAGAACGCTGAATGTTTTTTTTAAACTATTTTGGAATTTTAGTAGAAGAAAAATGTAAACAAAATTTCAATTTATTGGAGAATTAGTGGAAATAAAATGTGGGCACATTTTAAAGTAATGTAGTTAATTATTTGAAGCATTTAATTTGTATTCCCAGCTGTGATAATAGACAAATGTCAATTAGAATGCTAAACATTTTTTTCCGAGTGTTGGCAGGTGTGTGTGTGTGTGAGTATGTGTGTGTGTGTGAGTGTGTGTGTAAAATTGTCTTAAAGCCAAGTCTATTGTTTAAATTCAAGAAACAAGAAGTGAGGGCCAAAACATGGCAAGCAGGTAAAAAACGCAGCCAGGTGTAAATTACAAACTTGTAAGATTTTTGCTGGCATTTCCTGCTCTCTCTCTCCCCTTCTCTCCTTTCTCTCTCTCCCCTTCTCTCTTTTGTTTTTGGCTGCTTGGAGTTTACACCTGCTTCTGGCCAACTGACTGCCAACTGGGCTTCCAGTTCGTTGGCTGTCGCCAGAGTAAAAGACATTGCTCATGCCAACAGATGGAGATGGAGATGGAGAAAGTGAGTTAAGGGGGAGAAAGTGAGAATGGTGGGGAGGGGTGGGGAAGGTAATGCCAACAATTACGCAGCTGAATATTTTATGAGCCGAGCAGATTAATATGAATATTTTATTATCATTTTAGATTCCGTATTTCTTTGTTGCCTTCTTAGTCTCCATTTTCAACTGAACCTCAGTTTTGTTTTTTTTTTTTAGTATTTTGTGATGTTCTTTCTGCCTCAAAGCCTGTCTCCCTCTCTCTCCTTCTCTCTTTCTCTCCCTCTCTCTCTCTGCCTTTGACTTGTCAGCCAGGCTAAGTCAGTGCACACTTCGTCCAAGCCAAACTCAAGTCGAAAGCCGAAAGTCGAAAGCCGAAAGCATGTCCAAAAATATGCTTTATATGGCTTTGCCTTTCGGTTATCCTAATAGACTACCCTTCTTCAAAACTGGCTACATTCGCTATGTTAACCATTGGGGAATTAAACTATGACAATATAGAATGCATTTTTCACTGATTTATTTTGTTTTCTATTTTTATCAGTCCACCAGACAGTATATAGTTATTTAATTACTTATTTATTTATATATAGTATAATAGTTATTTATTTATTTACTTATTTATCTATTTACTTGTTTGTTTATTAAATAAACAATTTATTTATTTTCCTATTTATTTTAACTTTTAAATTTATTAATTTAATTATTTATTTAAAAATTTTTATTTATTTATTTAGATTTTTATTTATTTTGTTTTATATTTCTAATTTAAAGTGAAACTATAAACAGTCGACCGAACAGTATATATTTATTATTTATTTAGTTACTTATTTATTTATATGTATATATTTATATATTAAATAATTAATATTTTTATGTATCAATTTATTTATTTATATTTTTATTTATAGTGAAACTATAAACAGACGACCGAACAGCAAAAAATAGTTATATATTTATTTACTTATTTATTTATTATTTAAATAAATAATTAATTAATTTGCCTATTAATTTTTTTCATTTATTAATTTAATTTAATTATTGAATTATTCATTAAGTTACTTATTTATTTATTTTTTAAATAAATTAATTAGTTTATTTGTCTATCTAATTAGTTTTTAATTTATTTATTTATTAATATATTTATTTATTTAATTATACAATATTTATATTTTAACTTATTTTTTTATTTTTTAAATTTATTAATTTAATTATTTATATTATGAATTTCAATTTTAAATAAACAGCTTAATTAAATATTAAAAACTGACTTATTTTTATTTAGACATAAAGTCTTTTAAATATGATTCTCGTTTCAGAAGTAAGACAAATAATTTTTTAATAATCCGTTTTTGGAAAATTGATTTTTTTTTAACTTTATTCATTTTTGTTTATATTCTTTCAGTTTTAAATATTTAATTTAGCTGTTTATTAAGAATTGTTATATATAATATTATTTTAATTTTTGTCAACCGCTTTAAGTTGACGGGAAATAAAAATAATATAAAATGAATAATCGAAGGATTCATAGGGTATATGGAATTCGTTGGATTTTTTAGAAGAACGCTTTACGAGTTGCCCGCAGCTTTTTTGCACCTCTTGGTAGAGTCAAAAATGCTTTTTGCTGCTGGCCAAAAAAAAGAAAACAAACACTGAAAAAACGGCAAAGTGAGATGGAGAAAAGAGCAGAGGTTACATTTGAGGAGAGGAAATAGAGAAGGCGAAAGGGAAAGGGAGGAGAAAATGTGGTGAGAACGGAATTTATGACCACGAGCCTTCAAAGGGCCAAGCTTTGGATGCCTCTAAATGTTTTGCACCCAGACATGCCAAATAAAAACTGTAAGCCAAAACAAATTGTAGGCAGCACCAGCAAAAAGAAAGCAGAGCAGAGAAAGGAGAGGGAGATGAAGAGGGAGAAATTCAAAAAAATATATAAAAATATAAAGAAAATTTTTCATTTGTTGCGTTGAAAATTTCATGCACTGCGAGCTTGGCAATTACAGTGCCACTAAAAAACATGAACAGGAGGTAGGGAAAATTCAGTAGCAGGTAGATAGGATTTTCTCACACCTCTCTCTCCCTCTCTCTCTCTCTCTCTCTGTTTCTCCGGTAGCGCCCACTTAGGTAACTATGTGTAATAGTCGCGTAATATCGTCAACATCTTCGTTCGGGCCCAATAAATTCGGCCAATAAATGCGATTTCAAGTGGCAACACCACGCCCCCTCTCAAAATGCCAAGCGCACAGTGGTTCCTTTGTCTAGAAAATTCATTGAATTTTATACTGTAAGCTTATTTAAAATTTTTAAATTATTCATTAATTTTTTAGCGAATTTCTCACTATCAAAGAATCCCTGAATCCTTAGGATTTAAAATTATAAAATAAATCTTATTTCTAAAATTCTTGTGAGAAAAATTTAAATATTCAGAATCGTAATCTTTCTTTTATATATATGTATACAAGTTTATTAATAAAATAATTAAATGCTTTTTTTTAAAACATTTCGAAATCTTAATCGGTTGCAGCAAATTAAATATCAGGCCAAATAAAGTTCAAAATTCACTGAAAATAAGCAAGAGATCAAGCAAAAATTATTTATTCTGTAAGCTTTTTTTTTATTTTTAAAAATAATTAAGAAAATTTTTTTACTTTGCGACTAGCGCATTATTTATTATCAAAGAATTCTTTAATCGGTAGGATTCAAAATTATAAAATAAATTTTATTTCTACAATTTTTTTAATTGAAATAAATTAAAACTTTTTTTTCGACATAGAAATCTGAGGAAAATAAAACTATTCTTATTTGGAGTCTTCCGATTCACAAGTTCAACTAATAGAAAATGTTGAGGGGTTACAGCTAATTAAATATCAGACCAAATAAAGTTCAAAAATCATTTAAAATAAACAAGAGATCAACTAGTTATTGTTAATATAAAAATTTATGCTCATTATTTATTTAATTAATTTATTTAATATTATTTAAGCAAAAGACTTATAAGTTATTGCGATAGTCACAGAAATTGTAAATTAAAATTAATATTTAAGAGTGTTTTATAAAAAGAAACATGTATTAAAACAAACTTAATTATTTAAATTATTTAAAAATGAATTATTTAAAACAATAATTCGACCTGAA
Organism: Drosophila kuntzei; assembly: GCA_035042165.1. Classification (NCBI taxonomy): domain Eukaryota; kingdom Metazoa; phylum Arthropoda; class Insecta; order Diptera; family Drosophilidae; genus Drosophila; species Drosophila kuntzei. Next base: position 247,277 of record JAWNLU010001233.1, on the reverse strand, counting down.
TTGACCAAAGGAGACCACTGTGCGGTGGTGCGGTATATCGCACTCCCGGTCCGGCACATCTGATTTATGCAGCGCCATAAAACAGGCGTCGTAGTAACAACAACAACCACAACAACAACAACACTTTCACCACAAAAAAGCGTAGTGCAAATTCAAAGAGAAGTGAAAGGTCACAAGGATGCACAGGATACGCCCAAGGCCCAAAAAAAGCCACTGTGTCCTCGGACTAGAACTGAAGTCAGAAGTAGCGCTGACTTTGGCCTGCATTGCCAGGAGGAAGCAGGAAGCTCAACGTGTTGGAGGCGCACACGACGCGGACCTGTCAAGTTGCATTGCAGGCAATGCAGCGAAACGAGTTGGCAGCACCGTCAACATTAAGAGGGTTACCCAACGCCGCGAAACTAGTGCCAAGTACAGTGAAGCTAGTCCAGCATGCCTTGAGTCTTATGTGCTTTGACAGCAGCCAGAAGGCCTATGATGATAGAAGCTAAACATTAATTAAATCTGTAATGCTAATGCTAATGCTAATGCTAATGCTAATGCTAATGCTAATGCTAATGCTAATGCTAATGCTAATGCTAATGCTAATGCTAATGCTAATGCTAATGCTAATGCTAATGCTAATGCTAATGCTAATGCTAATGCTAATGCTAATGCTAATGCTAATGCTAATGCTAATGCTAATGCTAATGCTAATGCTAATGCTAATGCTAATGCTAATGCTAATGCTAATGCTAATGCTAATGCTAATGCTAATGCTAATGCTAATGCTAATGCTAATGCTAATGCTAATGCTAATGCTAATGCTAATGCTAATGCTAATGCTAATGCTAATGCTAATGCTAATGCTAATGCTAATGCTAATGCTAATGCTAATGCTAATGCTAATGCTAATGCTAATGCTAATGCTAATGCTAATGCTAATGCTAATGCTAATGCTAATGCTAATGCTAATGCTAATGCTAATGCTAATGCTAATGCTAATGCTAATGCTAATGCTAATGCTAATGCTAATGCTAATGCTAATGCTAATGCTAATGCTAATGCTAATGCTAATGCTAATGCTAATGCTAATGCTAATGCTAATGCTAATGCTAATGCTAATGCTAATGCTAATGCTAATGCTAATGCTAATGCTAATGCTAATGCTAATGCTAATGCTAATGCTAATGCTAATGCTAATGCTAATGCTAATGCTAATGCTAATGCTAATGCTAATGCTAATGCTAATGCTAATGCTAATGCTAATGCTAATGCTAATGCTAATGCTAATGCTAATGCTAATGCTAATGCTAATGCTAATGCTAATGCTAATGCTAATGCTAATGCTAATGCTAATGCTAATGCTAATGCTAATGCTAATGCTAATGCTAATGCTAATGCTAATGCTAATGCTAATGCTAATGCTAATGCTAATGCTAATGCTAATGCTAATGCTAATGCTAATGCTAATGCTAATGCTAATGCTAATGCTAATGCTAATGCTAATGCTAATGCTAATGCTAATGCTAATGCTAATGCTAATGCTAATGCTAATGCTAATGCTAATGCTAATGCTAATGCTAATGCTAATGCTAATGCTAATGCTAATGCTAATGCTAATGCTAATGCTAATGCTAATGCTAATGCTAATGCTAATGCTAATGCTAATGCTAATGCTAATGCTAATGCTAATGCTAATGCTAATGCTAATGCTAATGCTAATGCTAAAGATAGAATTATATTGTCGATAATAATTATGTTGCTTATGCTAATAATTAAAAACCTATTAATGGTTATGTAAACATGAATTGTGATGCTTAGTTTTTAATTAATTGTTAATGTTATTCTAATTTTAATGTGACGCACTTAAGTCGTTCATTTAAAGCCCTGTTAACTTTAGAGATGTCAAGTAAATGTTGTACATTTGTTAAAGTGACGCTGTTAAAGTTAATTTAGTGTTGTTAAACCCTCGCAGTTCACTATAAATTCTTTGATCTGTTCGGTGAGTTTGGTATTTGCTTTCAGGGTGCTGGTGGATATGTATGCAGCCCTGGTTGCAAGTCACGTACCATTGAATGGAGCCGTCTCTAGAGTCGGCTGTGTTATAATGCATTTTTTGGTTATACTTTCGGCCCTTTGTTGCATTCATTATGTCGACCGGCTCTGGCGCCTGCTGTTCTTCATCTGGCAATGCAACAGGCAACAGGAACAGGCATCAAACGTCATTCGTGCCTCGTCCTCGTCCTTTTGCTTTTCCTTCGTGACTCTACGATGAATTTGTTTCCTTATCTGTTTCCCTGACCCTTTGTCTCGTACTTATTCCGTTCAGCTCTTGTGCGATTTTTCCCGTCCACATGCCTGGATGCACTTCAATCAAAATCAAATATTACAAGCTATGGAGCAATGGGGTGCACCTTTCCTCGTCTTTCCTCCCTCGTCCCTCGTCCTTCATCCTCTTGCTCTCAGGCTGCTTTTTGAGTTATGACCTGGCTCAACAGCGTCTGCAGTCTCAGCTCCCATATGGCACCAGGAATCAGGCATCAGGCATCAGCCAACAGGCCCTGGACACCAGGCACATCCTACACTGCAAACAATAACTATCCACTCTGCAATTTAAAATATTCTATAATCATTGTAATTAAGGTAGAATAATAATAATTAACTTCAGAAAATCATTCATTCTTAAAATAAAAATCATTAATTTTTAAAATAAAGCTAAGAAATATATTATAAAATCAACAAATTAAATATATTATGCTCGCATATTATTTATTTAAACTGAAGTTTCAAAAAATTAAAAGTATAAAAATCTTTCATAGCATTAATAATTGAGGTAAGACAATAATAATTATTTTAAGTAAATCTTTCACTGTCTGCATTTATTAAACGTAGTTTAAAATTTGAAATAAAGTCAAAAAATATATTTTAAAAGCAACAAATTAAATATATTATACTCGCATATAATATAAAAAATTAAAAGTACAAAAAACTTGAAAGAACTCAGAAAATATTTGTTGAATTATTTATTCCATAATATTAATAATTGAGGTAAAATAATAATAATTAATTTAAGTAAATCTTTTAATATCTGAATTTATTTAATGTTATTTAAAATAAAGTTTTGAAATATAGTTCAAAATATACAAATTAAATATATTATACTCGCATATAATTCATTTAAACTAAAGTTTTAAAAAATTAGAACACAGAAAATATTTGTTGCTTTAAAAATTTCATCAATAAATTTTGTGATAAATAAAAGACTAAGAAATATATTTATTTCGAATTTGAATTTCAATTTTAATTAGATTTCCAACTAAGTTTAAATAAATATCTAGTCAACAAATTCACAGGAAAAACAAAACTTAAGGCCTGTTTCGATTTTCTCTTTATAAATATTTTAAAGCATTTAATAGAGTGTAAATTTTCAGGTTGAATTTAGGCAAAGTTTTTCAAATTTAACGTTTTTTCACCAACACAAATTAAATTCAATCTGCAAAATTAAATTAGAACAATTTGAAGATATTCAGTTCCGAAAAATCTAACCAAAAGTGAAAACCGAAAGAAATCTGTATTTTTTTTGTATTTTTCGAAAAATTGTCATTAACCAGTCAAATAATTGTTGTTTTTAATAAATATAACAAGCAGTTTATTAAGATATTAAACAAATTTAAATATTTTTGATAAATTTGGTAGTAGTTGAAATAAATTTGCCGTTTTACAATAAAAACGAATTAATTTTAAAAATTTATTTCTAGTTTGTTTTGTTTTGTAAATTTCAATTCTATTTGTTTTAAAAAATGTGTAATAAAATAAGAACAACTCATGAAATTAAACTAGTTTTGAATTCAGCTTAAATTAAAATTTAAAATTCAAAAATTAATTGCTAATAAATAATAAAATAATTTCTTTTGAAAATTCAAGAGAAACAATTTTTAAATAAACTACCTTTCGATATTATTCAAAATAATTGTAATTAAATAAAGAAAAGAATTTCTTCTTCATTAATTTCTGTTAATAAATATTTTTAATAAACTACCACTTGATATTATTAAAAATAATTGTAATTAAATAATTATTTATGCATTAATTTTAATTTTAACAATTATTATTTTTAAATAAATTTTAACTGAAACAATTGTAATTTGTTGAGTATTTCTTTCAGTGTATCCATATGCATTTGCTGTTCTTATTGGCATTTGTTGTGCTTGGATAGTTGCAACTGACTTTGGGTCTGGATTCAGGTTCAGGTTCAGGTTTTGGTTTTGGTTTTTGGTTTTGGGTCTTGATTACGCACGTTTATTACTGGCTGCGACTTGGATTTGTGGCCAACGAGGGTTAACGTTATCAGGATTCTCAATTCTCGATTCTCAATTCTCGATTCCGGATTCTGGATTACGAATTGCGAATTGCGAGCTGTGTATTCCTGGAGGACGAAGCTCATCAATATGCGACGTGTGAGCTACAAATGTACAACATGATTACTTGCAAATCACGTGATTGTGATTGGGATTATTGTACACACACACACACACACACACACACACACACACACACACATACACACACACAGACAGACAGATACATCTGTCTATTTTATATTTTTGTTGGCTTTTTGCTTTTATGGCCAGAACAGAACAGAAGATTCAACAATTGTTGGACATGCTCAAAAATGCATGCAAGTTAATAATTCGTCTTTTCTTTCTTTATTCACATTCTCTCTCTCTCTCTCTCTCCCCCTCTCTTTCTTTTGTTCTTTTGTGCAATATACTCATACATACTATTTGTTCAATTCAAGTAATTAAAAGTTGGCCATGGCCAAAAAGGAACTGAAAGTATTTCATCAGGCATATCTTTTGGGCAGCTTCCGGCTTACTTGGATTATAATAATGCACACAATTCAAATGTGAGACAACTTTTCGAATAACCACAATGCATTCATGAATCCATTCGCATTTATGCACAATGCACTTCGTAAATGCATTCAACATTTTTGCATTTTCTTTACTAAAGTCCAAAGTATGTATAAAGAATATCTTTGCAATTGTTAATAAAGGTTTTCAACTTCAAATTATGGCTTAAAACCAGAGACTGTAATGATTATAATTTTTTAAATAAGAAATTATTAAATTCAAATTTTAAAATTTGAAAAATAACTCTAATTTTTATAATAAAAATTCAAATTAAAAGTAGTTTAAAGATTTTTAAATAAAAATTCAATATTTAATATTTTTGCATAATTTTTGATTTCTGATCAAAAAATAAAAGATAAAATTAATCTTTTTTTAATTATATTAATTTTTTTTCCAGGATGCTGTATCCCGAAAAAGTATATCTAATATTTTCCCATTCATTTTTTTCAAGTTTAGTGTTTTTAAACTGAACTCCTATTTACGATCCCAGTTAAAAACAAAGTTCGGAGATTTAATAACTAGTTATAATAAATGTAAACAATTTAAAAAATTCTCTGTACTTCAATTTTGTATATTTTCAGTGGAAATATAAAAATGTATAAAACATAATTTAATTGTTAATTTTACAACTTATTTTAATATTAAATTTCTAATTCAAAATAATTTCTTTCAGTCGATTGAATAATGTAATAAATTAAAGGCATATATAAAATGAATAGTATAAATGCCTTGAAAGAACACAGAAAATATTTATTGTACTAAATATTTTTTAAGAAATTTGTGATTAAAAAAAGACTAGCATTTTTTATATCTTCAGTTGAAATATAAAAATGTGTAGAACATAATTCAAATGTTTTTTTATTTCAAAATAATATCTTTGACAAATATTATTTATTATTTATCAGGGATTAAAACCGAATCGAATATCGGTTTAAGTTACGCTTGATTTAAGGTTTTCGTTTATCGGTTATCGGGTATCAAAAATCTTGGAGTATCGGTTATCGGTTTTTTTTATAAGTTTCGGCTTAAAAATACTGGAATGATTTCGGTTCCCAAAAAAATTAAAAATAATGTTTTCGGTTGACAATATAAAAAGCGTAATTCATTGTTTTACATGAAAAAAAAACTTAACGTTAGAAAATTTCGATTATTTTGATTTTACGGATTTTTAATAACTTTGAACTGCCATAACTTTGTCAAAATTCAGTCAATTTCCATGCGCAATGAAAATTTAATCAAAACTTTACCTCTAAATTCAAACTGCATTTAAATTTTGTTCATTTTAAAAATTCGAAAATTTCGAAATTTTTCGAAAAATGATAAGGGGTAACACTGTAAAATTTCTAAAAAATTCGAAATTTTCAAAATTTTCAAAATGAACAAAATTTAAATGCAGATCAAATGTAAAAGTAATATCATGCTCAAATTTACATTGCGCATGGAAATTGACTGAATTTTGACAAAGTTATGGCAGTTCAAAGTTATCAAATTTGCTCAGAACCTAAATTAACTCTTATAAATGAATCGGTTACGAAACGGTTACGAATCGGTCACTAGACGGTACAGCGGAATTAATTGTATTCGATTACGGTTTCAGTTAGGGTTCCAAATTTCAATCGGTTTTCATCGGTTAAAGGTTTTAATCCCTGTTATTTATTGTTTATCTAAAATAGTTTACTTTATTTGATTGTGTGCTGCCAACTCGCGTTAATTATGACGCTGAATGAAAGCAACAAGTTGACAGTTTTGTTGCATGTGGCAAGTTGAATGTTGCATGTTGCATGTGGCATGTGATGTCCTTCAATTGTCGACGCAAATGCATTTTTCTAATATTTATTTCTAATTAAAATTTTGAAACTGCCAACGTCAACGTCAACGTCAGCGTCGACAGCGACAGCGACAGCGACGTCAGCGTCGATTGTTCCATGAATATTAATTTGGTTTTTACGGGCCGCAACAATGCAAACTAAAACCTGAATTACAACTAAATATTTATAACTCATTTTGTGCGACACAGACACACGCATTTATATACCCAAAGATTGGGGAGTGCCTGACTATGAGATACCTTCTTTTTCAATAGCTTTCAAATGTTGTTGCTTCGCTGTTTCTCTATTAATTTTAATAGCCAATATTTTAAACCATATTTTATTATTAAAATTACATAAATACATTCATGGAAAAATAATAAGTAAGAGCTTTGGTTTTTTTTTATTTTGTCGCAGAATTTTGAATGTCATTATTTTCTAATTAAAAATTTATATATTTATCTGTAACACTTTTGATATAATTTTAAAACTGAATATAAATAAATAAATATTAAGCTTTCAGAAAAAGTTACGATTTTTAAAATCGATTCTTACATTCTTGAGATATGTGAAAATGCTAAGTTTTAATTAAATAAAATCTATACATAAAATAAATTTTTTATGCTATTTTTTTCATCTGGTAACCCCAAATTAGAATATTTAGTTTTGGGCATGGACCGTAAGTATTAAAATTTTTAAAATAAGTTTTGCAATTTAAAAATTATTTCCAAATTTTTATTTAAATTTTACGAAATTTTAAAACCAAAAATAAATGTTAAATTGAATTTTTTTAGTATTATATTATTTTATATATATTACTAAAAAGGCATTTAATCATAGATCACGAATTTTTTTAATTTTGCCGCTCAAAAGAAATTCAATTCAATTCAATTTAATGAAAAATAAAAAATAAGATTTGTTTTTGATTTTTATTTTAAAAGTTACAAATAAAAGTTCTTAATAATAATAATTCCGTAACGCGCTTCTTAAAAATCAATAATATAAGTTGAATTGAATTTATTTTCTAACTTTAAAATAAAATTGAACTATAATAATTGGTTTGGAATTTATGAAATACAAATTAAAAATGATTCATATTATATAAATTGTAAATAGATATAGAAAATTGAAAGTTTAGGTTATTAAATTTTGTCGTAACAAATTTCCTTCACATTGATTTATTTAATTAAAATTTGCATTCATCATTTTTATTTGCGGTCCTATTTTTTTATAAATGCAACAAATAAATACATATGTTTTTTATTAATTTTAATTTTCAAACAATTCGTGATATTGTAAAAAAGTGTTACTGCTCATCACTTAAAAACAGAAACGCGTCGAATACTAGGGTATTAAATATACATATATTTAAAATCGATTTAAAATAATTGTATATATCCTTAGTAAACCCTTTTTAAAGAGGCTTCAATGGGTACAGGGTATAATAATAGAAAAACTGTAGACACACCAACAATTGGACAAATGCCGACAGTTTTTGGCATAAAATATACAAATGGATATTTTGGTTCGTTGCTGTTGTTTTGTCGCGTGAAAATACACAAAATTAACTTGTATTTAAAATTTAATTAAAACTTTTGCTGTTATTTACATATTCCAGTGTGTGTGTGTAATTATGTGTGTGTATGTGTGTGTGTGTGTGTGATGTTTTGTGCCCTTTACCTTGTGTGCCCTGCAAAGTAGGCAACACTTTTTGTCGATCGCCCCCTCACAACTTTCGCTACTTCCAATGTACTATGGGAAATTTTGTCATTTCACTGGCCTCTTTTTAGTTTACTCGAAATAAGTACATTTTAATTCGATCGTTTAATAAATAAATAAAATAATTTAGATATAGAGGAAAAAATCAATCAATCAAAATCGAATATTTCATTCTTATTTCAAGTACGTTATTTTAACTACTAAATTTTAGTACTTTTAAGCTTAAAATAACTTTAAAACGTACTTGATTTAATTACAATTCAAACTTGATATGCATGCTTATGTAAAAAGAGCTATAAAATTGTTATAAACTGTTGTGCAAATAAAGTGTTATACCGCATTTATGTACAATTGGTACTGTAAAAACTGTTATAAAACTGTTATACAATCAAAATATTCAGTATATGTGAAAAAAAAGCTGTAAAACTGTTATATACTGTTGTTCAACTAAAGTGTTATACTGCACTTACATACAGTTTGCACTGTTATATCTGTTATAAAGCTTTACGAATATAAAAAAGTCAGTAAATGTGAAATAATCTATAAAACTGTTATAAACTGTTCTACAACTAAAGTGTTATACTGCATTCATATGCAGCTTGCACCATAAATTGCATGTTATTCTTTAAATGAGTGCAAAATCATATTAAAATATGAACCAAACTTAATTCAATAACTTGTTAAATTAATTTGTGAGTTTCAAATAAATAAATAAATAGTACGTAATTTTTCTCTCTGTGTATTAATGGCTTCCATTTAATATTGTTATTATTCCTTCGATTTTTATTATTTTTTTATGGTATTGGTTTATTGCAAATACTGCAAAATCTTGGAGAAAAATAAAATTCGAATTGGAAAATTTCTGAAAAATGGTAGAATTCCCCATAGTGCAATGGACCAGGGGGACGAGGACATTAAATTAAATCATATTGTATAACACAGCTTCAGCTATCTGTGTGTATGTGTGTGTGTGTGTTTAATTGAAATTGCGCGCACAATTTTTGGTTTATTGCATCAAAAAACGACGCTGTTGAAGTCGAGGAGGTGGAAGAATGGAGAATGGAAAAGAGAGAAGAGAGAAGAGGAAAGGAAAAGAAGAGAAGAGGAGGAATGAGAAATGAGGCAGAGGCCATTGGGCTATTGGCCATGGCTAAGTGGTTGTTGCGGTTTTGGGCGTTTAGCATAATTAGTCCTTTTGACCGCGTTTTGTGAAATGCGGCTTAAGCTTGAAACTTAACCCCAAAATGCATTCAACCTAACCTAACACTGAACTCGGTACTGAAAATTATCAACAGTAGCAATAGCAACTAATTAGAAATTTGTATAACATACAATTTATAGCGCAAACTGCACTTAAATGCAGTATAACACTTTAGTTGTAGAACAGTTTATAAAAGTTTTACAGTTTATTTCACTTCTGCTGAAAATTTTTATTTTATATAACTTTTTTTAAACAGATCTTACAGTAATAACTGCATATAAATGTAGTATAACACTTTTGTTGCACAACATATAATAACAGATTTACAGTTTACTTCACATTTTCTAACTATTTTTATAGTATAACAGTTTTATAACAGATACAACATTGCTTAATGTACATATATAAGTGAAGTATAACACTCATTATGTAGAACAGTATATAACAGTTCACATCTACTGACTATTTTGATTGTATAACAGTTTTATTACAGATTCAACATTGCTAATTGCATATAAATACTGTATAACAATTTAGTTGTAGTGCAGTTTATAACAGTTATTTAGTTTATTTTATAATATATATATACATAACTACATTTTTAAGTACGTATACGGACTGTCATATAACAGTTTTGTAAGAAATTTTATGACTGATGTGATATGAAAAATGTGAGCATACACTAGAAAATACCCTGTAATCGATTTTACATGTATCTACTGTCTATAAGTATTGTATACCACTTTTATTACCAATATTATGACAGTTTAAATATAAGAAGACATTAAATAATAACTTATCAGATACCCTGTAAACAAGCTCCAAAAAGTGTGCTGTAAATATTTCCATCGATTTAAAATGATAATTAAAATGTAAATAAATTTCTAAATCAATTTTTTAAGGTACTTAGAGTGACTCTACTGTTTTTTGTTGCAAATGAACAAACCAGTCACATTATAAATTTCGATTTGAAATGATAATTAAAATGGAAATCATTTTCAAAATTAATTATTTGTGGTTCGGAGCGTGTCTCTACTGTACTTTGTTGTTAATGAACAGGCGCTATAAGCCACAGTAGAGCTCCACACACTCACACTCACACACACACAAGTCGCACACCACTTGCACCGTCCAGTGGCAAACTTTGGGGCAAACCACTCAACTGACCAACGCACAGTGGTTCTATTGTCAAAAGAATGCGCGACTTTTATTCTGAAAACTATTTAGGAAATATATATAATATTATAATCAGGGATTAAAACCGAAACGAGTATCGGTTTCAGTTACGGTTTCGGTTATGCTCGAATTTAGGTTTTCGGTTATCGGTTATGCCAAATCTTGGAGTATCGGTTTCGTAACGGTTATCGGTTTTTTATAAGTTTATGTTTAAAAATACCGGTAATTTGATATTTTGAAAATTTCGATTATTTCGATTTTACTGATTATTACTAAATTTTAACTGCCATAACTTTGTCAAAAGTCAATTAATTTCCATGCGCAATGTAAATTTGATCATGATTTTACCTCTAAATTCGAACTGCATTTAAATTTTGTTCATTCTGAAAATTTTGAAAATTTCGAATTTTTTAGAAATTTTACAGTGTTACCCCTTATCATTTTTCGAAAAATTTCTAAAATTTCCAATTTTCAAACTCAAATTTACATTGCGCATGGGAATTAATTGACTTTTGCCAAAGTTATGGCGGTTCAAAGTTATCAAAGTTACCCTTATAAATGAATCGGTTACTAAACGGTTATTTCGACTTAAAGAGTTTCGGTTAATAGGTTTTGGTACAGCCGAAAAACTTTTTCGGTTACGGTTTCAGTTACGGTTACAAAATTCAATCGGTTTTACGGTTACGGTTTCGGTTAAGGTTTTAATCCCTGATTATAATATTTTTTGTTTTTCGGAAAGAATCTAGAGCAATATAGAAATATAACATTTTTTAATAATGTAAATTTAATTTGATTTAAGTCGTGCTAAGTTTTTGTTTTTGTTCTAAAAACTACTTAGTCAAAGGAAGATATCGTTTGTTTTTCAGAAAGGAAATAGAGAAATATTAGTTATCGGTCAAAAGAATTCCAAAATTATTTAAAAATGGATATTTAAAATTAGTTCGATTTTAAATTTTATTTTGGTTCTAAAAAAAACTTCGTTGTTCTAGTAATATATTTTTTGTTTTTAGAAAGAATCTGGAGATCTTTGAGTTATCGGTCGAAAGAATAATAAAATTATTTAAAAATGGATATTTTGAATTGTTTTAAGCTAAACTCAGCAAATTGACCACTGTGCAGTGACGAGAGAAATTTGCAATTTATAGTAAATTAATTTGTAATTAATTTTACGTGCGAAGCGAAATGAAACGAGTTGAAACGTATTGGAATGGAACAAAACGAAATGTATTTTTATTGCCATATTGCAGAAATGAGTTGAATTCGTTTTTGGATTTCGGATTTCGGATTTGCATTTGAATTTTCAGTTTTCGTGTTTGTTTTTATTTCTATTTTACGCTAGTTTAGTTTCAATTGCGTCCAATTAAACATGCGGTTCTCCATTTCCGATTGTGATTCCCTTTCCCTCCCTCCCCCTTCCTGTTCCCTTTTCCCTTTCTCCTTTCACTCTTTTTCCTTCCCGCCTCCGCCTCTGGTTTCCTGCCCAGTTAACGCTTTGCACAGTTGAGTGAGCTGCGTGTTGGATGCGTTTTGTATTTTTCGGAAATTGAAATTGCATATTTAAATAGGGCAACACTGGCACCACTGTGTGACAACCTCTCTCTCTCTCTCACTCTCTTACTCTGTCTCACTTTAAGCCAGCTCCAAAAACAGGAAATAAATGCTTGTTACTCGGACTGGTTACAGTTAGTAAAGTGCCACTTAGCTTACGCTTCCATAATTCTTCTCCTCTCATAATTATACCCTGTACCTATTTCAGTAAGGGGTATACTGAACAACACCTATTAAAATCAAGAAAATTCATTCATTAGAATAAGAAAATTTTAAGACCAATTTAATGATACTAAGAATATTAATCTAAAAAATCGCAGTTCTTAATATAAGAATACAAATTTTAAATTGTTAGTAAAATATGAATATGTTATATTTTCATGTCTAATCAATTGTTGTTCCGTGATTCCTCGGTTAAAGTTGTCTCTTCAGTCTGAAAATCGAGTCCCACAATTGATAAGGAAAATTATATTAAAGGAATATTTTAAAAAATACCAAAACAAAGAAAAATTTATATATATTCAAAATAAAACAACAATAAAAATATTATAAATTTAAAAAACCTGAGTACAAGAGTATTTAAAACTATTTGGTCTATAAATAAGAAAATTTTTTCTTAAACTTATATATATTTGTGGTCTAAAAAGTATAGGAATTTTTGACCTTAATAATAAGAACTTGGTTTTATTTAAATTGTTCTAAAAATCAAGTTGTGTTTTGTAACTTTAAAAATTGTATTGAATGAATGAATCAAAATTCTCAGTTCTGAGACCAAAATCTTGATTGTGGAACCTTTTTTTATATAAACCAAATTTATAACTAATTTAACAAATGCTCTCTATCTAAATAATCTTAAATAACTATTATTTAAATATTTTTTTATTTACTACAGGGTATCTCGCCGTCGATCCCAATCGCTTCAATCATTCTTATCGTATTTGTTAAGCTTATTGCGGGCGGAAAATGTTGTTATTGTCCGTTATGTCCCTGTTTCCTGATTAGTTGCACGCATTCCAAATTCCATTTGACTCTAGATTCTGTGATTAGCAAACCGGATATTGAATGGAGCTTACCTTCTGGTATCCTGCCCAAAATCCGACTGAAAAAAAGCTCGAAAAATAACTGGAGATTACCTACAATTCAAGTGAAATGCTAGATTGAAAAATCATAAAATCATAACTATTACATTTGCCATCAATTATGAAGTAAATATTAAATTTTCATTTTTATTTTACAAGTTTAAAATGAAAGTTAACTTTCAATTTTGTGAAAAAAATTTCAAATAAAAATTAAATGCAATTGACAAAATATGAAAAAATACCACACTATATTATTTAATGTTATTGGTATTATTTAAAATTTTTGGTATGTGTTTTCAACTTTTATTTCTGTATGTGCATTGAACCTTTATTTTTAATTTTAAAAAGAAATAATTTTAATAATCGATTTCGAAAATTGAAAATAAGAGTTATAAAAGATTATTAAAACTTCCCATTTTTTTAATCACACCAAAAATTTCGAATTATGATTTAAATTTTTGATAATAAATATTAAATTCATATTTTTATTTAACAAATTTAAAATAAAAGTACATTTTTAGATATTATAATAGAAATTTCAAATAAAAATTATATGCACATGGCAAAATATGAATAAATACTAAAATAAACTATTTGGTATTATTTCCATTTTTTGTTTTCTGTATTTAACTTATATTTTCAATTTTGGTTGCAAAAAAAGATATTAATAATCGATTTCGGAAATGTTAGAATAAAAAATTGTGCATTTTTATTTTTTTTAATTATTTACCAAAATTGTGAATTTTTATTTTTCTTAATAATTTACCAATTATAATTTAAATTTTTAATAATAATCAACTGTAATCATTTTTATTTTTTAATTTATACTTATCTTTGTGGGGTTCCATCTGATTTGAAATCGGAAAATTTGAATTGTTTCTTTTCATAAACCGCCCAAAATAAATAAAGTCGTTTAAATTTGTTTAATTTCATTTTTATCTTTATTTTTCATTTTGTCACATAATACTTTTTATTTTCTGTCGTCCTTTTTGCTAAAATAATAGAAAGATGCATTTATAATCGATTAATCGATATCGGTTGTTCAGAAATTTTGTTTGCTTTTCTTGTTTCTTCTCTCATATTGTATGTATTTGTTTATAGTATATATAGTATTATATAATCGTATATATGTATAGTTTATTCGTAGTATATATATTTATATATATTTTGCTTATATGGCAACACAATAGTAACTTACAGTCGTCTCGCATGTGTGTGTGTGTGTGTGTGGAAATCGCTTTTCATTTATACAAATAGACAATTTTTCTACTACTCCTAATTGTGGTATGGAGAGGAGGAGAGGAGGAGAGAGGGGGGATTATTTGGTAGAGGGGAATACGTTTTAAGAAACGATAATAATTGCACGAATTCTTAACTGGCGCCGATAACGATAACGATAACTAAATAACATATGTTACAAACGCATAAGCTAATTGCTATAAAACTAAGTGCTATTTCTTACTTGTCCACTGTCCAGCACTGTTGCAGTTGTTTATCTCTTACACATATAATATATATATATTTATCGATATATTTATCGATATATTTATCGATATACTTATCGATATATTTATCGATATATTTATCGATACATTTATCGATATATTCATCGATATATTATTTTTATCGATTACAAAAAAAAATTAGTACAATACAATTATTATGATTCGGTTTGCGTCCTACTTAAGATAAGCCTAAAACTGTAGTTTATATGCATTTAACGCGCTATTCTAAATTTAAGTTTAGTTATCGATAGTTCGATAGTTCGTTAGTTCGATTTTAATTCGATTTTCGTAGCACTTGTAACATTGTTTCTTTTTTTCTTTGCTTTGCTTTTTGTATACTCATGAATTCCGTCTATGTAGGCTATATATATATAATATATAGTATGGTATATGGTATATGGTATGTGTAGTACTTAAATCTGTAGTGTAGTGTTGTTCTTATACATACATATATATATTTTAACTATTTAGCTCTCTATACTTATAAGTATACAGTATTCTATTCTATTTTATTTTATTATTTTAGTATCTTTTCCTTGCAATTTACTTTTATTTCTTTTATTTTCTTTTCAATACGCATTTCTTGATCTGTTTATTTAACTTCTGCTTTGTATACCCTTGCAGAGAGTATAACACTGTCGTCAAGCATTATGTAACGAGTATATAAATTCTTGATTTATTCGTCTGTCAATGTGGATGGAACTTGGTTTACACTCATATCATTTAAATATATAGTAAATAAATAAAAACTAGCTCAATCGGACTTTTATTTCATTTAGCTGTCATAGAAGTAATCGATTTTAAATCGAGTTATCGGAACAATCTGCAAGGGTATTTAAACTTCGGCTTGCCAAAGACAAAGTACTCTGTCTTTTTTTTATATATTATATTCTGTATATATTTATTTATTTATAGATATTTTGTGTATAATTTATATGAATATTTATTTTTGATTTTTATTTTTTTATTTTCGTTTTCTTCTCCTGCATTTCTTCTCAATTTTCTCAGTTTTTCGTCATTTTCTATATATACTATATATGTATTCATTTAAGTTTTGTTTTCTTTAGTTATTGTCCACCCATCCAGTTTACGGAAATTCATATTTTGGTTGCTTTATCGCTGTTTTTTTATACCCTTGCAGAGGTTATGAAATCTATCTATTTATAACTTTTAGAGAAGAGTTTACAGATCAAATATTATTCAGACAAATCTTGAGAATCAGATCAGGATTGAAAGATCTTAAATTGAAATTCAAATATTATGAAATCTACATAAAAATTGACTGATTAAAAAAAGGTTACAAAAGTTAAATTTTGAAAGTTAGAAAACACGTCTTGATTTTAGGAACATTTCAAATAAGACCAAGTTTTTTTTTATAGACCAAACAGTTGTTAACAATTTTTTTTCAGTGTATATATTTATATATAAATATAACTCTTTGTCGCAGAGCCAAAACGGCAAGAGCTACAAAACTGAATTTTGCACATTAAAAAATGCATTTAAATTGTTTTTTAACATTTTCATTAGGTATAAAAAACAATCAAATATTTTTGTGAAAACTTTTAATAATCTGTAAACTATAACTACAATTGTTTATAATTTATTTTCGCTTCTGCAAGAGTATTTAAAATTCGGCATTGGCCAAAAGTTAATTTATTTTTTATTTCTTCTTATTTAATTTGTTGTTTTTGTTGTTGTGTTTCTATTGTTGTTATTTTGGTTTAATGGAAATGCAATAATAAATTAACATTAAAAAAATATTTATTTATAAATGGTACAAGAATAATGTTGGCCATAATCAATAATTGGCCATAAATAAAATCTAACAAAACAGAAAGTCGAAAGCAATTAATAAGCAAATTTCTATATAAATATAAATATATATATTTATGTGTGTGTGTGTGTGTGTGTTTTTCCACAATATATATGTGTATATATAAATATACTAAATTAATATTAGGCCCGAAAATATTTATATTATTCCATAAATATGATAAGGCAGCAATTAATTTATGGCAATGTCACTGAATGTTGGAAAAAT
The DNA here is from genome assembly GCA_035042165.1 of Drosophila kuntzei. NCBI lineage: Eukaryota > Metazoa > Arthropoda > Insecta > Diptera > Drosophilidae > Drosophila > Drosophila kuntzei. The sequence goes on along the minus strand of JAWNLU010001233.1, from coordinate 230,305 downwards.
GGGGGTTGGATTGGGAAAGTTACCCTCTAGTACAGCTGGTAGCAGTCGAAATATTTTATTGCTGATTTTACCATGCACAACTCAGCAGTGAATTCAGCAAGGAAATATGTATATTCACTGGTTACTGGTATGGTGTGAATGTTGGACGTTGCTGAATTCACTGGTGATTGGCTGATCATTACAATTACTTTTTAATTATCATTGAAAAAAGTAGTGATAATAAATTGGACATTTCATTAGCATTAAAAAAAGTAATGCTAGTTAATATTTTTTGTAATTAGCATTGAAAATTAAAAGTTATTGAAATTTGATTTTTTTTTGACATTGAATATTTATAGTGAAATTTAGTATCTGAAGAATATGTTAAAATTTTAAAAATGTTTGAATTTTGAAACAATTTTTATAAATAAAAAAAATTTTAAAAAATTAAAAGACTGTTAAAATTAAAAAAAAATTAAAAATTTTGAAATAATCCTAAAGATGTTAAAGCCAAAAAAAAAAATGTTTGAGTTTAGAAAAAAATACAATAACTAAAAAAAATGTTAAAAAATTAGGAGAATGCTAAAAAATACTTAACATTTCGGAAAAATGTTAAAACTTAAAGAAAGTGTTAAAAAGATAAATATTGAAAAAAAGCTAGAATTTAATATCATTTTCAAAATTTTAAAATATTGAAAAAAATTTGAAAATCATGTTTAATTCTTGGAGAAAATTTAAAAAATTTAAAAAATTGTTGAAAAATTAAGAGAATGATAAAATTTAAAAAAGTTTTAACATTTGGGAAATATGGTAAAACTTAAAAAAAGGGTTAAAATGTTAGAAAGATAAATATTGAAAAAAAGCTAGAATTAAAAAGCATTTTAAAAATTCTAAAATAGTGAAAAAAATGTAAAAAATTTTAAAAATGTTGATAATTAAAAAAAACAGTTTTAAGTAATGAAAGAATGTTGAAAAAATGTTTAAAATATTTGTAAAATTAAGTTGTTAATTGGGACCATATCTGGTGGCATCGTGGCACCAATGAGGTAATTTGAGGGGTAAGCTATGGTGGTGAGTGGTAACCAGTCTACCACCAGTGAGCAGCGTACTGGAGGGTCATGCCACCACCTTACAATTCACCACGCTACACACACATTGACACCCACAAAATAAACAAATGCGTCGAATGCAACACATAAATAATATATAAATTTTTAGGCGTGAAATTAAATTTTATTTTGTCTGTGTGTGTGTATTGTTTGTGTGTGTGTGTATTTTACTTATGTTTAGACTGTGTGATAGCTATTTTATTTTATTTTATTTTCATTTATTTTTATTTTTATTTTTTTGCATGAATTTCGCGGTTTTGTAGCTTTTAATGTGTTTTTCGTTTGTGTTTTCCCTTTTTATTCGCATCATAATTTAAGCATTTTGTTGTCATACCCTATAATACCCTTGCAGAGAGGGTATTTTCTTTTCGACGGCTGCTCCCCTTCTAAATACAGTCATATTTTCAATATATAAAGAATGGGAATAAAGAAAAAATCAAATGGAAACTAAGAATTATTCCCAAATTTTCATTAAAAAGAAAAGTTTTTATCTTTATTAAAAAATGAAAAAAAAATAATTAAATTGAATTTTTTATTTATAAGTTATGAATTAAAATTTATTTATAGATTTTCTTAATAAAAACCAGAAAAATCAGAGTTATTTCAGATTTTTATTTAAAAAGTTACAAATAAATTTTAATCCGTAACATTTATTTTAAAATTATACATTCAACAATTGCCAGAAATGAGTTTAAATCAGTTTTAAACATTAAAATAGTAAGTAACTAATTTTCAATAATTTTAAATATTAAATAGGCATTTTTGAATAAAATAAAAGTAGTATTCGTATTAAAAGGAATTTAGTTATTGAGTTATTCTATGTAGCGAAGTTGGACTGTATTTCATATAGCTACCATAGGAACAATCGGTATATTTATAGTATTTACTTTCAAATCGCATTTCTATAACTTATGGCTGTCATAGGAACAAACTGCAAGGGTATAATATAATATTTGTTCTCTTTTGTTTTTCTTCTAAATTAAATTCTATATATTTTGTTATTTTACCATGTTGTTGTTGTTGTTGCTTACATAATGCGACCTTTGTTGTTGTTTTTGTTGTTGTTGTTGTGTTGCATTTGTTGGAGAAGGAATTTAACAAGCCAAACGAATCCTGAGCTCGTTTCTAAAACATTTATATCAAATTTGAATGCGGCATCAAAAATGCGAAATGCAGTTGCAGTTGTTGTTGTTATAGTTGTTGTTCTTGTTATAGTTGTTGTTGTTGCTGTGCATTGTTGTTGTCAACGTATCAGGAGTCCCGTGTCGGGTGACCAACGATTCGCTCGATAATACATATCCTTAGACATGGAAGGACATGCATTTTGATTCTGTTGCAAAAAGGGGAAAAAAATATATCGATTATTTATATTTAGTTGTTAAATAAGTGTTAATTTCAGGAATCTCAAATAAGACTTATTTGTATTATAAAAATTACTTTTAACTCTTATTTGTCAATTTTTAAAATAAAAATCAAAAATAATAATTAAATTTCAATTTTTATTTTAAAAGTCATATCTTTTCAACCTAAAATATCCTTAATATACGTCCTTAAAAAACGTGTGATGTATCACATTATTATAAAAATTTAAAAATAATTTTTATTTTTGATTCTTATTTTAAAAATTAAGAAATAATTTTTATTTTGTAATTTTTATTTTAAGAATCATAATCGTTAAGGTCCCTGGTTATTTTTAACAAATGCAAATTTTAACTAAATAAATCAATGTCAAGAGAACATGGAACACATATAAATTCATATTTAAGTCTCAATTTTTATTATATAAATCATTTTCAACTCTTATGTTGTTAAAAAAATTCTAAATAATTATTAACGATAAATTTTTATTAAAGAGTTACGATATTTGATATTTTTTGTTTGAAATTTTCAATAAAAATAATAAGAGTTATTAATAATAAATATTCCGTAACTTTAATTTTATAAATATAAAAATTATAAAAAATTAAATTAAATGTCTTTTGAATTGGTGTATTACCAAAGTAAAAAAATATTCTTGATCTGTGATTCAATACCTTTCAAATGATACATCACATGTGCTTAAAGAACGAATATAAAGGATCCAAAATATAGTACAAATAGTCCATTCACTTTTATTTTTGATTTTTAAAATTTAAGTCAAGGAATAACTCTTATATGTATATTTTAAAATAATAATCAGAAATAACTCTTATTTAAAAAATAAAAAAAAAAATTAGTGTTATTTCGTAACTTTTTAATGCAAAATTTTAATTTTAATTTTATTTTGTACTTTTTAAATATAAATTAAAAATAAGTTGTATTTCGTAGCTTTTTAATAAAAATTTGGAAATAATTCTTGGATTGCAATTTTTATTTTAAAAATTATAACAACTACGGTCCATGATTTTTAGACACATCGTATTCAGTCCTGTGTTCTGTTTTCTTCTGTCATTGCTCAAGCATTAATTTATTTTTTTGTATATGTATTTATTTCATTCGATTTTTAATAATGTATTTATTTATTTATATATTTATTTATTTATTTTCGTATTTATTTATTTATTTATGAACTTATGTATATATTTATTTACTAATTAACTTATTTATTTATTTATTTAACGTCGACTAAAAGCTGTCGACAGAGAGAAAAAAATTTATTCAATTTTAAATACAATTATAAAACTAAAATGTAAAATTAAAAATTAAATAATAATAATTAATAAAATTAAAAATGTGAAAAGTTAAGTTTTATTTTAAGCAATAAATTTATTTAAAAGTCAATGTTTTCACATAGGAGACTAATGTAAGTTTGAGGATTGTTTTTACTCACCTTATGACGCTTAAAATCTATGTTCGTCCTTACGGTTCTATGGTGTAAAGTTTGCACGGGTCGCGCATTATTTCCTAATGGAGCCTTTGGTGTACTCTCGGAGCCTTGCATCAGTCGTCGGAGTTGATATAACTGCAATCAAACAAACACAATCCCAATACACATTACATCGATTAGTTATCGATAATAAATATTTGAAATAGTTTAAAATGTAACCGAGTATTTGCAAATACATTTGCAAGTTTACTTCATTCAAATATGAGAAATGCATCTATAAAATATCTCAACAAACATTAATTCAAATCATTTACATTTGAATTATTTGATTTGACAGAATGAAATTAAACAATAAATGCAAGCAAATTAAAATTATTTATTTCTTTCACTTGGAATATTTTCGACTGTATATTTATAATTTACTTTATTTATTAGAAATGAGAAATTAATTCAAATGATTAAATTCTTTCGCTCGACATTTCAATTATTCGAAATACTTTTTAATATATTATTGTCATTTATTTTATTTATTATATAAAATTGGAAAAATCGGACAGGTTGATATTGAAATAATGAATAATATATTTGCAAATGTATTTTATTTAGAAAAGAGAAATATATTTAAATTATTAACTTCTTTTGCTTGACATTTGAATTATTCGAAATATTTTATATTGTATATTAATCAGTTGCTTCATTCGTTTTATAAAAATGTAAGAAGGGAACTGGTGAATTTAAACAATAATAAGATGGCAAATTAATTTTATTTAGAAATAAGAAATTATCTTACGAAATAAGTGAAGGAATTCAAATCATTTAAAACTTATGTGATACATTTGAAACATTTAAAGAGCAAATACAATTGAATTCAAGTCATTCAGTTTACTTTGAAGCATTCGAATAACGTTTCACTAAATTATTTTATTCTATTCAAAATTATAGTGAATCTAAGCACATTTTACAGATTCACAATTCATCATATACGAAAAATAAATATGTGAAAGAAACTAACTAACTAATTCTCTAATTAATTCGGATCATTTACATTTAAATCATTTGATTTGACAGAGTCAAACTTACCAATAAATGCAAGTGAATTCAAATAATTTACTTCTTTTCTTGACTTTTAATTAATTCGAAATACTGTCTATTGAATATTTATAATTTACTTGATTTATTATATACAAATGTAAAGTGTACTATTTAATTTTGAAGTATAAAATTAATTTATGAAATGACTGAATGAATCGAATTCAAATAATTCAGTTTACTTTAAATTTTTCACTACATTATTTTACTCTATTCAAAATTAAAGTGAATTTAAGCACATTTTACAGATTCACATTTCATCACACATAAATAAATAAATATTTGAATAAATGTAGAAATGTAGAGGATATTATTTTAACTCCTTCCCGCATTGTGTTGATCTGTGTTAATTCGTTTGATTAAGGCATTGTTTCTGATTAAGCTCTATTATAATAATTATTGACTAAATGCCGCTTTTGTTATTGTCGTTGGCGATTTAAAAATATTAAATATTTTATTTGATATTCTGCATAATTTTGTTGCTGTTGTTGTTGCATTTAATTTTTTTTTTTTTTGTTGTTCTAGTTACAGAATTGTTGTTATACCCGGCACTTAATGCATATGCAAATTGATTAAACTAACCAAATATTGTTTTTTAATTATGCGCAGAGTAGCGCATTGACCGCAGTCCAACTGTTTCCCGTTTTCCCATTGATGAGAAATTTTATAATTGCATTTGCAACAACAACAACAACAACGAAAAGAAGACAACAAAAAATAAAACAAGTAAAAAATCAACAGTCGAGGTGCTCGACTTTCAGATGCCCAGTAGCCGTATTTTCGTAGCCCATAAAGTCGAAAATGTTGTGAAAATAAAACTGAATTTTAATATAACATAATAAAAATATAATTATGTATATTCTATTTTAAAAAAATCGATAAATATATTATAATAAAAATGTGCAACGTAATTTAAATTAAAGTCGACAATTTTGTGAAAATAAAACTTAATTTTAATCAGGGATTAAAACCTTAACCGAAACCGTAACCTTAAACCGATGAAAACCGATTAAAATTTGCAACCGTAACCGACAATATTTTTTTCCACTGTACCGAAACTCTTTAAGCCGAAATAAATACTTACTAACCGATTCAATTTATAAGGGTTAATTTCGGTTCTGAGCAACTTTGATAACTTTGAACCGCCATAACATTGTTAAAACTCAATCAATTTCCATGCGCAATGTAAATTTGAGCATGATTTTTCTTCTAAATTCGTTCTGCATTTAAATTTTGTTCAGTTTGAAAATTCGAAATTTTAGAAGTTTTTCGAAAAATGATAAGGGTAAAATTTCTAAAAAATTCGAAATATTCGAATTTTCAAAATGAACAAAATTTAAATGCAGAACAAATTTAGAAGTAAAACATTCTCAAATTTACATTGCGCATGAAATGATCAGTTTTGACAAAGTTATGGCTGTTCGAAAGTTATTAAAAATCAGAAAAATCAAAATAATCGAAATTTTCAAACCAAATGAACCAAATTTAAATGAGATCAAATTATAATAAAATCAGTAACCAGATAACATTATTTCCAGGCTAAAAAGAGCATCAAGTCTTTTTTTATGTAAAACAATGAATAACAATGAATACATCTTTTTTTGTGAACCGAAACCATACCGGTATTTTTAAACCGAAACTTACAAAAAACCGATAACCGTTACGAAACCGATAATCCAAGATGTTGCATAACCGATAACCGATAATTCGAGCATATCCGAAATCGTAACTGAAACCGATATTTGATTGGGTCTTAATTCCTGATTATAATATAACATAATTTGACTATATACTCTACATACATATATATAAATAAATCAAATAATTTTTAACTATCCATTAAATATTTATATGTTTTTATATTTCTGACTATTTAAATTAAAACAAACAAATCTCAATTTCCTTTAAAGATTACAACTTTAAAATATGATTACGTATCCGCCATGTTGGCCAAATAAACAGAAAATTTTGCAGAAATATTTGAATTCATATATTTATAAAATAAATATTCGAATTTATGCCAAATATTTTGGGATACGTACAAAAAAACATGGGATTAAAAATAGTTTAATTTTGGTAAATGTTATAAGAAATTTAAAAAAAAAATACTAAAATACTTTTTTGGTTTCATTTTGATAATTTGTTATTATTATTTATTTTTCTTATAATTTTTACGGATAGACTGACCATAAACTCATAAGTCTTTGTACACTGTGGACTTTGTGCTGGGCTAAAAAGCAGAAACACAAAAAAAGAAGAAAAAACACTCTTCCCTAATTGCAATTTGGAAAACTCAAATGCATTTCATTATTTGCGGTCACTTGTAAAATCAATGAAACCCATTGGGGGTGTTTAATTTTTTGTTTTGTTTTTACCTCTTGTTTCGTGATATAGATGGGTTTATTAACTATTATCCAGACGGTGCTCTCCCAGCAGCCCGGATGCGTGGTGGATCCTTCATACGTGATATAATGATCCGTATTCGGCAAAAGCGACCTCACCGATATGTGACGAATGGGCGTCGAGAAGCCTGCAATCAAAAAGGGCAAATAAATTACCACACATGGGGGAATTAATTAAGAAATTATGCATTAAACAAGTTAATTTTATTTATATAACAAATAGATGATCGAAATATATTTCTGTATATATAATAAATAATATACTATCATATTTGTTTAAAACCTAAAATCCTGCAATCAAAAAGGGCAAATAAATTACCACACATGGGGAATTAATCAAGAAATTAAGCATTAAGCAAGTTAATATGTTTATTGATATATTTTAATTAATATAATTTAATTCATAAAACAAATAGATGATCGACTTTTATTTACCCCCTGTGGGGATGGTTTTAAATTTCGAAAAACAGAAGAAAAAAATATTTACTATCATATTTGTTTAAAGTTCTAAATATGACGCCTATCATGCATTGATATTCCTTCATTCCTGCAATCAAAAAGGGAAAATAAATAACCACACATGGGGGAATTAATTAAGAAACTGAGCATCTAACAAGTTAATTTTATTTATATAACAAATAGATGATCGAAATATATTTCTGTATATATAATAAATAATATACTATCATATTTGTTTAAAACCTAAAGTCCTGCAATCAAAAGGGGCAAATAAATTACCACATTGGGGGAATTAATTAAGAAACTGAGCATTAAACAATTTAATATGTTTATTGATATATTTTAATTCCTATAAATTAAATTCATATAACAAATAGATGATCGCGGTTAATGACTTTTATTTATCATTTATGGGGTTGGTTTTAAATTTCGAAAAACCGCTGAAAATATCAATCAAAAAGGGCAAATAAATTACCACACATGGGGGAATTAATTAAGAAACTTAGCATTTAACAAGTTAATTTTATTTATATAACAAATAGATGATCGAAATATATTTCTGTATATATAATAAATAATATACTATCATATTTGTTTAAAACCTAAAATCCTGCAATCAAAATTGGAAATAAATTACCACATTGGGGGAATTAATTAAGATATGTTTATTGATACATTTTAATTAATATAATTTAATTCATATAACAAATAGATGATCGACTTTTATTTACCCCTTGTGGGGATGGTTTTAAATTTCGAAGAACAGAAGAAAAAAATATAAGTATTACACTTATTTTTGTTTAATTATTATACACAATTAAGTGTTAAAAATAATATTATAATAAAACTTAAAATAACAATCATATTAAAACTTAACAATTAAAGTAATATTAATTATATTATATATTAAAAACTGAAAGAAAAACAGATATTATTCATACTCTTTGTTTTTTTCCTAAGAGTTGATCGTAGTTTAATTTCAAATCAGAGAGTAAAGCCTTAACCGAAACCATAACCTTTAACCGATGAAAACCGATTGAAATTTGTAACCATAACTGAAACCGTAACCAAAAAAACCCATAAACCGAAACTCTTTAAACCGAAATAACCGTAATAACCGATTCATTTATAAGGATTAATTTCGGTTCTGAGCAACTTTGACAACTTTGAACTGCCATAACTTTTTCAAAAGTCAATCAATTTCCATGCGCAATATAAATTTGAGCATGATTTTACCTTTAAATTCGTTCTGCATTTAAATTTTTTTCATTTTAAAAATTCGAAAATTTCGAAATTTTTCGAAATATGATAAGGGGTAACACTGTAAAATTTCTAAAATATTCAAAATTTTCGAATTTTCAAAATGAACAAAATTTTAATGCAGATCGAATTTAGAGGTAAAACTTTGATCAAATTTACATTGCTCATGGAAATTGATTGACTTTTGACAATGATATGACAGTTCAAAGTTAGTAAAAATCATTACATTACTCTGGATCATTCCAGTAGCCAGATAACTTTATTTTTCAGGCGTGAAGGAGCATTAAGTCTTTTTTTGATGTATAAAGTTTCTTATTTTGGTCAACCGAAAACCTTTTTATTTCTATTGTAAACCGAAACTTATAATAAACCCATAACCGTTACGAAACCGAACTTGAAGAATTCGCAAAACCTATAACCGAAACCGTAACTGAAACCGATATTCGTTTCGGTTTTAATCCCTGTTTCAAATTAATTTAATTTATTTAAATATATATATATTATTAACCTGTCATTTTTATGAGTGCAGTCATATATAATTAAATTAAGAAAGGCATTTTTCCATTTATTATATATGCTGTAACCAGTTCATGTTACCCTTTAGGAGTTTCTATACGTTAACAGGGTATGGGAATCAAAGTTCAAGGTGCAGCAGTTCAAATATAAATAGTAGTCGCCATTTATACAAGAATTTTCCTCTCTCTATTCGAATGGAAAAATAAATAAATATGAATGCAAAACGTCTGCGAGTCGACAGACCTAATGAATAATTCAGACTAGACTCGGAGGGTTGAGAGGGGGCGTATCAGAGTAATGGGGAATACGGGTAAATACTCTCGTTGGGGTCGCCTTCTAGTTGGTCACTTGAACGTCGGGAGTCGACTTCATTCATACAAATCATTATGCCAAGCCGGAAATGAAGCGACTCGCGGTTTATGAGGCGGCGGAAAAACGCGCACGGAATTCACGTAGACCTCGACAATAGGGGGAGGGCCGAGAAAGGGAAGGGAAGGGAAGTTAAGGGTATTCCGCTGAAGGCATTCCTACAAAATTATTTGCATCACAATTGTTCGTATTACATTCAATTTAATTTTTAGATACGTGCACAGCATTTTATATATAATATATATACTCCAAAATACCAATAATCGAGATATTAAAAGTTATCGAAATCGATAAGTTTAGTCGATAAATAATATAAATAATAGAAACCGAATATTATTAAAAGAGAATATCGATAAATATAATCGATCGAAAATAATCGATATATTGGAAGTTATCGATATCGATCAATTTATTTCATAAAAGTTATATTTAAAAGGGATGAAAAATAAAATATTATCAAGATAGAATACCGATCAATATAATCTATCATAAATAATAGTATATATCGATTACTTAATCGATTAATAAATATAATCTATATATTGCAAATTATCGAAATCGTTAAATTTAGTTGATAAACTTTATATTTGCATTAAAAAGGGTATATAAAATATTATCAAGAGAGAAATCTAGGAGATATCTATAAATATAATCGATGTCAAATAATACCATACAACGATAAATAAAGTGATATCGACATGAGATAATTAAAATTGATTATAATGATAATTATTAGAATTCTATTGAGAATGCCAAAAAATAAATTATAATAAAATAAATGTTTGATGTGCTCTTATCGATGTGTAATATCGATAACAAAACGAAAATTATATTAATTATATATGTAATAGTAGCAATTATCGATAGATATAATTGATACCAAATAACTAAATTGATCGATTTGTGATGTGATATCGATATCAGATAATTATTGATGAGGATTGTTAGATTTTTATTGAGAAAAGTAAAGCGATAAAATATCGTGAAGGGATAAAAAGTTTTTTTCTGTGAACTCATCGATACAATATCGATAACAATATCAATCAATTATATTAATTGGTAATACCCTACTATATTTGTATTTAATTGATGCTCCGAAAATTGATATTTTTAATATCATTTTCCTAGTTCCATTTTCACTATCGTTAAAAAATAAACGAGAGTCGATTTGAAATTATTTGAATTGCTTAATCGATTTAGAAAGTGTATTTTATATTCATGGTATAAAAAGAGTATTGCGAAGCTGTTTAACTTTGAAGTTGTTTTTTTTCTTGTTGGTTCGCAGAAATTGGCCGCATATTTTCTTCAGTCGGAACGTTTTTCAGTCAAGCCCAAGTTGAAGTCAAGGTAAAAACTCAAACCAAAGAGAGCGAGGGAAAGGAAAGAGAAAGAGGAGGAGGAAGAGAAAGAGGAGGAGGATACTATGGCAGTCGGCAATGGTTGTCCGGCGGTTTTTTCACGGGTCTACATAAAGTTGTACGACCTGTAAAAAGGCTATTAAACTGAAACCGCCAACAGAGGCAGCAATAGAAAGGGATGGATAGAGAGAGGATGAGTGAGTGAGTGAGAGAGAGAGAGAGAGAGAAGGGGAATTATTAAGTGTCGGTTTAGTGTAATTCGAGGTTTCATTTTCGTCACTTTGCGCCACGGCGCCAATTTCGCGGCAACGGCTGTCGAGCAATTTTTATGGCTCACTTTGGAACTTGGAACTTGCAACTTGGAATTGTGTGGCACACATAATTATGTTGCTGTTATTGCTGTTGCTGTTGTTGTGGTTGCAATTGTTGCAGTTGCCTTGGAATGACATCATAAAAGAGGAGGAGGCAACGTTACGTGGCAGGTTGCAACATTTCCGGTGCATTTTGCGTAGCGGAAAGGAAATGATGTTGCCTTCCCCCAACCGACGAAATCGCGAGAGAAAAGTCCCAACAAAAACCGGATAATTCATTGAACTCCTCACTGATCCAGGGAAGGCAGCATCGAGTCGAGTCGACTCGAGTCGTGACACGATGTGATTAGATCCCAAATTTGCTGTTTTCACCATGCAAAAGCCAGGGCTCTGAGAAATAAGGCCCCAAAAAAATGAAATAAGGCACCAAAAAAAAGAAAATAAAATAAAGTACCAAAAATTTATACAGGAAACAAGAACAACGAGTTTGGGCCAAATTTGGGGAGTTATTTCCTTTTTTGGGGCATTATTTCCTAATGAAAATTGGGGTCTTATTTCAAATGAAATAAGACCCTAAAAATATGAAATTAAATAAGGCCCCAAAACTAAATTTTGGGCCTTGTTTAATTTTTTTTGGAGCCTTGTTTCATCGCCGTTAGGCCTTATTTCATATTTGAGATTGGGGTATTATTAATTATAAAATATAATATTTCAGTTTTAAAAATAAATATTGAAAATAATAATGACCTTTCAATTTTTAAAACAAAAATAATTTTTAAAATAAAAATTAAAATTATTTTTCAATTTTAAAGATTAAAATTATAAATATCGTTCCATTTTTAAAATAATAATAATTTTTAGTTTTTATTTTATAAAAACCAACATATTACTTTTTATATTATAGTTATTATGTATATTTATTTTAAAAATTTTATTAAATGTCATATTTAATATATTTCTTGATTATTAGATTAAAAAATAAACAATTTGTTTTCAATTTTGTAAATATATATTAAAAAAAGAAGTAACTTTTAAATTTGTTTTATAAAAGTCAACATATAATTTTTATTTAATAATTTATATTTTAAATATTTTAAAATTGTTATTAAATGTTAGATTAAAAATATTTTTAATTTTTAAAATGAAAACTTAAAATAAAAATTAATTTTTAATTTTATTTTATAAAAATCAACGCATAATCTTTATTTAATAATTCATATTTTAAATATTTTAAAAATGTTATAAAATTATAGATTTAAAATAATTTCTGATAATTTAAATAAAAACTAAAAAAAATAATTACTTTTGAATTTTTTTAGAATGGAAATTTTAAATAAAAATTATTGTTCAACTTTTTTATACAAATCAACACATAATAAGTATTTAATAATAATTGTTTTAGTTATTTAAAAATAAGTATTATTAAATGTAAGATTTAAAATCGATCATTATTTTTCATTTCATCACGCTATCATCTCTAGAAGCGGTACCCACCTCTATAGAGCACCTTATTGAATGTGCTCGTTATGATGCGGAGCTCGGGATTGGGCGTCTCGCCAATTTGCACCATCAACGAGAGTCCGACAATGCCCTGAGATTTGTGCTGTGCCTCGGACATGTTGTGATACAGTTCCTTGTTGAAGCCATAGATTTGTATCTGTTGAGGGAGAATAGAAATTTAGTTCATGTCTCTCTTTCTCTACCTCTTTCGCTAGGGAACTCACCTCGCCGGGAAAACTGTATCCCTGTATGTAGTGCTCGGAGCCGCGACTGTTCTCGGTGCCGTAGTGTATGTAAATCTCCTCGAATTGATAGCGATAGGCCAAAGGACCGCCGGATATGTTAACGTGCTGCTTTGTGTCCTTGTCGACGCGAAAGACGAGTGACTGACCAGTGTTGTGCAGCGTGCCGGAAACCTGTTGACGACAATTGAACCAACCAACATCAACCCAACCCACATTTTCAATCAATAAACATGGCAACAGTTATGGCAAAAAGTTGTGTGTAATGTCTGTTCTGTCCACCCAAAGGCTATTACTGAGAAAAACTAAATATTTACACTTTGATTCAACTATTTTTTATACATATACATTTCAACCATTAGCGTTTTTTGTTGATTTAATGTGTGTACACTTTTATCTCTGTTTTTATTAAGTTTATTTTAATATATTAATGTGTAATCATGCTTAATTTAACCATTAAACCATGCTCATATTTATTTTGTTATTAAATGAAGTATAAATTACATTCACTTTTAATATGTTTCAATCAAATATTAAAAGAGATGCAGTATTGGCGCCAACCAGGCGCACAAGCAAAAATCTGCATTTACAGTACAAACGCATTTCATTCAATTAAAGCTCGCGTTGACGGCGACTTTTTCTATTTACTTCTAGACAAGATCGAACCGATTGAGATTTTTAAAATTATATATGAAAATATTTAAATTTTACATTTTTACCAAATATTTAAATAAATAAAATTTAATAAAATTACAAGGCTATTACTGAGAAAAATAAAATATTTACACTTTAATTCAACTATTTTTTATTCCTATAGTTTTACACCATAAACTTTTAATGTTGATTTAAAGTGTGTACACTCTTATCTCTGAAACCTTCTTATCCTTTATTGAAATATTCGGCTAAAATGTATATGCCAAATATTTTCATACATAATGTTAAAAATCTCAATCGGTTCTATCTTGTCTTGAAATAAATAAAAAAATCCCCGTCAACGCGAGCTTCAATTGAATTCACTGCGTTTGTATTGTAAATGCAGATTTTTGCTTGTGCGCCTGGCTGGCGCCAATACTGCATCTCTTTTGATTAAAACATATTAAAAGTAAATGCAATTTATACTTAAAGTGTTTCAATACTGTTTTTAATATGAGTTATAAAATCTCTCAAATAGAATGCATCTTTTGTTGAACAGTGTACTATATGTGGTGTGTCTCTAAGTGAGAGGTGACCTACCTTGTGCTTATCAATATGCAACGTTCGCAGGTACGGATCGAAGAGCAGCTTATCGGGGACCACATCAATGGGTGACTGGCGTCGTCCTTTGTTGCACATGTTCCACTGTGGATTGATGAGGCCCCAGAAGCTTGGACCTGCAAATGAAATATGCGAGAGAAAGAGAGAGAGAGAGAGATTGTGACAATTGTATTATGAATCGAGTAGGCTCGACTTGCAGTTACCCGGTCAATCCCATTAATTGAATCCTAACAAATCTAACCGAATAAAATCTATTCTATTCGTTATTATTTACTCTTTCTTGAGACGAGTGTGCTCGACTTGAAAATATCCGCTCGTTTGTAGGTACACAGAAAAAAGAACCACATTCTAAAAATCCAGTTTAAAATTCTTGCTTTTAGCATGAATTTTTTTAAGTATGTACTCAGAATATTACTATTAAATTACGACAATAGGCGTTTAAAATGGAATCGATTCAATTTAAAAAAGTCAATATCGCCTAAAATATTTTATCCAACTTAAAAATATCTTACAGAACCTCGAAAAACAAAATATTTCTGAGATAATTCGTGACTAAATCAAGTATTTGGCACTTGGTTGAAGAAATTCCTGGATTACCATTCTTCTGACATCTCATGGGATTGATTTTATCCCGGAATTCCAGATTTTATTTTTCCTGTGTAAGGAACGAAACTCTTTTTTTTGATTCTTAGTTTTAGACAAAAATCTGAATTTTTTGAAACCTTTATTTAAAGTTTAAGACCAATTATTTTAAGGTTAATTTTTTTTTGCTTATTTCTCTTATAGAGCATGCTCGACTTGCAAATACCCGGCCCATCAAGTTAACCTATAATTTGGTCACTCTACAGTCTAGACACTCTTCTTCTAGTTTTTTTTTTAAAGTCAAGTGTGCTCGACTTGCTGATACCCGGTCAATTTTATCAGTTCCATCAAATATTTCTTTTATTTCTATAGCCTGTTTTCTTATTTTCTTATTCTTTTTCCCAATCTTTTTTTAAGTGAAGTGTGCTCGACTTATAGATACCCGATACCTATAAATTGTTACTTCTACTGCTTAGGCTATTATTTTTATATTTCCCTTGCTCGAATTTAATTGCTGTCAGTCCCTTTGGGCGATTTGCTGTTTACAGGGTATACAGAAAAAGCGCTCGGAATTCAGTTGAGCATGAGAGATGGCTGTCAATCTTTTTTCCTGATGCTGAAATGGAAAACGTGTCCTAGTCGCCTCTCAAATGTAAACAGCGACTGCAGAAAGGGGGACAGAAAGGAGGCTAGGGGGGGAGGTTAGAGTTGGGGGCAGTGTTGCCAACTGTTCACGGACTAAAATAGCTATATCAACATTTAAAAATAGCTAGAAAAAGCTAGGAATTCTACAAAAAAGCCAAAGAAAAAGCTGAATAGTTTTTATGTTGATTTTATACCCTGCATTCCTTAAATATTGGCAAATGTATGTAACAGGCATAAGGGTTCTAAATCAGAATATTTATGCTAAACCAGTAGTAAAAATCGAGTAGATTTAGCCGTGTCCGTCGGTCAATCAAGAAATAATAATTAGGAATATTTCCAGTAGTTTTATTTTTGATTTAAAAATAGCTATAATTTCCGCTAGACGCTATTTTACAATTAATCCCGCTAGATCCAGCGAGAAAATAGCTAAATTGTCAACACTGATTGGGGGGCTTTTGGGGTTGAAAGCTCGACGAGTTCGACAATTCAAACACCAAATGAAATTTCATAAGCTTCACGTTTGTTGTCGACCTGCCGCTGTCCATCAGTTTAAATACCAATTAAATGATCCAACGGGAGTACCCCTAACCCTATATGTAGTACCCCTAACCCTACCCCCCACCCCCTTGTCGATATCCCCATGGGGACTTCAAATCCCTCTCTTTTCTCTGACAATTTCCATGTGTTGTTGATGTGACAGACAAAACTGTCGAAACTTTTCAAAACAATGAACTATCCAGGAATACCCATAAGAGTGAGTATTTTACTATGAGAAGGAAGAGAGAGAGAGAGGAGAGAGAGACAGAGGGAGAATGAGAGGGAGAGTCTGTTGTGCCATATGGCAAATTAAATATTTTTCACTACACTTCACGTGAGAATTCCAAACAAAATAAATTGCAATTTGTGCGGCATTTGCGTTATTCTTGATACCCTGTAAACTGCATTTCACAACTCGAAATTCTGGAAGAACTGTCAGATGATTGTCAAGTGAGTATCTTAAAAATGGAAGAGGCAACAATGTCCCTATTTTTCTGTTTCTCTCTCTGTCTATCACTGTTTCTCTCATTTTCTTTCCTATTCTCTTTCTCTATTGCTCTCTCTTTATATCTCTCTCTTTTTCTTTCTCTGTCTCTTCCTGCCTCTTTTATTTTCTCTTTATTTATCTCTTTATTTCTGTCTCTCTCTCTTTCACTCTCTCTTCCTCTCCCTTTCCAATTCCCCTTTCCCCTTTCTTCCTTTATTTCTCTCTCCGTATTTTTCTCTCCCTCTTTCTTTCTTTCTCTATTCCTGTCTCATTAATTCTCTTATTGCCTCTTCATCTCACTCTTTCTTTATCTTTCTCTTTATTTATATCTTTATTTCCATTCTCTCATTGTCTTAGAGAGGGAAACCTCTCTTTCTTTCTCTCTCTGTCTTTATTTCTCCTTTCCTTTTTTTGTCTCTGTCTTTTTTTCCATCCTGCTTTCACTCTTTTTTTCTCTCTTTCATTCTCTTTTTCTTTATGCCTCTCTCTCAGCCTGTTTCTCTCTCTTCCTGTTTCTTTCACTCCTGCTTTCATTCTCTGTTTCGCTCTATTTTTTCTACTCTCCCTCCCTTTCACTCTCGCTTTCTTTTTCTCTCTCTTTCTCTCTCCTTCTCTCTCCTGCTTTCATTCTCTGTTTCGCTCTATTTTTTCTACTCTCCCTCCCTTTCACTCTCGCTTTCTTTTTCTCTCTCTTCTCTCTCTCCTTCTCTCTGTTTCTCTCTCTCTCTATATTTCTCTCACTCTCTCTGTTTCTCTCGCACTCTCTCTCTTTTTCTCTCTCTCTCTGTTTCTCTCGCTCTCTCTCTCTTTTTTCTCTCTCTCTCTCTCTCTCTCTGTTTCTCTCCCTTCATTTCTCTCTCGTTTTCCTTTTCTCTCTCTGTTTCTCTTCCTTTTCTATCTCTCTTTCACCGCCTTTCTCTCACTCTCGCTCCTTGTATTTATTTGTCTTTCCTTGCATATGAAACGATACATTTTGTATTTCCCTCTTCTCTCTTTCTTTCTCTGTCTCGCTTTCTCCTTTTCTTTCTCTGTTTTTTCTCTCCCTTTCTTATTATCCTTTCTGTCTCTGTCTTCCACTCTTCTATCTCTCTTCTTTTCTTCTTCTCTTGTCTCTCTCTCTCTCTCTTTTCCCAACTTTACTTTTTCTCTTTCTGTATTTCTTCCGATAGATTTTTCGACTTGTCTAGATAAGTTGATTAATTATCGATAATATCGATAGAGTTAATGTTGAACTATCGATATATATGTATGATGAAACTCTCTTAATTTCTATTCACTTTTATTTTTCTCTCTTTCTCTCTCTCTCTATTTATTTTTTAATATATGTATTTTTTTTCCTTCTAAATATTTATTTCTCTTGCGTTCTTTTATTATTATCTATCCAATTTTTTACCTCTCGCTTTCATTCTCTTTCTATATATAAATATGATTTCTTTCATTATCTTAAGAGTCTTTTAGTCGCGAGATTCTCCTAACTGCATTTGGATAATGCATAATACACTCACACTTTTTCACACACACAGAGAGAGATAGTGCAATAAATGTCAGAGGTTGGCATAAAAAAGAGAGAGGGAAGAGAAAGAGATGGAAGAGAAATGTGTCATGTGCCGCGTTTTGTTGCTGTTGTTGCTGATGTTCATTTGCTGTTTGTATTTATTCACTCACTCATTCATTCATTCAATCACCCACTCACTCACTCACACACACACACACACACTCACTTTCATTCATTCGCTTTATTTTTGTTGCTGTTTTTGTTGCTGTTTCTGTTTTGTCTCCTGTTGTTGCATAAATAAAACTGCGTCATGTTGCAAGTTGCCACCGTGCGACGTAATCACAAAAATTCCCACTGCATCGCCTGTGGCAATGAATGACAAAAACACTCACACTCACACACATACACTCACACACACACACACACACACAGAAATGTTTCACTTGTATTATTCACAAAAATCATTTAATTTATTTCTCTTTCTTTGCACATTTTTATTTAAATTCATTTTAATTTAATTGAGAACGCAAGCTAATACATTTTTGAGAATCTCTCTCTCTCTCTCTCCCTCACTTTCTCTCCATATCTTCTATCTTCTTTTTTTCTCCATCTAAATCAAGCTCTTATTTTTTTATCTCTATCCAAGCATGGTATATAAAATATATATAAATATATATTTAAACAAAATATGAAGTTCACCCATTTAATTTTTATTTTTTTAAATATATTTAAGCCCAAAAGTCTTATTTATTTAAAGGTTTTCTGTTAAGCAGGGAAAATAATAATTATTTTCAAATTTGTATTTAAAAGTTACGAAGTAACACTTGATAATTATATTTAAATTTTAATTTTTAGTTATAAATTCAAAAATGCAAAATAATAATTAAATTTAAATTTTGAATATACAAGTTTTATTTCTTTTACAAAATTAAAAAATAAGAGAAAAATATCTCTATTATTTGTTTTTTAAAAGCTACATATTAGGGTCACTCCGTAAGTTTTATTTTAAAATCAAAACTTAAAATTAAATTGACTATTTTTTAAAACTTTTGAATCTTAATATTCGTTCTTGTAGGACATGTGATGAATATTTGAAGATATTCAATTTAACTTTAATTTTTGATTTTTAAAATAAAAAAATTGATCTTATTTTTTATTGAAAAAATAAAAATTAGCGTTATTTCGTAGTTTTTAAATAAAAATTGGTTTTTTAATATTTATTTTGCATTTTTTAAATATAAATTATAAATGATTTATATTATATAGATGGAAAATATAAGTTTTTGACTGATATCGATAATCAAGACAAAAACATTTTATTTTATTTTATTCCTTTATTTATTTATTTAGTTAAAATTGGAATTCATAACTCCTATTTACGGTCCTTGGTTCTAATAATTCTAAAAAGCAATAAAAAAAATACCAACCCAAGAAAATGTTTTTTCTACCAAGAAAAAGTTACACATTTTTGTAATGGAAATTAGGTATATTATTACTTTGTAATATGCATTTTATATTATTTCGTAAATTTCAAGATCTCGTTAGTTTAAAAAAGTTTATGCCGAAGGATAATTTTATTATTGTTTGATAACAACAATTTTCTTTATTTCTAATGTTTTTTCTACAATATTGTGAAATATTTGAAACTGTAATAAATTTGTCTATTTCTAAGCGAAATTTTTTCCATTAGTTTCTTTGAAAATTATTTAAATTTCGATGTATTCGATTAAATTCATGAATTCAGATTGTGCGGGTATTCGTTACAAATCGAATGCTTTGATAATTAAACGATTACAATACTTTTATTGAATATTTGAACAGCTCTTTAAATTAAATGGCAGTTAAATTGTTGTGGAAATAAAAGTAAAACTTACCGGAAATGCCATCGTATGTCCACCATTCCTCCCAGCTGGAAAGGACTTCTGCAAATGCGAAAGACAAACAAAGAGATGAAATAGAAAAATGTTTTAGTTCATAGCGAAAGAGAGAGAGAGAGAGAGAGAGATGGAATGGAATAAAAGACGGTTGCATTAATGTGCCAAATATTTAAGCCCAGTCCAGACAAAACCACTTTCATTTCAATTCCCACCCTATCATTGATATCTATAGAAATTTGTCTAGCTAAAGTCTCATTTTACCACATACGACTCGACGGAGAAAAAGTCTCTGACACCAACTTACACTCAGAGAAATATATATATAATAATTTGATTTAAATACAATAAAATTTAATAAAATTAAATATGGTAAAATTAAAGTGAATTTCACTTGATATTGAAAATTACAAATTATATAAGTTTTAATTTATTTTGTATTTGTCAAATTCAACTTATAAACAAAGATTTGTGTAGTTTATTTAAATATTCGGTGAAAGTATTTAAATCCTATTTAATTTAGAATTCTCAATTGGTTCCATCACTAGACCAATAAACAGTCTCTGACACCAGCTTACACTTAAAGAAAAAAATCATCAATGACTTATTTAAAAATTCGTAAAATTTAATTAATTTCAACTCCAATTAAATAGGTTTTTTTTTTTTATTTTGTATTTTGTTTAATTTAACTTAAAATCAAAGATTTTTATAGTATATATAGACTATTTTATTTGTAGAATAATTTATTTATTTCATTTAAAATTGTTTGTCACACAATTGGACAAACTATTTTTATTTTATTTGTATTTAAAATCGTTCGTCACAAAATTGGATATGAAACATTTTGTGGCTTGAATATGCTTTCATTACTAGACTATCAATTACTTTATGCCTTTTTGGAAAGTCAAAATCGAAGGCACATGAAAAATCCAGACTACTTTTATTTAATTTGTAGTAAAATGTATAAGTTCAATTTAAAATCGTTCGTCACAAAATTGAACAAACTAATTTTATTTAATTCTTAGAATAATTTATGTATTCCATTTAAAATTGTTCGTCACAAAATTGGAAATAAAAAATGTTGGGGCTTGAATCTGCTTTCATTACTAGACTTTTACCTCTAGAAGACTTTTCTCTGGGTGTATCAATTACTTTATGCCTTTTTGGAGAGTCCAAATCGAAGACACATGAAATGAAAATGTGTGACGAGTCTTAACGCGTCAATGACACGAGAATATTTAGTTTGTTGGCTCAAACAGAGTTGGGACGCATTTCTATTTAAGGCCAAAATCATGTGGTGAGTAGTTTGATTTGGCATGAAAATCTTTTGGCTTTTGGCAATGCGCATAATTCGGTGCCAATGTAAACAGCGCATGAAATCAACAAATGTAAGATTTCCTTATGTCCTATGTGAGAAATGAGGCAGACAAAACAAACAAGCGGCAGCTCCTGTCTTCCCCTTTTATCCTGTTCCTGTTTGTGTTCCTGGAGGGTTGCTTAAACTCTGGCCAGACATCGAGACGCCATCGTCTGGCGTTATCCAAATGCGTATCGCATGAGTCAACGTCCAACATGGTAAAAAGGCTTCTGTTTTGGCAGATGAGAGTCGCAAAAGAGGATGTAGGATGAGGTCCTGGCTGTCTAGGATGTCGCCAGTCAGTCGGGCGCCAATAAAGTTTACACTCAGTTGCCACATTTCGTTTATGGGCAAGTTCTGCTTCCGCTTTATCAAGCGACTGACAATTTTCGCTATTTTTCTTTCTTTCGGACCAAAAAATCCCTTTCCTCCTCCTCTTGAATAGTAAACACTCCACCCTAAACCCCAATTCCTATACACTGAAAAAAGTGAACAAATTTCGAAAATCTTACATATTTTTTTGCTTAAAATAAAACCATTTTAAGACCAAATTATAAATACTAAGAATATTAATCTAAAAAGTCACAGTTCTTAATTTAGGAATAAAAATCGAAAATTGTTAGGAAAATATGAATATTCCTATATTAAAAAAAAAAACATATTCCAAGACTTTACTCTATTTGTTCATAAGACAAAACTTATAGCTCTTTATTAGTACTATAATTTTTTTTTGATTTTGATTGATTTTTTGCAATTGTTCGTTTTCAAGATATTTATTAAAATCCAGGAATTTCGCACGCGTCTCAAACAGAAGTCACTTTTTCGGCGACCAGTTCAAATACTGATTTCAGCGAAACCTGAACGAATATTTTGATGCAATTAATTTGAAAATGTTATGTATTGATATTTCTTAATAACGTTTTTTATTTGATTTAAAAATATTAAGTAGGTTTTTTTTAACTCAATTTTAATCAATGCATTATGTTTCTTGTTTAAGGAAAAAAATTCTCGCCAAGGAAAAAAATATTTCAGGAATATTTATTTTTTATATATGCGTATATTAAAATAATTGAATAATAAAAACATTATAAATGTAATTTAAATTTATAAATTTGATTATTTAAAGTAGTTTTTATGGTATTAAATAAGAATTTTTAATCGTCAAGGAAAAAAATATTTAAGGAATATTTATAAATATTTATTTTTAATATATGCATATATTAAAATAAAAGAAAAATAAAAACATTGTAAATTTAATTTTAATTTATAAATTGGATTATTTAAAATATTTGTTCATCCACTTATAGTTTTTATGGTCTTGAATATATAAGAATTTTTAATCTTATTAATGAAAACTTATTTGAAATGTCTTAAAACCAATCAAACCTAACTTTAATAATTTTATATTCTCAAAATGAAAGAAAAATAAAAACATAATAAATTTAATTTTAATTTATAAATTTAAAATATATGTTCTTCCCCTTACAGTTTGTATGGTCCTGAATAAATACGAATTTTTAATCTTATTAATAAACATTTATTTGAAATGTCTTAAAATCAATCAAATTTAAATTTAACAGGAATATTTGTATATATTTATTTTTAATATATGTATTTAAATAAAATAAAAATAAAAACATTATAAATGTAATTTAAATTTATAAATTTTAAATATTTGTTCGTCCACTTATAGTTTTAATGGTCTTGAATATATAAAAATTGTTAATCTTATTAATAAAAACTTATTTGAAATGTCTTTAAATCAATCAAATTTAAATTTGATAATTTTATATTCTCGCCGCATTTTTTATGTACATATTTAAGGAATATTTGTAAATATTTATTATTATATTAAAATAAAAGAAAAATATAAATATAATATATAAATTTAAAATTTAAAATATTTGTTCTTCCACTTATAGTTTTTATGGTCTTGAATATATAAAAATTTTTAATCTTATTAATAAAAACTTATTTGAAATGTCTTTAAATCAATCAAATTTAAATTTGATAATTTTTATATTCTCGTCATATTTTTAATACTTAAATTTTTAGTTGTGAGACCCAAATCTTGATGTAAGAACCTTTATTTTTATCAGTGTACCCACCCCAATTCTCTATCCATTTTAAACGTATTCAAAATTTATGCTATATGCGTCGTGCCGCAGCGGGTAGCACAGACACTGTGGCAACTCTGGGCCAACGCGGTGGCAACTCTAGGGCAAGGGGAATCACGGAGAATGGGAGGGGCAATAAAGCCAAAAGAAATTGCTGCAAGCCAAAGCGGAAGTTGAGAAAGGGAGTCGTCGTTGGAATCGCTTCTACTTCCTGCTGCTGCAGCTACCAGAATTATGCGATGTCTTCTTTTCAAGTAACTACCCTCCACAAATGCGGCTATTTCAACTATGTCCAGCAATATGCGACAAGTTATTAAAATACATTTATTGCAGAGCAATAATTTCGTTTGTTAGTCAATTGTCATTTGATTTTTTAAGACTACTAAATTATTCAATTAAAATGATTTCGGCTTTTAAAAAATCTAATTTGCAATAAATATTATAACTTTACTTGTTCAATTATTTAAAATCAATTTAATATGTAATTGTACTTAATAAAATATATCAAAGTTGTTTTTTTAGTTGGCAGCCTATTAAAATATTTATTTAAAAAGTTTTCAGCTTTTGAACAATCTAACTTCTAATAAAAATTTTATTATTATTTGTTCACTAATTTAAAATCAATTTAAAATATATTTATACTTAATAAAATATATTAAAGTTATTTTCTCAATTGTTTTCCATTTTCATTTAATTTTTATGGACTAGATAACAGAAATATATTAAATTTGTCTTTTGGGTTGTTTTCCATTTGATTTTCTAGGGCTACTAAATTATTTAATTACAACTTTTCAGCTGTTAAAGAATTTAACTGCCAATAATGATTTTATTATTATTTGTCTACTAACTAAAAATCAATTAAAAAAATTTAATTATAGATTATAAAAATATATTAAGGTTTGAATTTTACGTAATTACTGAAAAACAAATTAATATGAATGTGAAAGCTGAAAATTAAAAAGTTTTTAGCATTTAAAGAATCGAACTGCAATAAAGATTTAAAATCAACTGAAAATAAAATTATAGATTATAAAATTGAAAGTTTGAAATTTAAGTCATTAAAGAAAAACAAATTAATGATTTTGTGAAAAAATGTTGGAAAAAAGGCAACTATAATGGAAATTGCCCGATATTTTTTTTTCTGATTATCTAGTTAAGATCTCAGTTAACTAACTGAAAAAAATTTCGATGTTAAATGTGTAAAAGCTAATGTCAGATTAAAAAAACAGACATAGGGGGGATACAGCGTTAAATCGCACAATTTTTGGCAAGGTTGGAATGTAGAATGAATTTGGAAGCCAAATTATGACTAAAAAGACATTCCGTAAATCGCTTAAATTTTCGCAAAATAAAGTCACTTTGAACACCAATTTTTAAAAGTCTAACTTCTTTTAAATGTCAAAATTTTGATAAATTATCGAATGACTTTTAGTTCTAACAAATAAAAATCTACGAATAAGATTTAAAGTGTTTATTTATTACATACAATTAAATCAAAGTGACTACTTGAGATTTAAAAGAACTCAAGGATTTTTTCTAAATAAAACACAAAAATAAAATAATAAGAACATTTTGTTTTTTACAAAATGATAAAGTCAGAATACAAATTAAAATATCTGTCAGCTAATATATTATTTATTTATTATAATTAATAATATTATTCAATATAAATAATAAAATTATAAAATTAGAATATAAAATAAAATATCTGTCAGTTAATATTTAATTAATTTATTTATTGTATAATATTATTAATTATTATAAAATTAGAATATAAAATAAAATATCTGTGAGTTAATATTTAATTTATTTATATATATTTAATAATATTGAAATCGACTGTATAAATTAAATTCAACTGCTTCATTTTTCACAGGCATTTTTATTTTAAATTTATTTAATTTTAGTTTTAATTTTATTTAATTTATTTAATATTAATTTTAATTTTATTTAATTGTGTCACCTCCAAATCTTTATTATAGTCAAAGGGACTTTTAATATCTAGGAAAGTGTATCAATAGGACGCTTATGTAAGACTTTGAGACTGTTTAAGATGATAACAGGGATGTGGTGAGAGGGGAGAGGGAAGAGGGGAGAAGGGAGGGGTGAGGTTGTAGGCGGTTTGTCGTGTTGCTTTTCTTAAAATAACAATGAACGTCCGTTTTGCGTTCGTTCGCGAGTCGCGAGTTGCCGTCACTTCATTTTGTTTGTTTGTCGCGTATTTTGTGGGATAGTTGTTCATGTTGTTGTTGTTGTTGTTATGGTTGTTGCTGTTGTTGTTGTTGCCTGCTTAGCGCTGAAAAGTATGCTATTAAATTGGCCTCAGAACAAAGTCAAGTCGAAAAATGGCACAAAGCTGCTCAATAAAAAGCATTTGAGAATGTTTTACAGCATTTCCAAGGAAACCAGCTACACTGATAAAAAAAATGGATTTAAATCAGGGATCAGGGATAATTTAAATTAAAATGTTTTGTTTAGGTTTGGCTTTCCGTTACGGTTAGCAATTTCAATTGGTTAATATCGGTTATGGGTTACGGTTTCGACTACGGTTTTAATCCCTGGCTTAAATTCAAGATTTTGGTCTCAGAACTAAGAATATTGGTATAAAAAATGCGTCGAGTACATAAAATACTTATAGTTGGAAAGCACATCTTCATTTTAAAAACATTTTACATAAGCCGAAGTTCAGAAATTCGTATATTTTCAAGACCACAAATGTTCTTCTTTGTAGATCAACGAGTTTTAAATACTCAAAATTTATAAATTTAATTTAAATTTATTATATTTTTATACATTTTTTTCTGTTTTGTTATTTTAAAAAATATTCCTTAAATATATTTTTCCTTGTCAAGAGTGGGATTCGAACCCGCGATTCTTTTTCCAAAACGACGACGGCGACTCTAACCAAAGTGCCACCGTATAACAATTGGTTACATATGAAAATATAAAATATTCATATTTTCCTAATAATTTAAGATTTTTATTCTTACATTACTGCGATTTCTGAGATTAATATTCTTAGTTAAAGTAATTTGATCTCAAAATGGTCTTATTTTAAGCACAAAATATGTAAGTTAAATATTCTTGACTTCTGTCTATTTTTCAGTGTACCCTTAACCCCCTCTACACTTCCTCAATTCACTTCTTGCTATCCTCCAATTTCTAATCCCAGCTAAAAGCAGTTTCCAGTTTACTCTGTAGTTTTCTAGTCTCAATTCCATTCGATTCATCTGTGATGATTCGTCAACAGATTGCACATTTTTAAGGATCACCCTCTTCCCATTCCCATTCCCCTTCCCATTTCCATTCCCCTTCCCATTTCCATCCCCCTTTCTGTATCTTTTTCTGCTGTTGTCCCTTCGGTCATTTGGCAATTTGGTTTTATGCTGCAACAGCAACTTAATTTATTGTTATAACAGTTTTTCGGGCCACATTCCGGGTATTTATATCTCCCTCTCTCTCTCTCGGGTTTCCCCTTATTTTCCTCATAATGGGGAATCCACAAAATTCCGACCGAGTGTCGCCACTTTGTTGAATGCTTTATGTACATTCAGATTGCCGCACTTTCATTATCTATTCAAAATGGCAAACCATCATTGTGACTTCTTTATCACAATCTTTAGAGTCTATTTTCCAACTTGACTTCTTAATTGACGTCAAATCGCATTCAGCCAAATCTCTTTCCACTCGATTTCGCCTCTATTCTTAATGCAAAATTCTTAGAATATGTATCACAAATAAAAATTAGAATTTATCGAAATAAAATCGTATTCTAATTATTTGGATAATTGGAAATTTTGTATTTTAACTCAAGTTTTTAATCTAAATAAAAATGAGTTAAAATTAAAGATTAAGATATTAAATTAAGATACAAATTAAAAAAAAATAAATTTTTTTTTGAATATTTGCTAAAAGTTCAAAACAATGATAATACTATGATTTTTAAGTACATATTGAAATTAATTAATTACTTCATAGAGCTTTATTTATGTTATTAATATTATTTGTAATTAATATTTTAATAAATTGTATCGTTATGTATCGGGATTCTCTTAATAAAAATATTAAAATTTATCAAAATTAAATATTTTGGTGTGTTTCCTAAAAGTGCAAAATATTTAATGATTTTTAAATACAAATTGAAATTAAGTAATTATTTCATAGTATTACTATTCAGATGAAAAGATTTACTTTTATTTTATTGTTTTTATTTATAATTTATATTAGACTTTGTATTGTGGTAATATTTAAATTAAACTATGTCTCAATTAATGTGAATTTGAACCTTTCGCATTTCGAATTTCGCCTTTGGGCTTTGGGCTTTGGGAAACAAGTGTAATCGCTTTGTGCAACATTTGGATGTTAATCTTTTGACTGTTTGCTTGTTATAAACACATTTTGGGAATAGTTTGGACTTTGTACAAAAGTCAAACAAAGCACAAAACGTAATTAATCCACAATAACAAAAAGGGGACCACAATGTGGAATAATAAACAAACTTTACGGTTGCTGCATATTGAAAATGTTTCTCCCTCCCTCTCTCTCTCTCTCTCTCTGTCTCTCTGTCTGTCTCCCTCTCTTTCTCTTATCGATAACAAGCGCGTTGCGATGACTAAATTAAGTCAGATTTGTTGTTGTTGTTGTTATTGTTGTAATTACGAACGTTAAATCAAAATCAAAATAAAGACAAAAGGCGACAAAGAAAGGATAAAGATTCGTAATGTCCTCAATTCTCTTCATGCTTCTTGACGATCCAAAAGTGCCTATGAAATGACAACAAAACAACAAAAGTCACGCACACACTTAAGTATGCATGTGTGTGTGTGTGTGTGTATGTGTGTGTGTGTGTGTGTGAGTGTGTGTGTGAGAGAGAGAGTGCTTATAATGGCGTCGCGCATCAGAGGGCAACACGCCTCAGTAACTAATTCCAAGTTCAGGAGCGCATTTCACGCTCCTAAATCATTTATATCTATGTCAAGTTTTATTCCTACACAAAAAAAAAAAATTATTTAAAATTCCAGTTTAAAATATATATATTTTGCGTATGTATTCAGAATATTATTATTAAATTATGACAATATGCGGATAAAATGGCAACGAATCAACATTAAAATGGCAAAGAA
Organism: Drosophila kuntzei; assembly: GCA_035042165.1. Taxonomy (NCBI): domain Eukaryota; kingdom Metazoa; phylum Arthropoda; class Insecta; order Diptera; family Drosophilidae; genus Drosophila; species Drosophila kuntzei. Next base: position 201,434 of record JAWNLU010001233.1, on the reverse strand, counting down.
GCCTAAAATATTTGATCTAACTTTAAAAAAAAGTGTACAGAAATAAAATCAGGGATTAAAACCGAAACGAGTATCGGTTTCAGTTACGGTTTCGGCTATGCTCGAATTAAGGTTTTCGGTTATGCAAAATCTTGGAGTATCGGTTTCGCTATGGCTATCGGTTTCTTATAAGTTTCGGTTTAAAAATATCGGGTTGGTTTCAGTTCACAAAAGAAATAAGAATTAAGTTTTTTAGTTGACCAAAATAAGAAGCGTTATTCATTGTTTTACATGAAAAAAAATAACTTAATGCTCTTTTTAGCCTGGAAAATAATGTAATCTGGTTACTGGAATGATCCAGTGTAATGTAGATTTTATTATAATTTGATCTCCTAAAAATTTGGTTCATTTGGTTTGATAATTTCGATTTTACTGATTTTTACTAACTTTGAACTGTCATAACTTTGTCAAAAATTAATCAATTTTAATGAACAATATAAACTTGATCATAATTTTACATCTTAATTCGTTCTGCATTTAAATTTTGTTCATTTTACAATTTTTGAAAATTTCAAATTTTTTAGAAATTTTACAGTGTTACCCCTTATCATTTTTCGAAAAATTTCGAAAATTTAGAATTTTCATAATGAACAAAATTTAAATGCAGAACGAATTTAAAGGTAAAATTGTGATCAAATTTACATTGCTCATGGAAATTGATTGAGTTTTGGCAAAGTTATGCCAGTTCAAAGTTATCAACATTGCTCAGTAGCTGCGATGTCCAGAACCTAAAGTAACCCTAATAATGAATCGGGTACTAAGAGGTTATTTCGGTTTAAAGAGTTTCAAATTATGGGTTTCGGTTCAGCGGAAATCGGTTTCATCGCTTAAAGGTTAAGGTTTCGATTAAAGTTTTAATCCCTGGTTATAACTATAACGAATCAATATTAAAAAGTCAAAGAAGCCTAAAATATTTGATTGAACTTTAAAAAAAATGTTTAGAACCTTGGTTCAATTTTATACAAATTAATATTTTTATTGATTTAATTTTTTTTACGTTCTCTTAGACCAATTAAATTTTTATATTTCAAAAAATTGCAATATTGAAATTAAGTGAAATTTATTTGCTAATTTTAATATGACTTATTTTTGTTCGAAGTTTCTCAGTATTAAAAAAGCATAAAATTTATGTAACTATTTATTTTCCGAACCGAACCTGTTATTTAAGAATGTGGTTCGGTTCAGGTTCTTTTGATTAATAAATTCAAGAGTTCCGTTCATGATCCGGTTCGGGCTTTTAAGCAATCATGTTAGGTTTCTAAACAGAAAATTGTGTTTTGGGCGCCAAAAAAAAATTAAAATAAGTTTATATAGATGGAGAAATGGGATATTTCAGAGAAAATGTAATAAAAGAGGAGTTTTTATATAGTTTAGTAAGCGTTTTAATCCTGCTGAATTGCAGTCTGCTCAAATAATCAAATAGTTACCAAATGGCGCCCAACGTGGGGCCCAGCGCTCCTGTGTGGAAACTCAAAGTCAATGTGAATGCAAGACACAAACAAACAAAGGACGAATAAAAGCCAAAGTCAAATTCGAAATCCAAAGACAATGGACAAAACCACAAAGACACACACACACACACACACATAGACTCCTTTTATGTGTAAATTATGGGTTCAATATAATATTGACAAAGAATCAATAAAGGAAATGTCCTTAAAATTAATAGGCGACATTCTGATATCGAATTACTCGCTATGTCATCGCTTTTAATTAAAATTTCTAGACAAGGGCGCGACACACACACACGCACACACACACACACGCACACACATGTCCTGGCAGAAAATTTATGAGTTCCTGTTAAACGCTCAACGAACGAACTGATTAGTATCTGAGTATCTGAAGGATCCATCCTTGTCGGCGGCTTCAGTTTATCAAACTGTCGCCTCGTCGCGAAGATTGACGGCCATAACTTTGGTATCTCCCTCCATCCAATTCCTTCCCTTTCCCTTTCCCGTCACTTCCTTCCCACTTCCATTCATCTCAATAGGCCCACAAAATGGGTTGGGATTGGGTTTTTGGTTTTTGGTTTGGGGTTTTTGGCTTTTCCAATTGAGCGACTGTTTGGCACTTTAGCGGAATTTTCCTTGGCTTTTCCTTTTGTTGTTGCGGTGCAAGTTTTTGGCATTGGGTTAATTTGTGTTAATGAACTTTGCCAATTTTACGAGGTAAAGTAATACCCCTGGAATTTCTAGTGTCGAAAGATTCTATTAAAAACAACACCACTAAAGTGACTGATTGGTTGAGGAATTGGGATTAATTGAATAAACCTAATCTGTTATATAAAAATATTAATATTTTTATGGTAAAATAATACCCCAGGAATTTCAGGAAACAACTCCATTAAAGAGATGGATTGGTTGAGGAATAAGGATTAATTGAATAAACCAAAAGTGTTAGATAATATAAATAATATTTCTATTAATATTTTTAGAGTCAGAAGTATCTAAATATGTCTGTTATACTCTTTCTTTCAAATAATTACAGAGTAAAACTCATAATTGTGGATTTTCACACTTTTAGTTAACTTTTTTTACTGACGGGTTACAAGTTACAAGTTATTGATAATCTTTTAAAAAAAAAGTAATGATAGAAAATTCGAGATAGATTTATAATCGGTTATAGATTAGTGATGTTCCCAGTGCTCTATACACAGAAAAAAAACCAATCTAAATACTTAATATTTAATTTAAGCATTAATTCTTGAAGTATTTATTCAGAATAATATTAATAAATTTTTGCAATATGCGGATAAAATGCAAACGACTCAACATTAAAACTCACATTTACAGAACCCCGAAAATCAAAATATTGTTTAGAAAAATCGTGCTTGAATCAAGTAATTTCTACTTGGCTTAAGAAAATCCGGGATTATTGTATTTTTGACAACGCATTTGATTGATTTTATCCTGGAATTAAGGATATTTTTTTATGTTTTATATTATGTTTTGCGTGTATGGCGCCAGAGAGACGCACAAGCACTCGAGTGCAGTGCACTCTATAAAAGCTCGCGTTGTCAAAGACTTCTTTGAAATTTTGTATACATATTTGTTTTAAAAATCCCAAATAATAATTATATTTTAATTATTAATTTAAAAGTTAAACAATTAATTCTTATTTTTAGATAAGTCAACAGAAGGAAAACACAAAACTTTCCCATTCTCATTCACAAGCTTCAGTTAAACTTATTATAGGTTTTTCCGAGTTGTCATACCCTTTTGTGTATACGTTTTGAGGGTATATTAAGTGACGTTGGACTGCGTAATCTTTACTTTCCGAATATTAGAAGCCTCACATTGCAATCTTCTTCAACTGCAGTTCAACAGGGACTAAGGACTCAGGGTAAGGACTAAGGAATAAGGAATAAGGACTAAGTACTTAATCCTTTCACAGCAAGACTCTTGAATCGTGTTGAGCTTTTGATTATTGTCTGTTTTCTTGGGGAAAAACAATTTACATTTCACACACATTTAGCACTTAATTACCAAGCAACTTTACCAACAACAACAACAACAACAGCACTTAAAGTGAAAAACAACAGCAACAATTGTCGGGAACATTACATGAAAATTCTGTGAATGTTTTTGCCAACTTTTTGTTCGTCTCTTTGGTATTATTTTTGTTGTTGTTGTTGTTGTTTTTATTTGTTTGTGGCAAATGAATTTCAACAAGAAGAAGAGTTGGCAACAATATGTTTGTCCATCAGATACCCTGTAATTATATTTACTAATCATTTTATTGGTTCAACTTTAGTTTAAATTGTAAAAATTTCGGACAATTAAGCAAATAAATTCTCTGCAAACAATTTTAATAAAGTGCTGGACTAGCAGATACCCTGAAAATACTTGTGTGTAAATTTTCAGTTTACCCTAGATACCCTGTAATTATTATCACTTATAATTTTATTGGTTTAACTTTAGTTATCATTGTGAAAATGTCTGAAAATGAAGCTGATAAATTCACTACAAACAATTTTAATAAAGTACTCGACTTGCAGATACCCCTTACATATTTGTGAACTATTTCAAGTGGGTATACCCTGTAATTATATTTACTGATCATTTTATTGGTTTAACTTTAGTTATCATTGTGAAAATTTCGAACAATTAGGCAAATAAATTCCCTGCAAACAATTTTAATAAAGTGCTCGACTAGCAGATACCCTGCACACGCTGACGAATAAATTTCTAGTGGGTATTCACTTGCTGCAGAGATTTCTGGTATAGTCTATGTCTTAAATTTTCGAAATCTTTACAATTTCCAAATTTGGCTCGACTGGTAGATACCCTATAAACATTTTTTTTTATATCTTTTATTGAATAAAAAGAAGATAAAAAGTTAAAATATGCACAAGATTTTGAATATATATAAATTGTATTATTGTTTTTTCAAAGTGTTTGGTTAGCAGATACCCTGTACTGTATAATCATATATGGATACATTTCTCTTTGAGTTGATCTTTTTTATATGTAGCTCAAATTCTGCTCGTTACAAGTGGTAGCTTAAATTTGGCATACCCATTTGAATAATTTTAGTTACAGGGTATAACAACTGAATATGTTGGCAATGGATAAAAAGTATTTGTTATTGCTGCTTGTTTGTTTGTGGATATTTTGCGGGTAGCGTTTTAAAAAAATATATAAATGGGGGATAAAGGAGAGAGAGAGAGAGAGAGAGAGAGAGAGATGAAGAGTGAGGTGGAAGGAAAATAGAGAACAAAATAAGTGAAATACTTTTGTTGCTTTTCAAATAAAATTCCAATTTCATCTTTTGGCGCGCAGAGGGGAAAAGAAATGAAAGTAAATTAAAAATGGGTCAAAAAAAAAACCAAATAAAAATAAAATAGATTTAAAAGAAAAAAAAACAATAAAAATAGCAACAACAACATCAAAAAAAATAGATGAACAACAACAAAATGTTCAACTCACGCGATGAGTTAACAGCAAAAGTTTATTGTATTCCATTCCCACCCCCCCCTTTCTCTTCCTCTTCCTCTTCCCTCCTCCCTCCAGTGGTGACCCTTGACCCCTGTCCAATGAATTTCTCCCCAGCAGGTGAATTTTTGAATGATTTTCACAGTTATTGTTGCATTTCAAATGAAATTCATTTGGCCTTCGAATTTTTGCATTACACTGAGAGAAAAAAGCGCTCTAAAATTAAGTTCAAATGAACTCAAATTAAGTATTTTCATAACTTAACTTACAATAATACTTGATACAAATACAAGTAACTTAAAATTAGTATTAAAATTAAACTGAAGATGATACACAGAGAGAAAAACAAACTGAAATTAAGTTCAAATGAACTCGAATTAAGTATTTTCATAACTTAAAAATAATACTTGATATATGTACGAATTACTTAAAATGAGTATTAAAATTCTTTAACCAAGTACTAAAAATCTTAAGATAAGAACAAAACATCTAGAATCAAGTAAAACTCTAATATTACAAAAAGTGAGTACGCAAAATCCTTTATATACATACATATATTAAATTCGCGACTCCAATTTGACTCACTAATTAAGTATGTAAAATCTTAAAACAAGTTCTTTAATTCTTATATTTTTTAAGCTTGTCTGAACTTAAGACTTTATTTAATTGAATAATTTTTGTAGTCAGTTTTCACTTACGTATGATTTTGATAAATTTATTACTTATTTCAAGAACATTTTATACTCACAAATTAAGTTAACACGATTTTGATTTAAGTTTGCAGTATGCTTAAACCAAATATTATATTTATATTTCAACATGATTTTGTACTCATTTAAAAAATTAAAATTAAAATGTAAATAAAATGAAATTTATAGTGCAAACTATATATAAATGCAGTATAAAACTTTAGTTGTAGACCAGTGTATAAATTTATACTGTTTATTTGACATCTACAGAATATTTTGATTGTATAACAGTTTTATAAGAGATCTTACAACGCTAACTGCATATAAATGTAGTATAACACTTTTGTTGTACAACATTTTATAACATTTTTACAGTTTATTCTACATTTACTGACCATAATAATAGTATAACAGTTTTGTTACCGATATAACAGTACAAACTGTATACATGTGCCGTATAACACTTTAATTGAAGAACAGTATATAACAGTTTTACAGTTTATTTCACATCTACTGAATCTTTTGATTGTATAACAGTTTTATATCACATCTTAGAGTACAAACTGTACATAAATGCGGTATAACACTTTATTTGTATAACAGTTTATAACAATTTTATAGTCCTTTTTACATAAACATACACATTAAGTTGGAATTGTAATTAATCAAGTACGTTTTAAAGTAAAATTAAGTTTGAAAAAACTAAAATACTTAAATTTCCTACTTAAAATACCGCACTTGAAATAAGATCCAAATATTTGACTTTAGTAATATCAATCTTAGTGAGAAATCAAATTTAAAATGTGGCGTTCAATGTACGAATTACTTGATTATTTCCCTCTGTGTACGTCATCAAAATTTCCCTTCCTTTCCCTCTCTCTCTCTCTCTCTACCTTTCTCTCCCTCTCTTTCATTAATGCAATCTCACGCTCTTGATTCTTATAAAACTCACTTTTGAACTTCTTTGATTTACATAGTCGATTAACATTGATTAACATGACTTTTGAGTAACTTTATAGCTGTTATATAAATGTTATTGAAGTTGAATTTTACAAAGTTTCCACCTAAGGTATAGTTTTATCAGAACTCACAAATTTAAATTGTTTTTCTCACTGCTCTTTTCCATTTAGAACAAGGGGAATAACGAGTTGATTTATTTCTGACAGAGAGTTTTGAAAATTATTTGAGATGAATTGCATATCTACAGTTTTCCACTAAATTTCCCACATTGGCTGCAATTTGATTCATTAAAAAATAAATGCAAAAATGCTCCAGTTGAAGTACTCGACTTTTAGATGCCCAGCACTCGAATCTTTGGATTATTTTGTTTTACATTTGACAACTTTATTGAAATTACAATTTATGACAGTTTAAAGTTCTTGAAAAAGTGTCAAGGGATTTCAGATTCCAAAAAAACTAAAAAAATACAGTTGGGAAAAGTATTACATTTTCACAATTAATACAATTATAATGCAGAATCAAATTGGTGATTTAACAATGAAAAAATTCCACATTCCGCAAGGAAATTTGAAAAATTATCAAGGGGAAAAATTGACAGCTGTGAAAATTGACAGCTGTGGAAAAAAATAAGGGTTTCCAAATATGAAAGAGGAAATATGAAAACATCTGATGTAATTTCAAACTGTGAATCGAGATTAATGCAAATTAAACAGAATTAAAATTAGATTTTCTAAATATATAAAACTAGGGGACGAGGAAATTAAAATTATTTATGTTAATAAAGTTTAGACGATAATTTCCATTCGATTGTTCCTATGGCGGCTATATGATATAGTTATTCGACTTTTACCAAATTTGGTCAGAATGTTAGAGACAGTCCCAAACATCTAATCTGTAAGTTTGGTTAAGATATTTTAAGAAACAAAAAAGATACAAAGCACTTCCCTGACCTCTGACCTCAATTTGACGCACTTGCAGGTGGAATTTCGCAAAACGCCGTCTTATTGCACGATGAAATTGTCTCAGTCAGTTAGGACAAAGAGTTTTATATAAATAAAGATATTTATGCAGAATTAAATTAGAGGCTAGGCAATGATAAAATTGACATTCCGCAAGGAAATCGGCTAAGTTTTGTCAGAGTTATGTCAGTTGGAAGTTATTGAAATAATTTAAGTATAAAAGTAAGAAAATAAGTGATATAAATCACCCATCGATTAAATGTAATAAAAGTAATTGAAAATCTAAATCATCTAAACTCTAAAATCTAGGAAAAGACAGACTTAATCACAAACTCATCAGTCTTTGTGTCCTTTGGGTACTGGGCTGACAAGTTGAACAGATTTGTGGTTATTCAAAGGTCACCCCAACAGTAAAACAAACAAACAAAACACCTTACCTTTCCCCTTCCCCAGCTGCATAAAAAGCATGCAACACTTTTCATTCTTTGCTACGTTTTTCAACACTGGCAAATTGCAAATGGTCCCGAGGCGCATGTAGAGTTCACTCTAATGGCCAATTCCTTGACATGCCATCACACACACACACACACACACTAACACACACACAACAATTGTGGTTAAGAAAAAAGGTCATGTTTTAGTTTTTCATTCAGTGGGAAACGAAGGAAAATTGTAGGAAGAATTGTTTTTTGTTTTGTGAGGAAACTTGTGACATAACAAGGGAAAAAGGGATGCAGAGATACAGGGGGAAAGGGTGAAAAGGGGGGAAGGAAGAGGCAGGTCGACATTTGAAAACCATAATTTGACTAAAAACCGTCTAGACGCGCAACTAAACCAACTATCCAACTATCTTAATAAGTTGCTGGCAAAAACTTTTGCGCCCAGTAAAAAGAGGAAGTCAAAGAAGAGGAAAAGGAACGAGAAGAAGAAGCAGAAGAAGGAGGAGGAGCAGAAGAGAGAAAAAGAAAGAGAGGGAAGGAAAATAAGCCCAAAAGGATGTGGTACACTGATAAAAATAAGGTTGTCAAATCAAGATGTTGCTTTCAGAACTAAGAATTTTGTTTTAAAAAATGCGGTGAGAACATAAAATTATTAATGTTAAATTTGATTGATTTTAAGACACTCAAATAATATCAAGTTTTTCTTAACAAGATCAGAAATGCCTTTATTTTCAAGACCACAAATATAAGTATAAGAATAAATGTTCTTATTTACAGACCAAACAGTTTTTAATATTCAAATTTATAAAATAAAATAAAATTTGTAATATTTTTATTGTTGTTTTAATTTTACATACATTTTTAAAAATATTTCTTTAATATATTTTTCCTTGTCCAGAGTGGAATTCGAACCCGCGCTTGTTTTCAAAAACTGAACCATACTCTAAACATATTCATATTTTAAGAATTGTATGCTTATATTAAGAATTACGACTTTTTAGATTAATGTTCTAAGCAGGGATTAAAACCGAAACGAATATCTGATTAAGTTACGGTTTCGGTTATGCTCGAATAAAGGTTTTCGGTTATCAGCTATAAAAAGCGTTATTCATTGTTTTATATGAAAAAAGACTTAATGCTCTTTTTAGCCTGGAAAATAATGTTATCTGGTTACTGGAATGATCAAGTGTAGTGTAATGATTTTTAATAACTTCGAACTTCCATAACTTTGTTAAAACTCAATCGATTTTCACGCGCAATGTGAATTTGAGCAGAATTTCATCTCTAAAATCGTTCTGCATTTAAATTTTATTCAATTTGAAAACTTAACATTTTTCGAATTTTTTAGAAATTTTACCCCTTATCATTTTTCAAAAAATTTCGAAAATAACGAATTTTCAAAACGAAAAAAATTTAAATGCAGAACGATTTTAGAGATAAAATTATGCTAAAATTTACTTTGCGCATGGAAATTCATTGAGTTTTCACAAAGTTATGGCAGTTCGAAGTTATCAAAGTTGCTCAGAACCGAAATTAACCTTTATAAACGAAACGGTTACTAAACGGTTATTTTGGTTTAAAGAGTATCGGTTTAGGGGTTTCGGTACAGCGGAAAAAATTGTATTCGGTTACGGTTTCAGTTACGGTTACAGATTTCAATCGGTTTTCATCGGTTAAAGGTTACGGTTTCGGTTAAGGTTTTCATCCCTGGTTCTTAGTATGGTCTTAAAATGGTTTTATTTTAAGCACAAAATATGTATGATGAATTTTCTTTATTTTAGAAGTTGTTCTTTGTTTTTTTTTCAGTGTAGCTGCAGCTTTTTGGCATATACAATTTCGATAATAAGCAACAGCGCCATTGCATTTTGGCTAAGAATAGCTGGCTAAGGTAAAGCTGGCTAAGAGAGGGGCGGGGAGTACAAAAGGGGAGAGGGGGCGGTGTGGCATTTGTGGGCGTGGCACACGTGTGCAATGTTAATGCGAGTCACGTCAACGCTGCATACGAAATCGTTTCCAAGTTGCCTGCCCCAAAACTCGCAACTCCACAACTTGCCACAAGTTTCGCTGCCTGCCACCTGCGACCCTCTCTCTCTCTCTCTCTCTCTCTCTCTCTCTCTCCCTCCCTCTTCCCCTCCCGCTTCGCTGATTTACTGTCCAAAAGTTGGCTCAATTATTGGCGTTGCATGCAACCTGCTAAATATATATATATATGTGGCATTGGCCTTTAAATAGCAACAATAATAGACATACCCAAAACATGCAGATACCCTGTAAAACTGCAAGGAGAACAAGGCTGATAAAAAAATGTTTTAAAATCAAGATTTTGGTCTCAGAACTATGAATTTTGTTCTAAAAAATGCGTCGAGAACATAAAATTCTTGAATTTAGAAAACACATTTTGATTTTAAGAACATTTCAAATCAGAATAAGTTCTTAATTTAAGACCAAACATTCTTAAATTCTCAAGCCAAAAATAAAAAAATTAGGCAGGTGTTTTAAACTTTAAACTTATTTATTTTATTTTTTTGATATATATACATTTTTGGGATCTATTTTTTTTTCCGATAAATTCCGATAATATGTTTTTTCCTTGGCTAGAGCGGGTTTCGATCCCTCGACTTGGACTTGTTACCAAAATAAAGCGGCGACTCTAACCAAAGAGCCACGTTACAATTATTGTCTTCATTTCAAATATGACATATTTATATTTTCTTATCAATTTAAGATTTTTAATTCTTATATTAATATATATAGATTAATATTCTTAGTATTAGTAATTTGGTCTTATGTTCTTATTTTAAGATCAAAATATTTAAGATGAATGTTCTTGATTTTAGAAGTTGGTCTTTTTTTTCAGTGTACCCGTTACTTAAAAATTAAACAAGAGAGTTTATTGAATTCGTGCAAATGTATGTAACAGGCAGAAGGAGGCGTGGCAGACCCTATAAAGTATATATATTCCTGATCATCCATCCGTCCGTCCTTTCTTCCGTAAACAGACTTCTTTAAACCCCACCCAGATCAAGTTTGTTTTAAGTTTTCGATCGGACCACTATATCATATAGCTGCCATAGGAACGATCGGCTAAGAATCATGTTTTAGTATGAAAAAGTTTTTTGTTTTCCGAGATATCTCAACCAAACTGACAGGATATGTATTTAAGTTGGTTTTATACATCCTGACCAAAATTGGTTCAAATCGGTCTACTATATCATATAGCTGCCATAGAAAATTATCAAATAAAATTTAAAAATTAAATAAAATATGTACAATACTCCATTTTAATACTGTCCATAGATACCACACATGAGATTATTTAATTATTTATTTACTTATTTAAAGAAGTAAGCTTGGAAAATAAGAAAATAAAAATTACTTTAAAAATTAAATAATATTATGCACAATTTTCAATTTTTATTTCTTTCTGTAGATACCACACATAAGTTTATTTATTTAATTATTTATTTCTGGGATGATGCTACTCTATCTACGCATTTAATATTGCCTACAGGGTATTTATAAGTGTTGCTTTAAGCGTCTCAGCGACAAATTTCGATTGTCTCGATTCCCGATTCCCGATTCCTCAATTGCCAATTGTCAGACGCGTTTTGTGCCCCGCGGAATTGAATCTGACACATTTATTGGCATCTTTTGTGGCAGACAAAAGCACAATCAGCTAAACAGACAGACAGAGAAGGAGACAGAGAGAGAGAGAGAGAAAGAAATATATAATCCATGTCAAAGTGATTTTTCACCTCAAGGGCAAATTTAACACAATAATTTGCACAATTTGTCAAAACAACCCTCGGGCTAAATGGTATCATAAACCAGAACATCAGGCAGCACAAGTCACACACACACACACACACACATACAAACTGACACACACACACTGACACACACACACAGACAATCACTCAGACATACACACACACAATACACCACACACCACAAAATTAGACAAGTTGAATGTTTTGCTTTAGCATCATGACCTTTAGGTCTTTAATAATAAGAGCATATAATACCCTGTAATTATAGTAAATATCTGAAAGATAGAATCTATATAAAATACCCTGTAAAGCATCCATGTAAATTGTATTTATTTGACTAGCGCGATGATATAAAATCAGCAATATTGAAATGTTCGGAATTTATATATTAAATAAATAAGACAATAAAATTAATTAATTAATAAATAAATACATAAAAAAATAAATGAATAAATAAGTAAATAAATAAATAAATAAATAAATAAATAAATAAATAAATAAATAAATAAATAAATAAATAAATAAATAAATGAATAAATAAATAAATAAATAAATAAATAAATAAATAAATAAAAAAATAAATAGATAAATAAATAAATAAATAAATAAATAAATAAATAAATAAATAAATAAATAAATAAATAAATAAATAAATAAATAAATAAATAAATAAATAAATAAATAAATAAATAAATAAATAAATAAATAAATAAATAAATAAATAAATAAATAAATAAATAAATAAATAAATAAATAAATAAATAAATAAATAAATAAATAAATAAATAAATAAATAAATAAATAAATAAATAAATAAATAAATAAATAAATAAATAAATAAATAAATAAATAAATAAATAAATAAATAAATAAATAAATAAATAAATAAATAGATAAATAAATAAAATACAAGCGCATGTAAAATGCAATTAATATTCAGGCAACTATTTAACTGATAATGCTAGGTATACAGGGTGTTTATTATTCAATCAACTTTAGCTAATATTGGAGAACTTTCCGCATTTTGCAAGTATTAAAGCGTCGCGATGTTATTTCTTGAGGAATCTTATTGAAAAGTAATAGCAAAAATCGTTCTCAAAACAAATCAAAATATCTCTTATTTTAGATTCTCAATATTTTAAAAACTGTTCTACATTAAAAAAAATATATCAAAATGCTGTCCATTTTTTTAAAAACTAGCACAGCTTGAATAGTTTATTAATTGTTTTAAGATAATTATTACTTTGTTAAATGTTTTTAAATTTTTATATTTTTGCTATTATTCCAAAAGAATTGAAAATATTTTACTCCTATTGCACTTTCAACTGAAAATTAACAAATTTTCGGAATTTTTGCAATATTGCTTAATTGTTTAGTTAAAGTATTTCCATTATTTTGTGTAGGAAACATAATTTTATTTCTTATTTAGTATTTAGGTATTAATGTTTTATAATTGAATATTTTTCCTATAATTTAATATATTTCCTCGTTTGCCACAAGAGTTTAAATTATTTAGTTAAATATTTAATTAATAACTTAAGTTTTATATTTTCTTATTAATTCAAAAGAATTTAAAATATTTTACTCTAATGAAAGATGAAAATTTTTTTGAAGCTTCCGCAATATTTCTTAATATCTCAGGAAGTGTATTTCCTCTTTATTGTGAAATAATTACTATTTTTCATATTTAGTTATATTTTTGCAATTTTATTTCGAAATTTTAATATATTTCCTAGAATGCTAAAGGCTATTCCTAATATAATATTTAATCATTTCCTAATTTTTGATGAATTTTTTAAATTTCTTTAAACATTTTTTGGAAGTTTCTCCTTGAGAGCATTCAGAATTCGTTGTTCCATTTGTTGTGTTTGAGTTTTGTGTTTTGTTTTGATTTAAGTTTTTGACACGCTGCAAATTTGTTGCGGATTTTACTTTAATTAACTTGATGCCACTCCCATTTCCCTCTGCCCCCTTTCTCTTACTCTCCCGCCCCTCTTTCTCAGTCTCCTCATTGTGAATTAAAATGCAGAACGTACATAAATTTAATTCAAGTGTAGACGAGAGTCCCAAAAATGCACTTTATGAAAAATTGCATTTTTTTTGCCCACATATCATTACTATTGTTGTAAATTTTTATTACTGTTTTTGTAAGGATTTATTTATTGATTTTAAGCAAATTGTTGAAAAGTTTGCATTTAATTATAAGTACATATTTTAGTCATATTTTATTTTATTTCATTTGATTTTACTTCATATTTCTGCAAATATTTTGCAACTCAAAATAAAAGTTGTTTGCCACATTGTGTGGCATGCAACATCCCACTGAATATTTTGCAATTTCTTTTGAACGATATGCAAGTTAAACAAAAGAGAAGGAAAGAGAAAGAGGCTAAAAGGGAGATAGATATACAAATAATGGTAATTACATAAATTTATAATTCTATTCTTGTTTTAGTTGAAGCTTCGATTGGATTACAACCTCTCAATTTCACAGACTCTCAGCTTCAAATTAAAATTAAAATAAATAAATACTTTAACTATTATAAATTTTAAAATTCCAATTTGATTGAAATAATTATTTGATTGCTAATACAAATATTATTAAATGCTAATTTTAATTTTACATTTCAACATAAATAACAAATTACAAAAAGTGTTTTTCTAAGTTGTTATTGCTCAGACACTTTTAAAATATCAATTTCGAAGCAACAATTATTTGATTACTAATAAAAAAAAAATTAGTTTCTAATTTTGATTTTAAAATACAACATAAATAACAAAGTACAAAAGTACTATTTTAAGTTGTTATTGCTCAGACACTTTTAAAATTCCAATTTGGATGCAACAATTATTTAATTGCTAATAAAAGTAATATTCACTTCGAATTTTAATTTTAAAATTCAATATAAATAACAAAATTCACAACACTTTTTTTTAAGTTTTGTATAAAAGTGTTATTCTAAGTTGTTATTGCTCAGACACTTTTAAAAAAATGTATAATTCGGATTTAACAATTATTTGAATGCTAATAAAAATATTAATTTCTAATTTTAAAAGTGTTATTCTAAGTTGTTGTTGCTCAGACACTTTTAAAATTCCAATTTCGATGTAATAATTATTTGATTCCCAATAAAAGTAATATTCACGTCGATTTTGATTTTAATATACAATATAAATGACAAAGTAATAAAAGTGTTATTTAAGTTGTTATTGCTCAGACACTTTTAAGTTGTTGTTCCGAAAAATGAAGTATTTGGTATAGAGGTGAGTATTTTTGAGATGATTAGACAGCTTTGACCTCTGCTTTTGAATTTCATTTGTAATTCGCAACTGCTGTAAGTCAAGGTTGACAGTTGTAGAATTCGCAATGAATGCATTTGAATGTGTTTTAGATGCATTTTGATTATCACACAAAACGCATCAATTTGCTTTTATTTGGTAGGAAGAACAGTTGAAGTAAATGCAACTGCAACTGAAAGTTGCAACTTGCAACTTGCAACATGCGAAATATTTATGTTATTGTGCAACAAAATGCATTAATTCAACTGAACGGAGTTGAGCTGCAATTGCAATTGCAATTGCAATTTCTGAGAGCAATATCTGAGAGCAGTGTGAGAAACATGTCTCAGTTTAAGCTACACTCTAAAAAAATATCAAGATTCTCGTACTTAAGCTGGGGATATTCAATATTCGGAATTGACAAAACAAAGAAAATAATTCTAATTTCAAGTTCGCTATTCGCAAGTCCGGAAATTTTTTAAATAAGATTTTTCTGGGATAATTTTGGAATTAATTCAAGTATGTAAAAGATGGAAAGTACACAAAAATCTAAATCTAATCCCAAACTAGTACAGAATATTATCATATTCAATTTAATTTAAGCTTCAAAAATACATTAGTATATATAGTAAAATTAAGCAAATAACTAAATTAAATACTAACGAAAAATTCTCAATGTTTTTAAATTTATTACAATTTTGAAAAAGAATTTTTGATGTACCAAAGGAATTTTAAATTAAATTCGTAGAAATAATTCTGTAATTTCTAAATGAATTTTAATGAGAGTCACAGATTTTAGAATTATCATGGTCTTAAATATTCAAAACTAAGTTCGTTAAAAATTTAACTATTATTTCAGATAGTCAGAATTGAAAATTTAAGATCCATTCAATAATTAATTTCAGATTTTTAGTACACAGCAAATTTAAAATTTAAAAGAATAAAACGGAAAAAATTCAAGAACAAACGTTCTTAATTTTAGAGTAGCATATTTTTCAGAGTGTACACTGATAAAAAAATGTTTTAAAATCAAGATTTTGGTCTCAGAACTAAGAATTTTGGTCTAAAAAATGCGTCGAGAACATAAAATTCTTGAATTTAGAAAACACATCTTGATTTTAAGAACATTTCAAATAAGAATAAATTCTTAATTTAAGACCAAACAGTCTTAAATTCTCAAACCAAAAATAAAAAAATTGGGCAGGTGTTTTAAACTTTAAACTTATTTATTTTATTTTTTTGATATATATACATTTTTTGGATTTATTTTTTTTTCCGATAAAATTCCGATAATATGTTTTTTCCTTGGCTAGAGCGGGTTTCGATCCCTCGACTTGGACTTGTTACCAAAATAAAGCGGTGACTCTAACCAAAGAGCCACGTTACAATTATTGTCTTCATTTTAAATATGACATATTTATATTTTCTTATCAATTTAAAATTTTTAATTCTTATATTAAGAGCTGCGAATTTTTTGATTAATATTCTTAGTTTTATTAATTTGGTCTTAAAATGTTCTTATTTTAATGTTCTTGATTTTAGAAGTTGGTCTTTCATTTTCAGTGTAGTTGTTCTCTCACTCTCTCTCTCTCTCTCTCTCTCTGTCTCTCTGTGTCTCTGTTTCACTCTTTCACCGGGTTTCTTCTAAAAAGTGCCCGGCACAGCATTTTACATGACGTTTTCATTGCCAGTTGCAACTTTGCAACGTCAACAAACCGAAACAGAAACCGAAACAGAAACAGAAATGGAAACAGAAATGGAAATGGAAATAGTAACTGAAAATGGAAATGGATGTGGAAAATGAAGTACGAGTACAATAACAAGTTGAGCTGTTTGCTTCAATGAATAACTGGCCAAGTGAGTGAATGAGTGAGTGAGTGAGTGAGTGAGTGTATGAATAAATGAATAAACAGTTTTTGAAGTTTCAACTCAATTCGATTCGTTTCGATTTCGATTTCGTTTGCAACTCGCAACTTTCCATTTGAATACCCTGTGATTTCATTTTATTTTATTCATTTATTTATTTATTAATTTATTGCCAAGCTATAAAAATATACATTTTAAATTTTTATATGCAATATTTAAAAATTGTTAATAACAAAATAAAATATATTTCAATGCAAATGTTCTAAAACGAAGAATTAATTATTGGAATCGAATGGGGAAAACCCAGAAAAACCCAATCAAACCAGGAGAAAATTTCAGAGTATTTAGTTAGTTAGATTAATTAAAGATATATCTGTATATATCCTGCACAAATTAGATAACTTAAATTATAATCAAAAGTGCACAATAATCTATAAGCAAAACCTATAAATCGAAGACTATTTCAAATTAATTTAAATAATAAATAAATAAAATTATCTACCTCAGTGTTGGTTTGGAAATAAAAAACAATTCTTATATTTTTCTAATCCAAAATAATATAAACTTTGTTAACATATTTAACAAATTAAAACATTTCACCAGCAATTTTTCTAGTTGTACCCATAAAAAATCGAAATTTATTTTCACCCAATTTTGCTTTGGAAATCTTTAAATTTTTATTGAGATCTGAATATTTACATATCTTACGGACTCATAATTTAACTAGAGCCTATTATAAAATTTGTATTATATTTTTAAAGAAAAATATTTTATCTAATAGATTGATTATAAATACATATTTCTTTTAATAACAATTCAAACTAAATATTAATGTTATTTTGGACTCTGCACTTAAAAGAAATCTACAAATAAATCGGGAATATTAAACAAAATTGCTTTTGAAAATAAAATATATTAATATCGAAACTCCAACTAAATATCTTAATAAAACTGTTAATTTATTAATTATTACACTAGGTATTAATAAATTACACTAGGTAACACTTATGGGGCCCAGTTGACAAACAATAAAATAACACACTTAAACACTTTTTATAATTTTCAAAATTTAGATTTATTATAATTTATTATAATAAATTATAAAGCTACGACCGATTTTAAAAAGCTAAAAAGCTGTAAATAACTTACGAATACAACAAAAAGTCTAATTTATTAGAAAAATTCGAAGAACCAAATATATAAATTAATTTTTGAATTGCGTTTAGAAAAGCATCTTTTCACCCTTGGATTTTTGATTTTTTTAAATTTCATATTTATTCTGATATTTGTAATGTTTAGCTAAGAGATATTTTGACGGAAAATACATGTCAGATTTATGTCAAATTTGAAAGTATCTCTGTAATATATAAAATAGGTTTTGAGTAATCAACTGATTTTATCTCTCTCTCTGTTTGTTATATCTCGTAGAATTAAGATTATGGGTTATTGGAAAATTCAGATTGTAATTGTAACTAGCTAATTTATAAGTTAGACTTGTCTTGTTAGGATGCTGAATAAAATAAAATAAATTAAATAAAATGTTTCTTGTTTATTATATTTTTATATTAATTACTTTTATAATTTATTTAATATTTTGTTTAAATTGATTGACTGTTCTTCTCTTTAAATAAAATAAAATAAAATATACCTTATTTATTGTATTATTTCCTAACTTAATTTAATAGATATTTTTATTAAAATTTCTTGACTGTTCTCCCCTTTAAATAAAATTATTTGTGCCAGACCTATAATATTTTTCCCTTATTTCTTTTATTTTAATTTAATATATATTTTTTTCTTATATTATTATTAATTGATAAACTTTTCTCCCTTTAAAAAAAACTGTATTTAATATATTTTTTCCTTACTTCTATTATTTTATATTTCTTTTAAGTGATTGACAGTTTTCCTTTTTAAATAAAATGAAATGTACCATATTTATATTAATTTTTTTTATACTTCTGATATTTTGTTTCATATTATTTTTAATTGACTGACTGTTTTTTCCTTTTAATAAAATAATATTTATTTTTTATTATATTTATTATTCCTTACTACTTTAATTTAATTGATTGTCTGGCCTCCTCTTTAAATGCAATAAAAAAACTTTATTTATTATATTATTCCTGACTTCTTTTATTTTAATTTATATATTTTTTATTGATTGACTTCTTTTTCATTTAAATAAAATAAAATATACCTTATTAATTATATATTTTTCCTATCTTCTTTTATTTAACTGATTGACTGATTTCTTTTACACTTGAGAAGCTTAAATTCAGACTTTTTGATAATGTTCAAATGGTTTACAGGGTAACTGCGCGTCGTTCACTTTCCCACTGCATTGGTCAATTTTATTTGTATGTGTGTTTTCTTTATTTGAAGTCGTTTGGAGAGCATATTTCACTTACCGGAACTGCAAAGCAGAACGATTGCTGAGCAAGCGATAAATCCAGCTGTGGAGAAGCAAAAGGAGAACGTGTTGTGTCCTTGCAACGCCATGAGGATGAGAAGGGGTTACCGAGGGGGTTACCGAGGGTGTTATCGAGGGGGTTACAGAAGGGTTGGAGGGAAGGTGGGAGAAGAGTCCGTTGTCCGCTGTCCGTTTCCTTCTCCTTCTGATGAGGCAGCAACAAAATCTGCACTTGATGATGATGATGATGTTGTTGATGTTGTCAATGTCGTTTGCGGTCTTTTTTTTCCTATATTTTCCTTCTCTTGCACTCGCTTTCTTCTATCTTTTTTTTTAGCCAGTCAATAACAGATCTTTCTCTCTCTCTCTCTCTGTCTATCTCTCTTTTGGTAGCTGTCTCTGTTTAGCACTCAAGTCAAGTTTATTTAGAAAACAGAGTTTTTGAGTGCCGGCATTCACAGAGATTTGGGGCAACAATAACAGTGGCAACAACAACAACAGTTGCCACTCTCATCTATTGGCCACATTTTGTTGCCACACACACTCACACACACACACACACACACTCACACACACACCTCGGATTCTGATTCTGATTCTGTTTCTGATTTTGATTCGGTTTTCGGATTCAGTTGCACATGCAAATTTTAATTTCCGTTGCTTTCTTCGATGTGCACACAACTGACATCCTTCATTTCCGTTTTCTCCTCTCCTTTCTCCTCTTCTCTCCTCTCTCCTTTCTCCTCTTTTCTCTTCTTTTTTTCAAGTTCAGCTTTTTCGAATTTCAATTCGATTTTGCCTTAATTTTTTTTCAGTTCAAACAACACAAACAAATTAACAAAAAACAAAAAAAAATACAAGCAACTTTTATTGCTTAATTAATTTTCAATTTCAATTTTATTTTTATTATTTTCATATTTTTTTCTGCATTTATTTTCGTGCACTTTGCGTGTTTTTCGATTTACGCGTTCTTCAAAAATTTCCGCTTATTTTCAACGAACGAAACGCGTCCGTTTTTATCTGAATCCGAATTGAAACTGAAACTGAAAACTGAAAACTGAATTTCTGTCATTGCTATCAGCGCCAAAATGAATAACAACAACAACGTTTCGTCGGCAACTGTCGCTCGTGTCGTCACACGAAGCCACAAATGCCGAAACTCCGAAGCAAGGCGAAGCAAAGCGAAGCGAACCGAAGTCTAACGAAGTCCAACACGAACACGAATACGGGGCACACGATGAACTCGTATAAGTCGCAATTTCTGTAGCATACTCTCAGGGATATTATTTGTGAATCTTATAAATTCCCTGCATTTTGTAAATTCAGCAACATTTCTTATAAGTTTTAAAATAAAAATTGCAATCTAAGAAGTATTCCCAAATTCTTATTTAAAAGTTACGAAAAACACTTACAATTTTGAATTAAAAAATTTATAATAATAATAAAATTTATATTTCTCGTTATAAGTAACGAAATAAAACTTATTTTTAATATATTTCAATGCATACAAAAAAAAAAGAAGCTATTTCTGATTTTTAGTTTAAAATATACAAAAAAGAGTTATTCCATATTTGTTTTTTTAATTTTAAAAGTAAAAATTAAACATTCATTAATTGTTACTAGATCAAGCATATTATTAAGTTTTGTTAGTACACCAACTGGATTAAAAGTTATTCAATTTAATTTTTATTTTTGATTTTTAAAATATAAGTTACAGATTAACTCTTCTTTGTAACTTTTAAAATTAAAATCAAAAATAATTTATTGAATAAATAAAAAAAAGCTTATTTCGTTACTTAAAACACAAATGCATCTTTAACAATTATTTTGAATTATTCCGGTTCGTTGACATTTTTTTTTATTTTTTTTAAATTTACTTCTACATAAGTCCAATATTTATTTTAACAATTTCCTTAACTGTCAATCTCAACAAATTTGTTCACAACTTGCAATATTTTTGTTTTTTACTCAATTTTGTTATTTTCTTTAATTATATTAATTTTATTTGAGTTGTTTTTATATTTTATTTTACTATAGCTCTTTATTTTAACAATTTCTCTTACTGTCAATATCAACTGATCCCATCAATTCCGTTAACAGTGTGCAATACTTCTGTTTTCTATTCAATTTTGTTATTTTCTTTAATTATATTAATTTTATTTGTGGCATTTTTATATTTTATTTCACTATAATTATTTATTTTAACAATTTCTCTTAATGTTAATCTCAAATGTTCCCATCAAATCCGTTCAGAACTTGCAATATTTCTGTTTTCTATTCAATTTTGTTATTTTCTTTAAATATACTAATGTTATTTGTTGTTTTCTTTTATTTTATTTTACTATAATTATTTATTTTAACAATTTCCTTTACTGTCAATATCAACTGTTCCCATTAAATCCGTTCACAGTGTGCAATACTTCTGTTTACTATTCAATTTTGTTATTTTCTTTAATTATATTAATTTTATTTGTAACATTTTTATATTTTATTTTACTATAATTCTTTATTTTAACAATTTCTCTCTGTCAATCTCAACTGTTCCCATCAAAACTGTTCACAACTTGCAATATTTCTGTTCTCTACTTATATTTTCCATTTTAATTTATTTTTATTTTTGTTTGTTAATTTTATCTTTATTTAATTCTACATAAGTCCAATATTTATTTTAACAATTTCCTTTACTGTCAATCTCAACTGTTCCCATCAAATCCATTCACAGTGTGCAATATTTGTGTTTTCTATTCAATTTAGTTATTTTCTTTAATTATTTTAATTTTATTTGAGTCATTTTTATATTTTATTTTACTATAATTCTTAATTTTAACAATTTCTCTTACTGTCAATCTCAACTGTTCCCATCGAATCCGTTCTCAGTGTGCAATATTTCTGTTTTCTATTCAATTTTGTTATTTTCTTTAAATATATTAATGTTATTTGTTGTTTTCTTTTATTTTATTTTAACAATTTCCTTTACTGTCAATCTCAACAAATTTGTTCACAACTTGCAATATTTTTGTTTTTTACTCCATTTTGTTATTTTCTTTAATTATATTAATTTTATTTGTGGCATTTTTATATTTTATTTCACTATAATTATTTATTTTAACAATTTCTCTTACTGTTAATCTCAACTGTTCCCATCAAAACTGTTCACAACTTGCAATATTTCTGTTCTCTACTTATTTTTTCTATTTTAATTTTTTTTTTTTTTGTTAATTGTATCTTTATTTAATTCTACATAAGTGAAATATTTATTGTAACAATTTCCTTTACTGCCAATATCAACTGTTCCCATCGAATCCGTTCACAGTGTGCAATATTTGTGTTCTCTTCTCAGTATTTTAGCCGGCTGTAGTGCAAACAACTCTTATACAAACACTTATACAGCTGCTCTTCGACTTCGTTGATGATAACGATGACGATGCCGAGGACGAAGACGACGACGTCGCGTCGCTGCCGACGCCTGCGCGACATCATTCGGTTATTTTCAACGAATTACAACGCTCGACGGCCACGTGCGTTGTCTTCCTCTTCTTCTTCCTCTTCCTCTTCTTCTTATTCTTCATCTGCTTCTGTCGCTGCTTCTTTTACTTTGTGCTGCTTTGTGCCGTTAGCCATCAGCGACGCGTCGCTGCTTCAGCTGTTCCCATTGTTGTTGTTGTTGTTGTTGTTGTTGCTGTTGCGATTCTTAGCCCAGTACCCAAAACGGTTGCAAAGGCTTATGAGTTTGTGACATTGCCTAACTGTTCCCAAGAACAAACTGATCTCTAAGATTAGAAGAGTTAGAGCAACCAAATTTAGTGTTAATTATATTCCAATGTTATGCAATTTTATTTCCGAATTTTACATTCAACGCAAATTTAAAGTAACGCTTAAAAAGAGCAATTTTAAGGCTACAGATTTGAAATTTGGCTCACGATTTGTTTTCTATTTTTCGAACTAGTACTAAAAATTTCATCTCGATAAAAATTAAAAAAACATTACCATTTAAAAAAAATTAAGATTTTAATTTCATGCATGCTAATTGATATATCGATGATCTGCATATAAACGTTTACTGGTCATTTAAAAGTCAAGGACCACCCAAAAATACAAATAATAAAAATAATAATAATAATACATTAATAAAAATATTTTCTATTGCTAAATATTTTAATAATTCATTAAACATTTACTTAAAGTTATTTTTGTTTTCATGTGCAATAATTAAAAACTTTATAAAAGTTTCGAAATCCGATCAGGAGTCAATTTAATTTATTTGCAATTCAAGTTTTTTTTTTTTTGTACTGTCCTTATTTTAAATTTTAATTTTCAAGTATGCTGATTTAATCGATGCAGCCCATAGATTCGATTACTGGGCATCTAAAAGTCAAACTTTTCGATTTATATGTTCATAGAGACACGGGAACACAAAAAAATGATTTGCTAAATATTTTAATAATTCATTTAATTTATTTTAAATTATTTTTAATTTGTTTGCAATTAATTATTGTGCATATAAAATTTTAAATTTGCGATTAAAAATTTATTTTAATAGCAATCAATTCTATTTATTTTCTGTTCATTCATTTATAAAATTTTTCTTTAATTATTGTTTTTTTTTCTGCAATTATTGAGATAATTTAAAAAATAAATATTAAATTTTTAAATTGCTATCAAAAATTAATTTTATCAGGAATCGATTCTATTTATTTGCCTTTATTTTACATTTTAATTTCATAGATGCATAGATGCATATATGGGCATCTAAAAAAATAATAATAATTATATGTTATATTGCAAAATATTTTAATTATTCATTAAACTTTTATTTTAAATTATTGTTTAATTTTTTTTTGTGCAATTATAAAGATAGTATAAAATTTTCAAGTTCGGATGGAAAATTAATAGTAGGAATCAATTTAATTTATTTTTTGTATTGCCTTTATTTATTTATTTTAATTCGATGTATAACGATACGATTACTGGGTAACTAAAAGTCGAGCAACTCGATTGTAGCATTCTTATAAGTGTACTATTTTTTTGTTGGTGTTGTTTGTTGTAGTTGTTGTTGTTGTTCTATGCAGCGCTGCTTCTGCTTATCAGTGAGAAGCGCGAAACAACAACAACAACAACAACGCGTTGCCAACTACTTCACAGTCTCCCCCTCTTCCCTCTCTCCCCCTGTCCACATTACATCCTTGTCGTTATGTGATGTCCTGCCTCGTTTGGCGCTCGTTCATGTCGTGTGCGCCTTGCGAAAAGCTTTGATATAAATTCTTATTGGCGCATTACAAATTGTCGTCTTTGTTTAAGTGTGTGTGTGTGTGTGTGTGGGTGTGTGTTTATATAATGTAATCACTCACGAGAGAGAGAGAGAGAGAGAGGGAGAAGGGAGAGAAGTGCGAGTCTCGCTTATTGTTTGTTTGTCATTAGATTTCGCGCATATTTTCCATAATTAGATTTTCACTTCATTTGCATACAAATGACAAACAGAAAAATAACACAAAGAATTGAAAGATTTTTTCACATTTTCATTGTTTTGTCTCAAGTTTCTTTGTCTTTGACTTCATCTTTATCTCCAACTCCAGCTTCTTCTACTTCGTACACGCATGCATTATTAAGCTCCAAATTTATGATTTATTACAGTTTGGGCTTTATTTACTCGATACTCGTTACTCGTTACGAGATTGATTTTTGTAAATGTCTAGCATCTGTAAATTTGTATCTATCATTTCCTGAACCTCAGTCACTTCCTTACTCGCTACTCGTTACTTGCTTCTCGCTGCTTGTAACGCAATTATTCTTGTCCTAAGCATATTTACATTTCTATCTCTCGTTATCATCGTATTGTGCATCAAAATCACTTCATTACTCGCTACTCGTTACTTGTTTCTCGCTACTTGTAACGCAATTGTTCTTGTCCTAAGCATATTTACATTTCAATCACTCGTTTCCATCGTTTTGTGAATCAAAATCACTTTATTACTCGCTACTCGTTACTTTCTTCTCGTTACTTGCTTTTTGCTACATCTAAAGCAATTTTTCTTAGTCTAAGCGTGTTTCCAGTTCAATATCTCGCTTTCTTTATTACTCGCTACTCGTTACTTGCTTCTCGCTACTTGTAAAGCAATTTTTCTTTGCATAAGCGTGTTTGTTCGTAATTATGTTCGCATTTCAAGCTTTCACTAACTGCACTGATTCTCGTTACTCGTTCCTCGTTTCTCGCTACTTATTGATTTGTCTTTCGTTTCTAATCTCCTGCCTCTTTTCTATAGAAAATTAATATGGACTGTCTTTTCGTTATTCGTAACATGCCACTCGCTGAACTTTACTCGTTTCTTGTCATGTCTCGCTTGTCCTTATGTTTTACGCTCACTTCACCTAACTTTCCCTTTTGTAGAATAGAATAAAACAAAGATGACTTTCTTCCAACTACTCATAAATCGTTACAAACTACTCGCTATAAAATACTCGTTACAAACAACATGTTACTACTCGTTATAAAATACTCGTTACAAATAACATGTTACAAACTACATGCTACAAACTACTCGTTATAAAATAATTGTTACAAGCGACTCGTTACAAACTACTCGTTATAATCTACTCGTTTGTTATTTTATCACCCTACGCTTCCTGCAATCAGGTTTAATTTGCAAAACAAAACACAGACATATGTGAAAAGTGCTAATGGAAACATGGCTTACATGATTTCCCTTTCAATTACTCGTTAATCGTTACTCGCCAACTGCTAAAAATGAATTGAAAGTCGCGGTGGGAAACGGAAAATCAAAAGCAATCAACAAAAAGAGCAGTTAATTCAATTCAAATGTCTTAGCTAAATTTGAGTGGCGTCTCGTTGCATTATTAAATGCCCACGCAATTCAATCAAATTCTCAACGCAAATCCCACACACACACACACACACGCACACACACCTCTGTTAGCCATGCCACAAAAATCAAAACCAAAAAACCGAAAGCAATCACTTGACATTACAATTGAAAGGGAAGTTTGGGTCCCAAACCGAGCACACAACAATTCCATTTTCAATTCAACACTACGAGTTGACTTTGCAATGCTCTGCTTAAACGGTTTGGGAATTACAATGAGCATTGGATATCTATTCCACAACTAAAGGTATTCCATGGTTTATTAAGCAGTTTTTCTTTTGTAAACGAATTTAATCAAGTTTTTAAAGTTGCATTTCTATGCAGAATATTTTTGGAAATTGTATTAATTGAATATACATGCAACAATTCAAATTTTTTTAATTTTTGAATAATTTTTATATTTTTAAATGTAACACTATTTACTGAATTAGATATATTCCGTTTATTTAAATGTTTTTGAGTTAAAAATTTAAATTATTTTTATAATTATGCAGAAATTATTTCAAATTATTTGCATATTTCTATTCAAAACTATTTTATTTTTTTAATATACTTGTGTGTTTATGCAAACTATTTTTATATTTTTACATACTATACCTATGCACTATTTATTAAATTGCATAGTAAATTAATTTAAATTTAATATTAATTGTAGCTATAATTACTTACTATTAATTTTAATATTTATGCAAAAATTCTCAAACTATTTTGATATTTCTTTATAACATATGTTTTCTTCCATATTCATTTTTGTATAATATTTTTAAATTCATATGTTTTCCAATATTTAATCCCTTAAATAATTAATTAAATATTTTCCGTTTACTTTAATATATTTGATTAAAAAATATAATTTTTTTTTATACTTATGCAGTAATTTTCAAATATTTTGCATATTTCTTTTTAATATATATTTTCTTCCATATTAATATTTTTTTAAATATTTTTTAAATAATATATTTTCTGCTTTTTAATCCCTTAGCTAATTAATTACATATTTTGCGTTTACTCTAATATATTTGATTTAAAATTATAATTTTTTTGTATAATTATGATCTAATTTTCTAATTATTTTTACATTTATTTTTAACATATATTTTAATTTATTTTATTAATATTTTTTAAATAATATTTTTTCCTTTACTTATCCCCTTAGCTATTGAATTACAAATATTTCGTTTAGTTTCATATTTTTGATTTAAAATTATAATTTATTTTAATAATTATGATCAAATTCTCGAATTCTTTTTACATTTATTTTTAACATGTATTTAAATTTATTTTATTAATATTTTTTAAATCATATTTTTTACTTTATTTATTTCCTTAGCTGATGTAGGCTGTCAATTTGGTTAGGGTATTTTTGGACTAAGCAAGAGCGTCAATCTCGTTGCCACATGTACCAATAATTGGCAGCAGGCAATTCGCCACTCAACCGTTCGACCCGATTCAACCGATTCGCCTATTTTGGCATTGATTAAAGCAGCGCCAAAAAGTATGCAACACATTTTTTGCAATTTTCGTTGTTGCAGTTGCTGTTGTTGCTGTTGTTGTTACACCTTGCACTCAACACACACACAAGAAAGAGAGAGAGAGAGAGAGGGGAAGAGTGGGTGTGAAAGAGAGGGGTAGACAGCGTCAATGCAATTGAATTCGTGGCAGTTTTAATGTAATTAGTTTTTACACCTTGGTAAAGCAGACACACAAAAGACCCTCCAAGGAGGAAACGAGGGACAAAGGGGATAAAAAGGGGGACAGAGGGGAAAAGCTTTTGGCTTTTTGTCTGCACACATTTTCTAATTAAAAACGCCAATGGCAATTGTTATTGGGCTCTGTCTGTCTGTCTGTCCGTCTGTCTGTCTGAGCCGCAATTGGATAAAGCTCCAGCTAATTGGCAACAAGATAAATCGCTGTTGCAATTTGCCGCTGAAATTATGCGACAAGATCAATTTGAGGGCCAAGGTCTGCAGTTGTTGTTAATTTCCACAGCCAGACATTACTATCCACTATCTGGCAACTCCACCAACCAACCAACCAACCACCCACCAAAAACACCACCCAAAATGGCAATTGCAACCACTCAACCACCTTGTCATAAAGGTCTCCACTGAATGTGGGGCAATTCAAGTAGAAAACAACTCTTGGAATTATGCAATCGGGAATCCATCGACTTTAAGATACCCTGAGATAAATATATTTTTAAATTATTTTTATTTAATTTTTATTAATTTTTATTTTATTTAAAGTCAACTAAAAACAGTTGATAAAAATATTTCAAAAATTAAAATAATATTACAAGCTACAATTTTAAATATACAGCTAAATTAAATATTTAAAACTTACAGAAAATTAACAAAATACATAAATTGTAATTACAATTTAAATGATCCAACATTATTAATAAATTTACTATTATTTTAAGATTTTTACATAAATGTTACACAATATATTTAATTACTTATATTCCGTTTACATTAATATTTTCAAGTATTAATTGTATTTTATTTTAATATTTAGGCAAGTAGAAAACAACTATTGGAATTTTGCAATCGAGATTAAACTGACTATGAGATACCCTGAGGTAAATATATTCTTGTTTTATTTTGTTTTTATTTTGTTTGCATTTAATTGAACGTCAACTAAAAGCAGTTAAGCAATTAAAATAATATTATAAATAACAATTTGAAATAAACAGCTATATTAAATATTTAATACTAAGGGAAAATAAATATAAATTTATAAAGTTAAGGTCTGGGGGTATTTAATAAATTATTATTATTAATTTATTATTATTTATTAATGTGTATTTAATTACATCTATTCCGTTTATTTTAATATTTGTAAGAAATAATAATAGTTTATTTTTAAATTTATGCAATTGGGGCAATTCAAGTAGAAAACAACTCTTGGAATTATGCAATCGAGATTGAACTGACTATGAGATACCCTGAGATAAATATATTCTTATTTTATTTTTATTTAATTTTTATTTATTTTTATTTTATTTAAAGTCAGTTAAAAACAGTTGATAAAATATTTCAAAAATTAAAATAATATTAGAAAATACAATTTTAAATTAAAAGCTAAATTTAAATTTTAAATTTAAATTTAAAACAATTTAAATGATCCAACATCTATATATATAAAATTCAGGCGAAATTCCACCTGCAACTGTCTTTATATGAGGTCAGAGGTCATGGAATTGCTTTGTATGAAAAACTTTTTTGTTTCTTAAGATATCTTAACCAAACTTACAGATTAGATGTTTGCGACTGTCTCTTACATTCTGACCAAATTGGGTCAAAGTCGGATTACTATATCATATAGCTGCCATAGGAATAATCGGATGCAAATTATCGATTAGTATGAAAATTGTTTTTCTTTCTTAAGAAATCTGAACCAAACTCATACTAAAGGTTACTTTGACTAGGGCGGAGCCCCTTTTTATATTATAATTTATTTTAAATAGACTTTTTTTAATACTTGTTCACTTAAATGAAATACCCAATTTCAGCCGCATCTCAATGACTACAGGGTGTATCTAGAAAAATTGGAGGCAAAACTCATAACAGTTTTACGACTTTTGGTTTACGCCTTTCGCGTATTAAAGCCATGAAAATGTGGTGGGCGTGGCAGTCGCTAAGGTGCTTTTGTGGTGCAGTTTGTGATGAGGTGATGGGTTTGTGAGGTGGTGAGGTGATGGGTTTGTGAGGTGATCGGGTTGTGAGGTGATTGGGTTGTGAGGTGGTGCTGCAAGTGTTTGCCTCTGCTGCGAATTTGAAATTAATATAACTAAAAGGTTTTCACGCTGCGTGTATCTGACGGATGCTTGTTTCGCTTTAGTTTCCCCTCAATATCTATCTATTTTCTGTTTTCTATTTTTTTTATTTATTTATTGATTTCCACTCGCCACGCGGACCAAAGAAAATAGAATGGAAAAATAAAAAAATCAAGTAAAAACGCGACAGTCGTTGTGCTCGACTTTTAAGTACCCAGTAGTTGTATGTTTGCCTGTCGATTCAATCACCATAAATGGGATACAATTTAATAAAAAATTAATTAAAAAGTTACATAAAAATATTTAAAAAATTTAAGTTATAATGATCTGATTAAACTATTGTAATTTTCCAGCTGGAAAAGATTCAATAAATAAAATAAATTAAACAAAACATAGAAATAGATTTCTGTAAAAATTTCTGTAATATTTGCTGACAATTAAATAGTTTGTCATTAAAAGTGCATTAAACTATTAATTACTATATCTTCACTATCTTCTCTGTTTATTAATAATTTGAGATAGAAATTTTAGAAAGAATTTTAAAAGTAGAAAACAATCCGTGTGCCAAATTTTAAAGCTGTAGCTTTAAAATTGCTCATTTTAAGCGTTTCTTTAAATTTGCGAAGATTGTAAAATTCGTAATTTAAAGTGCATAACATAGGAACATAATTAGCACATAAATATCAATTTTGGTTGCTCTAACTCTTTAAATCTCTGAGATATTAATTATTATATCTGAACTATCTTCTCTGTTTATGAAAGGATCGAGATTAAATTTTTGGATAGAGTTAAAAAAGTAGAAAACAATCCGTGTGCCAAATTTCAAAGCTGTAGCTTTAAAATTGCTCATTCTTTAAATTTTCGAAGATTGTAAAAATCTAAATTTAAAGTACATAACATAGGAACATAATTAGCACCAAATTTGCTTGCTCTTACTCTTTTAATCTCAGAGATCTATGTGTTCTTAGGAACAGTCAGTCATTGTCACAAACTCATAAGCCTTTGTAGCCTTTCAGTGCTGGGCATAAAGTAGGAAATGCGAGAAAAGTGAGGGGTAGAAAAAAAGGAAAAGGACAAGAACGTTGCCTGCGGCCTGCGTTTAGTTTTTGGCCTGGTCTTTTGGCGTTAAAGCTGCCAGCGAATGTGTTGCCAATACTCACACACACACACACACACACACACACGCACACACACACATACACAGGCATAGATAAGAGGTTGTGTTTGGTTTTAACCCTTGACTGATTGGCACTGAGTGCAGTCTGAAAGCATTTACAGAGCTCAACTTTGATTCCGCTAATGAACTAGTTCCGATTCAGCGGCTGATTCGTTTGCTCAATTGACACTTAAAAGCGGCTCAGCTCAAGAGGCTTTTCAAGTGGCAATCTGATGAAATAACATTCACTTTGTGGCGATCTGGCAACGCTATGCAGAAATAATTCCCAAAGAACTTCTCTTTTTGTGGTTCAAGTGAAGCAGATCAACTGAAGAGCTGAGTCTGCTAATTGAAAAGCTTTCGAAAATCGAATTTGTATTAGGTGGCAACGCTGTCACGTTATATAAGCAAAATTAGAGGGATCACACATTTTAAAATCGTATTTGCAGTCATCAAATGTTTAAATTACACTAAGCTTTCTTCCAGCGTTGCCACTAAGTTAGTAAAATTAATAAGGGTGGCAACGCTGCCGCTTAAAATAAATGCAAAATTAGAGCGATTATATATTGCAGAATTGTATTTTTAGTCATCAAATTTTGAAAGTTAGACTAAACTAAATTCTAGCGTTGCCACTATGTTAGTAAAAATAATAAAATTAAAAAAATCAAATTGTAAGAATTTCATGGACTGAAAGACTAAATGAAAAATGCAACTAAAGTTCAAGTTAAGTTATAACATAGTCTGAATGTTTATACAGCGTTGCCACTTTTGTGTAATTTGGCATTTGAAAATTAAAATGGAACAAATATTTAGTTTAAAAATAAAGTGTTCAACTTTGATAGAGGTGCAGATATTAAATAGATTTTTATAGAGGGTTGCCACTTAGTTTGTTAAAGTGTTTTCAACAATGTGGCAACTCTGCTTGTGTTTTCCAGATATATAGAGCCCCTTTTATTAGGTAATATTTAGCTGGAAAGTTGATTATGATAACTGAACCTTAACTGGTTTATTTTTAGACTTTGGAACTAGTTCATTTTCATTTGTTATAAACACTTTTCAACAATGTGGCAACTCTTATTGTGTTATCTAGATATATAGAGCACCTCTTATTGGGTAATGTTTATATGGATAGTAGATTATGCTAGCTGATTTATTTGTAGAACTTGGAACTAGTTCATTTAGTTCACATGTGACTTTTTTTGGCAGAGAAACAAACATGGGTTAAGACCCGTTGCAGATATATTTGAAATTGTTATTTTTTTATTTATATGCATTTGACTCCGGCTCTCTCTTTCCCTCAACATATTCCCCCTCTCTCTCACTCACTTTTTTTCTCTTTCACTCCCTTTTCGTTCCCTTCCTCTATTCTCTATACTCTCCCAAAGATGTTGCCAACTATTTGGCATATTTATCATAGCAAAACATTTATGCGTTTACTATAAAAAGGGGGGGAAAGTCATGTGAAAGGGAGAGGGAAGGAGTCAGTTAGAGAGAGACAGGAAAATGGAAGGGAGAGCGAGAGGCAGAGAGAGAGAGAGAAGTTGGCGTCGCGTTGACTGCAATTGAATTCAACGGAACCACTGAACTGAATCTATTAACTTCAAGGATGAACGTCCCTCAAATCGATATCAGAACTCACATGAAGCATTACACTGACAAAAAAAGGGTTTAAAATCAAGATTTTCGTCTCAGAACTAGGAATTTTTATCTAAAAAATTTGTCGAGAACATAAAATTCTGAAAGTTAGAAAACACATCTTGAATTTAATAAGATAATTAATAAGATCAAAAAATCTTATATATTCAAGACCACAAATATAAAAATATAAGAATAAAAGTTCTCAAATACTCAAGATAAAAAAAAATAAATCTGGCTTTAAATTTATAATATTTTTATTGTTGTTTTATTTTGATATTATGTATATAAATTTTTTTTCTGGTTGTTTATTTTTATAAATATTTATTTAATATGTTTTTTCTTGAAATGAGTGAGATTTGAACCGACGGGATCACAATTAATTGAACTTGAAAATATAACAATATCAGATTTTTATTCTTATATTAAGAACTGCATTTTTTTTAGATTAATATTCTTAGTATTAGTAATTTGGATTTAAAATGTTCTTATTTAAAGTTCAAAATATTTAAGATGAATGCTGTTAATTTTTAAAGTTGTTTTTTATTTGACATACCTTTTTTTGTCTGTTACATTTTTTGCACAAATTTAATATACCCGCACAGGGTATAAAAATAAGGTAGTGTTAACTGGACCAAATATAATTTTAACTTGTTTGTTGTCTTTTTGATTTTCCATAACTTTAAAAAACTTTGAAACATTTTAACAGGAATTGCAAATAAGAATTATGAGTTTAAAAAAATTAAAGTTGAAAAAAATTATCAAGATGAATGGGAAAATGTTAAATATATTTATTCGGTATGCAGTATCCTGGAAACAGGATAATCTTTTATTTTTAATAAAATAATTAAATAAAATATGAAAATTACTATTTACTTTTATTTTTTGATAAAAAAATCAATAATTATGAAATAATAATTAAATTTCAATTTTTATTACTTACTTACTAGTTACTTTTAAATTTTTAAAATAAAAACTAAAAATCAAAAGATTATTTTTCAATTAAAAAAAATTATTTTTATCTTTTTTATAAAAATTAACATTTTAATAATTTTTAGTTTATAATATTGTTTTTTTAAATTTTAGCCGTAACGAGTTCTGCATTTGAAAGTAAGCTTGAATGAAATAAATTTGTTTATAACTAATTTATTCATTATCACAATAAATACACAGAAAAAAGTCAATCTTAAATTCAAATATAAAATTCTTGATTTTAGCATGAATTTTTTAAAGTATATATTTAGAATATTATTATTAAATTAAGACAAAATGCGGAGAAAATGGGAAGAACTTCACATTTAAAAGTAAAAAATTCCTCAAATATTTAATCTAAGTTCAAAAAAATCTTAGAGAATCCCGAAAATTTAAATATTGCTGAGAAGCTTGAATTAAGTATTTTGTACTTGGCTTAAGAAAATCCGGAATTAACGCACTTCTGACACTGCATAGGATTAATTTTATCCTGGAATTCCGGATTTGCATTTTCTGTGTACAGGGTGTCTTGAAGTCTAGCTCGCTTTAGTGTAGCTTTTCCTATGTCTTTTTTTTATTTGTATATTTCATTGAGTTGTGGTCATAATCCGAGTTTTCGCGCTTCAAGCTCAAATTTATTGTTGTCACAACAACAGCAACAGGAACAGGAACAACAGGAACAATGATGTGACCCTGGAGGTGTGATTGTAACTTTATCTATATCTGTATTTGTAGCTGGAGTTGATGTTGATGTTGAAGTTGAAGTTCTAGACAGGCAATCAAAGGAGCAAAGACTTTATTGCTGCAATTGCTGCTGCTCAGGTTGCAACTGTTGCTGTTGCTGATGTTGCTGCTGTTGTTGTTGCTGCTGCTGGTGTTGTGTGTACATTACGCTAAATTACATTTTGAATATTGAATCGATGCTGTTGACCTTCCACCTTGCACCATTTTAAGTTTACCTTCGTCGAGTTGATTTCATCATCATCATCATCATCATCATCATCATCGTCATCTTCTACTTCTTCTTCTTCTTCTAGCTGGCAATCGAGAGCAAACCTTCGCCCCTTTATTTCCCTCTAAATTCAAACTCCCCCCCTTTTTCCTCGATTACAATCTTGTCATCATTGCAAATGTTGTTGCTGCACTTCTTCAATTGAATTTTGCGGTAACTTGACTCTGAGGCATCCACACTCAACTCAATTCTCAACTGTATATCTATGGGTGTGTGTGTATCTGTGTGTGTGTATCTGTGTATCTGTGTGTGTGTGTGTATCTGTATCTGTGTGTCACTATCTACTGATAATTCAACATTTATCAGCAACAGTTGCTCAACATCTCGTCTATCTCCTTAACTTTATCATAAAATATATATTTTTCGCATATTTCAAATAAAAAAATTGTTATAAAGAATACGCAAAAAAATATTTAAAATGCTTATTTAAATACTATTATTTTATTAAATCAAATTTAATAATTATTTGTCATTAAATAAAAAATTAAAAATAATTATAATTATTGATTTTTATTTTTTTTCAGTCTTTTTTAAGAGTTTTTGATGATTTAAAGACTTTAATTTTATAAATCAAATTCCATAATTATTTGTCATTAAATAAAAAATTAAAAATAATTATAACTATTGATTTTTATTTTTTATCAGTCTTTTTTAAGAGTTTTTGATGATTTAAAGACTTTTATTTTATAAATCAACTTTAATAATTATTTGTCATTAAATAAGAAATTAAAAATAATTATAATTATTGATTTTTATTTTTTTTCAGTCTTTTTTAAGAGTTTTTGATGATAATTTTTTTGAACAAAAGACTTTAAAGACTATTATTTTTGAGAAATAAAATAAAAGTCATTAAAGACTTAAATTATTTAAAAACTTTGGGATAAAAGTCTTAGTTAATATCTCCGTTAATATTCAAGAGAGACCTTTCAAAATTAAGACAATATACATATATAATATAAATAATTATCCCCTACTAACAAACTACGCTTTTTTTATGCCGATGGGACTTTTAAACCTATTAAAGAGTTTCTCTCAAAGAAAAAACATCAAAAACTTTTATAAAAGACTGACAAAATAATAATAATAATTAAAAATTTGTATTTTTAAATCACAAATAATTATTAAATTTAATTTATAATATAAAAGTCCTTAAATAATCATTAAAGCAGGCAATTAAGAATGTCATAATGTTGATTTTATTATAATTGGATCTCATATAAATTTGGTTGATTTGGATTTGATTTTATTGATTTTTAATAACTTTGAACCTTCATAACTTTGTCAAAACTCAATCGATTTACATGCGCAATGTAAATTTAAGCATAGTTTTAACTCTTAATTTGTTCTGCATTTAAATTTTGTTCAATATTAAAATTTTAAATTTTTCGACTTTTTTAGATATTTTACAGTGTTACCCCTTATCATTTTTCGAAAAATTTCGAAATTTTTGAATTTTTAAAATGAACAAAATTTAAATGCAGAACGAATTTAGAGGTAAAATTATGATCAAATTCACATTGCGCATGATAATTTATTGAGTTTTGACAAAGTTATGGCAGTTCGAAGTTATCAAAGTTGCTCAGTAGCAATTAACCCTTATAAATGAATCGGTTACTAAACGGTTATTTCTTTTTAATGGTTTCGGTTTGTAAGTTTCGGTACAGCGGAAAAAAATGTATTCGGTTTCGGTTTCAGTTGCGGTTCAATATTCAATGTTTGAATTAAAATTTGCACTTTTTTTATAGTAAATTTTTTTCTGGCTGGATTTTTTTTTATCTATAACGATTATTTTCAGTCCCTAATCCCTTGAGCCATTTTCTATTAAATCGTTCAAATGTGTGTTTAAAAAGAACTGATATTAACCAATTTTAGTGAGGATCAAATATGTAATCTGCGATTTTCATTGAGATAGCTCAAAAAACAACAAAGTTTTTTTAGTAGTGTGAACTTTGATCCCGAATTTGACCCCCTTGCAATTTGATTCCGATTTATTTGTCTCAGCTATATAACCTAGAAATTTCAGTCTCATAGATTTTACAGTTTGGGTTCCACAATCATGAGTCAGAAATTAAGTCAGTCAGGTCTCAAATTAAGAATTTGGTCTCAAAACTTAAATTTTACAAAATTCTTGAAAAATTTTAACAAATTAAATTTCTATTTTTTTTTTAAGTTGTATAAATTAATTAAAATTTAGAACTAACTACTATAATAAAGCTAACAATATTTTAAAAAACTTAAATATAAAGATTTAAAAAAAATTACTAATATAAAAGAGTTATTATTTTAAGAATTAAATAATTATTGAATTTGGAAATATGTTTTTGATATTTTTAATACATGTTTATTTAAAGTGATATTTATTTATTTATGAAAAGGTAATCAAATCTTTATATGGTAAATTAATTAAATACTTTTACTTTTCACCTTTGAATAGCAACAATAACTAAAATGCAAATGAGCCTGAAAAGAAAAGGAGAATCAAAATCAGACCAACAACACTTAAGTCGTGATTATTCGATTCCGATTCTGATTCTGAGACTGAGATTGAGATTCAGATTGATATTGAGATTTGGATTCTAATTTCGATTCGTGTTTTTAGTCAGCTACGTGTGGAGTGTGTAAGAAGAGGATGGGAGAGAAGAGAGTAAGGAAGAGAAGAGAAGAGGAAAAAAAAAACTGAAGATAATCTTAGATACATATATGTATGTTTTTGGGGGGAATTTAGTCAGTTTAGTCAGTTTAGTCAGGCATTCAGTCACGCACATGGCACAAAACATTTCACAGGCACGCAACACCTCAACTCAATACACACACACACACACACACAAGGACACACACACACACACATCGTTGGCTTCTTCAGCTTTTGTATACCCTGTAAAAAGAGCACACTTAAAGTGAAATAACATCGACAAAACGGCTAAAAATAATAAGCTGAAATTTTCACACAACATAGATTTCATCGTGCAATAAGACAACGTTTTGTAAAATTCCACCTGCAAGTGTGCTTACCTGAGATCAGAGGTCATGGAATAGCTTTGTATGAAAAACTTGTTTGTTTCTTAAGATATCTTAACCAAACTTACAGATTATATGTTTGGGACTGTCTCTTACATTCTGACCAAATTTGGTTCAAATAGGTCAACTACATCATATAGCTGTCATAAGAAAGATCGGTCGAAAATCAGTCAGTCAGTCAGGACAAAGAGTGTTATATATATATTAAAAATTATATGTCTGGGGTATAAAAATTTTTGAAACTAATATAAAAAAACAATTATGTGAATATTTTATTTTGTGAATATAGTTACTTAAATTACAATTAATTAAATTACTTTTCGGACTAAATTTTAAGGGTATAAGAGAAGAAGAAGGAGGAGAAGGAGAAGAAGAAGGAGGGAAAAGGAGAAGAATAAGAAGAAGTAGAAGAAGTTGGCTATTTAAGCTGCTGTTGTTATTAACTCAAAACTGCAGCCAAGTGTAAAACGAGTTGCAACAACTGCAACAACAACAACAACATGAGTGTCAACAACAACAACACCAAGAACAACACTAAACAAACACGCGCCATTTTCAATTAACAACTTTTTCTATTTCAACGAACTTTACAGCAACTCGAACAACAACAACCCGAACAACAACAACAACAACAACTTGAACAACGTTTAACAAAACGTTGCTGCGTTTTCCTAATTGATTTGCCAACAGTGTCTGCAAGAGGTAAACGCATTGTTGCTTAAGGTCCTTAAGATCCTTAAGGTCGCTCCTTAGGTACTTAGGTCCTTAGCTTGCCACGCCCCCCTCAGCCCTGAGCCCCCGTCTCATTCCCTCCCTCTGAACTTCTGCAATGAATGCATTTGCAGCCTCTCTCTCTCTCTCTCTATATATCTCTTTGCTTCTCTCTCTCATTCTCTTCCTTTCTCTCTTAACAACTTCATCTCTATCTTCATGTATACCCTGTAGCAAGAAGAACGGGTATTTTATTGGGATATTTTGAATTAATTATTTTTATTATTGACACAGACAAATTTAGTATTTTTATTTATTTATTTAATAATTATTATCAACTATTAATATGTAACTTAAAATAATAAAACTATAACAAGTTTTATTTAAACAAATTGATTAAAATTAATAAAATGTTGAATAAAATGTAAAGATTAAATATTATGATTACAAAATAAAAAAAACACACTTGAATTTTTTTAAAAAATATCATAATTATGAGAATTTTAAATGTTTTTAATTTCAATTCATATAATTAAAATCATTTTGAACTAATTTTTTAGTCTTTATTTCATACAAATAAAATGTATGGCAATTAATTAGATTTATTTTGTGACTTTTATTTTAAAAATCAAAAATTAAAATTATGTTTAAATTTAATATCTTTTGATCAATTAGTATATTACCAAAATTTAAAATTATTCTGAATCTATGATTTAATACCTTTCAAATGTCCTAAGAACGAATATTGAGGATAAAATAAAATATTAATTAGTCAATTTAACTTTTATTGTGGATATTGAAAATACAAGTTTCGGATATCTTGATAACTTTTAAAATAATAATCGGAAATAAATCTTATTTATACTCTGATCAAAAATAGGAGTTATATCGTAACTTTTAAATAAAAATTTAAACTTAATTATTATTTGGCATTTTTTAAATAAAAATTAACAATAAGTTTTATTTCGTAACTTTTAAATACAAATATGGAAATAATACTTAGATTTAAATTTTTATTTTAAAACATATAAGAGTCCACTATGGTAAAAAATCCCGATATTTTGGCATAAAATCTAAATATAAAGCTAAAGACTTGAAATTTGGCATTAACCTTAGTTAGACTAATGTAGAATTTATTATTTTTTTTTTTTTCTAATTGGATCCTCCCAATACGCCTATGAATAAAAAGTGAAAAATATTTATATAAAATCTTAATAATAAGGTAGAGGCTTGAAATTTGGCATGCACTTTAGTTAAACTAAACTATAATTTATAATTTATTTTTTGATTGCAAATTCTTTTACCTCAGTCAGACTAAAGTAGAATTTATAATATTTTTGGCTTTTTAATTTGACTTTTTCTTCATCAAAATTTAACATCAGCAACATGTGTTTTTTTAAGAAAAGGAGCAAAAAGGACCAAAAATTATGAATAACTTCTCATTCTAGGTTGTTTAGTTAATAAGTTTTAGGCAAAACTCTCGTAATACCTTGTTCTAAACTAATTTTAATCTTAATAGAACAGGAACACATTTGTTAGTTTTTAGCTAAAAATACTGATATACAACACATTGGGCAATATCACATTAAATTACAAATACTAAAAATCTCTAATACTACCATTTTTTAAATACCTTAATCTACTTTGTCCATATTTATACTTTTTTATAATGTGTACATAACTCACAAAATTTGCTCTGAAAGTTGTAATTATTTTTCCCGTCCTTTTTCAGTGCATATGGCAACTTTGAGCGCGCTTAAAATAGTAAGGGTAGTCCCGAAAAATGTAAAAAAAAATTATTTTTATTTGATTTGGAGTTTTTTGATTAAAATTTTTAAGATACTGAACAAAAAAAAACTTAATTAATGCCAAAATATCGGACGTTTTTACCATAGTGCAGTCCTAGGTTTTTTGTGCCTATCCTTATAATTTGAATACACTGTGGGAAACTGTGGGAAGCAGCTTAATGGATATCTAATAGTCGTGGAGACTTTTCGAGAGACTTTTTGTTGTCTCTATTTAACACTGTGCTGTGTTTTACCTGTAGCTCAAAGGGGAAAGGAAAGCGAAGAGAAAGAGGAAGAGTAAGAGGAAGAGAAGTGAAGTTTGTCTCTCTTTCTCGCTGTCTCTCTTTCTCTCTGTTTCTCTTCCTCTTTTAGTTTAGTTTTGCTTTCGTGCTCATTTGTTGCCAATTAGTTTTGTGGAGCATCGCAGTCAATTGGAAATTTCTGTTTGTTGTTTCAATACGTTGTTGTTGTTGTTGTTGTTGTTCGACTGGGCAATGATGACAAAGTTGCCCGAGGGTAGACCGAGCACCTTTTCAACTCAATAGGGTTGTTGTTGTTGTTGCTGTTTTGGTTATCCATTTATCGATGCGGCAAACTTTTGTAATGACTTTGAAAATAAAACAAGGAAATTAATGGAGACCCCGCAATGAAACCCCAACAGACACCGCACAACTTTCCCTCTCCTCTCCCTTTTCCTTCCTTACCCACCCTACAAACAGATTCCCAGGTGAAGTTAAAGAAAATAAGAAACAAAAATTAACACAAAACACAAAACACAGAACAGAACAAAAGACTAAATTATCTCCAACTATTGACAATAATGAGCTTTGCTAATGAGTAATACTGTACTAAAAGCAAGAGGAGCAAAAGGAGCAAATGGAAAAAGGAGTAGTGAATCAGTAGTGAATGGAGTAGGGAAAATGCGGGGAGCATACAAAAAATACCATCCAAATGGTCAGTCCCAAAAACAATGTGCAAATGACAAAAGTTTTCTCTGCTTTGTGGATTTGTTGCCCCTATTTCGAAATTCTTTTATTTTGGCATACCCTGTAAACTTGTAAGGTGGTAAATGGGGTATTTGGGCTATAGAGGTCTATCTAGACACAATAAAAGATATCTAGTATTTTTAAATAAAGTCAATCAGTCCGAAACCATATCATATGTTTGAAAATGTTGGAAATTCTGAATTCCAGATAATAAATATTTAATTTAAAAACAGCATATTTTATTTAAAATGATTTTTTTACGCAAGTATTCGATGAAAGCAATTTTAAAAAACTTGGTTCATTTTAGAGAAGTTCTACTGTAACTGTAGATTAATTAGAGCCAGAGATTAAAACCGTAACCGTTAACCGATTGAAATTGGTAAAAGTAACTGAAACCATAACCGAAAGAAAACTTTTTTATCATACCGAAATCGAGATTACTCAAAGCAATATAACCGATTATTAACCGATATAAAAATAACGGTTAATTTGGGTTCAATCAAACAATGAATTTAATTATGTTGGTAAAATGTAATCATCGTTTTTGAAAACTAGTCCTGATTTTAAATTTGAATATTGATCCTATTTAATAGATTTTAAATTTATTTATTGATCTTCATAAGTATATTTTTTTTGAAATTATAAAAAATTTTTTGAACCGATAACCATTACGAAACCGATACACAAATATTTTTCGTAACCGATAACCGATAACCAAAAATCAAATTAACTGAAATCGATATTCGTTTACAACTGATATTAATACCAAGAATTAATTATTTATTTCCAATATTTCCAGCGTATCTTCTAGTCGAGCACACCCAACTCTCTCGCTCCGAACTGAGAGCATTAAGAGAAAAGTTATTGTTGTAGTTTTAGTGGGCGAAATTATATGTTTACCGTTAATTAGGTGCTGAATATTGGACATACCTCGTACTTTATGGCCGCAAAAGGCGCAAGAGTTGTGGCAACCCTATTAGAAGCCACAAGAAATTGCCTAATTCCCATTGGATTTGGATTGAATCGTAAATTCACGAGAATGGGAAATATTTCAAGGGGTCAGTCGAGTGTATTAAATTAGAATCAGCAAAAAGAGAAGATAACTTCTAGGGTTGTCACAATCAACACTTAAAAAATAAAGAATTTAAAGAAAAAAAACTCTTTAGAAATACCTTAGAGATGATACAATAGTTAATCGATAGCGAACTTATTTTTATTATATCTACAGCTCTGGTGACAACTCTATATGCTATTTGTATAAGAGAGCTTGTAGGGTTGTCACAATCAACTCTTTAAAAAATAAATAATTTCAAGAAAAATACTCTTTAGAGATTTGTTAGAGATGATACAATAGTTAATCGATAGCAAAACTTATTTTTATTACATCTACAGCTCTGGTGACAACTCTATATGCTTTAAAAACTCACTTTATTGGCTTATTTTTAATTTAATAAATTTGAATGTGATCAATTATATAGAAAAATATTCATAACTAAAATATCCGGAGCATATTTTGTATCACAAAGGCTACAATCGTTTATCGATAACAAATATTTAAGCCATAAGCAGCTCTGATAGTATTAAAAATGTACATAGAAGGAATAAAATCATTAAATATTTAAATACTGGACTTGCTACAAATTTTTAGACATTGTTTTAAGTCTTGAGATTATTATCGTTTATCGATTGTAGTTTTCAATTTTATGAAAAACAATTTAAATGAAGCCTGAGCCTATTTTGTGTTTTAAAGTTACAATCGTTTATCGATAAAACTTTTTCATCATTTATGCAGCTCTACCTGGATCAAAACTTAACTTTGTTGGAATCAATTAATAAAAAACTTAACTATGTTTAATTTGTTTTAATTTTCCTAAAAAAAAAATTCTGACAATGTTTTCAGCTTTAAGATTTTTATCGTTTATCGATAATTTGAAAATGTTTATTTGATTATGGATTCAAAATTTTCTTGGTTGGAATTAATTCATTAAAGATTTAAATATATTTAATTTGTTTCGATTTCCTTAAAACTTTTTAGTTTTAAGATTTTTATCGTTTATCGATAGTTCATTAAAAGTCAGATTATGCTTTAAAGTCATGTGTGTGCATTGTCATGTGTACTTTTATAACTCTTTCCATATGCAATGACTTCTCGTCCTTTCTCATTCCCCATCTCCATCTCCTTATTTCTCTCCTCCCCTCTCTCTTTCTCTCTCTCTCTCTTTTTGTCTGTCTGTGTCTCGGCCAAGTTAAGGTCCCCACAAATAGCCAGACAAGTTTGAGGAGCATAAAACAATTTGCCAGCTAAATAACAAAACGTTAGACAAACTACGTCATGCAACTCAACCTAACCTCATTTCTCTCCCATTCTAACCTCAAACTAAAATCCTGCTTGCATTCTGTGTGTGTATATGTGTGTGTGTATGTGTGTGTGTCACCAAACCACAACAAAGTGCAAATTTATGCCACAATAAATGTGTCTCCATGTCTAGTCGAGAGAGAGAAGTATTTTTTGACCATTGCAGACTGAAGAATTTCAAAAGACGAATGTTGTGATACACTGAAAAAAAAGAGACCAACTTCTAAAATCAAGAACATTCATCTTACATATTTCGTTCTCAAAGTATGATCATTTTAAGACCAAATTCTTCATACTAGGAATTAGGGATTAAAACCTTAACCGAAACCGTAACCTTTAACCGATGAAAACCGATTGAAATTTGTAACCGTAACCGAATATAATTTTTTTCTGCTGTACCGAAACCCATTAGCCGAAACTCTTTAAACCGAAATAACCGTTTAGTAACCGATTCATTTATAAGGGTTAATTTCGGTTCTGAGCAACTTTGATAATTTTGAACTGCCATAACTTTGTCAAAACTCAATCAATTTCCATCCGCAATGTAAATTTGAACATGATTTTACTTCTAAATTCGTTCTGCATTTAAATTTTTTTCATTTTGAAAATCTGAAATTTTCGAATTTTTTCGAAAAATGATAAGGGGTAACACTGTAAAATTTCGAAAAAATTCCAAAATTGCGAATTTCCAAAATGAACAAAATTTAAATGCAGAACGATTTTTGAGGTAAAATTATGATCAAATTTACATTGCGAACGGAAATTAATTGAGTTTTGCCAAAGTTATGGCAGTTCAAAGTTATCAAAAATTAGTAAAATCAAAATATTCGAAATTTTCAAACCTTAATGCGAGCATAACCGAACCCGTAACTGAAACCGATATTCGTTTCGGTTTTAATCCCTGCTAGGAATATTTATCTAAAAAATCTAAGTTTTTAATAGAAAAATAAAAATCCTAAATTGTTAGAAAAATATGAGTATGATATATTTTCACGTGTAACCAATTATGTTCCTTTGGCGTTTGAAAAAAAAGT
Source organism: Drosophila kuntzei (assembly GCA_035042165.1). Classification (NCBI taxonomy): domain Eukaryota; kingdom Metazoa; phylum Arthropoda; class Insecta; order Diptera; family Drosophilidae; genus Drosophila; species Drosophila kuntzei. The sequence continues at coordinate 156,759 of JAWNLU010001233.1, read as the reverse complement.
GGGTTCGAATCCCACTCATGCAAAGGAAAAACATATTAAAGGAAGATTTATGAAAATACCAAACCCAAAAATAATTTATATTTTTATAAAAGAACAATATAAAATAGTTATTTATTTTAAAACCTTTCTTTTTTATTTTTTGAATATTTAAGAACATTTATAAATAAGAGCTTGGTCTCATTTGAAATGTTCTTAAAATCAAGATGTGTTTTCTAACTTTAAGAATTTTTTAGAACAAAATTTTTAGTTGTGAGACCAAAATCTTGATTTTTTATCAGTGTAATGCTTCGATGACACCTATAAAAGACCCATAGATTGTTCCCAGAATAAAAGAGAGAGAGGAAAGGAAAAGGGAAAGAGAGGAAGAGAGGAACTGAGACGCGTCTCATCAATGAAGCCAAAAGTAAAAACTTTACCGAGTCCCATAAACTGTCAGGCATCAGAAACTTATCGACCCTTGGCATTTAAGTGGATGATTTTAGGTTTTAGATTTCCACAACAGCAACAGCAACAACACATACGAGTACACCTGTCCAGACAGATACCCTGTAAAGTGTGAAGACACTCCAAGAGGGGTATATTAGCTATTATTTATTTTTTTTAATTTTATTAAATGGATATAATATCTGATGTGATATATTAGATTTAGAGACAGGAAATTTTGGTTTGTAAATTGTATATTACCATATCATCATCTGTCATTAAAATTGAACTCAGAGAAGAAATAATTATAAACTTACATATTATATATGTATTTATCAATTTTATTTTTAGAAACAAATCTACAAATACTTATTATTTTATAAACAATATTTTTAAAATTATATTCATTACAATATCGGAATAAAAGTATTCAAAGCAATTTCATCTATTTATGTTTAATAAAAATTAATGAAAATCGCTAGGAAAAACTTAATAAAAAACAGGGAAATAATATTTCTACTACACTGAAAAAATAATGTAAGTTTAAAATTTTTACTGGAAACTAAAAGATCTCAAAAATGACTTTCGATGTTAAGAATATACGTGTTTTTCTATCTAATTTTTAATATAAAATCTTTAAGATGAATATTCTTTAACCTCGAAACCAATCAATTTTTTTTGAACAGTGTAGAAAAGAGGCTCATTGAAAACAGTTGAAATATCTGTATCGAGTATCTTGTTAGTCTAAATTATTATTGATGTGTTATATACATTTTTTTTTTTAATTTTAGCTTTATTATTAAATACTATTAAATATTTAAGACTAATATTCGTGATCTTAAAAATCACTCAATTATTTTGAATAGTGTAGTAAAGAGTCTTATAAAATGCAGATGAAATTTAGAGCCCTGTACAGGGTATCTTCTATTATTGTTGATTTGTTTTATATATATTTTGTTTTATTATTTTTATTATTAAATACTTTTAAATATTTTATATTTTTTTTAACAGTGCATTATAGTATCTGGTAAAAATGAGTTTAAATTTAGAACCCTGTACAGGGTATCTTCTAAGTCCAAATTGTTACTGATTTGTTCTCTATATTTTGTTACTTTTTTTTGGCTTTATTATTTCACTTTCTATGCGGGCGCCTGTCGCTTTTCCGCTTTTCATTGTTGTTGCTGTTGTTGTTGTTGTTTCTATCTGCTATTTTCTTGATGTTTCCATTTTGTTGGCTGCCTCCCCCTCTCTCCATTCAACTCCTTTTACCCCTCGCCATCATCCATCGTCGTCATCATCATTTTATTTTATTTTATAAACTCTCCTGCACTTTTCTGGTCAACTTGACTGACTTTTACACTGTTAAAAAACAAGGCTCTAAAATCAAGATTATGGTCTCAGAACTAAGAATTTTTGGTCTTAGAAATGCGTTGAGAACATAAAATTCTTATAGTTAGAAAACACATCATGATTTTAAGAACTTTTTAAATAATATTAAGTTCTTATAAATAAGTTTAAAAATTCTTATATTTTCAAGACCACAAAATTAAAGTATAAGAATAAATATAAGTATATTTTATTATTATTATTATTATTTATAAACCAAACCATTTTAGATATTTAAATTTATAAATATAAAATAAAATTGTATTATTCTTATTGTTGATTTATTTTTATCAAATGATTTTTTTTACACTTTGGTTTTTTTTAAATATTCCTTTTAAAAGTTTTTCCTTGTCCAGAGTAGGATTCGAGCCCGCGATTCGTTTTCAAAATGAAGCGGCGACTCTAACCGATGAACCACAGCACAACAATTTGTTACACGTGAAAATATAAATATATATATATTTTGTTAATAATTTAAGATTTTTATTCTTATATGAAGAACAGCAAATTTTTAATTTTTAATTTTTATATTTTTAATATTTATAAATTGGTTTTAAAATGGTTTTATTTTAAAAAAGCAATATGTAAGATGAATTTTCTTCATTATAGAAGTTTGTCTTTTTTATTTTCCAGTGTAGTTGTGCCTCGACTTGCTGTGTGTGTGTGTGTTGTGTGCGTTGTGCGTGTGTGTGTTCTAGGTGTGCCTGTTTGTGGTTAGCTGCTGTTGTGGCTGCTGTTGGCCGTGCACGTCAAGTGTCCTTAAACGGATTAAGGGTGAATGATAGCGGCTTATGTCTTAGGTGTGTCTGACTCTCCTTTTCTTACCCCCCTCCCTCTCCGCCTTTTTACCTGTTATCCTTCTCTCTCTCTCACACTCTCTCTCTCTGTATAGATTTCCTGTTGTTGCTTTAATGTTTTCACATTTTATTGCGGCTTTGCTGTCCTGTTTTCCGGCTAAATACAGCTCTCGTCCTTTTAGCGGCATTTTGCTTGGCTCTTGACTTTTGACTCCTTATGAGGTGACAGGACTTTATAACAAATGCCCAGAGCATAATAATGCAGACAGCAAAGAGACAAAGACAGTTCAAAGACAGAGACAAAGACTGAGAGAGAGAGAGAAAGAGAGAGGGAGCTAGAGGATGAAAGTAGTGTTGATATTTAAGCTAGACTTAAAATTTAAATAGCTAGAAAATTTGAAGAAATGCAATTACATACTAAATTAATTAATATAAATTAATTCAATATATTCACAAATTAATTCATATTCATAACAACTTCATAAATTTGCCTCACAAAGTCGCCTTCTTCATCGTCGACAAGTTAGAAATACAAATTTCATTGTTTTTAAACGCAGCTATCAAATTATAATTTAAATAAATAAATAATTATCTAAGACTCTAGCAAAAATAATTTTTATTTTAATAATAACATCATATTGTTATGTATAAATATCAGGGATCGCAAATAAAAGTTGAGTTTAAAAAAATTTAAACTTGAAAAAAAATTTAGATGAATGGGAAAATGTTAGATATACTTTTTGGGGATGCAGAATAATCAGAATAAACTTTTATTTTTAATTTTAATTATAATCATTCATTATTACTCTTATTTTATGGTCAAAAAATAAAAGATAAATTTCAATATTTATTTAAGAATTATAAAAAAAAACCTTTTTAAAATTTATTTTTATTTTTAATAAAAATTAAAAATAAAATCGAATTATAAGTTATTTTATAGTTCTTGTTATCGATATTAAAAATAAAAGTTATTTTTCAATTTTAATTAGAAATATTAAATATAAAAATTATTTTTAAATTTTTGTATAAAAATCAACATATAATTATTTTTATTTTATAATTTTGATTTTAAAAAGTATAAGCTCTTTTTTTATGTCTAATTATAAAGAATGAATTTGATTTTTATTTTATGATTAACAAATAAATATGAAAACAAATATGAAATAATAATTAAATTTGAGTTTTTATTTAAGAATTTTGAAATTGATAGTTTCAATTGATATTTTCTGTTTAAATTAAAATAACATTTATTTTGCAATTTTTAAAATAAAAATCGAAATAATAGATATTTTATTTTAATTTATTATATTGAAAATAAAAATTATATTTCACTTTTTAAAATAAAAATTATTTCTCAATTTTTGTATAAAAATCAACACATAATTTTTATTTTATAATTTTGATATTAAAAAGTACAGGCTCTGCCTTTTTTTCTAATTATAACTAAATAATTTGAACACTTATTTTTTGATCAACAAATAAAAGCTATGAAATAATAATTAAATTTAAATTTTTATTTAAAAATTATGAAAAACTTTTATTTTAAATAAAATTTATTTTTCAATTTTTAAAATAAAAATCGAAAAAAATTTTACTTTTTTTAATTTTTTTATAAATATTTAAAGTAAAAATTAATTATCCCTTTTTAAAATAAAAATTATTTCTCAATTTTTGTATAAAAATCAACATATAATGTTTATATTTTAATTTTCAAATTAAAAAGTATAATCGTTACGGTCGCTGATAATTATTAAAAAATAAAAATAAACAAACAATATAATTAATACATTTTTAGAAATACATAGAACCACATTCTCTTTATTTTTGTCATTGGTAAATTTCAATTTCACATAACAATGTTAAGTTATCTTATTTACGACCACATTTGTAAATATATATAAAATATAAAAAAAAAGAAAATTTGTTAGTTTTTATAGAAAAGCGATTAATTATGACTAATTATTCTGATGAATCGATAGTTGGATTTCCACATTGGCGATGTTTAAAATTCAGTTTTAAACTTGCTGTTCAATTTGGATTTTCATCAGTGGAAGAATTCATGTCTTGACATTTGTAACTTGTGTTTGAGAATATCAACATATAAAGTCTCTGTTTCCCAGCATTTCTCTCCCTTTCTCCATTCTCCCTTTTCACTCTATTCACACTTCTGTGTAACCGCAAGACAATTAAAAAGTTGACGCCCGAAAATTGCCGCCAAATTGGCGGCTGCTTTTGTTGAGGCAACTCGCGAGCTGGAAACTCAACTTGTGGCACGTACGCAACTGCAACAACAACAACAATTGCAACAACAACAATTGCAACAACAATTGCAACAACAACAAATACTGCTGTCTATAGACAATGACACAAATCAAAAAGTTGAATCATGCAAAGTTTATGAGGCTTTCCTCCTCAACAAACGGAAATGTCTCAGAATTTTCAACATGTCCCTCTCTCTCTTCCTCTCTCTCCCTCCCTCTCTCTCTCTCTCTCTAGTTCTCTGCTTGCTCTCCCCTGTGCCTGCTTTTAGCTGTTTAAAATTTCTTGTCTAATTGCGTGACACAAAACAAACTCAACTCGCAAGCGAAAACAATGCGGCGTATACGTGATTTATTTGCACTGTGGTATATGATGAGGCCCAGAGGATAAAACGACAGAGAGAGAAAGAGAGAGACTGAGAGGGGGACAGAGAGAGAGTGGAGAGGGTGTATAAACACTCCTCTCAGTCGCGTAATCTCAGTGTCAATATTTATAAAATATTTTTAAAATACGTGACCCAAAGTTGAAAATCAATTGAAAACACGAGAAACGCGTCACATGGCAAATTGAGGAAGGGGGAGGGAAGAAGGATATGTAAGGGAAGGAGAGTACACTGAGCAAAATATAACGACTTCTAAAATGAAGAACATTCATCTAACATATATTGTTTGTAATATAAAACCATTTTAAGATCAAATTAATAATACTTAGAATATTTATTTAAAAAATCGTACTTCTTAATATGAGAATAAAAATCTGAAATTATTGCAAAAATATGAGTATGATATATTTTCAATTGTAACCAATTGTGATCTCATGGCACTTTGGTTAGAGTTTTTATAAAAATACCAAATCAAAGAAATAATTAAGTTGTGTCAAAATAAAGCAACTATAAAAATACTATAAATTAAATTTATTTTTATAAATTTCTATATTTAAAACCAGGGATTAAAACCGAAACGAGTGTCGGTTTCAGTTACGGTTTCGGTTATGCTCGAATTAAGGTTTTCGGTTATCGGTTATGCAAAATCTTGGAGTATCGGTTTCGTAACGGTTATCGGTTTTTTGTAAGTTTCGGCTTAAAAATACCGGTATTGTTTCGGTTCACAAAAAAAATTAAAATTAAGGTTTTCGGTTGACCAAAATAAGAAGCGTTATTCATTGTTTTACATGAAAGAAGACTTAATGGAAAATAATGTTATCTGATTACTGGAATGGAATTTTTTTTCGATTATTTTGATTTTACTGATTTTTAATAACTTCGAACTGCCATAACTTTATCAAAACTCATTCAATTTTAATGAACAATGTAAATTTGATCATAATTTTACCTCTAAATTCGATCTGCATTCCAATTTGATTGATTTTGAAAGTTCAAAAATTTCGAATTTTTTAGAAATTTTACAGTGTTACCCCTTATCATTTTTCGAAAATTTTCGAAAATTTAAAATTTTTAAAATGAAAAAAATTTAAATGCAGAACAAATTTAGAGGTAAATTCATGTTCAAATTTACATTGCATATGGAAATTGATTGAGTTTTGACAAAGTTATGGCAGTTCAAAGTTATCAAAAATCAGTAAAATAAAAATAATCGAAATTATAACTGAATTGGTTACTAAACGGTTATGTCGGTTTAAAGAGTTTCGGTTTATGGGTTTCGGTACAGCGGAAAAAATTATTTTCGGTTACGTTTTCAGTTACGGTTACAAATATGAATCGGTTTTTATCGGTTAAAGGTTACGGTATCGGTTAAGGTTTTAATCCCTGTTTAAAACTGTTTGGTCTATAAATATAAACATTTATTCTTATACTTATATTTGTGGTTTTGAAAATATAAGAATTTCAGATCTTATTAAAAAGAAACTTATTCTTATTTTAAATGTTTTTAAAATCAGGATGTGTTTTTCAACTTTAAGAATTAAGAATTCACGCATTTTTTCGATGAAAATTCTTAGTTAAAAATCTTGAAAATCAAAATCATGATATTAAACTTTTTTATCAGTGTATGAAAATAGGAGGAAGGTTTTCGTTGTTGTTTTTTATTTTTGGTTGTGATGTGGACAACATTTGAAAGCCAATCCGTTTACTTTCATTCGACAGTTGTGCGACACATGCGTTTTGCTCCCCTTTCCCCCTTCCCTCACCAAGTTAGACCATCTGTTTGGGCAGTCAATAAAACAAGTAACCCCCCTCCTTGTTTGTTCCCCCTTGGTGGGGGTGAAAATATGTCACCAGCGGGTGAAAAGCACTCAAATTAATAAACTCCATAAAATGTGAGCGCAGACAGTTATGAAATAAGCGAATTTTGGATATGCTCGACGCATTATATACCCTGTTATTATAATTAAACTCGCTAAATTTGCAAATAATAAAATAATATTTTACCACATATTTTTAAAACTCTTTGCTTACCTCAAAAATAGAAAAAAATTTTAATTGATTTCATTTCTCACATTTTTCCGTTGAATTTGTGTTATTTATCATGTGTTTTGTGTTGAGCAAAAACACAAAAGTGTCTGAGCAGTGACAACTTAGAATAACACTTTTGTCAAAACTAAGAATGTGGAAATTAAAATTTTACAGGGTATCACATAAACTTGGCATATAAATTGTTGATTTCATTCTGACATAGTTAAAGCGATAAAGTTAAGATCAACAACTTGGAATAATACTTTTGTAGAGACTAACAATTGAATTGTGGAAATTCAAATTTTACAGGGTATACACACTTAAGTTGTTGATTTCTTTCTGCCATATTTTATACATTAAGACTCAGTTTAAGTTTTAAATTGAAGAGATTTTGAATATGTAATATATTTAAATTTTACAGGGTATAGCCGAGTTTACTTACCGAAATTTGCAATCAATATTTATTTGCAAAAATACATATCTCCACTGCCTGTTACATATTGTTGCTAAGATTGGGCATACCCCATTTTGTTGCACACTTTTTTTTACAGGGTATCAAAACAAAGGAAAAGAAAAAAGTAAAATAGAGACGAAACTGGACAAAACGTGTGTGTGCAGCGTTAAGTGGCCTGCACCCAGACATCTGCCTCCTCTCTCTCCCTCTTCCCCAATGTCCGTAAATCAATCTGTAGGATGGGAATGGGGATGGGGATGGGAAAGGGAAAGGGAAAAGAGGAAAGGGAGGGTAGTAGTCATGGCCATGACGGCTTCTGGACGGCTGCTCTTGGCCTTTCGCACATCAGACACTCTGTCAAACTTTTGTTTGCCTTGGAAGGGGGTGAAAAAGGCAAGGAAAGGGGGTTGGATACCCACCCTATCCAGAGGTCAGAGGAATTCACGGGCACTTGACACACACACACACTGAGGTGTGCTGTCAGTTTGATGAGGCTGTGGGAAGGGAAAGGTAAGTGAGTAAGGGGATAGGTAACATATAAGAGTGGGGGCACCCATAGGATCAGTAGGATTTAAGAACAGGAGAGAGGTGGCAACTCTTGAATGGTGACACTGCAGCTGAAGCTGTCAATTGTTTTGCAGTCTGCACTGGACACGGGACGAACCTTTAAACTCTCTCCGAGTGAGAAAAAAATAGCATGACAGACAGTGTTGACACAACAGCTTTTTCCCGTCAAATCTGGCTTTTTTTTAAAGTTCAATTACATGAAAATATAAAAAAAAAAACGAGGTACCGCAACAGTTATAAGTTCAAAAATAAAAATTGCAATCTAAGAATTATTTCAAAATATTTATTTAAAAGTTACGAAATAACGCTTGTTTTTAAACTTAATTTAAAATATGTAAAATTTAAATTTTTTGTTTTTTCAATAAAAACTAAAGCTAATTCTGTTTTTTAATTTAAAAGTTACAACTTGTATTTTAAAAATCATAAGCAGAAGTTAAATTGACTATTTTTATTACTTCTAGGATCCTTAATAATCGTCCTTTAAAGACATGTGATGTATCATTTGAAAGTTATTTTGATAATACACATAAAGATATTTGAATTTAACAATTATAATTGTGAATTTTCGATATTTTATTAATTATTTTTGACTTTACACTTTTTTGAATAACTTTAAATAGATATTCAGTATTATTGAAAATAGACGAACAAAATTTTGATAAATGTGTGTTCCGAAAAACTGTAGAACTTTTTTTTTTTAAACAATCTAATAAATTTGCAGCTATTCAGAAAAGTCAGTTATATTATTTTTCAGACATATTTTTAGTCACAAAAATTTACCTGATTTAATATATTCCTCCCATAAAAAAGGGTTTTTTGCATGACAAAAGTTGGCAACTCTGTGGAAAGAGGGGGAATTGTTTGAAGTGGGGGAAGGGTGAGTGGGGAGGGGAAGGGGAAAAGCATCTCTTGTTTGTCAGTTTTAACACTCATCAAAAGGGGGAAAATCGGGGGCAGGTTAATCAACTTAACAATTTCCACACACACCACAAAAATAATAAAAACAAAAACGAGACGGAAACAAAAATTGAAAGATCAATTTTTTCAATTGAAAACAAAAGAATGGCAAGGGAAGAAAAGAAGAGTAAAGAGAAGAGAAGAGAGCTGGTAAAGGGAGAGGGAGAGGACACAAGGAAAAATCAGTGCAACAAGTGGCAAGTTGCACAGTGTGTGCAACAATTGATAAACTCAGGAAAACAACCACGAACAATTGAAAGAAAAGCTTACGCCTTACCCTTCCACAGAACATTTCGTATGGTTATGCAATTTAATAATTTTTAAAATTAAATATTTTATTAAATTCTGTTGGCTTAAATCGGAATATTATTTATTTTGTGTTGTGCCTCAAATGTAAAAGATTCTTTTTTAAGAAGCTCTTTTATGAATTTCTATTATGATGATTTTTTCTACCTGGATATATTATTTCTTTACTACTAACCCAAAAATTTTACTTATTATTTTTCCTTATTCCTTTTGTGTTTTTCTTTACAGAGCCCATAATTTTCACTTATTTTTCTTATTTATGATATTCTTTTATAACTCTTCTTCATTATTTTGCCTTTAGATTTTCCCTTCTTTTGCAATATAATGTTTTTTTTCTGGAAATTATCCCTTTGGTTCTTTCTGATTAATTTTTCTTATTCAATCTCAGGATTTTTTCTGGATTTTTTCTTTTATGATTAATTTTCGTGATCTTAAGATTTCCCCATATGTTTCTTCCTTACGATTATTTCTTATGTTTCTCCTTTATTATTTTTCCTGATAATTATCCTTTCTTTTTCCATCATTTGATTTTTCTTGATGGTGCTCCTTGTGATTCTGTCTTATTATTTTTCATACTTAATCTCATGATTTTTCTTGATGATTCTCTTTTATGATTCTCCCTCATGATCTTATGTTATGATTATCCCAAATGTTTCTTCCATATGAATCTTTCTTTTGATTCATCATTCTGTTTTTCAGGTGATAAATCAATATAAATCGATTTCAGTAATTTCGCAACATTTTTTGTGGTTTGGAAAACGTTTTCCAATCTCATTACGAATTATAATTGAGTCTGTCAGCGGACTGGCAACAAATAAAATGAATCTGTTTCAAGTAGTTTTCATTGTTCACGTTGACAGCTGACAGTGAAGGAAGTGAGGGGGGAGGGGGTAAAGAGACCCTCAAGGGGGAGGGATGCAAATAATCATCGGCTAGCATTTCAATTTGTTAACCAGCGGCAAATTGTTTGCGTTGCGTTGTGTTGCAACCCTGGCAAGTTGCCAGTCAACAGCTGCTGCAACTTCTATCAACAACTCTACCTATTGTTGTTGTTGTTGTTTGCCCAGTACTAAATGGACACAAAGACTTATGAGTTTCCCATAATTTCATCTAGAACATTTAATTAACAGAGCATATAATTAAAATATATAAAATATACAAAATATATAAAATATATAAAATATATAAAATATATAAAATATATAAAATATATAAAATATATAAAATATATAAAATATATAAAATATATAAAATATATAAAATATATAAAATATATAAAATATATAAAATATATAAAATATATAAAATATATAAAATATATAAAATATATAAAATATATAAAATATATAAAATATATAAAATATATAAAATATATAAAATATATAAAATATATAAAATATATGAAATATTTAAAATATAAATATGAAAAATAAACCAAACGAAAATAAACCAAAAATGTATTGTTATATATCTGGAACAATCCTTAAAAGCAGGGACTGTTACGATTATAATTTTTTAAATACAAATTACAATAATAAAGTTATTTTTCAATTTTTTAAATAAAAATCAGAAATAATAATAATTTTTCAATTATTATACTAAAAATTAAATTTCAATTATTTCAATTTTTATAATAAAAATTAAAAATAAAAATGGAATGTGAATTTCTTTCAACCAAGTAGTGTATTTGCAAAATCTAAAAATATTAAAAAAAAATAGAAAAATAACTTTTATTTTCAATTTTTATAATAAAAAAATGATTATTATTAAAATTGAAAATGAAAGTTATGGTTTCATTTTTATATAAATATTTGTATCATATAAATCAGGGATTAAATCCTTAACCGAAACCGTAACCTTTAACCGGTGAAAACCGAATGAAATTTGTAACCGTAACTGAAACAGTAACCGAAAATATTTTTTGTACCGCTGTATCGAAACCCATAAGCCGAAACTCCTTAAACCGAAATAGCCGTTTAGTAACCGATTCATTTATGAGGGTTAATTTCTTTGATAACTTTGAACTGCCATAACTTTGTCAAAACTCGATCAATTTCCATGCGTAATGTAAATTTGTGCCTGATTTTACCTCTAAATTCGTTCTGCATTTAAATTTTGTTCATTTTGAAAATTCGAATTTTTTCGAAAAAATCAAAAAAGACAAAGGGGTAACACTGTAAATTTTCAAAAAAATTCAATTTTCAAAAATTTTCTAAATTGAACAAAATTTAAATGTAGAACGAATTTAGAGGTAAAATAATGCACAAATTTACATTACGCATGGAAATTGATTTGGTTTTGACAGAGTTATGGCAGTTCAAAGTTATTCAAAATTAGATATTTCCAGTAACCAGATAACATTATTTTCCAGGCTTAAAAGAGCATTAAGTCTATTTTCATGTAAAACCATGAATAACGCTTCTTATTTTGGTCAACCGAAAACCTTAATTTTTATATTATTTTGTGAACCGAAACCATACCGGTATTTTTAAACCGAAACTTACAAAAAACCGATAACCGTTACGAAACCGATACTCCAAGTTTTTGCATAACCGATAACCGAAAACCTTAATTCGATCATAACCGAAACCGTAACTGAAACCGATATTCGTTTTGGTTTTTATCCCTGATATAAATTAATTTTAATAATTACAAATAATTTTTTTAACAAAACAAAAAAATTAATTCTAATTTTTTAATAAAAATTATAATCGTTACGGTCTCTGAATAAAATAATTAATAAAATAAAATGTTTGGTGATTGTGTCGAAGGACTGCGAAGCTATGATTAATGGGCAACTGATAGTCGAGCATCTGGACAGCAACATTTTAGCTAGTTGTTGTTGTTGTCCTAGTTGTTGTTGTTGTAGTTGTTGGACTGTGGGGGGGGGCAGGTAATGCACACGTCTGAAGCATTTACTTAGGGCCAAGTTTTGTCTGTTCACTGCTATCAACGTGTCTCCACATTTGGCAGCTGGCTAAAGTTGCCGCCACTTTCAGAGTAGACCGTTAAAAGAGAGAGAGGGTGAGTGAGTGAGAGAGAGAGAGAAAGAGAGAGAAAGAGAGGGAAGGAAGTGCATTTCATTAGCCAACAGGCAGGCAGGTAACAACTGCCACATTTTTGCATAAGTTTAGTAAATATTAAAAATTTTTTGCTTAGCAAAACAACAGCTAAAAAATGTAAGTGTCCAAATTGGACGACTGCAAGATACCCTGTACATCTAGAACTGTAGTTGATTGAGCTGTAATTTGTTTCTTTTTCTTATATATCGAGAAAAACATTTTTTTTAAAAATATATTATTTAGACTCTCCAAAAATCTGTACATTTTATATATTAATTTTTATTAGACCCAAAATTGACACATAATTACTAAAGTTAATTTTTTTAGATTAAAAATAAATCAAACCATACAAATGTGATTTTATTTTTATTTTTTTTATTTTATTTTAATTAAATTTGAAATACAACTATAAAATTCAAATGAAAATTTAAAATTACATTATATTATAATAAATTTTAATTATATGAAATCATTTAATAAACACAATACAAAATAACCAAGTAAATAATTTTCTCTCTGAACTAATTTATTTAAAATCTCCAAAATCTCTTTACTTTAATTTCAGCTTTAATGAATGTTTCAAAATATTTTTTTTCTTAATTTCTTTTAAATTAATTAAATAAATATTTTTTAAACATTTTTTTAATGGAATAAAGTAAAATTATTGTTAAACAGATTGAATAAATAATGATGATAATTGGATAGATGGGTAACTGGAACTATGGAGTACCTGTATTAGCTTAACCCTATAATACCCCCCGTCGGATACATACTACGATTACAGGGTATTCTCGAATGGAGAAGTGCAAAACTGAAAATCAGATGACAAAAGTTGTCTGCGTTTCTTCTTTTGGTTGTGGGAAAAGTTTGTCGCTTTGCTTTGCCTTTCACTTGGCTTTTCTTTTTCACTTTTTATTTTCCACAATTTTGTCAACTTTTTTCTCTGCTTCTTGCCACTTGCATTCGCTGTCAGTTGCAGCCCTGCCACGCCCCATTTATTTACTCCAGTTGCCCACAAAACCCGCAGGTTCGCAGGTTAATGCAATTCGACTTTAATCCACAATTAATGTTTCTCTACTTCTTTTTTTAATATTTAGTTTCAATATTAAAATTGGGAGTACATTTTTTTAAACTTTAAATTTCTGATTCCCATTTTAGTTTCTTTTTTTCTCTCTCATTCTATGATTTTATTAAAAGTAACTTGAAGTTATTTCAATCCATAAAACTTGGGCTTGAAAGGTCTTCAAATTCAAACAATTAAATTGTACATAACAATTTTAAATAAATTATTATATCTATATATATAAAAATTCTTTATCCAGACTGACTGATTAAAGGTAAAAAGCTAAAATTTTCACACAATATAAATTAGACAATTTCATCGTTTTGCGAAATTTCCTCCTGTAAGTGTCTCAAATTGAGGTCAGTGGTCATGGAATTGCTTTGTATGAAAAACATTTTTGTTTCTTAATATTAAAAATTAAATATTTTTTAAAAGCTTCCATATTTTTTTTTTTATTTTCTCTTAAGTATTAAAACTGTTTGGTCTAAAAATAAGAACTTTGTCTTATTTGAAATATTCATAAAATCAGGATGTGCTTTCTAACTTTAATAATTTTATAAATATTCTCAACTTTTTTTTAGACTAAAATTCATTCATCTTGGTCATAGAACCTATGTATTTTTTTGATCAGTGTATTTTCGGTTGCTTTGGGTTACTTTCAATCGATGGTATTTGTGTAGCGAGTGTATAAATAGAGTATCTGTGAGCTAATCATGTTGCACGCTTCACGTTGCATGCCTCATGTTGCACAGTGCGATTCGAATGTGGCAGCTTCAAAGTATTTGCATTATCTGAAATGCTGCACTCGATTGCAGTGTCGAGAGCCAACAAAAAAAAAGAAAATCTAACAGGAAAATGCTACCGAAAAATGGTGGGAGAGATGGGGGGGGAAGAGGGGGATGGGGTAAAAAAGAAGGAAAATTGGGAAATGTCAAAATGAAAATAAAAACGTGGCAAAGCAAAATTTCGTTGAATGGATGCGGCGACTGTCAAATGCCGTGGCAATTTTGGCCCCAAAATGCATGGGGCCAACAAAGAAGCATGCAACAAACAAGAGACGACCCTGCTCGACTACCAGATACCCTGTAGATAAACTGATTGCAATTTTGTTTAATTTTCAATTTGATTTCCTCAATTCTTGATGTAAATATAGAGATGAAGTTATGGAGACTCCATAAAGTATCGACAGTTAGTCAAGAAAGTATATTGACAAGCTCCAAAACTCACACATTTTTTATGAATATTTATTTTCATATTTTTAAAATAATTTTGATTAATTTTCAATTTGATTTCCTCATTTCTCGATGTAATTATAAAAATAAAGCTATGGAGACTCCATAAAGTATTTACAGTTAGTCAAGAAAGTATTTTGACAAACTCCAAAGCTTACACAAAAAATTTATTCAATTTAATAAGAAATTGTTTGTATTTTTTAAATTTTAATTTTTAAAATTTAATTTTGTAAAATTTTTTAAAATTTAATTTTGTAAATTTTCTTTGAAATTATTTTAAATTTTATTTGAAGTTATTTTTAAATTATTGGTAAGTTTCGATGTTTTTTATCATTTTTTGTATTTTATAGTTTTCAACATAAAATATTTAAAATTTTTAAAAGCTTAAATTAAATTGTATTCAAATATTTTATTTTTAATTAATTGCAATTTGGATAATTTTTATCATTATTTGTATTTTAAAGTCTTAAGCATATAACATTTAAATTTTTAAAAATGTAAATTAAATTTTATTCATTTTTTTTATTTTAAAATAATTGCAATTTAATTATTATAATTAATTATTATAATTAATTATTAATTAATTATTATTATTTGTATTTTATAGTGTTTATAATAATTTCAATATTTAAAAATTTGAATTATTTGAATTTCATTAAAATTTTGTATAATTTTTAAATTTAAAGTTAATTAAATAAATAAGCTAAAAATAGAAATCAATTATATATCGATAAATATAGTCAGAGAGAAGAGTTGCTACCCTATTTTGGGATATGTACAGGGTATGAGAACTCTGCAGAAAATCTCAGCTGTGGCAAATGTGGCAAGGGGGGAATTGAGAGGGAATGAATGCGTGGATGCACAACACAAATCTGAGAATGGAGAACTGAGAATGGAGAACTGAGAATGGAGAATGGAGAACTGTGAACTGCGTTTTGAGTCTGGGAAGTGGATTTCAGCCTGGCAATCTATCTCGAGTGTTGCCATGAATTTGTCCAGTCGACTGATGGCATGAGAGAGAGAGTGAGAGTGAGAGAGAGAGATGGCATGTGTGTGATGTATTGCTTTGTGTGATTTTGACAGAATTAGCAGCTGCTGCCGAAAATAGCACAACAAAAAGCGTCAACAAGAATCCACAGAGGGCCCAAACAATTCTTCAACTTCTTCTTGGCCATATTCAAAGCGCACTTCATCATCATCATCACCATCATCATCATCATCGTTATCATCTTCTATCTTATCTCAATCTGAATTGTTATCATTTTCAGCTGCTGCTTAACAAGTTTATTTGGGTCCAAGTTTGAAAATGTTGCTGGTCTCCAAGGAAATATTAATTTGGTTTTTATGCTGCCCGCTTTTAGGCCATATTTTTATGCTTAATGTTTATTAGCCATTACACAACACACGAAACTCAACTTTGGCAATTAAAACTTGCGGCCAAGTTAAAAACTCACCTCAAACATTAATGGAATTACATTTTCATTTGAATATTCCTAAAAAAAAAGTCAGTTCCGATATCTAAAAGTTAAGGAATTCATTTAAATTTGACTTTAAAAATAATCAAAATATCAAGAAAATCGATTAAATATTTAAATCGATTAAATTATTGCTTTAATTAGGATTCTCAACTATTTGTTATACATTTATTCTTTATTTAAGCTATAAGGGATAGAAAAAGGGAAAGGAAGAGAGAGAAAAATAGAGAAAGAAATTTAGATTTATTTTCTATTATTATTAGTCTTTTTTATCATACGATTCTCTATCTTTGAACTTTGAGCTCGCGATGAAGGCGACTTTTTTATTTTTTTTACTGATTTTATTTGTAAATGTTTTTGTAGTGTTCCCAATTAAAAATTTGAACAGTGGATTGAAATATTTTTTCAGCTGTTTTCAGCTTGTACATCAAATATAAATCAATAAAAAATCAACTATTAATTCATCTTCTAATCAATAAAAAAATTAATAATTTATATTTTTCGTAATTTTTTGTTTTTTTTTTCCAACTTTGATCTCTTTCTATCGCACAAAAGATAAGACAAGAACTTTCAACTTACATATTTTGTTTTTAAAATAAGACCATTTTAACCAAATTACTAATACTAAGAATATAAATATAAAAAATCGCAACACTTAATCTTTTATATATATTAAACTCTTTTTCCTAACTGACACATCAACGTATAGGCCAAAAGGTAATAAGCTGAAATTTTCACGGAACATAGCTGAGACGTTTTGTAAAATTCCATCTGCAAGTGTGTTTACCTGAGGTCAGAAGTCATGTAATTGCTTTGTATGAAAAACTTATTTGTTTCTTAAGATATCTTAACCAAACTTACAGATTATATGTTTGGGACTGTCTCTTACATTCTGACCAAATTTAGTCAAATTCGGTCTGCTATATCATATAGCTGCCATAGGAACAATCGGCTTTAAATTAACCTTTAGTATGAAAAACTTTTAAGTTTCTTAAGATATCTTAACCAAACTCATACTAGAGGTTAACATAACTAATTTTCAATTCCACAAGCGAAGCGAGTATTAGAATAAAAATCTTAAGTTTTTAGGAAATTTAATTTAATTTTATTAATTTAAGTATTTCAGTAAATAAGTATTTTAAGTATTTTAATTTTGGAAAAGTTTTATTATATCAGTGTATTTATTATGAATTTGATGCTCTGTCCCTTTGGGACTTTCTTGCCACAATAAGTGGCATATTGCCAGGGCTTATTAGGTAACCTCAGAAGAGTCTTGTGCTCGCTTCTTCTATCCCTTTTCTTGCAGTTACCTCTCTTCTCTCTACTCTGCCCTCTTCTACTTTCCACACACTTCTCTCCACATTCGTTTGTAAATATTTCTCTGGATGCATTTCGAGTTGCCACAAGTTGTTGTGCTCGACACAACAATAAAATAACTTTTAATTATGCGCATCTAAAGGCAGCTTTGCATATGTCTCTCTCTCTCTCTCTGTGTGCATTCGTAAAATGTAATTAGAGTTTTGTGTTGTGTAGTGTAGTGTAGTGAAGTTGTCAGCTTTTGGATAACCGAAAACGAGCGTTTTAACAAGTTTAATTGGTGCAAAGTTCCTCACAAGTTGCCCCAAAATGCCGCACAACAAAACCAACTTTTCCACAACTCATTCCCTCTCTCTCTCTATCCCTCTTCCTCTCTTTTTCTCCCTCTCTCACTCTCTCTCTCCCTGTTGTTCGATTTGCATGCATTATCCAACAACTTGAGAGTTGTCACATAATGCAAAATATGAGATACATTCAATTTAACGACGTCTACCAACACTGGTCATATAATGCACACATTTCCAACACTAGTCAGCACTTCAAAAGGTGAAGATTTAAATAAATAATAATTATTAGGGACCATAACTGTTATAAGGAATACCCAAAAAAAAAAAACACTTTTAATGGTTAATTAATAACTTTTATTTTATCAATCAATTTTAATAATTATTTGTGATTTTAACAAAAAATTAAAAATACTATAATTAATATTTTTAATATAATTATATAATTATTATTATTAATATAAAGACTTTTATATTATTCCTCAAAAATAGTAGTCTTTTAAGACTTTTGTTCAAAAAAAATTAATAAAAGTCTTATAAAAGACCAAAAAAATATAAATTAATAATAATAAATATTCTATTATTATATAATATATTGAGTTATCGATCAATCAGCAAATAATATCGATATTTCGAATTTTCGCATACTATTTTTTTTGTATATTTGAAATTTTATTGGAATTACAATTTATGTTAGTTAATAGCTTCCAAAAAAATGAAAAAAGGAAAGAAAAAAATTAATTTTCCAAGTGAATAAAATGTTGATGCATAATCCAAGTAGAGGACAAACAGTAATATTGTCATACCGTTAGGAAATCTTTTTATTTTTTACAAAGTTATTACAGATTTAAGTTTTTGAAAAAGTATAATGGGGTAAGTATGGAAAAATGTATAATAAAAATTATCTAGATGTCAAAAATTTCAATTTTATTAACTAACTATAATTAGATATGTTAATAAAGTTTAGTCAAAGTAATCTTAAGTATGTAAAAGTAAGTATCTTAAAGGTTAATTTGCATCTGATTGTTCCTATGGCAGCTATATGATATAGTAATCCGACTTTGATCAAATTTGGTCAGAATGTAAGAGACAGTCCCAAACATATAATCTGTAAGTTTGGTTAAGATATCTTAAGACACAAAAAAGTTTTTCATACAAAGCAATTCCCTGAACTTTGACCTGAATTTGAAGCACTTACAGGTGGAATTTCGCACAACGCCGTCTTATAGAACGATGAAATTGTCTCATCTATGTTGTGTGAAAATTTCAGCTTCAGTCAGGACAAAAAATTATATGTATATAGATTTATTACTTATTTCTGATTATGAGATAAAAGATTCGGAACGAATCCCATTTTAGTTTTTAGAATAAAAGAGAAGTCAATATTTTTTTAACATTTAATAGATGGTTTAAAATAAAACTTAATGATACTGAAAGTTGTATTTAAATCTAATATTTATTATTTTGTGTCTCTTGCTTCAAATTAGCATCTCAAAAAAAAGTCAACCATATGTATTTATCGATAACAACAGATTGATTTCAAAGGCAAATTCCCCTTTGACCTCTGACTTTTGGCATTTGGCATTTAATGCTAGAAATGCCTCAAAATACAGAGAATCAACTCCAAAGACTCGACTCTAGAAATTCTCAAATACATGACAAATGCAGGCTATGCTGGGAGGACAGAGAGAGAGAGAGAGAAGATGGGTAAAAGAGAGATGGAAGAGAAATGAGGGAAATTCTCTTTGCACTCAACTATTTGCCAATGTCATTCAATTAGACCAAGAAAATGTCCACAAAAATGTCTCAGTTACAAGCAATTACAATTAACAACACACGAACAACAGTTGGAGTATTGAGATTAGATTATTGACTTAACAATACCCTGTAATTAATATAGAGTTTTAAAATCAAATGATATAGAGAGCAAATTATGGAAGCAAAAAAATCTGAGATTTTCCCAAAAAGAAAATTAGACATAGTAGTAGAGTTATCGATTAATGTTTATCGATAAATGTAGCTGTGTAAAGCGTTATCGATTAAAGCTTAACGATAAATATAGATTCTTAGAGCGTTATCGATTAGTGTTTATCGATTAATTTTGATGCGCAGTGAGTTATCGATTAATGCTTATCGATAAGTGTAGATGTGCAGTGAGATATCGATTAATGTTTATTGATAAATGTGGGTTCTTAATTTTGAATTTTTAATAAAAATATTATTTTTATTGTTAATTTTTATTTGAAAATCATAAAATAACTTTTAATCTTAAATTTTATTACAGAAATAATTTTTTTAAATTTTTGTTTTAATATATTGAAATAATAAATTAAATTCAATTTTTTTCAATTCAATAAATGCAATTCAATTCAATAAATTGATTTATGATGATCGATAAATGTGGATGTGCAGAGAGTTATCGATTACTGCTTATCGATAAATGCTTTATCGATTAATAATTAACAATATATGTGGATGTGTCGAGCGTTATCGATTAATGTTTATCGATAAATGTTGAAGTGCAGTGAGTTATCGATTAATGATTATCGATTACAGCAGTAAAGCTATCGATAAATTTGAACTGAGTTGTAACCAGCCATCGGAGACTTATCGATAAATCAGTTTCTTGACAATATGGGTCACAGGAAAGTTTTCATTCTCCCTCGCCTGTTTTGAAGTGAAAAGAGAAAGAGACTCTTTCAGTATCGATAATAGGCTATCGGATATTTATCGATAAATCAATTTATTGAATATATATTCAAAGCTCTTCACTTCGTTTCATATCTCGCCTTCACTTATTTTCAAGTGAAAGGGAACAGAGACTTTTTTGCAACTTCAACTGCAGCTAGTGAAATAGTTATGTAAAAGTCAGCACGAATGGGCGTAACAATGGGTGCGGTTGGCTGTGGTAAAATCAGCTATTAAAACTAAAGCAAAATTAATAGAAGAAGCAGAAACTGCAAACTCTAGAGGAATTTAGTGATGACTGGAAATGAGAAAAGGGGAAAAGGAGAAGAAAATGGTGGTGGAAGAGGAGGAAATAGAGAAGGGAGGGAGAAGGAAAAGAGCGCTAAAATGTTTCAATTTAAATTAATTATTGTTTGCGCCACAAGTGTCGCTGTCGAGCGGGAGGGGGAAAGGGGGATAAGGGGAAACTGGGGGGAAAGGCGGTTGCAACAAAAGCAACGCAACTTTTAATTATGGTTACAAAGATTTTTAGTCCTTGTCGATGGCGAAGTCTCTGCCACAGCCTCTCTCTCTCTCTCTCTCTCTCTCTCTCTCTGTCTCTCTCGTAGCCAACAACTTTGACCAACATCGATTAAAACGATGAAAACGCGGAAAATTGCGCCAACTAGGAAAACTGCAGCGACGGCAAATGAAAATTGCAAAAAACAGGCGAGAAACAACAAAAAAAACTGTTTAAGAAAAAAAAGTTATAAAAGACATAAAGAATGCGAAATACTCTTACCAAAGTGAAACTACAAATTTTAGACAAAAATTCTTTGGTTTTGTGAGAAAAATTTAAATTCGCCCAACAAATTTTTATTTTTAGTTTTCTTATTTTAAAAATAAACTTGTCAATATAAAATTTAAAAGAAAATTGTAGAGAAAAATTCATTGGTTTTGTAAGAAAAATATTAATTTTAAGCAGGAATAATTGTAAAAATTACTTTTAACTCAAATTTTTAGATTAAAAAAAAGTTTGAAATATTAATTAAATTTCACTTTTTATTCATAACAATAACTTTAAATTTTAATTTTTTAGACAAATATAATTTTTATTGTAAATTTTTATTTGAAAATCATAAAATACCTTTCAATTTTAATTTTTATTACAGAAATAATTTTTATTTGAATTATTTTATTTAGTAAATAATTTTTATTTTTAATTAATATTTTAATAATTGAAAAGTAACTTTTTTTTCGATTTTTATAATTAAAGTTACAAATAAAAATTATATTTCAATTTTTTTTTTTAAATTAAAAATAACATTTTTGTTTTTTCTTATTTTAAAAATTAAAACTGATTGTTAGACCACTCGTTTTTTAAAAATAATTTGTCAATATAATCTATACTTTTCCAGGGATCGTAAAATTAATTTTTTTAAATATTATAAATTCTTCTCTTTGAAATTGGTCAGTAAAATCAATACTATAATCTATATACTACAATATAATCTATACCCACGGATCGTAATAATAAGTTTTTATTAATCATAATTTTATTGAAATATATCAATTAATTTTCTTTTATTTAATCTGACGTACTAATGTAGAAACACGAAGGGGAATCGAACCCAGTTATTTTTGTAACTGAGGTTTTAGATATGTGACAGGTCGAAACTACTCAAAGTACTCAACTCTTTTATAAATTATAATATTAAAAAAATTTAATCAAAAATTCTAGACTGTTAAAAAAGACTGCATTTTAAAAATAAAACTAAATCAATAATTCTCACACATTTTGTTTCCTTAAATTTAAGAATTTTATGTTAAAAAATACTAGAATAATTGGTTCTACAATTAAGATGTTTTCTCCATTGTCTTAAATTTTTCAGATCTCTGAAATTGGAATAAAAATCTTTATGTTGGACCTTTTTTTGATCATTGTAGCATAACTGAAATACCCTCTGTAAGGGTATTCAAAATTGGAGTTAAAATCCTTGCGTAAAAACTACAAAAACAGAGCAACAACAATATCTATGAATGAGAGAGATAAGCGCATAGAGAGAGTGAGAAAGTGAGAAAAAAAGAGACTGAGAGAGAGAAAAAAGTTGAACGATTTTATTACGTCTGAAAAAGTTGTGGAAAAACGCGATTGCCGCTTAAGAGCATCAAGGAGAGGAAAAAGGAAAAAGGGGGAAAGAGAACAAGTGGAAATAAAGATGATGGCAGTGAGAATGAGAATGAGAATGGGATTTACTTACAGGTATAGGAGGGGGGTAAATTAAGAGAGGTTAAGGTTATGGATAATGTCATCTTTCGGATTGATTATGTTTTTCAATTTTGTATTGCAATTCTTTTCTCTTACATCTTCTTTTATTGTTTATTCTTAATTTTCTCATTATAAAATAAATATTAAAATGACTCTTAAAAATAAAGTTTGTCATTCGGCACTGCGCACAAAAGTTATTTTTAGGTACATAGAATAATTTATATTATATATTAAATTAAATATTGTTTTGAAACAAAATATTTACTTTAAAAATATTTACCCAGAGAGCCCAATACCGAACCGAACCACTTTCTTAATTAAAGGATTTGGTTCGAAAATAGTTAATAGTTAATTATTTGAGACATTGAATAAAAGTCGTAAAATAAGTTCAATTTAAATCTTCATCAATTTAGATTATTTACAATATTAAAATTCTTTTTACTACAAAATTTAGTTGGTCTTAAAAATTAAGAAAAATTTAAAGCAATAAAAATATTTTTGTGTATAAAACTGGGCTAAAGGGCAGTGTTGCCAATTTAGCTATTTTCCCGCTAGATCTAGCGTTTTTAAATTGGAAACTCCGGAATAAATTGTAAAATAGCCTCAAACAGAAATTATAGCTATTTTTAAATTTAAAAAACAATGGAGATATTCCTAATATAAACCAGAGATTAAAACCGAAACGAATATCGGTTTCACTTACGGTTTTGGTTATGCTCGAATTAAGGTTTTCGGTTATCGGTTATGCAAAATCTTGGAGTATCGGTTTCGTAACGTTTACCGGGTTTTTATAAGTTTCGGTTTAAAAATTTCAGTATGGTTTTGGTTCACAAAAAAAAAAATTTAGGTTATCAGTTGACCAAAATAAGAAGCGTTATTCATTGTTCTACATGTTACGTTGTTACAGTAATGATCCAGGGTAATGTAAGGAATTTTAATAAATTTGAACTGTCATAACTTTGTCAAAAGTCGATAAATTTCCATGTGCAATATAAATTTGAGCGTGATTTTACTTTTAAATTCATTCTGCATTTAAATTTTTTTCATTTTTAAAAATTTTTGAAAATCGAATTTTTTCGAAATTTTACAGTGTTACCCCTTATCATTTTTCGAAAATTTCAAATTATCAAATCGATCAAAATTTAAACGCAGAACAAATTTAGAGGTAAAATTATGAGCAAATTTACATTGCGCAAGAAAATTTATTGAGTTTTGACAAAGTTATGGCAGTTCAAAGTTATCAAAGTGGCTCAGTAGCTGCGATGTCCAGAACCGAAATTAACCCTTATAATGAATCGGTTAATAAACGGTTATTTCGGCTGAAAGAGTTTCAGCTTTCTGTAACGGTTACAAATTTCAATCGGTTTTCATCGGTTAAAGGTTAAGGTTTCGGTTAAGGTTTTAATCCCTGATTTAAACCGGTTCGCGAACCGAACTTAACCTAACCTTTACCAACATTTTTGTGGTTAGCAGCCCTGGTGTTAACCCTTTGTTGCCCATTTAACGCGAAATGACCGCAGTCACTTGATTTACTTGCACTCGCTGCGTTGCTTAATTTGTTGCTGTTGTTGTTGTTGTTGTCAGGGCTTTCTTTCATTTTCCCTTTTCACTATTTTCCATTTTCAGTTTTTCTTTAGGCAAAATTGTTGGAAATTCAATTTGAAGAAAACTTGAAAATGCCAGTGGGAAAAGCAACGGCCACAAATCCAAAGTCACCTCCCCCTCCCCCTTTTACTCCTTTCTCATTCCACCCCCCTTTCCACCATTTCACCCCCCTTTCCCCTCTCTGCTCTTCTCAACTTTCTCGCCTTGAACCTCATGTTTATCCATGAAATTTAATTGGCTGCAATGCACACAGAGCAAAGAGAGCGCAATGAGTGAGCAGAGGGGAAAGAGGGGGGGAGGAGAGAAAGTACTCTTGGCTGCTGGGTGAAAGTTCTGTGTGTTGTTGTTGTTGTTGTTGCTGCCACTTGTTATACTGTAAATTGGCGCTAATTTATCAGCACAATGGCGCCACCTGGCGGCTTAATTAGTGTACCCGCGACTTTAAATTCTGTGTTGCCTTTTGCTTTCTTTAATGCGGTTGGCAACGCCGCCGCTGCCAGACGCGACGCGTGACAATAATACCAAAAAAAAAAAAAAAAAAAACATAAGAAAATGGCAGAGGGAGAAGGAAAAAAATCTGTAAAGCTCTCACTCTCTCTCCCTTGGCTTTTATACTCTCGGGGCAACTTTTATGCTCTCCCTCTGCCCTCTCTCTCTCCCTCTGCCTAACATGTCGCTGCATAAATTTTACGCTCATCACCTGCTGCCTGAGTGTGTGTGTGTGTGTGTGTGTGTGTGTGGAGAGTGTGAGTGTGACCTTGTTGTTGTTATTTCGTATATCAGTTGTTGTTGTTCTTGTTGCCTGCCTGCTGTTGTTGAGTTACTTATTTGGCACAGCATACTTTTCAGCGGCGCTTTGAATATATGTCGTAGCATACTTTTGTGCGGCGCTTGATATGTGCAACCAGCACGTGGGTTGTTGCAAATATTAAAGCACAAAAGTGTTGCATACTTCTGAGCGGCATTTTAAATTCCCAGTGTTGCATACTTTTGAGTGGCAACTATTAAACATATAAAATGACTGTAATTATATGTATTACAATAACAAGATTTGTGTTGCCCTTATATAAAGGTAGCTGAAAACCTGTTTTAAAAATAATACTTGTAAGTCTTTAATATATGTAAAGCTAAAATAAAGTTATATTACTTATTTGGCACAGCATACTTTTCAGCATAAAATTTGTTGCATACTTCTGAGCGGCATTTTAAATTCCCAGTGTTGCATACTTTTGAGCGGCATCTATTAAACATATAAAATGACTGTAATTATATGTATTACAATAACAAGATTTTTTTGCTCTTATGTATAGATCTGTTTAGAAGAGCTGTTTTAGAAATAATACTTAGAAGTCTTTAATATATGTTAAATTAAAATAAAGTTATATTACTTAATTGGCACAGCATACTTTTCAGCATAAAATTTGTTGCATACTTCTGGGCGACATTTTAAATTCCCAGTGTTGCATACTTTTGAGTGGCAACTATTAAACATATAAAATGACTGTAATTATATGTATTACAATAGTAAGATTTGTGTAGCCTTTATATATAGGTAGCTGAAAACCTGCTTTAGAAATAATACTTAGAAGTCTTTAATATATGTTAAATTAAAATAAAGTTATATTACTTATTTGGCACAGCATACTTTTCAGCGCACAAAAGTGTTGCATACTTCTAGGCGACATTTTAAATTCCCAGTGTTGCATACTTTTGAGTGGCAACTTTTAAACATATAATATGACTGTAATTATATGTATTACAAAAACAAGACTTTGTTGCCCATCTACATAATAATGTATCTGTTTTTGAAATAATTCATAAAAATTTTAATAATAAAATAAAGTTATATTACTTATTTGGCACAGCATACTTTTCAGCATACAAAAGTGTTGCATACTTCTGAGCGGCATTTTAAATTCCCAGTGTTGCATACTTTTGAGCGGCAACTGTTATACACATACATAAATTTGAAGTAGTTATAATCGTATTATCGCCCACATTATCTGCCTTCTTAAGTCCTGTTTACAACTAAAATTAATTTCAATATGTAAAAATTATAAAATGTAATGTCAGCATTTGTATCATGTTATGTACAGTTAGACAGGAAAGTGTTTTGACCAAGATAAAATTCATCAAATTGTTTTGTTTTCCTAATAAAAAATGTAAGTTGATGAAAATTAAATTTAAAGTAAAACTAAAATATGTTTCGCACAGCATTTAAGAACTTTAACATTTTATACTGCCACATACATATGTATAACAGCTATCTGTTGCAAGTGTTTTACATTTTATATAACAATTATATCTAACTAATTTTGTTATACTTGCAATCAATTGATTGGCAAGCCTAAAACTATGCTATGCTAAATTTGCAAGTGTTATACTTAAGCCTGACTTTGCCGCATATGGAACTTCTCGTACTCACCTCGTCAATGTCACAGTGTCTCCCAGAGTTTTTAGTCAGCAGCTTTTGGGCTCGTAAACAAATTGAATTGAAGTCATAAAAGTCGTCGCCAAAGACGCGAATGATGCGCCTCTTTTGCCACGCCCACAACCATATGACATGTCTCCTCCCTCAACCCACTTCCCCTTCTCCCCCCTTTTCCAGGTCTCTCTTTGCTCCTTTTCTCTGGAGTTTCGTTTGCTGCGTGTCTGTGATTGCGACATTTTCACACTCTCAACCCTCCTCCCCCCACCCTATTTTTGACTCCCCCTTCAACTTTCCTCTTCCCCCTTCCCTGCTACTTGTCGACGCCATTATGTCGCACTTGTTAAATCCGTGTGAGTGAGACAGAAAGTGAGGGAGACAGGGAGAGAGGGAGAGGGAGACAGGGCAAGTTTCCTTTTGCTTCCAATTTTTTTACGCCTCAATAAAAATACAATACGTTACAATTGAATTGAACTCAATTGAATTTGATTGAAGTTGTACAGCGCAGACAGTGTGTGTGTGTGTGTGTGTAAGTAACAGCAACAACAAAATGCAATAACGTGTTAATAGAGATGAGAATTGTCAATAAAGTATCGATATTAATCTATATCACATACATTGAAAATCACTTTAAACTTTATCTATCTTATTAAATAATTTTATTTTAATAATTGTTTTTGGTTTTGTTAAACCAATTATATTTTGTTTCTTAAAATATATATTCGAAATTTGCAAATAATATAAATTAATTTAAAGATATAAATAGGCAATATCACACACATACAACTTTTTCTATTGTATTAAATAATTTATATGTATGTATAAATTTTTATTTCAATAATTTTTTTCTGAATTTTTTAAAATAATTATATTTTTTTATTAAGACAAATTTTTCTAATTTTTTTTTCTAATTATATATACATATATATAAAAAATATATTTTTTATTAAAAAAATATGATAATTTTGCAAATAATCGAAATTAATTTAAATAGGCAATAAAGTATCGATAATAATCTTGGGGAGAAATTATCATATACATAAAATAATTTGAATAGTTTCAACTTTTCCTTTCGTATTAAATATTAAATTTATATAAGTTTTTATGCTTGAAATTTTTATGTTATTTTTTAAGCCCATTATATTTTTTTTCCTAAAATATGTATTTTAATTTTGCAAATTATATAAACTAATTTAAAGATTTAAATAGGGAATAAAGTATCGAATATAGAATAACGGTTCTATTAATCATTTTGTATTTTTAATTTTTATTTATTTTTCGATTTAATAATCAATACATCATATAATTTCATAGTATCGATAATATCGATACCCATCCCTATGTGTCACCTCTGTTTTTGTCTCGTTTTCTCTTTCTCTCTGTCTCTCTGTCTCTTTCTCTGCCCCTTCAATGAGGTGTCATTGAATGTGAATGATGTGAATGATAGCGACTCTTAATGATGATACACAAGACGATGATGATGATGATAATGATGATGATGATGCTGATGATGATGATACAGTGCTCGCCATAAATACACTCACAAGACAAATTCGCTGAGCTAAGAAACCTTACAAAAGGTGCCACAAAATGGAACAAGAACAACAACAACAATTGCAATATTCACAATTTATATTCACATTCGCATTCATATTCATATTCGTACTCGCATTCATACTATATGTGTATTCATGTTTCATCATTGACAATATCAATCAGAGAATTTATTGCTTCCTTTCCTTTTCACGCCGCACAGTGGCACCAGCTTATCAAACTACACTGAAAACAATGACTTCAACTTTTCAACAATTTTTCAAAATACAAAATTCTTAAATTATGTACGGAAACTTTTCATTTCCATCAATATAAAATCAAACTTCAAATTTTTAATAAGAACACTATCTCGTATGTTTTAGCAATTCAAACTTTATAATGAACTAAAATTTTATAATTAATAACCCCGCGAACCTGAACCCGAACCGAACCACTTGTTTAAATAAAAGATTCGGTTCGAAAAAAAATGGTACTTTGAAAAATCATAAATTCACATTGAAATATTCAAGTTAATTTAGATTTTTTACAAAATTTGAATATTTCTTTTAATAAAAAAATTTAATTGGCTGAAAAAATTAAGGAAAGAATAAACTTTTAAAATATTTTAATCAGGGATTGTTATGAAACCATAACACTTAACCGATGAAAACCGATTAAAAGTTTTAACCGTAACTGAAACCGTAACCGAAAATATTTTTTCCGCTGTACCGAAGCGCATAAATCGAAATAACCGTTTAGTAACCGATTCATTTATAAGGGTTAATTTAGGTTCTGAGCAACTTTGATAACTTTGAATTGCCATAACTTTGTCTAAACTCAATCAATTTCCATTTCCAATATAAATTTGAGCATGATTTTACCTTTAAATTCGTTCTGCATTTCAATTTTGTTCAATTTTAAAAATTCGAAATTTTCGAAATTTTTCGAAAAATGATAAGGGGTAACACTGTAAAATTTCTAAAAAATTCGAAATTTTCGAACTTTTAAAATCAACAAAATTTAAATGCAGATCGAATTAAGAGGTCAAATTATGATCAAATTTACATTGCTCATGAAAATTGATTCAGTTTTGACAAAGTTATGACAGTTCAAAGTTATTAAAAATCAGTAAAATCAAAATAATCGAAATTCTCATTCCATTCCAGTAATCAGATAACATTATTTTAAAGGCTAAAAAGAGCATCAAGTCTTCTTTCATGTAAAACAATAAATAAAGCTTCTTATTTTGGTCAACCGAAAACCTTAATTTTTATATTTTTCGTAAACCGAATCCATACCGGTTATTTTTAAGCCGAATCTTATAAAAAACCGATAACCATTACGAAACATATACTCCAAGATTTTGTATAACCGATAATCGATAACCGAAAATCTTATTTCGAGCATAACCGAAACCGTAACTGAAACCGATATTCGATTTGGTTTTAATCCCTGGTATTTATTAACAAAATCTTTATCGTTCGCTCTCTTCATCTTACTTCTTTTTTCTTTCAATCTCTTATATTCTTCTCTCTTTCTCTCTCTGTCTCTCTCTCTCTCTCATTCTCTCTCTCTCTCTCTCTCTCTCTTTATATAGTTATCAGTTATCAATTATAGTTATCAGTTATTCTCGATTTCAATAAACCATCCAAAATGTGGCAACTGCACCACCTGCAGTTGGAAAATGGCAACTGGAAAATGGAAAATGGCAACTGGAAGTTGTCAATGGAAAGCGGTAACTTTCCAATTTGAAAGTCGAGTTTCGAGTTTTCTCCTATTTCGCATTTCACATTTCACATTTTTGGTGCCACTTGCAACACACACACACACACACAATTTATGCATGCACCCTCCAATGTGTGTGTGTGTGTGTGTGTGTGTGTATAACAGTGTACAGTTATAGCTGCAATCATAGATTTCAAGCCTCGAACAATTGACGTCAACTGCAGTCGAATTTGGTTTTGCAATTGGGCGATTGGTCAAGGGGTTAAACGAGGGGTCAATGGGGGTTAAGAGTAGGGTGGGTAGGGTGAGTAGGGAGGGTGGTATGGGTGGATAGGAGGGTGTTCATAACTGAACACAAGGTGTTGGCATTTGCACGCTCTGCAATCAAATTCAGAGACTGCAATCGCTTTGGAGTCAACTTACAGCTGCCACTGTTGTGATAATACCCTGCACGAGTATGATAACTTGTTGGCCATCTATGCAACAGGCAGATAAAAGACATCTTTCAATTTCTGATTAATAGCACAGATCGTAAATAACAGCTATAAGTTTAAAAAAAAAATAATGATAAAATAATATTATTAAGTTTTTAATTTATTTTTATATTAATATTTGTATTTATTTTCCTATTAACTTTGTTATTTATTTTCCTATTAATTTTTTGATTTGTTTTTCATTTAATTTTTTATAATGAATAAAAAATTTTCATATTTAAATAAATATATTAATTAATTAATAAAAAATTATTAGGATAATAAATACAAAAAAGAATAGGAAAATAAATTAAAAAATTAAGGGACAACAAATTGGAAAATAAATAAGAAAATATATTTTCATTTTTTCATTTTATTAAATATATTTTCTTATTTATTTTCCTTCTTGTTTTCCTATTAATTTATTTTCCTATTAACTTTCTTATTTATTTTCCTATTCACTTTTTGATTTGTTTTTAAATTTTTTTTAAATATTTTCACTTTAATTTTTAAATTTAATTTCCTATTAGTTTTCTTAGTCGTTTTTCTATTAATTTTCTTTTATATATTATTTTTATATATTTTTTTTATATATTATATATTTTTATATTTATTTTCCTATTGATTTCCCTATTCTTTTTTTTATTTATTATATTTAAATACTTTTATTTTATTTATTTTCCTATTAATTTTTGTATACATATTATTTATTTACCAATTTATTTTTCCTATTATGTTTTTTATTTAGTATCCTATTAATGTTTATATTTTTTTTCCTGTTAATTTTCTTATTTAATTTGATATTTAAGTGCAGCGAGTATTTAACTGTTGAGTTCGCTCGACTTTAGTGTTATTACTTGATGTAGTAGTAGTTGTTGTTGTTGCTGTTATTGGGGCAAGAGGCAAGGGGGGGGGGGAGTGGAGAGTGGCAATGGCAGTGGCAGTTTAGTTGGCGTAGGTAAATACATCATTAAACATGTAAGGTCCAAATGCATTGTCAACAGTTGTTGTTACTGCTGTTGTTGTTGTTGTTGTAGCAGCTGTTGTTGTTGTTGTTGTTGTGGCAGTTGCCTGAAGCTGCACCACAATGCAGCAGCAACATCAGAGGCAGCAGCTATTGACGAGAATGAGAATGAGAACGAGAACGAAGCATGCAACGTTTCTAAATACGTGCTCAAGAGTGTGTGCCAGCTGTGTGTGTGTGTGTGCGTATATGTGTGTGTATGTGTGTGTGTGTGTGTATCTGCAATTGACATGTCAGCTATGTGTGTGTGTGTGCGCCAAGACAAATGCACATTTGTAAGTTAACATGCGTATTTGCAATGCCACAACAACATCATCATCATCATCATCATTTCCATTCCCAACATCATCATCATTTTCATCATCAACAGCTCAATGACATTGGCTTCAATTCTGATCAGATTAATCCAGCAAGTTCAGTTCCCATTTCAAGTTTTTATTTTTTCAGCTATGGATTAAAATTTATTATTATATAATTTAATTTTTAATTTTATAATTTTTTATTCTTTCAGCTATGAAATCAAATTTATTAAACATGATTTAACTTTTAATGTTACATTTTAATTTTATAATTTCTTAATTTTTCACTTATGCGTTAAAATTTATTATAATATAATTTAACTTTTAATTTTATAATTTTTTTAATTTTCAGTTACGCATTAAAATTTATTATAATATAATTTAACTTTTTATTTTACATTTTAATTTTTTATTTTTTCAGCTATGAATTAAAATTTATTATGATATAATTTAACTTTTAATTTTACATTTTAATTTCATAATTTTGTATTTTTTTCAGTTGTGCATTTAAATTTTTTATAATGTAATTTATCTTTTAATTTATCATTTTAATATTTTAATTTTTTACTTTTCAGCTATGAAATAAAATTTATTGGGATATAATTTAATTTTTAATTTTACATTTTCCGCCGTCGTTTTAAGAAAAAAAAGTTTCTCATACAAAGCAATTCCCTGAACTTTGACCTCAATTTGACCCACTTACAGGTGGAATTTTGCAAAATACCGTCTTATGAAATTGACGATGAAATTGCCTTATCTATGTTCTGTGGAAATTTCAGCTTTTTACGTTGATGTGTCAGTCAATCAGTGCGTCAGGACAAAGAGTTTTATATATACATATAGAAGAAGATATAATTCCATTAAAAATTAAATTTATTAATAAGTTTAATTAAAATTTATATATTTATAAATTAAATTATATATCTCTTATACTCAATAAAACTTGTATCTTCTTTCTTTGTTTTACAGATATATAAAGTTTTGTAAGCTATGAATATGATCATATCATTAATAAATAATTTTTCAGTACTCTAGTAAATATTTAAAATCATTAACTGAAATTTCATATAGTTAATTAGAGCTTTTATGTGTACTTGATCCAAATGCAACTTAATATTTCAGCGAAAATGAGACAGGAAAAGTAGCATAAATTCGCGATAGATTTATTATTGAGCTTACCTTAAGCTTTCAGCAGCTTTTAAAAGTTGTTGACAACATTATTCACAAAATGGATTATTCATATTCAGATTATACTAATTAATTAGAGTTTTTATGTGCTCAGCTTTCATGAAAAGTATTTTAAAATAATGAAGTATTTATTATTGAGATTAAGCAGCTTTTTAAAGTTGTTGTGAGCTTTAATCACTAAAAGGATTGTTCAGTTAATTCAAGAATAGAATTCAAGTGCGCTTGCACCTAAATAGGCCATTGGGTTAAGCCGTTAATAGCTCTAGACCTCAAACTCATTCCTCCATCCTCATTCCTCAATCCTCTTCCCCAATCCTGGACTTCGTCCTGGTCTTCAGTTCAGGTGAAAAATCTCGACTCTCCGGATGTGGTTTTCATTTATAACGGAAATTAAAAAATGTCAACGCTACCAAACAACACAAACAACAACAGCAACGATGAGAATGAGAATGAGAAAGAGAATGAGAAAGAGAATCAAACGAATGTTGGCCTAAATGGGAGTTACAACGAAGTCCTGGCCAAGGGATTAACCAGCTTACATCTCCCCTCTCACTCTCTCTCTCTGTCTCTCTCTCTGTATCTCTCTCTCTCTGTCTCTCTCTCTCTCTTCTTCTACCTAGAGCAATAAAAAAGAAGAAGAGGCAGAATTCCATTTGGTTTAGTTCGTCGTGTCAAGAGCAGCTTTTCAATTGGGCCAACTCTTTATTATGGCCATGTTAACACCTTCAAACTCAGTCACAAACTCATTTATGAAACTGTTATATTACTTTCTATCAGGGACCGTAACTGTTATAAGCAGGCATCGAAAGCATTATACGTTTTATTTTAAATATCACGTCATAATGATTTTAACGATTTTCTTCAACGATAATTAATTAATTAATTGAATAATTTTATAATATATCATAAGTTATCATAATTTTTGATAAATAAAAAAAAAAAATAAAAAATAATGATTGTAAATTATTTTTTTCGCTCTAAATAAAATTTAACAATAGTTTAATTTTGATTAATTTTATAATTATATCATAAGTTATCATAATTTTTGATAAATAAGAAAAAAACATAAAAAATAATGATTATAAATTATTTTTTTCGCTCCAAATAAAATTTAACAATAGTTTACGGCTTCGATGTATTCTGTATTTTAAAAGTGACCTTTATTTTGAGCCAAAAAAATTAAAAAAAATATTAGTTTTAGTATCTTATGGAATTTTTTTTGATATTTTTGTTTTATTTTTGGTTGTATTTTTAGTAAATGTTTGCCCGTAATATCCAATATTACTATATAAATTGTATATCCAAAATAATATATACTGCAACAAAATATAGAGGAATAAATGAAATTTAATAGAAAATTGAAGTATCCTTAATATTCGACCTTGAAAGACACGTGAGGTATTATACGAAGGGTATTAAATCATAGATGAAGAATATGTTATCATTTTCGAGAAAAGTTAAACACAAAAGTCGTAAATTGTTGAATTTTATTTTGAATAAAAATAATTTTTAATCATTATTTTTAAGTTTTATTTTATTTGATCTAAAATGACAATTATGATTTAAGTTTTTTAAAGTTACTCATAAATAATGATTATAATTGTAGAAAAACGTAAAAGTCCGAAAATTAAAAATGATGATGAAAATGCAGAGATTGTATAAAACTACAGATTTTGGTATAGTTCATTTTTTTCTACGTCCATTAGAAGTGGCTGATTTAAAAAATAATAATTATAATAACTTACCTAAACTTAACTTAAATAAATTGCAGTCTAAGAATTAATTCCAAATTTTTATTTAAAAGTTACGAAATAACACTTGTTTTACAATTTTTGTTTTAAAAATTACAAAATAATAATTACATATTAATTTTTATTTTTAAGTTCCGAAATAAAACACTTATTTTTGATTTTATGAATAAAAAATAAAAGCTATTTTAAAATATTTATTTTAAAAATTAAGAGTTAAATAAGAGTTATTCCGCAACTTTTTTTTATTTATGTATTTATTAAAAATCAAAGAAAATTAAAAAACAATTGACAAAATTAAATATTTATTTTTTACAAGAGTTTTGTTCAAAATTATCCAAGGTTTTGCTACTAAAAATACACGTTACGTATACGCCGTGTTATAAATAATATAACTAACAGGAAAATAAATAGAAAATTGAATAAGAAAGTATATTTATATAAAAGTTATTTCAGTTCTTAGTGTTGGAAAATTGGATTGATTAATATATTAATTATTTATTTATATTATTAGGTTTTATATATTTATTTATAAATTGTTTTATTTATGTATTAATTAAAAATCAAAGGAAATTATAAAACAATTGACAAAATTAAATATTTATTTTTATATTTTACAAGAGTAAAAAAAAGTTTACAAATTCCAAATCTTGATCTATTTTGTTCAAGGTTTTGCTACTAAAAATACACGTTACGTATACGCCGTGTTATAAATAATATAACTAATAGGAAAATAAATAGAAAATTGAATAAGAAAGAATATTTATATAAAAGTTATTTCAGTTCTTAGTGTTGGAAAATTGGATTGATTAATATATTAATTATTTATTTATATTATTAGGTTTTATATATTTATTTATAAATTGTTTTATTTATGTATTAATTAAAAATCAACAAAAATTAAAAAACAATTGACAAACTTAAATATTTATTTTTATTTTTAACAAATTCCAAATCTTTATCTATTTTTTTCAAAAATATCCAATACTAAAAATACACGTTACGTATACGCCGTGTGCAACATTTGAAC
Source organism: Drosophila kuntzei (assembly GCA_035042165.1). Lineage (NCBI taxonomy): Eukaryota > Metazoa > Arthropoda > Insecta > Diptera > Drosophilidae > Drosophila > Drosophila kuntzei. Next base: position 120,778 of record JAWNLU010001233.1, on the reverse strand, counting down.
AGAATATAGAATAATTTGAATGTTGCTGCTTGAGACTTAAAGTTCTCTTATTTAAACACATGTATGTGAGTGTTTAAGTATGTGTGTGTGTGTGTGTGTAGTGAAGGTGTGTGTGTATATGTGTGTGTGCATTCTTATTTGCACTTGGAACATTTTTCCCATTTTTTTACACACAGAAAGAGAGAGAGGAAGGGAGAGAGAGGGAGAAAATTCGCATCTGCCATGTGCCAAGTGCCTTGTGCGCTTCACTTGCAGCCGCTTAAGGCAGTCTAAACACACACACACACACACACACACACGTACATACACTGAAATAAAAGACCAACTTCATTTTAAATATTTTATTCATTAAAATAAGACAATTTTAAGATCAAATAATTAATACTTAGAATATCAATCTAAAAAAATCGCAGTTCTAAATATATGAATAAATATCTTAAGTTGTTAGGAAAATATGCATCACATAAAAAAACCTCTACAAATTTCCTGATATGCAATTTTTTGACGAAAAATAATAAATTCAGTTGATAACTTTTAAAAAAATTTGTTATTTGCAATTTTCTATGATTTTTTGTATTTTGTATGAAAAGGAGGAAAATGTGGCTAAAATAGTAATTTTTAGTGATTTAAAAAAAATCATAAAAAATCTAAGCGAAGAATTTTATTTTGCACTCACTATTAGAATTGTTTGCAGAAATTTTTTGCATCAAAACATTTAGGAAAAAAGTCAAAAAAGTAGACTTTTACATAAATTCCAAATTTTTAATGGGTACTTAATGGACTAAGGAAATTTTTGTATTATTCAAAAGGGATTTGAATGATCTTTCCATTGTTGTTAAAATGTAAATGAAGTTAGCTCAAATTATGAGTGAATTTTACTCATAGTTTGGTCAAAATATTTATGCCGACTTGTGTAGTTCCGAGTGCAAAATCTTGATTTTACCACATTTTTTTTTAACAGTGTATATATATATATAAAGTACACAAATACACACAAACATATATAAAGGGAGCGCATATGCAAATAATTTCAGCTGCTGCAATTGAAAAGCCAAAAACAAAGAACTCAAGCGTCTACTACAAGTTGCCCTCTTACTTCTCTCTCTCTCTCTCTGCCTCTCTCTCTCTCTTTCTCTCTGCTATGTTAGCCATTGGCCAACAGACAACAAAAATATTTGGCTTTAAAGGCAAAAGCATCTTTGGTTCTCTAACTAAATCACAACTCAACTCAACTCGACTCAAAGCGTTCAATCTTCATCAGGAGGCGTTTGGATAACGAGGGGTGGCACAACACTAACTGCAAGTAGCCAGGGATGGGGAGGTGATTCGTGAGAGGTGGGGGAGTGGGAGGGGGGGTAACAGGTTCCTATCATCGATAACATGCCATGTCTATCGATGGGACAACATTCGCGCATTATATTTTTCTTCTTCTATTTTGAACATTTTCTTTCCATGCTTTGAACACAACTTGATTATCATATGCAAGGCAGAGACTCTGTCTCTCTCTCTCTCTCTATCTCTCTCTATATATCTCTGTCTCTGTCTTGGTGTATACAACGAATGCCATTAAGCACTCAATCAGTCTTTATCAGGTTTTGACAACGATTAACGCTTCGGGCGCCAAACGCTTTTGATGGATGGCTGCCTCCTTCTTCTTCTTCCCTCTCCCTCTTCCTCCTTCTTCTTCCTCTTTCTTCCTCCTCTTCTTCTAGTCTTCCTCCTCTCTTGATTTTCCTCCTTCTTCCTGCCTTTCACACCTCATCTGCCTGTTGTTGCAGCTTGTCGTGTATTTTATGAAATTGATTTTAAATCCACCAAAAAAAGTCCGAATTAAGTCAATGACAACATTGAAACACTTTAAAAAACACTTACAGGGTATAGTAAATTTAATTATCTACATATATATACATTTAGCTAACTAAAATAAAAATATTTAGAAAAAAAATTGAAAAATTATTTGTAATTTTAATATTTATTTTTAATATTGAAAAATAACTTCTATTTTTCATTTTTATAATACAAATTTAAAGATAATTTTTATTTTTGTTTTTTTATAATAAAAATTAAAATTAAATTATTATTTTTTAATAATAATATAATTGTTATTTCAAAATTAAAATTTGTTTATCAAAAATTAAGAGTTTATATTTAGTTTTAAATTTAAAAATAAAATTCTATCCTCTTTCTAGGATACTGAAAAACAATTATTATTTTAATTTTTTTATAAAACTTAAAATTTTATTTTACTTTTGTAATTTAAAAATAAATTTATTTTATGACTTTAGAATAAAAATTTTAATTTAATAATTAATTCATAAACTAATTTTTTTATCAAAAAATAAGAGTTAAAATTTTCTTTTATAATTAAAATTAAAAATTAAAGTTTATCCTGTTTCTAGGAAACTGCATCCCGAAAAGGTATATCTAACATTTTCACTTTCATATAGATCATTTTTTTTTAAGTTAAATTTGTTTAAACTTATAACTCTTCGTTGCGAATACACTAATACAGGGTATTTGCAGTCTATATAAATTAATGCAACTGTCTACTTTATTGAGTTGACTTCAAATTGTAGATGGACGGATTTAAGGCAATATTCTGGACCATAACTGTTATGAGAAATAATCAAAAATATTAATTTTTATGATTATTTAAAGACTTTTATTTTGTCAATCAAATTTAATAATTTTTTGTGATTAAGAATAAAATTTAAAGTTATTATTATTATTCTTTTCTTGATTTGTTTTGAAGAAAAGTTTTTAAAGACTTTTATTATTTGAAAAATATTAGATAAAAGTCTTTGTAAATATCTCCGCTAATATTTAAGGTAGACATTATATGAACCATCATCCCCAAATAACTAACTAATCTTTTTTTATGCCGATGGGACTTTTCAATTTATTAATCAGAAATAAAAGTCTTCTTTATTTATATCAAAAATAATTATTAAATTTTATTTACAAAATAAAAGTTTTTAAATTATCATTAAAAGTGATTTTTAATTTAAAATATCTTAAATATTAGTTTATTAGCTGTTTCAGAGATATTGTAAATACCAAAAAATTGCGATTACTTGAAACCAAAATTGCAGTTATTCTTTAATTTGAATTTGAAATTAAGATCCTGATAATAACAACAGCAGTTTTTAATTACAAAAACAAGGTTTTCTCGTCGACGAAGAAGAAGGCGACATTGTGATGCCAAAACGGTTTAAACTTTAATTCTGTTTAATTAAAAAATATCAATTTTCGAGCATTATAAAATTGACTTTGCTTAGAAAAAGACTGTCAAGTTATTTTACTCAGTTTACAGAGTACCTGAGAGTCGAGCATACTCGCACCTGAACTTGTTTTTGTGGTTCTGCAGTTGAACAATCGATTTGCTCTCATCATGGCTCATTGACTTTGCTCCCTTTTCGATTTACTTGTCCCTTTTTTTGTGGGATTCTCCTCCTATGCTCCCTCTCCCTCTCGCTCTTCCATGTTGCCATCTCGCTCTCGCTCTCACCTTTCTCATAGTCAGTTACCATTATCCTTTGTCATGTTGACGCTTTTAAATGTTTATTGCAGTTCTTGGCAGGCCACAGCGATTCTGACTGCCTCATCAATTTTGTGGTCAGAACGTGAGTTAGGATTCGACAGGACTCGACAGGACTCGAAAGGATTCAACAGGATTCAACAGGAATAAACTGATACATCGGCCACAAACTGACCGAACATTGCTAATCAAACCCCAAGGAAACCCAAAATTTCTTCAGTTTAAAGAAAAATCAACTAAAGATCCTAGAAATGGGTAAAATAGATCTTAAAGAAACTACACAGAAAGAAAAAATCAAGTAATTCGTCACATTTCAAACTTTATTGCTCACTAAAATTGAAATTACTAAATTAGAGTACTTCAATTTTAGTTCAAATAAAAAATTTATATTTTTAGTATTTTCCAACTTAAATTAAATTCAAAACATACTTGATTTAAGTGCAATTCAACTTGATACAAGTCCTTTTAATTCTGGAACGAAGTAAAAAAAAATAATGTAAAAATATTTCATTTAATTTCAAGTAATTTTAGAGTTTTAATTCATTCAATATTTTTTGTTCTTTTATCAAGATTGTTAGCACTTAATCATTGAATTTTAATGCTCACTTTAAGCAATTCGTACTTATATCTATTATGATTTTTAAGTTTCTAAAAAACTTAAATCGAGTTCATTCAAATTTAATTTTAGACCGCCTTTTTCTCTGTGTGTAACTTAAACAATTCAAGAGAATAATTCCAATTTTAGTTAATAAACTCACACTTTTAATTTATCCAACTTTCAACTATATTATGACTTAAAGTAAGAAAGAACTGTCCTCCATGTACAGTTTAAGTCAATATATACCATGATTTCTACTTTCTGTTAGTTTTTCCAATTATTCCCAATATTTTATTAATCTTAAAACTGACTATTTTTTTCCCTATCCTCCATGGTCAGTTTAAGTCACTGTATTTTAATTTAAATCCTTTTAATTTATATGAATCTCAGTTCTGTTTTATATTTCTCTAATTTAAACTTGAGCAGAATTTTCGAATTCATCTGTCCTCCGGGTTCACTTTAAGCCACATTTCAAATACTTTTTTTAATATTTCACTTTTCCCTTTCACAAGTTATTGAACAATTCTCATTATTTCATTTATCTTAAAACTGTCTATTTGTGACTCTTTTTTCCATGGTCAGTTTAAGTCATTGTAATATTATATGTGAGCTATATTTTATTTATAATTTTTTTTCTTTACATGAATTTCAGATCTGTTTAATTTATATCTAATTTGTTAAACTAGAGAAGAACTTTCGAATTCATCTGTCCACCATGTTCACTTTAGGCCAGATTTCAAATCTTTTTTTTACTATTTGACATTTCCCTTTCACAAGTTGTTTAACAATTTCAAATATTTCATTAATCTTAAAGCTGTCAATTTTTTTCCCTATCCTCCATGGTCAGTTTAAGCCACATTTCAAATACTTTCTAGTATACCAGATTGTCTTCACCAATCTTAACTCTGTTTAAGTTTTTCTTTTCACAAGTTACTCAACAATTCCCAATATTTCATTAATCTTAAAACTGTCTATTTGTTTCTCTTTCCTCCATGGTCAGTTTAAGTCACTGTAATATAATATAATATGTAAGCTATATTTTATTTATAATCTTTTTACGTAACATGCATTTCAGTTCTGTTTAATTTGTTAAACTTGAGAAGAACTCTTAAGTTCTGTCCTCCATGTTCACTTTAAGCCACTTTTCAAATACTTTCTAGTATACTAAATTGCCTTCACCAATCTTAACTCTGTTTAAGTTTTCCTTTTCACAACTTATTTAACAATTTCCAATATTGCAATTAATACTTTGTATACATTAATCTTGAAACAGTCTATACTTTTTATCCTCCATGGTCAGTTTACGTTATTGTAATTATATGTAAGCTATTACTTTACATGAATTTCAGTTCTGTTTAATTTATATCTAATTTGATAAACTAGAGAAGAACTCTTGAGTTCTGTCCTCCATGTTCACTTTAAGTCATTTTACAAATACTCTCTAGTATACTAAACTGCCTTCACCAATCTTAACTCTGCTTAACTTTTCCCTTTCACAAGTTATTGACCAATTTAATGACTAAATTTATAGATAAAGTTCCCCTTCTTTTTTCCTACTTTCCCCCTAGGGGGGAATGCTCGTTATGCGTTAAATTTGTTCAAATTGCTTAAAGGATTCGATTGGCTTTTGCCTTAGCTGTGATTTTCGAGGCGTAACTTCTTGCGTGATGGGCAAACATTAAAACGCCACAAATTAATTAATTAAAGGGCTTTAAGTGGCCCCCTGCCCCCAGGAGGTAAGATGGAGGAGGGGTGAACATCCACTAAGAAATTACAAAAAACATTCGATACGTTTCCAATTATAAGTCATAAAAAAAATCGAGCAAAAGACGAGACGGAAAAAAAGAAACATTTCATTATTCGATTACATTATTATCATGTTATGCTCATAATATCGTAACTCCCACTACCTCTTTCTACCTCCATATTTTCCTCCCTACCTATTTCCCTCACTCTCCTCCTCACTCTTTCTCTGTGTGTTGTTTAATATGTTATATGTCCTGCAATCGAAGGGAATATTATTAAAGTAAAATAATTTTAGCAACATTTCTTTCGTAAACCGTTTCTCAGTCTTACTAACTATGTGAACTCAGAGACTATAGGAGATTATATCACAAAATTTGGTATGCAGCTTCCCTAAACATAGTTCAACTTTATTTTCCAGTTTTCCTTAATTTTTTACACTTTTTTTCCGTAAACAAAATTTTAATAATTGCATTATAATAGCTATTTTTAGCTTTACACATTTGATTTGCTGTCAGATGCATTTAAAAACATCTAAAGTTCGTTGATAATAAATTTCCGCACAATCCCTTCATAAACACCAATGTTACAGGGTATCTGGTAGTGTCTACAACTGCCTTGTGCCTTTTTTTAATTATCACAAAAGTTTCAGCTACGTTCAGAGTTTTTTTTGTGTTTTTTATGTATGTTTTGGCTTTTTCTTTCATTTGTTTAAGCCTTTTTTTGGCGGCAACAACACGCAGACAACACAACTTAACCTCGTAGCGCCTCCCTCAGATCCGTTCCCCTTAGTTCCTTCATCTTTACCCACAAAAACTCCTTCAGTTGGCAACATTTTGTGCCTTGTCATGTTTTAATGACGCTCAGTCAACGGCAACAACAGCAATAAAATGCTACGAGTTCTGCCATTTATGAGGCCATTACAAACATTTCTCCAGTTCTTCGTCTTCCCTTGGCACGACATTCTCAGGACTCTCAAGACATTTTCGGGACTCTCATAAGTCATTAACATTCTAAAAGGTTTTTCTAGTATATGAAATATCATCATCATTATCATCGTCATCATCAAATTCATCTTTCCTTTGCTCATCTTCCACTTCTTCATTGTCTTGGACCCTGTACTGTAAAAGTACAAGGGGACTACTAAATTTTTGACCTTATAAGATCTCTGAGATTATAATTGTTAGAGTCACAAAACATGATGACAATAGTCTACACGCTGATTAAGTTTGTTCTAGAAGATTGCCAAACGTGGTTCCGATCCACAAATCGAAATAACGCATAACTGGAGCAATTTTAAAGCTAGCGACTTGAGTGTTGGCATACATTATATAGGGTATATTCCCGATGGGTCCTGAAAATTTCATAACGATCTGTTAAATTGGTTAGCTTGCAAAGAAGAAGAGAATTATTAATAAAGTGTAGGGTATTTTACAGTCGTGCTCTCTTGATTATATTCCTCGTTAAGGCGCGTTCTTTTCTCGTCATTAACAAGTTAACACATACGAAAGTTCAAGGAGAATAAGAAGAAGGAAGAGAAGAAGAAGAAGAAGCTAAAATGTTCTGTGATATCATTTCATTAGTTTCATAAATATTTATTCAATTTGTTGTTGCTGTTGTCGCTTGTCGTCGCTTTTATCCATAATTTATCAAATTGTAAGCTTCAATATATCCAAAACTTCTCTTTCCCTACTTTCCTTCTCTCTCTCTCCTCCTCTCTTTCTCTTTTCCTCTCTTTCCACATCTTCTCTGCGCTCCCTCAACGAATTCGCTGACAATTTTCTAATCCAATTGATTTGTGCTCCAGGCCATCTACCTCCCCCCGCATATTCCCCTCTAATCCACACCCCCCGTTCCCCTCCTACTTCTAGGTTCCCCCCTCTATGTGGCACATTCCCCTCACTCCCCAATACGTTAACTCCAGAGATTGTACAACCGCAATGTGCGTTGTTTATCTTCATGAATTTATCATCCAAAAAGGAAGAAAACAAAAAACCCAATGTAACGACTTGAAAATACCCTGTAATTCGAATTTTATCTAAATATCTGGGAATAAATAAAAATTGCAGTCTAAGAATTATTTACAAATATTTAATTAAAAGTAACGAAATAACATAATAATTAAATAATTTATAATAATAAAACAATAATTAAATTAAAATAAATAACTCTTATTTTTTATTTTTTATTGATAACTATAAATCAAAATAAAAATTGAATTGTTTAGTATATTTAAGACAATAATTAAATTATTAAATAATTATTTTAAATATTCTGAATAATTAAATTTCAATTTGGATTTATAGTTTTCAACAAATAATCAAAAATAAGAGTTATTTCTGATATTTAGTTTCAAAACTTACAAAAGTTGACTTCTATTAATTTTTGTGGCTCCACATCTAGTGACTTGCAGATACCCTATAATTTAAAATACCATTAAATAATATTATTGGGTAAATTTCCGTGCATATATATAATATATCTACTATTACTCTGTAATCTACATATTTACATATATATTTTAATTAGATCAAGTTATCTGTATGTATAATGTTTACGTATTTACAGGGTATTCAAAAAATTAAATACACTCCACATATACGAAAAACTGTAAGAATTTAAATGTTATTTTTCAAATTTAAATTGTTAGTCGTTTATACCCCATTTGCCAATATTACAGGGTATACAAATATGAAAAGTCTTAATTATAAATTATTACAATATTTTAATTAAGTTGTTGCCGTTACATTCGATTGCTGGAGTTGAGCATACCCCAATTGACACTATTGCAGGGTATGCGACAACAACAACAAGGGTGCGGGGGACAAAAAAACGATGCGAAATAATCATAATAATATTTGTGTTTGCTTTGCTGCTGAATTTTATTTATGTGTTGTACGTAGATACATGTATCAATGGATGTTTTTTGGCTTGTCGCATTACTAATGCAAAATTTTGTCATGCAGACAACCCCCTGACCCTCTCCCTCTCTTCCTCTCTCCTCTTCCTCTCTTCCTTCTAGTGTTGACAACTATGCAGAAGGAGGAAACTCTGTTTTTAGTGGAAAGAAAGTCGAATAAAGCTACAATTTCGAGCAAAAAAAATATTTGAAAAACTTTAATTTTTTCTGTCATTTAATTTAATTTTTAATAATTTCGTCAGTTTGAACACAATTTTTATTTTTTTCAAACGATATTTTAAATATTTATGGTGCTTTTATTGTATCTGCAAATGAGATTAATTTCATAATAGATCTTTATTTATTTATTTAATGTCAATTAAGAACACAGTAATACAATATTTCTTATAATCAAAATAGAATATAAATACAATCAACCTACTAAAAAAAATATTTATTTTCAAAATTGATAGCGAGAAATTAAATATTTTATAGATCAAAATTAATCTTTATATATAAAAAAATTCAAAATAATATAAATAAAAATGTAAATTTAAAAAGATAAAGAGGGGGGAAATATTTCAATGGTTAAGAATAATGACAATAGAATATAAATACAACCAATCAACCTACTAAAAAAAAATAATATACTATATATAAAATTCAAATAATATATATATAAATTTAAATTGGATAAAGAGAAGGGAAATATTTCGAAGATGAAAAAATTAACCTACTAAAAAAAGGAGGTCAAATTCGGGATCAAAGTTCATAAAACGAGGAAATTGCCTAATATGAAAAGTTTTGTTTATTGAATAAATATTAAAATATTTTTTGAACTAAAGGTGCCAGATCTTATATATATGTCTATATAGTTCAAAAGATATTCGAATTAAATTTTTAAAATAAAAATTGAAAAATAATTTTTATTTTAAATTTTTATAATAAAAATATTGTTTAATTTTTATATAAAAATTGAAAAATAATAATTATTTTTATTTTTATCATATAAATTAATTTTAATAATTAAAAATAATTAAAAAATAAAAAATTGCAAGTAAAAGTTTATCCTGTTTTTGAATTCGCCGTAAAAAAAAACATATGTCTATTTTTCTCACTCTTCTCAATATTTTTAAACTCATAACTCTTATTTACGGTCCCTGGTTTATTCCGATTTCTCAAGCAAACTCACAGATTGTGTATTTTTTTTTTCTATCTTAAAAACTGCCCAAATTTGATTAAAATTGGATTACTATATGATATAGGAGCAATTGTATGTAAATTCATTTTTAGTATGATAAACTTGACGGGAAAATCGCTGTGCTGGCAACACTACTTCTCTCTCTCTCTCTCTATCTCACTCTCCCTCTCTCCCTCTCTCTCTATCGCTCCCTTTCTCTTCCTTTCTCTCTCCCTCTTGTGTGTGACCCTTGTGCATTTTACATTGCATATTTATTGGCGCGACATCGTTGGTTTCTCTGGCAACTCTGGCGGGCAATCGACATGCACGAACGTGTTCAGTATACCCCCCTCTGATACTCACCATCCCGCGAGTTGTCATAAATTATATATACATATATATTCCCCGATATGCGTCTGATTTGCATTAGTTAAGCAGCCTGCATGTCTTGCAAAAGCTGATTGCTATGACTGTGCCGTGCTATCTCTCTCGAAAGCTGATTGCTATCGCATGCCGGCATTCAATGGAAATTTCCTTATCCTTTGAAGCCAAAGGAAAAGTTCCTTCAATGCGATATTATCATCAGCTAATGCGCATAAATATCACAAAAGTCATTAAAATCACATTTAATAATGTAATCAACAGTCGACTCGATGATAGGAGAGAGAGAGAGCGAGAGATAGAGATGGGAAACGAGCGGAGGAATGTGGTTTGGAGAGTGTAGCAAAGACATAAAATATTTATATGGTAATCAGCAGGCAGCTTAAAGGGAAACACAAACAAAAACAAATAGACAAACAAATAGATAGGCAGACAGCACATATGAATAGAAAGAGACACAATGATAGAAAGAAAGAGAGAGATAGAGAGAGAGCAATTGCATTTAACGAGGCAACAAGACTGAAACTTGAATGCCAAATTCAGACTAAACAGAATTTACTCGCTTTAGATATGTGATTATTAGAATACGAGAATACGAGTATTGAGTATTAAACGCACTTCGATACAACGTAAATGTTCTCAGAGCTCACATTAATGGAGCTCACACAACGAGGGTCGCTTAACGAGTTGTCCATAGTTTTGGTTCACAAAAAAAATTAAAATTAAGGTTTTCGGTTGACCAAAATAAGAAGCTTTATTCATTGTTTTACAAGAAAAAAGACTTAATGCTCTTTTTAGCCTGGAAAATAATGTTATCTGTTATTTTATCATAATTTTATCTCAAATACATTTGGTTAATTTGGTTTGACAATTTCGAATATTTTGATTTTACTGATTTTTAATAAATTTGAACAGCTATAACTTTTTCAAAACTCAAACGATTTCCATGCGGAATGTAAATTTGAGAATGATTTTACCTCTAAATTCGATCGGCATTTAAATTTTGTTCATTTTGGAAATTCGAAATTACGAAATTTTTAGAAATTTTACAGTGTCATTATCATTTTTCGAAAAATTTCGAAAATTTCGAATTTTTAAATTGAACAAAATTTAAATGCAGAACGAATTTAGAGGTAAAATTATGCTCAAATTTACATTGCGCATGAAAATTGATTGAGTTTTGACAAAGTTATGGCAGTTCAAAGTTATCAAAGTTGCTCATTAACCGAAATTAACCCTTATAAATGAATCGGTTACTAAACGGTTGTTTCGGTTTAAAGAGTTTCGGTTTATGGGTTTCGATAAAACGGAAAACAAATTGTTTTGGTTACGGTTTCAGTTACGGTTACAAATTTCAATCGGTTTTCATCGGTTAAAGGTTTCGGTTAAGGTTTGAATCCCTGATTAAAAATTATACTTAAAAATAATTAAATATACCAAATATTTACAATATCTCTGCAAATTGCTAATAAACTTAAATTTAAGAATTATTAAATTAAAAAATTACTTTCAATGGTTATTTTAAGACTTTAATTTTGTAAATCAAAGTTAATAATTTTTTTCGATTTAATATAAAAATAATTATTATTATTTATATTTATTTTTTCACTTTTTTTTTGAATCTTTTAAAAGAGTTTTTGATGATTATCACTGATGTCACTAAAAGTCATATAAAAACAAAAGGCTTTTTAAAAAATTATTAAAAAATTAACTATGAGTAACTCATTACTATTTTTTAGTAATACTCTAATTATTAGTAATAAATTGAAATGAATTTCTGTCGCATATTCAGATTATTTTAAGCCTCTGTAGAAAATTATTTTTCATTAAAACTTTTGAAAGTGAAAACAGCATTTAATTAAAATTATACTAAAAATATAATACATATATATTCTATTTAAATTTAAAGTCAATTGAATATTTTGTATAGTAATAAACTTATTGAGCAACCCTCGTCATATAATTATATTTCCATACGTTGCTGTGTTGGCTTTGATTTGATTTGAATTGAATCGAAAATTGCAGCAAGTGGAAAATTATTATTTATGTTTCAATTAAATGTGCGTGTATAACACAGTGTGTGTAAATGTGTGTGTGTGTGTTAGTGTGTGTGTGTGTGTGTGCTGTGAATTTTGTGGGATTTGTGTGTAGATTTGTGTGTGACCGGAGGCAGGTTACAAGGTTTGTTGTTGGCCAATATTATTCAGTTTTAATCTATTAATTAAGCATTCGATTTGGGCAATTCGAGTCGACTATTCGACTCGACTATTCACTGCTTATTCACTGCTTATTCACTGGCTATTCACAGTGCAATTCAAACAATCGACACGCAAATAATGCGGTCAACTCATTGGGGTTAATTTGATGATTGAAAATCAAATGACGTATACATATACATATACATATAGTATACACAATAATCTATAATTTCAGTAAATTATGGTTAATAAAGCGCATAATAAATATGAAAAGGGGGAGACATTAAAAGAGAAGAACAGAGAATTTTCAGTGAAAGAGAGAGATGAAAAATGGAGACGTGTTTTATATTAATAATTTGTTCAATTAGTTGGTTCAATCAATAAAACCATTAAAATTTAATCCATTTTTGATTGACTCACTGATTGACTCACTCAAATCTTTTCCTAATTGAGGAAAATTAACTTTCAGTCATTTTTAAGCAACTGACAAAATTTAGAAATCAAGTTCAAAAAATTCCTGAAAAAGTTGAAACGATGTTTAAAATATTTTATATATAAAATATATATTTAATTTTTAAATTATCTCTATAATTTCAGTAAATTATGGTTAATAAAGCGCATAATAAATATGAAAAGGGGGAGACATTAAAAGAGAAGAACAGAGAAATTTCAGTGAAAGAGAGAGATGAAAAATGGAGACGTGTTTTATATTAATAATTTGTTCAATTAGTTGGTTCAATCAATAAAACCATTAAAATTTAATCCATTTCTGATTGACTCAATGATTGACTCACTCAAATCTTTTCCTAATTGAGGAAAATTAACTTTCAGTCATTTTTAAGCAAATCGACAAAATTCAGAAATCAAGTTCAAAAAATTCCTGAAAAAGTTGAAGCGATGATTAAAATATTTTATATATAAAATATATTTTTAATCTTTAAATTATCTCATAAATTATCTCTATAATTTCAGTAAATTATGGTTAATAAAGCGCACATTAAATATGAAAAGAGGGAGATATAAAAAAAGATATTTAAGAGAAAGAGAGAGATGAAAAATGGAGACGTGTTTTTTATTAATAATTTGTTCAATTAGAGAAAAACAATTTTAATCCATTAATGATTGACTCACTCAAATCTTTTCCTAATTGAGGAAAATTAATCAAGTTCACAAAATTCCTGAAAAACTGTTTTGCAAAATTTTAAACGATGCTTCAAATATTTTATATACAACATTTTTTTTCATTTTTCAATTATCTCATAATTATATATATTTTATACTTATAATGTACAATAAAATATTTATTATACATTCCCAAACAAAAAATATCGACAGATGTTACGAATTCATTTGGTATCATAATAATCAGTCCAATAATTCCGACATCTAAAAAAATAAAACGCCTTAAATAAATATGCAAATATTCAATTGGGATTTGAAATGAATTTGTATTTGTATTCGTATTTGTATTTATTATTTTGAATTTGCAAATTTCTATTTACTTTAAACTATCCAAATTTACGCAGCTGTGTAAACAATTGCGCGTTCGTTCTTCATGCACTGAGAGAAACGCGGGTAACAGTTGCAAGCTCGAATTTCTTGATATATTTAATAAAAATAAAAGTTACAAAAAATAAAGAAATAAAAATACTTGAAATAATGACAAATGATTATAAAGAAATTAATTTGATAACTTAAATAAATTTAATATTATGAATTATGACTTCAATCCTAAAAGTATTATCTTAATTTTTTACTCCACTTTGCTGAAGTTTTGGAGTTTCTGTTAAAAATTGGAAAATTATTTAAGAATTTTGATTTACAACAAAGATTTAGAAAATATGTTTATAAATTAGAAAATGCGTTTTTTCAGTGTTGAATTTTGTTTATTAGATCTTAACTCTTAAAAGATCTTAACTTGAAAGAGCTTCTATCTTGTTCTATGTATATCTTTAAGTTGTGTATAACTATTTTCAACACTTTCTGGGAAAATTACATAAATTCAATGTTTAAAATTGAAGATGAGAGTTAAGAATGGAGTTAAAACTCCAATATTATAAATATTGTTTCATATTTTAAATTGAGAATCTTAAAACAACCATAACTGTTGTTATATTAATCCGGTCTTGATGAAATTCAGTTGGATGATAAATAATAACATAACGAAGCGTTTAAGCACAAAAAGAAGAGTTTATAATAAGAACTAGGGGCTTCGCCCAATGCTCGTTTCGCTCGCGGAAATGAAAATTAGTTATGTTAATAAAGTTAAGACACAAAAAAGCTTTTCATACTAAAGGTTAATTTTATCCGATTATTCCTATGGCAGCTATATGATATAGTAATCTGACTTTGACTAAATTTGTTCAGAATGTAAGAAACAGTCCCGAACATATAATCTGTAAGTTTGATTAAGATATCTTAAGAAACAAAAAAGTTTTTCATACAAAGAAATTCCATGACCTCTGACCTCATTTTAAGACTGTTGCAGGTGGAATTTCGTTTGGCCTACATGTTGATGTGTCAGTGAGTCAGTGAGTCAGGACAAAGAGTCCCATATATATAGATGATTAACTTTTTTTTAATGCAAATCTTTATTCAAGTTGATAATATGTGTGTATTCTGTGGATTCAAAGTTGGATCGTGGATTTAGCCGACAACGACGACTTGGCCTCTGCCGGCTCTGACGGTCCTGATGGGTCTGACTTGTCTGTTGGGTCTGACGGGTCTCCGGACGACATTCCGACGAGGTGTCATAAGTCTGGCTCTTCGAGCTTCGGCCTGTCCACGAGTGATTTGGCGTCGGTTGCGTCTTCCGATCCTTTGGATTTGTCTTCTCAATTGGATAACCAGGGCACGAAGTCTTTGCAATTCCAACAGAGTTGCCGTATCTGTTGTAGAACTTCCCGAGTTGCCGCCACTTGGAGATGAAGCTGCATCGGTTACAGCTTCCGTTGTTGTTACTTCCGTTGTTGTTGTGGCACAATCAGCCTCATCTACATTCGCTTCGGCTGTACAATCGGTACAGTCTTCTCTTCCTGGATCTCCATCGGGAAGTGCCAATTGATCATCGGTGCATTTGGCCGCCTCGTTGCCTCCAATTAGGAAAATGGCCAAAAAGGCACAGCCAAAGATTAATGTTGCGATTCTCATTTCGTTGAAGAAGAAGACTCTCTGTTGAATTCTACAATTCGACAGCCCCTTTTTATAGCGAATTTCTATTTGCCAATTTCAAGTATTCAGCTGTCACAACAAATGCAAATGATTCGATTCTTTTTTCCTGCGTCAACTTCAAATTACGTCAAAGCGAAGAAAGTCTTTAAGTCTTCTCATTAAGTTTGTCCCGATCTCAAACTATCTTAACGTTCTGAACAAAATGTTCAGCATTTCTATCAAGACTTTATTTATTTATTAATTTATATATATCTATATATATATTTTTATTTATTTATTTATTTCTTTATTCATTTAATTATTTACTTATCTGCTTATTAATTAATTTGATATTTTTTTAATTTTATTTTTATATTTTATTATTTATTTATTTATTTACATATTTATTTATTCCTCTATTTTTTTACTTATTTATTTTTTTAATTTTAATTAGTCAATTATTTGATTATTTATTCATTTATTTATTTAATATTTTATTTAATTGTTTATTTAATTATTTTCTTATTTATATATTTTTTCATTTATGTAAATAATTATTTATTTGTATAATTAATTATTTATTTATTTATTTCTATTGTTTTTTATTTATTTATTCTTTTATTCATTTGTATATTAACTTATTTACTTATTAATCAATTTATTTATTTATTGTATATTGTTTTTATTTAATTATTTATTAATTTTTTTTTTAATTTTATTATTTATTTATTTAGTTAATCATATATTCCTTTATTTTTATATTTATTTACTTTTTTTAATTAATTAGTCAATTTTTTGATAATTTATTCATTTATTTATTTGTGTATTTAATTTTTTCCTTAATTATTTATTTTTTCACTTATGTACTTAATTATTTATATATTAATTGGAAAATTTATTTATTTATTTACTTATTTATTTATTTCTATATTTTTTTATTTATTCCTTTATTTATTTGTTTATTTACTTATTAATTAATTTATTTATTGTATTTTTTTTTATTGATTTATTTTTTTAATTTTATTATTTATTTATTTATTCATTTATTACTTAATTTTTAAAGTTAATTACATATTTATTTATTTTTTTTTATTTTAATTATTTTAATTAGTCAATTATTTGATTATTTATCCATATATTTAATCATTATTTTATTTAATTATTTATTTTTGTATTTATTTATTTAATTATTTATTCATGACTAGAAGGTGTCGGCTTATTAAACTAAAAATTAACAATTAAATTATTATTTAATTTAAATTAAGAACTGAACAAAAAAATATGGTTAAATCTGTGGTATAAAAAAGCTCAATTGATCTATAATTTGTGGTCAGATTTGGGAAAGTTGAGGATAACCTAATCACATTAATATAAAAAAATAAAATAATTAAATTATTACTCTGCAACTAGTTTAATGAAAGATATTCTAAGCGAAACATGAACAGCAACATTATAAAATAATTAAAGCTTTAACTGAGTACAGGGTATCCGCAAATCGATCACCCTCAACTGCATATTTGTTTTGCCAATTTTTTATTTACTTTAAATGGATCTTATTACGCTGATCTCTAGATTTCTACATACACATACTTTGCAAATACATTTTGGCAATTATAAAAAAGAATAATAAAATATTTGAATATTGGAATTTGCCCAATATACAAATTTCGAAATTGTTCCGTCTGATTGTTTGAACAGTTGCTGAGGAATTTGCAAATTTGGCAAGTCTTCAATATGTTTGACTAGAACTTATACTTGATATTTAAGTAAAATGTTTAAGTAAGAAAGTATTGCAAATAAGTTTTAAGAGATGTCACTTGATAAATTTGCAAGCCCTTAATTTGTTAGTTTCTAAAAAAAAATATATTTTATTGGACAGTTGTGAATATTTTTCCCTTCTGAAAAACAGATAAATATAACACATAAATATTATTATTATTATATATATATTATTTTCATAGTTTATTTGATTATTTAATGTCAATTAAAAGTAGTTTGATATTTTACATTTAAATTATAATTAGAAATTACGAATTTAAACTCAAGTAAGCATACAAATTAATAGATAAATAATAAAAAAGTTTGAATTTTAAAGTTTAGGAAAAATAAGTTAATGTATAAAATTAAAATTGACAGTCAGTTTTAATTTAAACTAATTCTGATTTTAGCTTTAGAAGAAATTACAAATTAATATCTGAATAATATACATGTTTGAATAATAAAGTTAATAAAATAAAAGTGAGTATATGTGCATGTTAAAAAATTAAAAGTGGAACTTAAAATTTTAAGAAAGTACAAATGGATATTTTAATAATATAAATGTCTGTTAAAGGAAAAATATCAGGGATTAAAGCCGAAACGAATACCGGTTTCAGTTAAGGTTTCGGTTATGCTCGAATTAAGATTTTCGGTTTTCGATTATCGGTTATGCAAAATCTTGGAGTATCGTTTTCGGAACTGTTATCGGTTTATTGTTAGCTTCGGCTTAAAAATACCGGTATGGTTTCGGTTAACAAAAAAAAAATTAAAGCTTTCGATTAACCAAAATAAGAAGCTTTATTCATTGTTCTTTTAAGCCTGGAAAATTATGTTATCTGATTACTCGTATGATTCAGTGTAATGTCGATTTTATTATAATTTGATCTTATACAAATTTGGTTTGAACATTTCGATTATTTTGATATTACTGATTTTCAATAACTTCGAACTGTCATAACTTTGTCAAAACTCAATCAATTTTCATGCGCTATGTAAATTTGATAATGATTTTACCTCTAAATTCGATCTGCATTTAAATTTTTTTCATTTTCAAAATTCGAAAATTTCGAATTTTTTCGAAAAATGGAAAGGGGTAACACTGTAAATTTTCAATATTTTCGAAAAAATTTGAATTTTTTAAAATGGAAAAATTTAAATGCAGACCGAATGTAGAGGTAAAATTATGATAAAATTTACATTGCGCATGAAAATTGATTGAGTTTTGACAAAGTTATTGCAGTTCGAAATTATCAAAATTGCTCAGTAGCTGCGATGTCCAGAACCGAAATTAACCCTTATAAATGAATCGGTTACTAAACGGTTATTTCGGCTTAAAGAGTTTCGGTTAATGGATTTCAGTACCGCGGAAAAAATGATTTTCGGTTACGATTTCAGTTACGGTTACAAATTTCAATTGGTTTTCACTGGTTAAAGGTTACGGTTTCGGTTAAGATTTTAATCCCTGAAAAATATTAAATAAATTTAACATTATATCTATTAGCTTTGCCAGGCACAACTTGACAATCACTTTAGCTGAATGCTATGAATTTTGCAGCGTTGCCACCTAATGCAAAGTATGATAAAGGGTAACTTAATCGATTATCGAATATTTAAATAATATAAATAACATATAAAAATATATAAAACATTTTTTAAACTTGCAAATCAAAAGTTGAGTCAGTTTAGCTGCATGTTATGAACTTTGCAGCGTTGCCACCTAATGCAGAGTATATTAAAGGGCAACTTAATCGAGTATTAAGACTATTTGAAGCACAAATGAATATTAAAATAATATAAATAACATACAAAAATATATAAAACATTATTTAAATTTGCAAATCAAAAGTTGAGTCAGTATAGTTGCATGCTATGAACTTTGCAGCGTTGCCACCTAATGCAGAGTATAATAAAGGGCAACTTAATCGAGTATCGAGGCTATTTGATTGCCAACTTGGCATTCGCTTCAAATGCTTTACACACATGCTGAATAGAGATTTATCCAGAGGCGACTTTTCTCTTCTCTCTTCACTTTGGTGTCTTCCCTTTTCCTCTTCCCTCTGCTGCCATTGGCGTTGCCTGACTGGTAATCAGTAATCAGTAACCCGTAATCATTTCAAATGGTCCCCTTTCATTGAGCGTTTAGCAATTGCCACAGTTCGTGTCCCTTTTGGCTTTCCACAGAACAGAAACAGAAACAGAAACCGAACAGGAACAGAAACAGAAACAGGAACAGGAACGTTTCCTCAGCTGTTGTTGCCGCGTAGACAAACAAAACTATGCTTTTAGCCAGACACACGACCCCCCAACTCCCCACAACTCATCGAACTGCCCTCATCGTAGTGTTTTTGGCCGTTGCAAGTTCATTATTTGCGTTACGTGACCTGCAACTGTATTTGCTGTGAGCTGCAACCTCATAATTGGTATGTGTACGGGACATAACCACTCGAAAAACGAGTACGAGTACGAGTATGAGTACGAGTACGACTATGAGTATGAGTACGAGTACGAGTACTTTCCTCACTTCTCAAATGTTGCGTGCCATTAAGTTTTTTTGTAGCTTCATCAGGTGGCAACTTTAACATCGTAATTATTTGATAACATTTGCAGCACAATCGATCATTGATTGTTATCGATCAATGCGTTGCCAGATCGTCAGCTGTTGCACTAAAAGCTAATTGCTATAAAACGTCGCAAATAAAATACAGAAAATAGCTAACAATTCAATTCGTTATCGATTTTCGATATGTATCATTTACAGCACAATCGATAAACGCTTAATATCGTAGATAGTTAGAAAATTACAAAAACTTTAAGCAATTTTATATATTTCAATAACTAAATTTTTTTTTTTAATTTGAAAACAATTGGAAAATAAAAGTACATTTATTATTTTTATTTATTAAAAAGTGGAAGACTTTTTAAATAAACAAATCTATAAATTTATTCTTGTAACTATAATTATTTTTGTTTTTGTTCAATTTAAAACAGTTGAAAAATAAAAATGCATTTATATTTAATGGTTCCAAAAATTTATAAAAAAAAATTTTATTTTTTTCAAAAATTAATTTATAATATCTACTAACAATTTAATGTTATCGTTTTTATTTATTTATAAATTACAGCACAATCCATCAACGATTTTTATCAATAGATCGTTCGGAAATTAAATAAACCTCATACTATTTTATTAATTTCACTAATTAATTTGATTTGGGCTCAGTTTTGAAAAAGTTGGAAAGTAAAAATAAATGTATTATGTGCATTTATTAATAAGAAGTGGCAACTTTTTTTAATAAAACAAATTTATAACTCCATTTTATTTTACGAACTATAAATTTATTCTGTTTTAATTTAAATAAAAATACATTTATTTTTTGAATTTATTAAAAAGTGGGAAACAATTTTAATAATGAAAAAAAAGTCAAGAAATAATATCCATCAATTTTTGAAAATATTTCAAGTAATTGAGAAAATAAAATAATTTTTTGGTGGTTTTCAAAACTTGATTAGAACTTTGTCAAGATTATGTGTAAATCATTGACATGCCTTAGAGTTTCTGGCTTTCCCCTTCATTTCAGTCCAAGGAGTCGAAAGGCAAACTTTGGGATAAGCCTCAGATTAATGAGCAAAAGCTGTCTGCTATGACACGCAGTGTGCTTGTCATTTGAGTGCCTCATTTGGCACTGCGTTGCATGCTTCGTGGTGTCGTTGATTGACTTTGATTGAACAGTCGCAGCTGAGCTTAGTTTACTCCCCTTCTTCTCTCCTTCTTGGTAGGCCAAATGTCGACTAACCAAACACGTAAATCCCCCCTGGTTGGTAGAGAGGGGAGAAAAGGGGGATGAAGTAGCTGAAGTAAAAGTTAATACGTTATTCAT
This sequence comes from Drosophila kuntzei, assembly GCA_035042165.1. Taxonomy (NCBI): domain Eukaryota; kingdom Metazoa; phylum Arthropoda; class Insecta; order Diptera; family Drosophilidae; genus Drosophila; species Drosophila kuntzei. Next base: position 99,455 of record JAWNLU010001233.1, on the reverse strand, counting down.
GAACTGCTAAGCGCAGATGTGACTCGCATTGTGATGCAGATACAGATACAGATAGAGATACAGTTCAAATTACAACAGATACACTTTCTATTCCTCCCCGTTCCTTAAATTCTCCCTCCTCCTCCTCCTTAATTCCCTGCTCTTTCCTTTCGTATCTCATTGCTACGCCTGAAGTTTAATTAATTATTTAATTTTAAGCACTTGAGCGCGCCGAGAGCCGCCAATGAGCTGCAGACCAATGGCAAATGAACAGCCAAGGGATTAAGTTAATAATATATGAGCTGTGACCTATCGCATGTCCTTATTCCCACTCCCTTCTCCCTTCTCTGTGCCATGTCCATGTCCGTGTCCTTGTCTTTGGTCTGTGTCCTTTGTCCTCTGTTGACCAGAGCTTCATTTAATGCAGACTAATGAGACATTGTGGATCGAATTAATTTCACGCATGATTAACACATCAAATGCCAAGAGTATCTCAATGTAAAAGTATATAAGTATAAGTATAAGTATAAGTATAAGTATAAGTATAAGTATAAGTATAAGTATAAGTATAAGTATAAGTATAAGTATAAGTATAAGTATAAGTATAAGTATAAGTATAAGTATAAGTATAAGTATAGGTATAAGTATAAGTATAAGTATAAGTATAAGTATAAGTATAAGTATAAGTATAAGTATAAGTATAAGTATAAGTATAAGTATAAGTATAAGTATAAGTATAAGTATAAGTATAAGTATAAGTATAAGTATAAGTATAAGTATAAGTATAAGTATAAGTATAAGTATAAGTATAAGTATAAGTATAAGTATAAGTATAAGTATAAGTATAAGTATAAGTATAAGTATAAGTATAAGTATAAGTATAAGTATAAGTATAAGTATAAGTATAAGTATAAGTATAAGTATAAGTATAAGTATAAGTATAAGTATAAGTATAAGTATAAGTATAAGTATAAGTATAAGTATAAGTATAAGTATAAGTATAAGTATAAGTATAAGTATAAGTATAAGTATAAGTATAAGTATAAGTATAAGTATAAGTATATAAGTATAAGTATAAGTATAAGTATAAGTATAAGTATAAGTATAAGTATAAGTATAAGTATAAGTATAAGTATAAGTATAAGTATAAGTATAAGTATAAGTATAAGTATAAGTATAAGTATAAGTATAAGTATAAGTATAAGTATAAGTATAAGTATAAGTATAAGTATAAGTATAAGTATAAGTATAAGTATAAGTATAAGTATAAGTATAAGTATAAGTATAAGTATAAGTATAAGTATAAGTATAAGTATAAGTATAAGTATAAGTATAAGTATAAGTATAAGTATAAGTATAAGTATAAGTATAAGTATAAGTATAAGTATAAGTATAAGTATAAGTATAAGTATAAGTATAAGTATAAGTATAAGTATAAGTATAAGTATAAGTATAAGTATAAGTATAAGTATAAGTATAAGTATAAGTATAAGTATAAGTATAAGTATAAGTATAAGTATAAGTATAAGTATAAGTATAAGTATAAGTATAAGTATAAGTATAAGTATAAGTATAAGTATAAGTATAAGTATAAGTATAAGTATAAGTATAAGTATAAGTATAAGTATAAGACTATACTTAAGACACTAATTACTCGTTACTTCTCTAGCTCTCGTTGTTGTTCCTGTTTTTGCATCAATTGCTGTTGTTGTTGATATGGTTGATAAGGTTGTTGTTGTTGTTTTCTTTAGTGTTGTTGTTGTTGCCACATTAACCCAGTTGCATGAGAGATGATAACACGGAAGTGTCGTCGCTGTCGTCGCCGCTTGCAACGCTGCAAAAACATTTTAGTTGGTCGCATAAAAACATGAAATATATGTAACAAAATCTGTACTGTTACTATAACACACAAATATATACTCACCATTAAAGAGATAGAGAGAGAGGGAGTTACGAAGCTAAAGAGAGATAGAGAGATAAAGAGAGAGACAGATAGAGTACTTAGTTATGAGCAAGTGGCTTTTTATGCACTACATTCAACAAATATATACTCGTCTCGTATGTTAAAGTATGTTCTGCATTTGAGTCCAGCCTATGGGAAGTTGAAGAGCTTTAAGTTGGTCTAAAATAAATAGCATTATAAGCTTTAAGCTCACTTGAAGCGAGTCTGCTTTTAGTTAAATTACATATGTGTTTTGGAGCCATCCAAAGTAACGAGTACATCACTAATTTTAGCTAAGTATGGATAAGACTAGAGTTTTTTTTGATAGAAAATATGATATTTAAATGACAAGTGCATAAGTAACGAGTAGCGAGACAGCTTGATAACTAACGAGGTAACCCTGAAATAATTAACTTCAATCTTAAATATACTCGACATGAATATGCTTTTAGTTAAATGAAGTTTTGTTATTCAATTTATGGCACTGTTTATAGCGAGTTCGTAAGTAACGAGAACTTTAGTTGAGCTAAAAATCTTCGAAGAACTTTAATTACTCAATCTATAGTCGTTAACTTGACTCACAAAGTTACGAGAGTATAAAACATTAGGCTCACTTAATAGCGAGTGCGTAAGTAACGAGTAACGAGAATTTTTGTTGAGAGCAAAGTTCCCTGAGAACTTAAAGTATTAAACTAACTCAATAAATTGGCGTTCGGCAGCCTCGTAAGGTAACGAGAAGTCTGCCAAAGCAACGAGTAACGAGTAAATCAAAATCGACGAGTAACGAGTAAATCAAAATCGACGAGTAACGAGTAAATCAAAATTGAGAGAAACTTAAAATATATAAATGAGAAATGAGAATTTAAGTTGATCTCAAAGTCGTCTAAAACTTAAATTACTCAATACATCGTAGTTATTTGACTCATAAAGTAACGAGAACATAAAACAAGAGGTTCACTGAATAGCGAGTGCGTAAGTAGCGAGAACTTTACGTGAAAACAAAGTCCCTTGGGAATTTAAAGACTTGAGCTAACTCAATAAATTGGCTTTAAGCACCCTCATAAAGTAACGAGTAGTCTGCCAAAGTAACGAGTGAATTTAAATCGATTGCTCTTGAGAGGAACTTGAAACATATTAATATGAAAAAATTGTAGTTTTGTAACAATTTAACGCAAGAGAGGCGAAAAGTGAGGGGGAGTGGAAAGAGGGGCGGGATGTAAAGAGGTGAGAATGCGGGGGTGTGGTGGGTGCAAGTGGCATGCAACATTTGTAGGGGATGCCAATTTGCTCTTGTTGCACGTTTGCAGCGAATTCCATAGTTCAGTAATCTCAAGTACATTGCATTTCAACTTGTTTAACTTTGCACTTTAGCCTCGCTCGTACATAGAACGCCATTGCCAAGTGGACAGGGGGCGTGGCACTGCCTCTAAATGTGCATATGTGGGTGTGTGTAGATGTGTGTGAGAGTGTGTGAATGTGTGTGTGTTTGGGGGCGTTTGACTGTGGCCTAAAGGTCGTTCCAACGAGCTAAAACAGCCAGAGAAGCCGCAAATGACGACGACACATAAATGCCAAATGCTTGTAGACAAGTGAGTGAGAAGGAAAGACAGGAAGAGGGAGAGAGGAAGATAGTGAGAGAGATAGAGCGAGATAGAGAGAGAGAGGGAGGGAAGTGCAGGGGACTTTATATTATGACCGCGTCCTATTTAATTATGTAACTAGCTAAATTTCAACGAGTGCTTTTGGTTTAAAATACCCTTTATAAATGGCCACCAAGTAGGGTATTTTAGCTACAAAGGTCAGTAAGTAACAGGTTATAAAGAAAAGTTATACTTATTTATTTTTCTAACGTCAAATAATAGCAGTTGACAAACATTTTTAAAATTTAAAATAATATTACAAATTACAATTTTAATCAAACAATAAAATTAATTATTTATTAAAAACATACATACATACTTACATTTCTTGTATATAAATTTAAATTGTTAATTTAAAATATTATTTACCAACATCATTTAATTTTTTTTTTGTCGATTTAATTTAGTTTAATTTGAATAAATAAATAATAAGAATCAAATTATCCAACGTACATTTTATTTTTCATTTTGTTTTGTTTAAGAAAACTTACATATAAATTACATATTTCATATATTAAAATTGTAATTGTTTATTTAAAAACTTATTTTCGACTTTAAATAATTTTTTGGTCGTATTCATTGTGTTGATTTTAAATTAATAAAGAAATAAATAATAAGAATAAAAATATATAAAAATAAATATATATATATATAATTTTAATCTTTTGGGCCGAATTTATTTAAATTTTGTAATTACCTATATATTTTTTTTTTAATAAACAATTCAGATATACAATTTTGTAACGAAACTGTATTCTCGAACATTTATGCGTTTTCGAAAAATAGATTAAATATTTGAATTTAACATTTTTTTGATAATTTAAAAAAAATAAAGAGTTTATTTTCTGCATTTTATGAACTGTTTAATTGGAACAGATTATATCTTAAATGTAGTTGCATAATATGACAAAAGTGTCGCTTATGTTAGGGCTTGATATATTCTCCATTAGCATTAAATGTTAACCATCGGTAGATTTCAATATTATTTTCAAGAGAACTTCTATGGCCTTTTGTAGTACAAAAATATGAATATTTTTATTATTTATAATTATTATAATTATTATTATTATATAATTATTATAAATAATTCATCAAGAAATTATTATTTGGAGTAAAGGATCAGGGAGCAAGCAGTGCACTGCTTGCATTTCCTGTGTATACATTTAAGCACAGGGTATTTCTTAGTTGAGCATTCACAATTGATGCACTCTGGACTTATTTTAAATTAGTATATGAGTCAAGAATTAAAGCCAAGTATAAACTTAATAGGATAGTTGACTGTAAATGTTTTTACATATATATATAGATACTAAATGTGTGTGTGTGTGTGTGTGTGTGTGTGTGTGTGTGATGTGTGTGTTGGCCACGTTAATAAGAAATCAAATAGCCAATGGCAAATATTCAATAAATTTCGGTTTAGTAGTCACGTGCGAGGGAAGTGCGAACACGTCCGCAGCTTCGATGCAACTGATGCCGAGGCCCAAGGACGATAACCACAATCAGGACGAGATAGAAAAGGAAATGGAAATGGAAAATTGTAAAAGGAGAAAGAAGAAAGAAGAAAGAGGGGGAATACGGGCATCTTCAACTCGTCTAACTGGTCGCTGGACTTCAAGAGTTGTGCCTGAGTTTGTTGCAGACAGTTCGTGAGTTCTCAGGTGCAAAGGTCCTGAAAAGTGTGCGCCACATCAATTCTTGTCCTGACCAACTGTGAACCAAAATACAGACAACATTCTATTTTTGGATGGTGGGTGTATCATAGATGGGGTCGGAGGGGAGAGGGTTCAACGTAGCACGTGCTGCATTCAAGACTCGACCCTTGAGCGACTCGAATTCTCGTGGACGATTGAAATTGTTCGTGGCAAGTGGATAAGTGGACATTAATCAAAATAAATATGAGAAACGTGTTGAAATACGACTACAACTCACTCACACACACATATTAACACACATATATATATATATAGTATATATACATACATATGTGTGTCCTTTTTGGCAGCACATCAGCAATAAGTGAAATTGATACGAATATTGCGACTATTTAAATGTCTGGTGAAATTGAGCTACTATTACTAAAAGTCACTTAACATTAAGCACAATACTCAATTATTATTGTTTTCTATCCTTTACAATTGCAGATCTAAGCATTCTCTGCTCTTCTTCTTTACTCGTTACTCGCCACTCATCATTCGTTACTTTTCACTTATTATCTCGCCTCACTCGATTCTCTTCATTTACAATGCTCAATTATTATCTCCTATTTATTACAATTGCCAATCTTATCTAATCTAATCGGCTCTTCTTCTTTACTCGTCACTCGTTACTTTTCACTCTTTATCTCGCTGCAGTATATTTTCTTCATTTACAATGCTCTTCAATCCTTTCCAATTGCAAATCTAAGCATTCTCTGCTCTTCTTCCTTACTCGTCACTCTTCACTCGTCACTATTCTAGTTACTTTTTGAATTGCTACTCGCTATTTCTCATTCGTCAGTGTACAATACTACTCGTTACTTTTATTATTTACTAATTTTTTAAAAGTCTTTACTTGACCATCATCATTTTTCATTCCACTTTCTTTACTCGTTAGTCCTCACTCGTCAGTATTTATTATCTTTTAACTATTTACTTTGTACAACTTATAGCTTTACTCGTTATTTTACGCTCGTTGCTTGTTACTTTTACTCGTTTCTTGATAATTGTCACACTCGTTACTCGTTAGTCTACACACGCCAGTCTTCACTTTTACTATTCCAGCTTTATTCGTTATTTTACGCTCGTTGCTTGTTACTTTTATTCGTTTCTTGATTATTGCCACACTCGTTACTCGTTAGTCTACACTCGCCAGTCTTATACAGCTTCATTCGACGTTTATTACTATTTTGTTATGAAACTTTCAATTATTTTTTATTTATTAGATTAGTTATTCCCAACTCCGATTAGATTAGCCCAAAGTATATTTCCCACCTTTCTTTTCTGACTGCTAAAAACTTATCTAATAACGTGTTAAGTCAGATGCTATAAGTTTTCAGTTCTTATTGTCTTCTCGTTGCTTTCATTTTCGAATTTCCATTCGATTATCGCACGCATCATTTGACGACCACATTAAAATTCAAAGCACATTTCTATAAACTTGACTAAGAACCAGAAAAAAAAACAAAGCAGAAGAAAAAAAAAGAATGAAAAAATGTATGTAATACATCAAAGTTTTGGGAAGGTCGAAAGAGATTCGGCATCATATTGGGGTGTTGTAAAACTTCTAAACAAATTATGCATGAGAAATTCAATTTGCATTTATTTTGCAATAATTTCATATCGGCTCAAAATATCAACAACAACCAAAAAAACAAAAAAAAAAGAAAGAAAAACACGCGTTCAAAATGTAAATAAACTGGAAACAGGACGAAGGCTGCTTGGTGGATATACGTATTATAAGAAGGTAAAAAATTGGAGTGGGAAATGGGAGAAGAAGAGGGAGAGAATCGGAGAATAAATTTAGTATTGGGTCAGGGTCGTTTCTCACCTGCTTTTCATTTGAATACTTTCATTTTCTTTTCAATAGTAGACAGCTTTTGTCGAGAGATCAGACAAAATTAAAGCTCCTGAAAATTTATAGAATCGAAAAGTTTTTATAGACTACTTCTTCTAAGAACATTTATGAATTTATTTTATGAATTTCAGCTGCAGCTGAGCTTTAAGCTTAAAAGCTCTGAATTACTTGAAAGGCACCTTTTAAGTTGATTAAAAGCTTATGGAAAAGCTACTCTCAAAGCACAGTACGATCAGACTTAAATTCATTTAGGTTGGAGCTTTAAAGCTCTTAATTTTATGTGATATTTTAATCTAAACATTGTTTCTCAAAAAAACATTGTTAACAAACAATTTTAATGTTAAAAAGCTCTCAATCTTCGATATCCTTTTTGTTGTCCTGTTAATTCCTAGTAGTAAGTGTAGAGAGAGTTTTTTAATATGAAAAGCTCTGTAAAATATGTTCTGAGCTTGTTTAACAGCATCTATAATGTTTTTGAGTCAAAGCTACAGTTGATTGTATATTGTAGCTTTGAAGTTTGTGCCTTGAAGTGATCATCAGTAACTTGAGCTTTTAAGCTTCTGTCGCATAGAGAAATTAAATAAAGCTTTAAGCATTATTGAAATACATTTTAAAGCCACATTGCTCACTTGTACACTAAGCTTTTAAGCTAAATTCTGAATATTATGGAGAGAAAAGCTTTTGGTTTTCTGTATATAAAGCTTTTGAGCTGAGCTTAAAGCTTCCGTCACACTTCTAAAAAAATTAAATAAAGACTGAAAATATTTGAAATTAATTCTAAAGAAATGTGCTGGACTGTAAGTCTTAAGGCTGAGCTTTTAGGCTTGTATTTCATGCTCTCCATCAGAGCTTTAAGCTTCTATCACAGCTAATAAAAAATAAAATAAATTCGGACTATTATTGGGATAAATTTAAAAGAATTTTGCTCGGCTGTCTAAAAAGCTTTGAAGCGGATATTTTAGGCTGCGCTTTAAAGCTGTTATTGAGTCCAGCTGAGCTTTAAGCTTCTGTAACACTTGAATAATTAAATAAATGCTGATCATTATTGACATAAACTTAAAAGCATTTTGCTCGCTTGTACATTAAGGTTTTTAGCGGTAGTTAAGCTTTAAGCTTCTGTCACACTTTTTAAAAAATTAAATAAAATCTGACCATTATTATTATTAAGATAAGTTCAAAAGAAATTTGCTTCCCTGTACCTTAAGTTGAGCTTTTAAGCGGATTTAAAAAAGAGTTTAAACTGAGCTTTAAAGCTATCAAAGAGTCTAGCTGAGCTTTAAATGACCATTATTGAGATAAGTTTAAAAGAATTTTGCTCGCCTTTACATTAAGCTTTTAAGCGGAGCTTTTAAGCTGTCGTTGAGCTTATCTGAGCTTTAAAGCTTCTGTCACACTTGATAAAAAAATTAAATAGAGTCTGAATATTATCGGGATAAAAACATTTTGTTCGCTTGTACATTAAGCTTTTAAGCAGAGCTTTTAATCGAAGCTTTTAAGTTTGTTTCACACTTAATAGACTCTTTAAATAAAATCTCACCATTATTAAGATAAATTTAAAATCAAGTTTATTTCTTGTACATTACGATTATAAACTGAGCTTTTAAGCTGCCGTTGAGTACAGCTGAGTACAATTTAAAAGCTTTCCGACTGAAGGATCCATGTGGCCGTCAGGATTATTATAGGTGTTCAGCATGCCCTCAAGGAGGAAGCGCAGAGAGAGAGAGACAGAGAGAGAGAGAGAGAAAACAGGCGATGCCAAAAGGATCTCAACAGAATAACAACAAGAAACGGGAAGGGAAAATGGAAGTTTTTCAATATTTTACGAATCAGGTGTTTCCTGTCGAAGTTTCCGCTTAAGGACACGCACACAAAAAGCACGAAGAGGGGTGCAAAGAAGAGGAGGAGGAGAAAAGAAGAGAAGGAGGGAAATGTTGAAATGCCGACAGCACGTAAAAATAAAATTTAATGAAATGTAACTGGATATGCCACACACAAAGAGAGAGATAGAGATAGGGAGAGAGATAGAGAAAGAGAGGGAGAGAGAGAGGGGAGATAGACCGACAGGTAGAATGTCAAAAAGCCTATTTAGCATATATTTACTGGCAAAGAAACGAGGGAAAAACGAGGCCAGCACAAGGAAAACTTTCAAAGTTGAAAAAATAAATACAAATATATAGGAAAATCCCCCTTTTTAAAGGAGTGAAGGAAGGGGAAGGAAGGAGAAGGGGGAGGCAACTGCTGTCATTGGAAATATTATAAATCATGTGCTACATTAGCCAAGCGATGCTCTGGTGGCTTCTGCAAATTGCCAGAAAATGTATACAACAAAATACAAATAGCCAAAGCCACAATTGAAGTTGAAGTTGAAGATGAAGTTGAAGATGAAGATGAAGTTGAAGATGAAATTGTAGTTGAGGTTGAGAAAAGACAGACGAGTTTATTTAATCAGGCGACACAATAAACAAGTTTTCATTCTCAGCCTATTTTTCTTGTCTCGTTGTAGATTCTGGATCTGTTCCTGAACCACCAGATACTAAAGTTAATTTATATTTAAAAACCGAGCAAATTCTGAGCACAGGAAAATCAAAAACAAAAGACAAAAAATGTATAAAAATTAAATATATTATATTATTAATTATGTTATTATTATTTTAGAATTTAGAAGGGACTGTTATCATAATAAGCCTTATTATAAAAATTACAAAATAATGATGGTTTTTAAATCATATTGACAACAATTTAATTATTATTGATTACAATATAATGATTAATTTTAACATTTAATTTTTTACTCAATTAGCAAGCTTTATTTTTCAGCGAATATGTAAGAATCAGGGTTTAAAACCTTAACCGAAACCTTTAACCGATGAAAACCGATTGAAATTTGTAACCGTAACAGAAACCGTAACCGAAAAAATGTTTATCCACTGTACCGAAACCCTTAACCGAAACTCTTTAAACCGAAATAACCGTTTTGTAACCGATTCGTTTATAAGGGTTAGTTTCGGTTACTGAGCAACTTTGATGACTTTGAACTGCCATAACTTTGTCAAGACTCAATCAATTTCCATGCGCAATGTAAATTTGTGCATGATTTTACCTAAATTCGTTCTGCATTTAAATTTTGTTCATTTTCAAAAATTTTCAAATTCCGAATTTTTTCGAAAAATGATAAGGGGTAACACTGTAAATTTTCGATATTTTCGAAAATTTTCGAATTATCAAAATGAACAAAATTTAAATGCAGATCGAATTAAGAAGTAAAATTATGATCAAATTTACATTGCACATCGAAATTGATTGACTTTTGACAAAGTTATGGCAGTTCAAAGTTATTAAAAATCAGTAAAATCAAAATAATCGAAATTTTCCAAACAAATGAACCAAATTTATATGAGATCAAATTATAACTGTTCATACCAAAAGCCAGATCAAACTATTGCTCAACCAAAGCTTCCAAAAATAACAATTTGCACTTATTTCTAAAACTAAACTAAAGTAAACTAAACTAAGATATTTATATCAAATCGATTTGGCTCTGAGCATATAACATGTTTTTATATTATTTTGGGTAATTTAATAAAATTGTTTTTGTTTTTGAAAAATATAAAACAGAATTTAAGCTTTAAGCTTGCAAGATCTAACTTTTTGTTCTGTTAACAGTTTTCTTTCAGTGTAATAAATAAGGTAAAGAAAAAAGAAAAATTCTCTGTTTTAAACTAATATTTTATCATGATATTATATTATCTGAGTGCTATGCCGAATGACTTTTCTTCCCAGAAGCTATATTAATTTCTCTATTCCCTGTCTGTTTTCTCTGTTATCAGTTTGCTCGGTTTTCTTTCAGTGTAAGCTTCGGTTAACCGCAGATTTGTTTTGCTTTGTGGTGCAGTTGTTGCACGCATTTCACAGGGAGAGAGAGAGAGAAGAAGAGGGAGAGTCGGGGAGAGAGGGTGTAAAAGTGGAGAGGAAAGCAGTCTTCATTTCCTCTTCCTTTCCGTTCCTTTCCGTTTCGTTCCGTTTACCCGCTTCTTGGTTTCCAAAGCTGCCACTTCTTCAACTTCTTCTTTTTTAGGGCTCTTGTCACGCCAGGCACGACACCGATGGCAACTGCAATTCAATTGTTGTTTCCTTACCCGATTTCACTCTACACTGAACAAAATTAACAACTTCTTAAATCTAGAAAATTGATCTAACATATTTTGGATTTAAAATAAAAGCACTTTTAGACCAAATACTAAGAATATTAATCTAAAAAATATATGTTTTTAATATAACAATAAAAATCTTAAATTGTTAGGAAAATATAAATATGTTATATTTTCATGAGTAACCAATTGTTGTCCTGTGGTGTTCCTGTTAGAGACGCCGCTTCAGATTTTGAAAAGAAGCGCGGGTTCGAATCCCACTCTTGACAAGGAAAAATAAATTAAAGAAATATTTTTAAAAATACGAAACCGAAAAAAATTTATTTATGCAAATAAAACAACAATAAAAAAATTATAAATTTAAGATCTGCATTGCTTTTTGTTGTATAAACATATATTTTTAAATTAAAAAGTAACTTTTAGTTTTGATTTTTATAATAAAAATTTAAATTAAAATTTATGTTATGATATTCAAATATAAATTGATATATTATTATTATTTCATAATATTTTGATCAAAAAACAAGAGTTAAAATTAGTTTTTATATTTATAATAAGGAATTAAATTTTTTCATTTAAATGGATACTACATGCCGAAAAAGTATATCAAACATTTTTCATTACATTTATTTTTATACTTAAAATTGGAGTCTTCAATATATAAGAATTTTTAATCTAATTTATGAGAACTTAATTTTACTTAAAATGTGCTTAAATTCAAAATGTATTTCCTAAATTTCATGACGCATTTTTTAGAATAAAATTCTTTGATCCTGATTTTGAAACATTGTTTTTTTTTATCAGTGTACCCCTTATTCTGTCCCTTTCCATCCCCTTCTGGCCATATTTCCGTTTGGCGTCTTTTGGCCCGAAAATGTTTGAACTTCTTTTACCCGACAGCAATTTGCGGCGAAAATTGTGATTTGTTGTTGAAAACGCGCGCGATTTTCATCAGCTGTCGTCGCGTCCTCGTCTCGAGTCCTGCGACTCGTCATCGTCATCGTCCTTCATCGTCCTCCTCATCATCCTCCATCGTCCTTTGGCAGCTTTGCATTTTGTTCAGATACTTATCACACAGTTTGGCAAATGCTGCACAAAGTTTTGCTTAATAGCCTGGAAGTTTTTAATGAAATGCTTTTGCTTTTCCCATTTTCCATTTGCCATTTCCCCATTTTCCCATTGCCTTTAAGACGCCAAGCTAAACTGAACTAAACCAAAACTGTAACTGAAACTGAAACCGAACCCTCATCAAGTGACCCAAGTCAAAATAGAATTCCATATGCCCAAAAGTCGCATCGGAAAAGTGCGGAATAAAATAGGAATATACAGGAAAAGTCAGGAAAATACAGGAAAAAGGTGAAATGTCACACTCCACATTTTTTGCTTTATTAAAATCATCCAAGTACTTTCCATAATCACAAAAATATTTACAGAACTCACGCTTTCCTTTTTTTCTTTACATTTACAGGTAAAAAACGTACACTGAAAAAAAGAACAACTTTGGAAATCAAGAAAATTCATCTAGCATATTTTGTTTTTAAAATAACAACATTTTAAGACCATTAAAATATTTATCTAAAAAATATAAGTTTTTAATTAAAGAATAAATATCTTAAATTGTTAGAGAGAAAAATTCTGTACTCAAATTAAGTTCGATTGAACTCGAATTAAGTATTGACAAAACTTAAAGTGTATGCTTGATATAAGTACGAATTTCTGAAACTGAGCTTACAAATTATTTAAATAAGTACTAACAATCTTGATAATTTATTTATTTCTTAAATCCTTTTAGCGTTCGTTTGCTTAGAATTCCCAAAATGATTCTGGTTTTTCTTCATAATACTTATTTCAAGAACATTCTGTACATACAAATTAATTTTACAAATTAATTTTACAAATTAATATTACAAATTAATTTTAATTAAGTTTGAAGAATGTTTTAATCAAGAATCATATTCAAATTTGAATTTTAATTAATTGCTAATACTTAAATACTTAAAATTCTTACTTACTTGAAATAAAATACCCAACTTTAGTAATATCAATCTTAGTAAGAAATCAAATTTGAAATGTGGCGTCTTAAGTACAAAATACTTGATTTTTCTCTCTGTGTAGAAAAATATGAATATGTTGTATTTTTATGTGTAAGTTAAGTTGGGGAAAGGAAAATTTAAAAAAAGACCAACAAAGAAAATAAATTATATACATATATTTAAATAAGACAACAATAAAAAAATATAAATTTTAAAACCGTCAATTTTTTGATTTTTGAGTATTTTAAACTGTTTGGTCTATAAATAAAAACTTGGTCGGATTTAAAATGATCTTACTTTATTTTAGACCAAAATTCTTATTTCTGAGAACAAAATCTTGATTTAAGATCCTATTTTCTATCAGTGTAAGCAGATTTTCTTACTCATTTTCAGGCATTTCCTTTGTCCTTTGTCTTTTTGACAGCTGTCTTCACACGACCAAAGGAACCCAAAAAATAAAAAAAGACAGACAGAAAAAAGGAAAACAAAAAATCAAATCAGACAAGATTAAATGTTTACTTGGTCAAGAAAATTAATTTGCTTGCGCATTAAGTTTGATTTTAATAAAGTGTCTCCAGGGCTGCAAAAGCATTTTTAGGGTTCATTTTTCGAGGTTGGGGAACTTAATAAACTGCCACTTGTGTGTGTGTGTGTGTGTGTGTGTAAGTGAGTGTCCAACATTTGTCATTTGTGTAAAGAACACTAAATTCTTTTGTTACCTCTCTTCTCTTCTCTCCCTTCTCTATTCTTCTTTATGCTTTTCTCTCTCTTTTCTGTTGGTTTGCAAACATGACAGCACACATTAATTTCATGTGCTCTTTGCTCGGTAATTAAAAGCGAAAGTGTTTGACACCGCGACGTACAAAAAATAAAAATAAAACCCACAAAAATAAAATAAAACACAAGTATCAAGTGTGCTCGACTCTGAGATACTCGCTATTTTATTGCAAGAAAGAACTAAAGAAAAACAATTTATAACTTATAATTTATATGCTATCAAATTGCAGGAAAAGAACTAAAGAATAACAGCCAAACCTTTTTTTTAAATTCTTTCCTACAAGTATTAATAAAACTATTAAGTGCAAATATTACAAAATATAAATAATCAAAATTTAGCTATTTGTTTTTTTTAATTCTTTCCATATACATATGTACAAATAT